>JAOVFP010000011.1:1200000-2400000 GCA_025738555.1 Cyathus striatus
ACAGGCTACCCTCACACCTATCGCAGGACCGTTAAACATCAACCGAGTTCGTATTAGACCACTGCCCACTTATCATCGCTTTCAACCATCACTGTAAGCCTGCTGCTCCACTACGTGCCCAGTGCTTACGAAGTAGTACTTATTTTTGAAGTTGACTCGAACTGCCTCCGCACTTAACATATTACTATATGTAAGTATTGAATCAATCTATATGTACTAACCTCTTACCAAGCAAACATGGCAGACGATAGTCAACTTCAAATAGTAGTAGAGATATATTGGCGATTTCGCACGATTTTTGATTTCGTCCGATATTTCTGTTTACTGGGGGGCGGTTGTGTACTGAAAGCTTTCTTGTTAGTGAGACGTGTAGTGCTGCCGAGCAGGTTGATATACACACCTAGTATTACGAGACAAGTACCATATGACGCTTGTAGAGCTTATGATCCGACCAGCATTCCAAAACGCCGTCCTATTCTCGCGAATCCACCATATTGTCCCCAACAACAATTTAGAGCTCGTATGTCACGAAAACTTAGTTTGCCACACAAAGCATTTCAACGCATTTTAATGCTTTAAGGCATTTAGTATATTAAGTGGCATTAAATCGAGGACGAAACCTTAAGGCTCTTTCAAGGCTTGGCTGAGGGCCTTGCAATGCCTTGTAGCTGATCTCGTGTGGTCCTATGACGAACTTTAAGGCACTCTATGACATACTGTAATGCACTATAGGCTCACGATGTTCTATATCTAGTTTATAGGGCCACTGGTTGAGCATTGCAAGAATTCCTTACCATGCAATCATTTTAAAGACTACGTTGTCTTAAAATGTCTTGTCAGGAATCGACGAATTGGGCTATAGTACACATGGATCTCGCTTAACTTGTAACCCTATTAATATTCTAAATCTTGTCTAATAATAGGCGTGAATTCAAATTTAAATGATATTAATGGTTTATTTACTTCTATTTACATTGAATACGTAGCAACGAAAGTACAGACAAACCTGCGGGCCTCAGATCGGCAAACAACGACACTTGCCTAGTCATATCAACCAACGAGAACAATGCACAGCACCACGTCCTCTAGTGCTCTAACCCCCCTATTCCAGCAAAATGCTACGGTACTCTATCAATATTTCAACCACAAGTCCATCAGCAATACAGTATGACATTCAGAATGATCACCTACCTGGCTACCTCTCATAGTCATCACGCATCTAGTGTGTCTCAACAAGTTGTTCTGAGGCCCCGAAACACGAAGAATCCTCATCGATATATACCTTTTGGATGAGGTCATTAGTCAGCAGGTACCGGAACTTGCATGTTCTCGGCAGCTAAAGGGGATGGCTAGTACGTGTATGGACCTCATGCATGCATCAAGGGTCTCTCTAGACTTTTTTTAGTTGTTTCAGCTATGCTGACACAGTCACATATTCCGAATGCTGCTGTGTCCTGTACTGAGCTGGTTTACCAGCCTGAAATCAAATGCCACATGAATTGCATCATACTGTCGTTGATCAACACTTTGCCAACCCCGCCAAGTCGTTATTTTTGAGTTTGTCACGCAATGTCACAATGCCGCAATCAGCCGGTTTGGAGATCTGCAGCGTGTATGCACAACGTGAGACATTTGCTTGACATTTGCGCCAGCTCCTTCCGGGCAACTCCTTGATTGCTATCGAAACGGCACAGCGGCAAGCGTGAAAATGCATCAAATTTCCTACTTTTGAAGGGACGCCAGAACTACCCATTCTTTTGTCTTGAAACTTTGAACACACATTCCAATATGTACAACCAATATACCTGTAAATTTTTATGGCTTGTTGAAGTGTTGCTGCGGCAATATTCAAGAAATAGTGACTCAACGAGGTTTAGCAAAGTGTTGACCAACGACAGTAGTCTGACACCCGTCAATGTATGGTCCAAATTCATCGACCATTTGTATTCCGGCCAGAGTGCAAAGTTGAAACGGTATAGCCTAGTATGTCCTCATCTGTACACGCCTCCATCGAGGACTTTATACATAAATTAACATGTCCTAGATTTATTCCAGCCTATTGCAATGCGATATCATGGAAACATAATCACTTAGAAGACCGGCTTGAAGCAGTGCTATAAATTCCTATTTAAAGGTATGTATTGCAATTGTTGCACCTCAGAGTAATTCATTTGTTGTCTATTCACAGTTATTTCTCATGGTTGACATATCTCGAAGTACAGCGACCAAGTCACGTGACTGTCGCATATTGCAGCCAACGCATCAAACTACGGTTTACGGTAACTTTACGTGTTAACATGTCTTTCCTATCTCTCCCTTCACCGCTTCCCTCCATCCCCTCGCTATTAACCACCGAAAAACACTCCAATTATGCACATAGAAGACACAATTGTCGAACCGATGCTAAAGTAGTACAAGAAACCCCTGGCACCTCACCAACTTGGCACTCCTTCAATAACCGAGCCTCCCCATCACCAAATCTCCTTCGCAAATTTATTTCCAACTCGAACCATAGCTCTACTTCTCTCAAAACTTACCTTTATCCTACGATCTGACATCCCCTAATTTATGTGGTAGAATTACCCTCGCTAAGTAGCTTACTCGACCTCTTTCTTATAAAAACCTGTATCTAGCTTATTCGGGGTCCGGTGAATTTATCCCCCACTCAATTTCAGATCACATTCATTGTCTCACTCATATTCTATCACTATTCACTCGCCTCTGCCGTTCTACCATCTCAGAATTGTCTATATCCTGCGACTCGTTCTCCAAACTCCCCTGAAACTCGTTCAGAATGAGTCATTCCTGAGTTCTTTTATCAACGTTACATTCCCCAAATGACTCGCTATTTCACTAACACCCTTTTCGTATACCTTAGAACGCCTCAAGTTGAACAGTCCTTCAACCGACTCACTTGTACATTTCTTTGTTTAAGTCTAAGCTTACTTTCACCTTTACAACTAACGCGCATACATCAAAATGAATAACATTACAGCTAGCAATGATTCTGCAATGCCTCAGAATAGCCTAATAATATTATACCGAAATTGAAAGATGGTCTTAAGATTACGAGAGCTTCAAAATGCACTGCATTGCATGGGGCACAACATGATGCCTTATATGGCAGTCAACACCTTACGATGCCTTTTAGCACTATTGCAATACATTGGCTGGTACCTTACAATGATCTGACAAGACCCTACGGTGAAAGTAAAGGCTTAAGGCCTTACAAGATGTTTTCGACTTTTGTGACATACGCCGACCAGCATTCTAAGCGCCCTCTTATTCTCACGAATACACTATATCGCATATCGTCCCCAAAGACAATTTCGAGAACGACACGCTCGGCATGTCCAGTGCCAGCGATTTCAGACGCCAATATACAGTCCACAGAAGTCATTACCTGTCGTGTGATCGACATAAGCTTAAAGTCTATGCTCGTAATTAGCTGGGATTTGTATAATAAATGAAAGAAAAAAGAACAACATACTGTTACATTACTTCTAGGCTTTCGCATCTAGTGTCGATTTCCAATCACCATCTGGAGAAAAGATTGGTTCGTGCGGGAATGTTGAAATGCAATCTTAGCCTGTGTCGGCCAACATGAGCCCTTGTCTTGAACACCCTTGTGCTGATTGGCCTCACATGATACATCTACAGCCGTGACAACTGGAGCTGTGCTTATCCACCCAGGAATCTGTTTCAGGCTCCGGCCCATATGTGAGATTATACGTGCACCTATATACAGCTCTGTGAACAACAAAGAAACAAAAGGACGATAAAACAAAGAATGTACTGTGTTGAACTCATGTTATTTCCTTGCAGAGCATCGTTTCGTAGAGAGCAAAACCTCCCGTTTATGCCACGTCAATTGTACACAAAGCTTGCGAGTGAAATTCTAATCGTTGTAGAAGGCTAAGAGCGGTGGGAAGATGAGGCAGAGGGCTCTTCCCGTTGGTACGGACTGCATTTGATTGAGAGATTCGTAGGTGGAACGAAAAAAGTTAAATATTTGAATTTCCGTGCGCACTACGTAGAGGGAGTCCCAGTCACAGTAACCATCAAATCCCCGACCTTTCCCACAGACCTCTGGTTGCCACGCTTTTCATTCCCGTCACAAATACTACTCGAGTTTGAGTTTGGTTGCTCCATCGTACCAGGGTGTTTGAAGTGGCGGCTTCATTCAATATGGGAGTGGATTGTTGGCCCAACACTGCAGCCGGTGGGTAGGTGTGAGAGTGACAGAGGAGGATAGAGGGTCTAGTGGGTGGGTCTGAGACTCTAGAGGACCCCCGAAATCCCCCTATGAGGTCCCATCCCAGTCCGCACATTTTGGGGCAAAATTTGACCGATGTGTCAGGACAGTCCGCATATAACTGGCCGATTTTCGACATGGAGGTATGATGAGAAGTCCGCATATGGACGGCGTCTGGGAGGAGGTGCCGTGCCCTGTCCGCATACCGTGACTAAGGTGGTGAGATGGCGCCGAAGGCGCCGCTGCCCCGAACATATCCATTGATGAAACTAAAATTTGAGTGACATAACTTTGTTCCTTGCTGTGAGGGCGCATTAAGGCGCATCATGCGTGATATTGAGGTTCCTATCTGATATTTGAATTTCAACATCCTAGTAAATATACGGGCTGCCCATCAGCATTTACAAGCATCAACAGATATACGCACAAATGAATCACAGGTGAAATGATTTCTAGAGGAAAAGTGTCTATCAGCCGAGGAGAGCCCAACTCCGAATGCTACAACACGTCATCAACTCCTGAGGGGAATGAATGTGGTTATGAAAGACATGCAAGAAAAAGGAATTTCTTCTACCATTGGCCATGTGCTTCGATGGCAACCAGGACGAACTCCGGGAGTTAATACTACAGAAACAGGAAACGCAACAAATGCTGCCGAAGCAGCCAAAAAACGAGCCAAAGTTGTATGTACTAAGTATACAAAATTAGTAAAAGCTATAATCGATATCTAATGATATTCACTTAGCTTGTAACAGCACGGAAGAATGCTTTCTTGAAATACGGACTTCCTGCAGAACTCTGTCTCACACAAGTAACAGTGTTTTCACCCTTGAATTCTGGAGAGAATACGTGTAGCTTCGGATTTATCTTGGTTGAAAATACATAATTTCATGGTCAAAGTAAGTTGTGCTGGTTTATATTGTGACAATGCAACTGAGTACTGAACTTTTATGCTAAGTAGTTTTATCAGTGTGCTCAAAAACGGGAAGAAAGAATGGAAATCATGCTTGGATTCCCTCAGCAGCATAGATCGGTGCAGTCTAAAATCTCGCAATCCAATGCTTAGAATAATATGCAAGTCATGTATTCAGAGAAGTACCCGCGAGCAAGTAGATTGTGAAAATTCGCGATTGTAAGACCATTAACATTCTTAATTCAAATTGAACTACGATCCATCAAGCAATGTACACAACTCTGACTTCGAATTTTATATAAAAAATTTGCAATGGCCTACAGAAGATTATTTTTGGCTGTCAAGTTTATCAACAGCGGGGGTTATGGATGGTGATAATTAGCCAGCACTCGTTGGCGCATCCAGGAATTTTAAAATAATTTTTATATGTTAATAAGTGAGTGAATAAATAATAGGTCCTAGGACGGTGTCCGCATACAGGTGGGCCCGATCCTGAGGTACCCTCCCACTGTCCGCCTCTGGCGGCCGCGAGGCCGCCGAAACCTGTCCGCATACGGGCCTCTGAGTCCATCCTAGGACCTCATAGGGGGATTTCGGGGGTCCTAGTGTACGTTGACGGGTAGGTACGAAAATGATAGTCTTGGATAATGACATACAATAAATGACGGTAGTTGAAGGGTACACGACACATGCAGCGAAGGGGTCAGGCCTTCAGCGCTTCAGCTTCAATCTTCTATCATCGAGCTTCAGGGTTAGCATTAGTCAAATAAGGAGGACTGGTCGACCAAAGATAATGACTCTGAAAGATGACTGGCAGGAGCTGGAACTGGGACATGAAGCAAGTTGAAGACGAAAGCGAGGTGACTTGAAAGCCAAAGGAAAGGCCGGAAAGGCCGGATCCTTTTCGGTGCTTAGCAAGCTGCTAATGTATCACGCGCGGGTTCAGAAGTTGGTTTGGCTTTCGATAATAACTATCCTGATCATTATCTCTGGTCAGAATTCAATAGATACAAATTGAGTATTATTTTGATAACTAGACTTGAAGCTTCCTGCCGTTCTCAACGATGATACATGTACTATGTAGGCTAGAAGAAAGCACAACAAAAATGAAGGATTAATGCCATCGATAGGCACCCGATTTTTAGTGGCACATAACTGAATAGTTGCCCACCAAAGGAAGTTATGGTTGTACCTGAGGATGAAACTGAGCTTGTAGAAGATTGCGAAGTTGAAATCATAACATCTGTTAAAGCTAAGGTCGTAGTTGACGCACTGCTAGAATTTCTACCACTCGAAGTTTCGCTTGTGCCTGCGGATGAAATTGAGCTTATAAAAGACGGTGAAGTTGAGCTTATAGCAACGGTTAATGTTGAGGTCGTAGTGGGGGTGAAAGTAGAGGTCGTGGTAGGGGTAAAAACTGTGTTCGAAGCTTGGCGTAACATTGATTCAGCAAATGATTGCGCACTAGGATAAATGGTTGGTAGTGATTCCTGTGATTCGGTACTAGGCACAATGGTTTGAGAAGAAATTGTAGATGATTGGGAAGGGAAAAACTGCTGAGCTGGTGCAATTTCGGTTTCAGAAGGTATAGTTGAACTTGTGAATGGAGAAGTGGTCGAAGTCTCTGCAGATTCGGTACTATACTGAGTTGTTCCAGATGAGATTGTATTAAATATGGAAATCCCAGCTGTAAGTGCGGTCTCGAAGCCTATACCACCCGCGATTACTCCTGATTTTTACTATAAATAATATATTAGGAATTTGAAGTGGGGGCATACCTTTAGTAGGAATTGTCATTAGATATGTACTTCCCGATTCAACAACAGTTATTACTGTGGAAAGTAAAGAAGAATTTGAGTTGCCGTTAGTGTCAGCTAGTATTTATAGACGTACCAATTGGGCCTTTGAACACGGAAAGAACAGTGGCTGATTGGAATGAGACCGCGGAGAATTGAGAAGAGGTGACCAATATTGGTGTAATGTCAGTTTCGAGAATTGCTCCATTCGCTCTCGCTGATGACGCTGTACTAAGGTTTAAGGTGAAGTTACTGACAATGGTTCTGTTAGTAAAGTCAAACTCACAACAACATAATGGTGTGGAAGAACTGAGTGCTAGTCTGGAGATTCAGAGGGAATGGGCGAGAATTCGGGAGTTGTGTATGTGAATCGAATAAAGATCTATATAATGTTCCCTCGGCCGGGACCCATATATCGTCATGACAATTAAAAATAGACAATAGCGACACAGGAAGTGAAATTAGAAGCACCGCCCGTATCATTGGTGTACACCACGAGTGATAAGTATACCCAACGCGATCACTACCGCAGGCTACCATCTCTACATTCTCGGCTTCGTTGATGTTAATCACATACTTCCCTCAAGCTGACCGTAGGATTGTTAAACATCAATCATTCAGGCAGAGTTCGAGATCGTAATAGATCACTGCCACCATCGTTGTAAGCTCCAATACATTCCGAGTATTGATTGTCAGATTGACGCGAACTGCCTACGCACCATTACTATAAGTATTGGATCAATCTAGGTGTGCTACTTCGCTTTACCAAGTAAGCATGGCAGACGATAGCCAACTTCAAATAGTAGTAGATCTTCTTAACTTATCTAAGAAGTTAGATCTTGCGTTCAGTATGTGGTTAAGCTGTGTTGTAGAGCATAATGCTTACGTACATTTTAATATGATTTTGCAGCTGCTGCCGCATCGTCCCTTGTTTATGATATTGCTCGCTCTTTCACTGATGAGGTGCGACTGATGACGCTGCTCATTTTCATTGTTTCTCAACCCATCTGCAAACAGGTGAAATACATATGGTGGTATGAATTACTTATACGTTATGACGGTCTCGTCCTTATATAAATTGAAAACTTGATATAATCAGGGGAATGGATTGGTCTCTTCCCAAATTACTGTATATCTTATCAAGATACTACTGCCCCGCCTACCTTATGTAGGTTTAATATCCGAATTCAACTCTATTTTCGGCTAATGACATGAATAGCACTGAAACGATTTGTATGGATTCATCAACGTTACGGTGGTACCTGTTGTAATAAGTCTTGTAGTACCTTTATATGGCCCCAACGAATATGCATCATTGAAGGTACGTCGCTCGTGCTCTTCATACTGTAGTATCAGGCTGACCATGATCTTGTTAGACGTAAAAAAACTCAGAATCCAAGTCGTTATTTCTCGCTGACATACGTTCATAGTTGCCGTGCAACTGCATTTATTCATGGATGGTAAGGTAC
Organism: Cyathus striatus; assembly: GCA_025738555.1. Taxonomy (NCBI): domain Eukaryota; kingdom Fungi; phylum Basidiomycota; class Agaricomycetes; order Agaricales; family Nidulariaceae; genus Cyathus; species Cyathus striatus. The sequence goes on from JAOVFP010000011.1 coordinate 1,208,434, forward strand.
CACTAGACTTACCAATTGTATCATTTTCCGACTATTTTTACAGTGCTGGTATACTCGTTATCGTTACTGCGGTCGACATGATATTGACGCTTCGAGTATGCGCGATTTACGGCAATAACAAGAGAAGTAAGAAGCACCTGATCATTAATAAAGCTGAAGATTCAATGATAACTGTCATTTACTAGTAATTTTAATTCTCGCAATAGCATTTATTGGTGAGCACCCTAATCAATGTTTTATTGTAAGGCACAAGTTAATCTTGATATGTATATACGAAGCTGAATTCGGAGTTTGTATAATCTGTCGAACTGTTACCAGGAGAGTCAGACTTACAACTAACCACTAGACTACAGTGACGATATCATTGTATATTTCTCTGGACGACGTTAAAGCAAGTTTTGCTATTCCACACTTTTTGTGTTCATTCTCAAATATCGGCCGACTGAGCTTCTTCACAAGATTGGAAAATGCTGTTTTAGGTGTAGTACTAAATTTTCATGGTATGTCGTTTAACATTATCACCTACAGTGTTATCGTGATAATTCAAATATAAAAGCTTTACTATTTCTGCTCACTGTCGTCAGAATCACCATGAGTTATATTTCGGACCACAGAGGATTACAAAATGCTCTTCAAAATCTAGTAACCAGAAGCCCAGGAACTATTACCCCCCTCTATTCGAGAGTAATTTGCGATGGGACATTGTACTTCTGGTGTATTTTTTGTACGAAACTTCATTCACTATATTTACATCTCTTCTCACATCTATGCCAGGCAGTCTCCACATTGGTCCAGACATTGGGTCCACTAAACGATGATCTAGCAGATTATGTAGTACCGTACATGAAGTTTTAACACATAAAAATTTAATCTCAATTGCTTCTATTTTTTTAGTTTCTATTTTGCAGTTTTCTCATTCTCAGTAAGCCTGATCTCCTTACTGTACATCAGTTTACTAGTTGCTTACCTTTTTTTTCAGGGATCCCATTTGATCTTGGACCTTAAACGATTGGCTGATGAAGATACAAACACAGATGCAGATACATTGTCTCAGTCGATCTTTTTTGCTCGATCACGCAGTGGCATAATGGGAAGTGGAATAGATGAAGAGGAATTAGAATCTGAAATTTGACGTTGAGCTTGGAACTGGGGTTAGAGTTGAGATCCTAGTTGGGACTAAAATTAAACTCGAATCTGCGGACACTGATCGATAATCCATGATCTAGCAAACGGTTGCCAACTGCATGTCGGACATTTTGGCTATTTTGCATGATCTGCTATATTATATCAATATGAAAGGTCGAGTCAAGCACACTATTAAGTGACTTGCCTTTCTCTTGCCATTGTCGGTCTTCTTTAATTCATGACCTTGTAAATGCGAAGATTCCGCTGTCCCCAGCATCAATATTTCACAGCTTGCATAAGCCAACTAACCTCTCACAGGCGCGAACGAAAACTCGATATCCTGCTCAAGCATGCTCCTCGAAACAAACGAGGATCTAGAGCGAAGACGATATTTCCATAGGCAGAAACGGCAGATATAAATCTACCACCTGCATCTGTGCATGTGTCGTGAGCTGTCATAGTGCTTGACCAGGGCAAATATACACTCACAAACAGCTAAGATAGAGAAAAGAAGGGAGAACATACAAAATTCCTGCATTACAATGTTCTTATTCACTGTTATTTCCATTTATATGTACTTCAGAGTTCAGATATCATGAAATTCCTATCATGAAGTTATCCGTGGTATCATCCACTCGAAATCGTAACACGAACCTCCGCAATGTGGCCCTTTAACATTCTCTTCTTGCTAGGCCCCACTCCGTCCACGGGAACTTTCATTCGCGGTTCCTTTGGTGTGTCTCCACGTTGTATTTGAAGAAGGTAGGTGTTGCGCTAGGATTTTCTATATCGACGCCCTAGTAAGTGGTCATGTAGAGCATAATTGAACAAAGGACAAAGACACATACTGCTTGGAATATCCCTCGCAAAACTTGCATCTCCATTGCCTTGCAACCAACCTACACTAGCACTTACACCCACACCGCTGTCGTCTTTATCCTCCCTGTACAGGAAATCAGGAGCAGACCCTTGAAATATACTATTCCGATGGGTTTTGGAGGTCAGAAGGCATTTTGGGTGTGGGAAAAAATCAGCCAAAAAGTTGAAAAAAGTTGCTGGTGTTTACGTGACCCCAACTGTAAGTAGTGACGATGATGATGACGTGGTGGAGGTAGCGGGAAGGGAGAGACGAGACGGCGCGGAGAGGCTAGAAGCGCTCGTCTTCGTCACTTGCATGACGAGGGGAGGGAGGGAGAGGACGGAGGACGAAGCGGCGTTTACCGTTCGCCATTGTGATGTTGCTTCCCCAGTTCTACGTATGCTCGTCACTTGCAAGACGAAGGGAAAGGATTGAGGGGGAGGGGGTGGAGGGGGTGAGGTACGGGGAACAGGGAGGAAGAGCGTAACGGTATCCGGGTACTGCCGAACGCTCTTGACAGCTTGTTGACAGCCAGCCAACCAACCGGTTCCGCCTCCTCCTAGTCACCGGTTTAGGCACTGTGGACTACATGTGAAGAGGGGAATCGCGTATGCAGCTAACAATTAGCTACTATTCAATATTTTCTCTCTGCTCGTATAATTTCTCCACTTAAAAATTCGTCAACGAGACGATACATGGTATATTCTGTTTGAAATAAACGACACATCGACGACGACGATGTTACATTTGGCCTCTTAGCACACAGGAGGAAGCAAGAGGCAAATGGATAAGTGTCTACAATACAAAGCAGATTATACTTAAATACGTACGTTCACAGCGGCACTTCATCTGTACAGTACAAAATAAGTATAGCAAAATAACCAAAAGCATATGTGGAGACGATAGGGAATGATGATCAATGTGGCATTCGAATATGTAATATAATTCCACATATTCCATGGCCCAACGCGTACAGTTTATTTGGGCTTAGAATAAAACTGACTCTGGGAGCAACCACAGGCACCAATCTCAGCCCATGGCGTCATATGTTTGTAATCTCAGCGTTCTTTTCGATATGATCACTGTAGCTGGTCACTACATGGCCACCCTATAAAGACCAACCGGTTCTCACTATGTTTACCACTCCACTTCACCTATCATGCAATTAACGGAAACATCCCTTCTTCAGTCCGTGAAGCTTCTTGATACCCCTCTGTTTAAATTTTCAAAAACAGAGTTTCTCGATCCAGCCTCACACGCTGCATTATCTTACAAGCGAGCAAAGGCCATTGCTCTAGCCCACAGTATGTTATCTCATTTCGCTGCACGTCCAAATATTTAATTATACAGAGCTCGACATTTCGGATATCCGCGACCTCACCTCGAAGTTTTGGGACCTCCAAGCTGACCCTATATTGACCGTCGACGGAGCAGCTATCACCCTGCTTACAATTCAGTACAACCTGATCCTCGGAACCCTATCAATGTATATTTCAGAGAGGAGCGATTTATTAAAGTATAGGGTCATGTGAGTGCACCGTCATTAACATAAAACTGTTCTGACATGACCGGTTTAGTGGGCAATTCTGCTTGACGGAATTGGGGCGTGGTCTTGATATTTTTCATATGAAAACTATGGCGTTCAAACCGCACATTTAATCATTTCCCGCGCCACTTCTTCTCGGTAGCGCTACTCTTCGGAGGTATGTCCGGCGCCATCTTTTGGTATTCGCGCGCGCTCCTTTTGCATGCTCTGCGCCATGCTCTCGATGCGCGCGCCACTTTCTTAAGTTCACTATGCTCCTCCCGCGCTACTTTCTCAAATTCACTGCGCTCCTCCCGCGCTACTTCTTGGTCTGCGCCACTTTTTCATCTGCGCCATGTTCTCGATGTGCGCGCCACTTTCTCAAGTTCACTGCGCTACTTCTTGGTGTGCGCCCCTTTTTGAATCTACAGTGTGCAATGATCCACCAGCAGTTAGTAAGTTATAAATGAGATATATTAGCATGTGCTACTAGGAATAATGCAAGAACTACAGTTATATATAATTGTAATCAATATTGTGACGAAAAAAGGAGGTTTGGGCCCGGTATGGACGAGGAAGTCCACAGTATAGAAGTGAACTGACGAAGTAGGGTGAGCCAGAAACGGACAATGTGCGAGTAATCCGTCAGATCACCCGTGAGCGCTGATTATGTAATATACAAACAGCGCAACCAGCTGAGAACCGCGAAACAATACATCGAGATAGTCGAAAGAGTGGATGTGCTCGGGGGAAGGAAAGGAAAAATACACCTTAGGGTTAGAAGAAAGGCAAGGAAGCTATCTACCCAATGTGTCGACTTGGTGCCAACTAGCCCCAGTTTTCCCAGCTTTAAGTTTTCCACAGCCAGCCGAACGTCGACTGCCACCAAATAGCAGGGTGTGAAAGACTTGGGACTCGGGAGTAAACAACGTGCAAGCGATCCGCGAGTCCACTTGACACTGATTATCCCCGAAATAGAAGAACGGTGTGATCAGACGACGCGTCAATATGGTAGAAGAGTGCTGGCAGCTGAAAGTAGCAGGGAGTGTGGAGGGAACAAATGAGGTGCATCTGTGTCGAGTCTCTTCTTCAGATCCTAGGTGCTAATATTCGACTTCAGACAGTGGAATTCTACGAAACAGTAGTCAAACTCTTCCAAACTCTTCCAACATTCACTTGGCTCTCGAATACTGGAATTACACCTTCGTCAAGCAAGACATCTGTGCTCAAGTCAGCTTCGGTGATTACCACTCTCTCCGTGTGACCTCGAATAAGTAAATGCTGTAGAATGAAGGAAAACCTTAACGTACTATGCACACACTTTTGTCACTTGTGATCAATACCTCCATAATTCTACTGTATCCACCGTATTTATATCGAATTCAAGAGTCGGGGGTCGGGGTTTTTCGGTAATGGCGCTCCAGAAAACTATATCCATGTTAAGTCGACTGTAGGTAGATGTAGAGAGAAAAACGAAGATGGGAAAAACAACATCCACTGCTACGTCCAGTGCAGGGCAACGGGAAAAAGCAGGAAAGAGCGTAGCGACTCCGAGTAGGGAACGAATCAGAATTACCTGTAAATCATGTGATGCTACGCGTGGGAGATAAACAATGTCACCCATACAGTGTCAATATAAGCAAATATGTACTCCTATGTACGCGTTATTTTGTGTCGCTTGGCAATAGCCTCTCCGTTGCCACAGCTGCCAGCACTCGTCACTTTGTCACAAGTGCATCTTCACTTCTGCTGCCAGCGGTTACGCCGAGGGCTCGAGTCCTCACTCTACTTCCGCTATGTCTTTCTCTCTCCTTGCCGTTCGCTCTATCAAACGGACTTCATGAACCACATCCGTATCTATCTTGAAGTCCAAGCGTTTCTGGAGCCTGGAGTGCGATGTTTCCCAAAGACTCAGCGCGGATGTGCATTGCACTCGAGCTGGTGTCTTCCTATCAGAGGTTCGTGTTCAGCATATTCTATATGCCTTTATTCCTAACTACATTAATCTTACAGCATTCTGTGGTTTGGCCCTCACCGTCATCGACGTGCGACCACTATGCTTCACACTGTACATCTCTCCCCGCCACACCCACTTCAAAGTCAGAGTGATACGCCAAATTCGGCTTCTCAAAGAGTTGATCAGGAACCCTCTTTTCTCCCCATCCCACTTATTTCCACTGCCATCTACGCCTCTTAGTGCAACATTCCAATGATACCTGTGACTCGTGACCAAGAAGCGTATTGTGGAACACGCAGGATCGTATCGGTGGAGGTTTCTTGTGCCGCATCATGTACAGGAATTGTAGGGGCTGTTGTGGAAGGGCGTCGAGGGATGAGGGCCAAGAGCCGTGGTAGGATAAAGAAGTTCTAGATTCCGTTCCAGCCGCCGACGCATGTGCATATCGATATGTTCTTTTTGCGTGTCACTCGTGAGCCGGCTGCTGATGTTGTCTCCTTCCAAGCGGGTCTAGCAGAAAGCCGTCTCCATCGAGTGTGCCCGTTTCGGTATGAGGATATGATATCTTCGGTTGCTAGGGTCTGGAAGGAGGCATATATAATTTAGTAAGAGAAATTGGTCATTGCGGTCAGGTCAGTAAGTTATTTAGCTCGGTACTTACATAGATGAAGGGCTACTCTTTGTGCTTTCCACCCTCTGGTCCCATTGTTTAGATCTTTAAAGTAATGTTGTAGTGTTTTATTAAATTTACGACAATATAAATACCACTTTTAGCATTGACTTAATAAAGGTGAACTTGGATCAAGCATTGCAACAAAAAAAAAAACTGCATTTAGGTGGATGAAAAAGTGGCGCAGACCAAGAAGCAGCGCGGGAGGAGCGCAGTGAATTTGAGAAAGTAGCGCGGGAGGAGCATATTGAACTTGAGAAAGTGGCGCGCGCATCGAGAGCATGGCGCAGAGCATGCAAAAGGAGCGCGCGCGAATACCAAAAGATGGCGCTGGACATGCCTCCGAAGAGTAGCGCTACCGAGAAGAAGTGGCGCGGGAAATGATTAAATGTGCAGTTTGAACGCCATAGAAAACGACTGCCACAATGCTAGACGATGGGAGCTTCGATTAGCATTGTAGAGCAGTCATTCTGCCTGCATGGTAAAAATGCGTTTTTCATTTCCGTTACCTCACTCCTCACATACTCCTGTTTACCTCGTGTCGCATACCTACATAGCTGTCGTACGTACGCCTTGAGAAATCCAGCTTCGCATTTCCCCCCTTTCTCTCAAATCTGAAGGGATGGACAGATGTGCCTCCCACTCGCATATTTCTTTGTCGAGAGGATACCGCCAAGCAAATATCCTCCTCCACAAAGTGGAGCCCACCGCGAGGGGCTTCTAAGGTGTCTTATTTTGTTGTTGTTCACACGTATTTTCATAGGATTATTATTTCAAGGATCGTCTTCTTTGTACACTCGTAGGCGCTATCACCACGAGGCTGTCACCCTGGACTTGGTATCTCGAACTCGTTCCCATCGCTTCACAGACAAGATTTATCTCATCGCATTATACTTCCAAATTCCCTCATCCCTCCTTGTCACCAAGTCGTCGCTCTTTCAAGCCAAGGATCGAATCATCGCTACCACATGATACAAAATCGACGTCCTCTATTGAGCATGGTTTCATATTAGAAGTTCCCGCCGTTTTACTGCATCAATCCCATCGTTACCAGCAATCTATATTCACTTAATCATTTACCCCTTCGACTTTTTCGCATTTACCTCATTTATTTTCTTGGTACACCACCAACTTTGTCAAGACATTATATCGATCCCACAAGATGTCACTGCCCATTGTACCGCCGGTTCGCATTCACATGCCAGGTTGTCACCACCATTCGGCACCATTGTACAATGAAGATCCGCGTACACTTCAATGATTTCTATTGGATGTTCAAGCTACATGTATCAACTCTGGACTCAATCTCGACACCGATTTTATTAAGTGGGCTATTTACTATGCTCCCATTGGCGATGTAGAGCTCTGGGAAGATCTTGAATCTCGCAAGGGTACCTCCTGAACTGATTTTACAGCCGAGCTACTGAAGTTCTACCCTGGATCTGAATCAAAAATAGAACGATTGTACTCTGAAGCTCAGTTAGAAAATTTCGTCGATAAACAGGCTCTCATACGGATGGATAACCGTCTACATTTAGGGGAATATCATCGCGAGTTCCTCAGGTTCAGCAATTACCTAAAGAAACACGGTCGCATTTCAGAACGCGAAGCCACAAAGACTTTCATGCGTGGCTTTGACATTTCATTTCGGACATGCCTTCAGGGTTATCTTCAATTAAACGATCCGATGCATCACCCACACAACCCTTATCCCATTCAAACTGTGGTAGATGCAGCTGCTCGCCTTCTTTCTTCACCAGCCTCGTCATTTTTATTTGCTCCACTTAATATACAACCAATTGTTTCTTCACCTCTGGCACCCATCATATTGAAGAAGAATTCCAATCTCAATATGCGCGAGAACTTTGCCCCTGCCCTTTTACAGACGATCGCAACCACTGTTAAGGAATAATTAGTGACTAACTTCACTCGGGTACAGGTACATAACGTATCGGCAACTCCACAGCATCCTAGTGCATCTCCGTCTAGTCCCTCTGTGCTCCCAGGCCATCCTCAACATGAAATATGCAAGTTCTGTTCTAGTATGACACATACAGTTCAAAATTGTGGTATTCTATTTGATTATATAGGGCGTAATCTCTGTGTGTGCGACTCAAATAATCAAATTTTTCTTCCTAACGGTCAACTGGTTACCTGCTACCTCCTTGGCAACAATTTGCGCGAGTGTGTTGATAGTTGGCACAAAATGTGCGTGCCGGTTATCTGTCCTCCTGCCCCAGCTCCAGTAACTTTGTCAAAAATGTGTGTGCCGCCTTCATTTTCTCCCACTAGTGCAGCCCGAATTAGGTCCCACAGCTGGTTCACGTATGCGATATAGGTCACTGCCTAGAAGGGGTCTATTTCACACTGTGAAATAGCGCTAATTAGCAGGGGTCCGGGGGGCATGCCCCCCGGATGAAAAAATGCTAATTAGCAATGTGAAATAGCAAATTTGGTGCTATTTCGCATGCAAATTAGCATTACTCTTACTCAGCATATAGGGTACCAGGTACATCTGCAACGAGTAACATACTAAGTGAATACTCAGTACTCTACAGTTTGCTTGTGAATAAAAAAATCTACTGCCAGTGCTATGTCTCTTGTTTCTGCTTCCACATCACCAGTCTATCCTATCTATGTCATTAGCCAATCCTCTGCTGTCATCATGGTCTGAATTGGAGGAGCAGTATCTGTCAAGTTTGCAAGATCAGTACTAAAAGTAGAAGTGTTTGCTGCACAGTTTTTGCTTCTTTAGTCTTTGACATATGATTCATATGATATGAATAGTAGATCATATATCACGCCACCTCACATATACTAGTGGTTTATACTTTGTACTTGGCCCTTGGGTTTTTCTTATTCAAAAGTGTAGCACAAATTTGTTAGAGGACATGTTGGATACTATGGCAAAGCAACTGTAATAAGCCTACCTTCTTGCTCACCATTTTATGGTACTGATGAATGATAAGGTGATTGGCAATAATAGTGACATGTAGGCTTTTATGCTTGGGTCCATTCAGCCAAGTCACCACAGACATCACTCATTCATCAGCCATGGAGCCACTGGAATAACAAAACATTTTGACAGCTAGATATTAACCACTGTCAGTGAGTAATATAACTACTATCCAATGATAGTCACCATGGCAGACAAATATCTTATACTGAGCTCATAATCATGCAATATGCATGCAACCACTGACAAATGACAATGATGCCAGGTTTTCTTACCATTTACTGATGACAATGTATGACACAGGAGCTCACTCACTGGTCAACAATATTGCTTAGATACTGTTATAATATTGGGTGGAGTCAGTAGTCAGTGCCATTAAGGCTAGAAACAATTTGGAAATGATTTTAGCTAATTAGCACTATTTCGCATGTTATTTCTCAGTTTTTCAGAGCACCTGCTAATTAGCCATGTGAATTAGCTTTTGTGAAGCTCACAAACCTAATTCAGGCTGCACTATCTCCCACTCCTTCAATCTCGACAAACAAGTTTGTCACTGTCCCCCCTTCGCATTCGCATGTCTATAGCCGGACTGATCCTGTGGCCACCAAAGTACCTATCGTGCCGACACCTGTCATTTTGGTTCCCCCTCCCACTCTTATTTCCTCACCTGAAGCCAAAAATGGAGTTATCGGAAATGAAGATCTCGCAAATCGGACAAACTCTTGTGACATACTCGAAGACGAATTAGGCTTGATTGAAGCTGAAGATGCAGTTTCATCTTGCATGCAAACTCATTCTCAGATCGAATTGGTACCTCCCCACCACAGCCTGGCCTTGAATATGACGACAATTCCCCCATGGTCATCACCCAGCACGAACTCCTCACCCACTCACCGGATAAATGTCAAAAATACGAAGATCTCACTATTCCAAAATGGACCACTAACACATCAGACCCTGAAACCGTTGTCAGCACTATTGCTATATCAACAGAAAAACAGGCTAAACCCCCTCATCGTATTGATATCAAGAGTCCTCCACTTCATGCCCCTCCCATCTCTGTTTTCAATTATAATTGTGTCTCAGCTGATTCCCCTCCAAATGATTTGCCTACAGTTTTTATTTTGTCATCGCCAATGCAATCCAAAGTCTCAAATGAATATGAAGAAGTTATACAGCCATGCATCGATACATCACCACTAGAAGTCTCAAATTGCAAGAAATATTTTAAGGAAACTAACAATTTTGTTGCCATTACCCTATCACTTACCAAGTTGCACATAAATCATCCAGCAAACCATCGAAAGATTTCGAAGAATTGCCAATTCCCCCTACCATGCACCTGCTGCACTCATTAGTTCCCTTACCTTCATGTCCCTATGCTTCGCTTTCCACACTGTCAGCCAATGTCAACATCAAGCAGTATGGGCACCCTGAAGCTATTAATATCATTTCCGGGCCCACACTTATTCCATGCCACACTACTTTGAAGACTCTGTCTACTGGTAATGTCATTCCTCCCATATCATCACACATACTCTATAGCTGGTATACTATCTCATATCCACTTCGGATTTTATCTCAGACAGCACTGCACTCTTGGCCTTTTACAGCATTTCGATCTCTCATTCCATGCTGGTTTCTCTCCTCACATTCTGGACCACCATTTTGTCCCCCTATTATCCCTCCCCACCCTCCCCCTTTGCTCTTGTCAAAATTCAGAGCTCTCACTGCAGTATGCTAACTGGCACATTAATATTTTCTTCATTCTTCACCTTTTCATCCACTTCACTCATTTCATTGTGTTAAATTTCGACTTTTCCACATTCTGGCCTTCTTCCCTAGTTTTATTTTATAGCTGTTTATTTTTGCTGTTATCAGATTGACTAGGAAGTCAATATTTGAAGTTCCCGCCAGATGTAGAGCAGGTGTTTTGCCTGCACTACAAAAATCGACATATTACAATTTCCATTACATAATCAAGTGATGCACGTGTCAATGTGTTTGTTCGCATTTACGCACTCTCTCTCTCCTGCTGATTCCCTCCAATGCCGACACTTCCACATTGCCACAACACCACAATTACTAAAGATCATCAGTACTGCACACTACCAAGCTCCACTGAATACTGGAATTAGTGTTACCAAAGGCCGTGTCTCTGCCCCAAGTCCCTCTCCTCAAGTTTTATTTTACAATTTTTCTTCCAATTCATTGGTATGATTTATGTTTCAATCTTTTCCTTTTCTTCAATAATCTATGATCCTACACATTTAATTTCCGTTTTATTTCAACCATTCCTCATTAAGTACATTCTTTATTTTACTTTTCTATAAAATCCCTGTATCTAAACATTTGCAATCCAGTGGAATTCACCCTCCCTTCTTGACACCTTAGAACACCCAAGGTCGAACAGATGTTCACCAACTCGCTTACTAATTTCTTTGTTTAGGTATCAATGCACCTTCCACCTCTACAGTATACCCCAATGTCTTCTGATGCAAAGTTCATATGACTTAGCTATTTTCATCTTTTACCAAAATATTCACTTGAATATGTAGGTTTGTGCCACCTACAATCCCAATCCTCAGTATTCCATGTATAGCAGTGGTGTTCACCCATTTGGTGGTGAATGATGAATACCATGGAAATCACCCATTCCTTGTCACTCTAAATGATGGATACATCATGAGCAGAGGAGTGTCAGCAAGGTGCACTAATTCTTGCATGAATGATTTTAGCTTAACCAATGTATAATTTACAGACAGCTTCCACCTTGGGGAGGATCGAGGCCTGTCAATCATTCTATAACTTCTTTCAACCACATTATCCTTCCCCCAACAGCTCTTCTTGGGAGTCCACCCATGCCAGAGGATATTCATCATGAGATCTATATTCCATATATCCATTGGCACCCTTGCTCTCATGGGACTTTCAAACTCCTATATCTGTCTTTCTTCCAACATCACTGCCTTATACAGCATATGAAGACATGTAACAGGAATGGATGGTATCACCTTGGTTCCTATAATTTCCTTCTCTATGCAAAGGACACCAGTGCTGTCAGCACTGTCGCTTTCATATGTCTTCTGAGCATTCTACAAAAAGTGTGTTTCAATTTTTATGACAGAGAGTGATCCAAGAGTACAGAGAGGAGTAGCTGCATGTGCAAAGGCAGTCATAATTCTCTGTACTCAGGCTTGTCAGCTTGAACTTTTGGAAAGGTGTGGAGCACAAGGTCTATTTGAATACAACCAAATGTTGAATTTAATTGTCAGTTTTTTTTTGTTGTCTGACTGTTGTTACACCCTTGCTAATACGTGCTTCAGAGTGAGGCATGAGGAATAAGTATTTCGGAAGGCAATATTCTAAGTATCTAATTTCTCAATGATCATGAAGCTGATATAACTAATCACACCTCTCTCAGGATTATCTATCTGTAAGTCCAAGAAATACTAAGTACATAGATCTTTGAAGCGAACTCAACTCTGCTCTCTGGTCTATATTTACTTTTAGGTGTGGCTACTGATATTATAATGGGAAAATACCTGTGTATTTCACTTCTCCATGAGATCAGGTGGAGTCCAGGTAGAGTCTGGGACTTCAGGTAGAGTCCAGGTAGAGTCCAGGTAGAGTACTGGACTCCAAGTAGACTCCAGGTGGATTCTACCTGGACTCTACCTGGACTCCCCATGAATGCTACTTTACTTTACTTCAATAACCACATATATATATAAATTCCAAAGTTACAAAAATATTTTATTTATTCTACATGATCTAATTCAATTCCATCATCTTCAACATTATTATCATTTGTATTTGTGTTTTGTGTTTGTTTGATGTTCTGTTTCATTAGCACATGTTGAGTATGAATAAAAAGCATTGCATGTGTTGTCCAATTAAAGTTGTCCACAGTCATTCTATTAAGAATGCTTTGATATCCTCCTAACCATGCATTAAGTTGTTCACATGCCTAAGTTTCAATCAGATATATATGTTATTATTGAATATTGACAAACATACCTGTGTATTGAAAGCTTGTTTGTAGTGTGGATTTCCTTCAGCATCTCTTTCAACAAGAACCAGATTAGGTGCTGATCCATTTAGAGGACTTGGATTGCAGAATTTGTGGCATAAGTAGTCTCCCACTCTATGATTAATATAATGAAATGAGTCAACCACAAATCTGGTAGTTGTCTTCCATATATTCCAATCATGAGATGTGATCAAGTGTCTCAATACCATGCAAGCCTTATCAATACAAACATAGCTTGGTCTGACATTAGGTGTTGGATACACAAATTCCAGAAAGTCTATTATTTGGCTTTTACCCTCTGCTTTTACAAATTTTGCCCATGCAATAACAACTCCACAGGGTGCACAAATAGTTTCAACACAATAAAAGTGAGGTGCAACAAAGTAATTATCATGAGCAGGAGTAGTTGTTGCATTAGGTACTTCATTATGAGGTCGAAAATTGCCTCTATTTGTTTCAGACATCCATTCAGGAGCCCCTTCTTGTTCTGTCCTTCTGATAATTCTCTGAATTCCAAGAACTGACTGCCTTTCAAATCTTATAACATGATTATACCATCTTTGTCTATGATTTACACAAGTTTGAGATCTTTCCTCCTTCTGGTTATAACAGTCTTTCATGCGACATAAATTCTTGCATTGTGATTCATGTCTTATGCAAAAAACTCCAGTACATGCATTTTTTAAAGGCTCAGAGCAGTTTTCAAATACACAGTAAGTTGGACCCATAACAATGCCATCAACAACTATCATTTTAACCATAGGTTCAATGGCATTAGTAGAGTCAGAAGTATCAACACTCATTATCTTCTATATGTTGAAATTCTTGATTTCTTGCATTTCTTTCCAAATCTGGTACATGCCTATTTTTATCAATGCCAACAACAGCAGCATTATCATCAGCTGTAATTATATCAGCTGTAGCCTTATATTTATGAGTGTATTCACTACATGAATGTTGCAATGCATTGTTAATAATTCCTTTTTGACCTAATTGATCAAATGCAGCTTTAGTTACTTGTTCAGTTGATACTCTATCAGAAATTCTCAAATCACAATTTGTTGATAATGAAATGTAGTGTGCGGTTTCTTCTATAAATGCTTTCCATACCTGCCAGCATGAAACTGGTGGTATTTCATTTTCAGTACCATTTGAAAAGGTATAGTTCCAAAACTCAGTATATGCTGCAGTGGATGCATGAAGGTGATAAATAGAGTTGACAACCATGGTTGTGAACACTCTGTCAGCCCATATATTTGCACCAACCTTTAAATATTTTGCTCTGTTAAAGAATATGATATCTTTAGGACTCAATTGAGGATCTTGTGATTCCTCCCTTTCATCACTATCTACTTCTTCAATAATATCATTTGCATTATTTTGCTCCTGATCTTTATCTTCTGGATCATACTCATTCTTAGGAAGTATACTTTTATGATCAGCATAATATATAGCTTTACATTTCAAGCATGTCCCTGCAAGTAACTGAGCATTTTTATATAATTGAACTCCTTTCATCAATCTAACTGTAACTCGATCACATCCTTGAATGTTTAGATGCAATGCTCTTCCAGCACATAATTTTCTGGATGTTGAACAAGTTATGTGTGCAGGGCAAATAAGTAATACAGGCTCAATTTCTGTGGTAGAAATTGACTTCAGAAATTGTGCATGCTGTCTTTCATGTATATGGATTTAAGCACAAAACTTCAATCATCTTATGAAGTTTCTTGACAAATTTAGTTGTCTTTGTTGATACATCCAGTGAATTTTCATTTTCATCTTCAAATAATTGACTATCATCACCTATATGGCTCTGAATAGCACTTGCTAAAGCCTTTATCCACCCATTAGTCAAATTAGAATACTCACTGTCAACAATTGGATTTTTACTCTTGCATGGAGATTGAGAAGGTCTACAGAGGGGTGTTAGCCATAGTGATCATAAAAATGAAGTGTTTTATGATCACCACAATCATTAACAATGATCACCTTGTGCATTTTGCATTTTCAGTGCTTATTCACCTATTAATACTAGATCTAATGGTGATCATATGTGATCATTGGCTATTTTGAAGTGAATATTACTATTTGAATGGGGTGTTCATATGTGATCATTGACTTATTTTGAAGTGAATATTACTATTGTAATGGGGTGATCATATGTGATCATTAAATTATTTTGAAGTGAATATTACTATTGTAATGAGGTGATCATATGTGATCATTAACTTATTTTGAAGTGAATATTACTATTGTAATGGAGTGATCATATGTGATCATTAGCTTATTTTGAATTGAATATTATTACTGTAGGTTCATTATAATATGGTGATCATATGTGATCATTGGCTATTTTGAAGTGAATATTACTATATCATTGGATATTACTATTGTACTTCATGTCACATTTGTCACATTCTTCATGTGTGTCACACATTTCCCGCGCTTCTCATAATTCCCACGCTCCAGATCATTCTGGCAAATCATGATTGTCATGCTCTTCCCACATGTCACATATTTCCCGTGTGTCACATACTTCCTGTGCTTCTAATAATTCTCGTGCTCCACATCATTCCCGCGCTCTAGAGAATTCCCACGCATCACATTTGTCACATTCTTCCCGCGCATCACGTTTGTCACGTTCTTCCTGCGCGTCACGACTGTCACATTTATACATGCGTCACAATTATCACGCTTATACACGCGTCACGTTTGTCACGCTTTCACACGCGTCACGACTGTCACATTTATACATGCATCACAATTGTCATGCTTATGCATGCATCAGTGACACTACATTTAATTCTTAGCCCATTGCTCAGCAATGAAATTCAGCCTCTTACATTGACTAGTTATTGATTGATCTGTCAACTGTGAATCATTGACAAAAAAGGATATTACATC
Source organism: Cyathus striatus (assembly GCA_025738555.1). Classification (NCBI taxonomy): domain Eukaryota; kingdom Fungi; phylum Basidiomycota; class Agaricomycetes; order Agaricales; family Nidulariaceae; genus Cyathus; species Cyathus striatus. The sequence goes on from JAOVFP010000011.1 coordinate 1,224,466, forward strand.
TTTTAGACAAGAGAACAAAAAAAGATGGCAACAACATAACCAACACTAAGCCAAAGAACTGAAAAGTGAGTAAATAACAGCCACTGAGCAAGAAAGTGCAAGGGGGTACAGAAGGAATTTTACAGATATAGGAATGAATACTATGTAGTCATATAGAGTATGCATTTATGTGATTTAGTAATGTGTGTTGAAGATATTAGTATAAACAAAGGCTAATGCAAGAATCATAATCATCTAAAAACTGTAATGTGTAAGTTTGATGTAATGTGGAATCACATATATTCACTATCCATTCATATGTGTTAAACATGCATAGTTCTTTAACCATATATTCTTCTCTGTCTGGTTGTTACATGTTTCCATAATATTCAATACCATTGTAATGATCTAATCATCTTCATACCTAGAATAACTATTATGGTTATTATTTTGTCATTTTATTACATCTCTAGTCTTGCTTGTAAAACATGTTATACCCTCTCATTTCCAAATTTATTATACACTCTTAATAGGACTAAGACTCTAATTACATATACACTCTACATCCTCTAATCTAGTTTCTTATTACTGTTACACTTCTACAACATTATATTTGTCATATACTGTGTTACAACCTTCAATTTTACAAGTGCAAATTCATTTCCTCTGCTTTTTATAATTTACTCTATGCTTTCAGATATGTAAGAGGTAATAATTAGTACACTGTAATATAATTTCTCCATAGTCATGTGCAACATTGTTATCAACAGGATTGGACCTCATCTGTCAAAAAAGTATGTGTCAATGATTCACAGTTGACAGATCAATCAATAACTAGTCAATGTAAGAGGCTGAATTTTATTGCTGAGCAATGGGCTGAGAATTAAATGTAGTGTCACTCAGTACTCTTATTCCTAGATCATGAAAGGTATGGGAACAATTATTATTGCAGACCTATTGGGACCAACCCTATCAATATTTGATCAACTCATCTATGGGTTGAATAGTGTATAATATAACCACCATTAACTGATTATGCCAACACTGGTATTGATCAGTGTGACATGTGTAAGAGCGTGACAATCGTGACATGTTAGAAATGTCACATATGTGAAGGGCATAAATGCGTGACATTCGTGACACGCAGATCAACGTGACAGCTGTGACGCGTGTCAAAGCGTAACAATTGTGACATGTGTATAAGTGTGACAGTCGTGATGCATGTGAAAAGCGTGACAAATGCGACGCATGTATAAGCGTGACAATCGTGACGCGCGTATAAACATGACAGTCATGACATGCATATAAGCGTGACGTGACAATCGTGATGTGCATATAAATGTAACAGTCATGATGCATGTATAAGTGTGATAATCATGATGCACATATAAATGTGACAGTCGTGACGCGCATGAAAAGCGTGACAAACACAATGCATGTATAAACATGACAGTTGTGACGCGCGTATAAATGTGACAGTTGTGACGCGCGTATAAGCGTGACAATCGTGACATGTGTATAAGTGTGACAGTCGTGACGCGTGTGAAAAGCGTGACAAACGCGACGCGTGTATAAGCATAACAATCGTGACGCGCATATAAACGTGACAGTCGTGACACGTGTGAAAAGCGTGACAATCGTGACAATCGTGACGCGCGTATAAATGTGACAGTCGTGACGCGTGTATAAGCGTGACAGTCGTGACGTGCGGGAAGAACGTGACAAACGTGATGCGTGGGAATTCTCTAGAGCGCGAGAATTATTAGAAGTGCAGGAAGTATGTGACGCGTGGGAAATATGTGACATGTGGGAAGAGCGTGACAATCATGATTTGCCAGAATGATCTGGAGCATGGGAATTATGAGAAGCGTGGGAAATGTGTGACACACATGAAGAATGTGACAAATGTGACATGACACGGCGGGCTTTTAGCTGTCCAGTTCCGGATGTCCTTTGGCCTGTCGTTTAGTCTGTCCTGTCTGGCATCAAGCACGTGTATGTCACATATAATGAACTGGCTGATGATTGATAATCAAAGTTGAGACGATATCAATCCAAACTGGCATGTGGAACCAACAAATCGTTGTTCAAAACACGTCAACGTAGACCACCCGAACATCCGAAGTATTTCTATAGAAAGCTTTTAATATCTTAAAATTCGCATTTTCAGTTATTTTCCTTAAATATTTTGGACTACTCTACCTATTACCCTATAATTAATTTGTTATATGCTTGTGTTAATTAGAGGATTTTATATGGAATAAAATTTCACCATTGTGTCTTCTCATTGTTCAAAGTACAGTCCAGAAGAAGTGAATGTAAGATACGAGATGAACCAGATCAAGGTCCTGATAAAAATTGCTCAAGATTACTAAAGTGGATTAAGTACTACATACAATTCTTAGTAAATACGCAGACATCAAGTGCTAGTATACACTATTGTTATTAAAGTCAAATAATACATGGCCCCCACTATCCTGGTGTTTTATTATGCACCAGCTTGGTACAATCTCTGTTCCCCATCAATTCCGAAGCCATCGCAAATCGGTTTGATGAGTGTGACGAACACGTGTATGATGCCAAACAGGACAGACTAAACGACAGGCCAAAGGACATCTGGAACTGGACAGCCAAAAGCCCGCCGTGTGAAGTGCAATAGCAATATCCAATGATATAGTAATATTCACTTCAAAATAGCCAATGATCACATATGATCACCATATTATAATGAACCTACAGTAATAATATTCAATTCAAAATAAGCTAATGATCACATATGATCACTCCATTACAATAGTAATATTCACTTCAAAATAAGTTAATGATCACATATGATCACCTCATTACAATAGTAATATTCACTTCAAAATAAGTTAATGATCACATATGATCACCTCATTACAATAGTAATATTCACTTCAAAATAAGTTAATGATCACATATGATCACTTCATTACAATAGTAATATTCACTTCAAAATAAGTTAATGATCGCATATGATCACCTCATTACAATAGTAATATTCACTTCAAAATAAGTTAATGATCACATATAATCACCCCATTACAATAGTAATATTCACTTCAAAATAAGTCAATGATCACATATGAACACCCCATTCAAATAGTGATATTCACTTCAAAATAGCCAATGATCACATATGATCACCATTAGATCTAGTATTAATAAGTGAATAAGCACTGAAAATGCAAAATGCACAAGGTGATCATTGTTAATGATTGTGGTGATCATAAAACACTTCATTTTTATGATCACCCTTTGGCTGACACTTATGCCAACATAGAGATAGCTGCGAATATTAATACTGCCAAGTCGGATGCAGCAGATGAAAAAAGACTGCCTTCAATCATTGCCATTCTTAATGGCTTTCCTATTATGGTCACAACAGCTTTCAAGTTAGTGTACAAGAGGCGAAAAAACACATTGAATTCGGAAGAAGATCCTGTGCCATTCTTTAGCACTTGCCAGGGTGATATAAATGTGGTACATAATCCCATGCATATACCACCACAGCCGAAACCGCCCATTGTAGAGTTAGCTGCAGACATGAACACTGTGGAGTTGGATGTACCAGATGGAAAGATACTACCTTCAATCACTGCTGCTGCCGCTGCAGTCCCTGCTGATGGCCCTGCTTCCCCACCCCCCATGGAAACTGCAGAATTACTGGAGGAGCTTGACATGCTGAGGAGGCAGCTAGCAGAGGTTACAGAATCTGTGGCAGGAGACACACCACTGCCTATGTATTATGAGAATGACAAAAATGTTGTTTGATTGGGCTATATGTTCTTTAAGTATCTTTCTGTGGTTAGGAGTCAATGCTTTGTGAGTGTTTAAACTCACAAATAGCATCAGGAAAAACCTCAACAGCTATATTAGCAAATAATCTTGAATTTTAGCTCAGATAAGTAGAAAATAGTTAAAATAAGGACTCTAAGGACAATAAGATAAAATAGTGAGGCCCCCTACTTATTTCAAAAAAATAAGTACATTTTAGTACCTTACCTGCACAATTATAGTTCAGATAAGGACTGAGAAGTTCATTTAAAGTGTAATATGCACATAAATTGATACTTATAAGGACACTTTGCTTTCACTCAGTACAGTATAATAGGTGTCAGTTAATTATATATTATTATTGTATTACAACAAAGTGGTTACAGATATAAATAACATATCTAATTACAACAATCCACTGAAGATATAACATTATGCACTCCACAATATCCAGCCCCACATATCCCTCTATTTCCATGATCCAGCAGTACCACTCACCCCACAACATCCAGCCCCACAACATCCAGCCCCACATATCCACCCATATCCCCCCCTCTCCATCATCCAGCAGTACCACTCATTGAATGACAGCAACTGTAGTGCTCCTGTACATGATAAGCATACACTTAAAAGGAAGACAACTCAAATACATACCAAAGAAAGATTGACAATACCAGTTATATGATGGGCAGAGATGCAGACTTGCACAGCATGTGAGAGACAGGTGTAAGATAAGGTAGCAGGGAAGCAGAGGAGCACATATGTGAGTCAGATCTCAAAGTAGAAGCCAGAGTTTACCAAATGAATGGGCCAAAGTGACAGGCAGGGGAAGGAGGGAGAGGAATGAAGGTGAGGTGGGGGAATTGAAAGGAGTGTATGACGACATGTCAAGTTCAACATGCACATGATACAATCAAGGCCAAACACAGTGAATCGATCACATGCTAACTTTCTCACTTGCCTTTGAACTTAACCATTTAAACCTTTAATGTTTGTACTTGGTTCATACAATGCTATGGTAACATCTAACTTGTGTGTACCATATGTTTCCCTCAATTAAAAATGATGTGGGCTACTTATATTATGTGTTCCCCCACTATGATATTGGCTCTTAACTACAATTTAATCATACTAGAAAGTATTGTACATGTGTATATTGTGATGTATGACTTCAGCCTTTAAATGTAATACATATAGAACACATATAATTTCATAATATGGAATTAAACTTGATGCAAAGTGCTCAAGATGAAATTCTCTGAAATGGAATTGGCTTGCTTTAAGTATAGCTAGTATAGTATGCTAAAATTTGGCTAAAATTGATTAATGTCTTAAATTCATAACAGTGGTTAATTTCTGTAAAACTTATGAACACTTATCATTCTCATACTATGCAATATAAGTACAAGTAAGTGTGCTTTGCCATTGTACCAAACTTATAAACACTTATCATGCCTCACAATGGGTAATATAAGTACAAGTAAGTTTGCTTTTTTATTGTACCAAACTTATGAACACTTATTATGCCTCACAATAGGCAATATAAGTACAATTAAGTATGAATTACCCATTATTAGTAAAATTTGGACAAGGGTACAGCTTATTTCTACTAATATCACTAATTTAGCTGATGGGGTTTTTCCTGATGCACTATTAACAATACATATTATTACATGTCTGGTTCATGCTATATTGAATATGGCACTTTGTAATGCAACTTTGTGATCAGTTGTAGCATCAGCGTATATCAATATTGATGACTCGGACAAGAAGGAACTCCATCACAGCATTCATGACACTCAGATAAATAATGTCCTGAACCTAAGTTTTTTGTGTCATTGAATTTATGCAGATTAATCTAAGAACACTTGACCATTCACCCCCAGCAACAATACTGTAGATGTGGAAGGTAGTTTATTCATACTGATATACAATTGGTCAGTGAAAGAGATAAAGAGAAGAAATAGAAAAAAGAATAAGAAACTGTACTCTGTTAGGTATCGCTCACAGCACCTACTTAATACCCACTGAGCATTGATATCCTATTGCATCGTCAACCTATACTTCTTCCTATAGAAACTGTAAGAAAACTTATGCACCAACACCCCCCCTCCCATTATCCATATCTTCTTATGATTGATCTTGCACGGCCCTTACTCTCCCTCTATATCAACATGAGAATAACTTACAATTCATAGAAAGCTTGGCGATCCCCATGCTGATCTTGCACTGATCAACCTTAGTAGACACAACAAGGCTAAACTGTTCACTCATATGCACACAACAATGATTTTCATTCACAGCTAGATATAATTTATGAACCAAAAAAGACGAAAGAGAAGAAAGACAAATTCTCACACATGTCCCAATTCACTGATCCCAACTACGAAATACACGGACCATGTTGCAACATTCCACACTACCATTACATTCCCAGAAGCAACATCCATGTTTGTAGGCGCCTTCTTCGTCCTTTCTTTCTTATTCTTCCAAGTATCAATTCTGCAGACATGAGCAGGGGTTTGAATTCTCGAGCCAATCTTTGGAGTGTAGTGCATCCATGTAAAGCAGGTCTGTAAGGAGTGGTAGGAGGTAGAGTGGACGTGAGGCTCCGATGCAAGTTGTTTGAGATGGACTGAGCAGTGGGCACTTGGTGGGCACTGGTGCCACATGGATTTCATGAATACAGGGGTATATTTCAATGAGTGCCCAGAGGGTAAGTGTGAGATGTGTTCATAGTGTGTGGGCAAACTCGGAGGGTATGCTTACATAATGCTCAGAACTTCTTCCCACAATCTACTATTAGTGGCTGGGGAGCATTCTGGTCGTGACTGTAACATAGGGATTCGTTAGAGGTAGATGAAGATGACAGAGCATTGAGCAGAGCTCAGGAAGGTTGGTTATGGCCGGATTTGAGCATTGACAGCAGAGAGAAACTTCCTTGTCGCGGTTCAAGCACTGCTTAGCACATAAGTAGTTTAATTATTTCCATGATTGATATTATAAACTCACAATGAAAGCTACTGTAGTTTACTTGGAAACACTATTTTACATCTCATACTGCATAGTGAATACACGGATGACCTGCATGCCTCTATAATTGGTGCAGTGGGCGGCTCCATTGAATCTATAACTATTGGTATTATACTAAGGCTAATACCTGCTTATACTTCAGCTGTATAATATTAATTGGATTTTGTGTTGCTTGCCGCTCGGCTCCTGGACCATGATTCTACATGCAACTAATATAGAAATACATTTTAGAATTGTAAATGCAACAAAAATAAGTGCCATCAGATAGTACTGTGGTATGCCTTTCATACAGAATTCCAGTACTTTATGCTCCCCCCCCCAGTCTGTCTGGACTCCAGATGGACTCAATATAGTCTGGATAGTCTGGGTGGAGTCCAGCGGAGTCCTGATGGAATCTGGTGGAGTCCAGGTGGAGTCCAGTGGAGTCTGGCAGAGTCCGGGTGGAGTCCTGATGGAATAGATATTGTCCTGATGACATCCTGCTGGAATATAAGAAGTCCTGATGGAGTCCTGGTGGAGTTCTGATGGACTTTGTACTTTTTAAAGTAAGCTCTGTTTAAGACTCCAGGTGTATTTTCCCACACCTATTGATAACATACTATCTCACTACTACATCTTTGCTACTACTACTATTCTTTACTACATTTTCCCACACCTTCAGTACATGCTACCACTACTATTCTTTACTACATTTTCTCACACCCTTCAGTACATGCTACAACTACTACTCTTTACTACATTTTCCCACACCCTTCAGTACTGATAGCATACTATCTCCCTACCACATCTTCCTATGCCTCTTCTACAATATTTTCCCACACCTATTATTCTCCTACCAGATATCTCTGTACTACATTTGTACCACATTTTCTGACACATCTTCTACCATATTTCCCACACCTATTATTTCTGATGCCTCTTCTACCACATCTTCCAATGCTTCTACAACAGACCATCATCATGTTCAAAATCTTCACTAATAATACTAAAGTTTTGGCTGTTCTGCCGTTTTATTACATGTTGAGTATGATAAAAGATCATGGAATGTATGAACCAATTAAAGTTGCTTGGAGTCATATATTTCATAATAGATTCAAACCCACCAAGCCATGAATTTAGTTGTTCACAGGCTTGTGTATTGAATGCTTGTTTGTGATATCTTTCACTATTTCTTTCTTGTGCAATATAAACAAGATTTGGTGAAGAACCATCATGTGGTGCTGGATTACACTACTTTCTACAAAGGTAATCATCTGAGCAGTGATTTGTATAGTGATAGCCATCTACTACAAAGTGGCTACTTTTAAACCAATCTACCCAACTTCCATTTGCAACTGCTGTTCAAAGAAGTTTACATGCCTTATCAATACATATGTAATCTGGTCTTAATTCTTCATCAGGAAAAACATCTTCTAAGAACTTAAGTATATTGGTTGTTGACTCAGACTTCACAAACTTTGTCCATGCAATTACAGCACCACATGGAGCACATATTGTTTCTACACAATAATAGCGAGAGGCACTAAAATAATGAGATTTCTTTGAAATATTGGTATCTGACTCACCATGAGGCTGCTGAACACATCTTCCTCGGTTTTTATTCCAAGGTGGATTTTCAGCTGGTTTGCAAAGCATTCTTCATGCACCATTTAAATAATCTGAACTATGTTCTAAATTATACTCACACCACATTTCCTGGTGCTCATTGCAAGCTTGTGTATTATCTATTTTTTGATTTTGACAGTCACGAACATGGCATCTTGCTCCAAATTCTTGGTTGTGAACAAAGTGTGTTTGAACAATTGTCATATGCACAGTGCTTAAAATATGTATTAGTATAATATTGTTTTGTTTTAGTTGTGCATTACCTGTGGTCCCATAACAATCCCATCAATTACTACCATTTTAACTGTTGCACTCTCATCTGGTAGCAAGTCTTGAGTTTCTCTATAAGGCTGTGTACACTCTAAGCAGCTGTGATCATGTGATGTGCGTATTTTTCCATTTTCACCCAACCTTGCAAATGCTTCTTCTGTTAATGCAGTAATTGAAAGTCCATCAAGACTAATAAAATTAACACCAGATCCTGCAGAAACCATGCATATTGATTCATGTATAAAAGCCTCCCAGACTTGTCTTCAGCTTATTTCCTTTCCATTTCCAAAACTATTGTTCCAATATTCCATATATGCTGCAGCAGATGCATGAAAGCTATATATACCATTCAGAACACCTTGAGAAAATGCCCTATCTACCCATAGTTTTTTTCCTACTTTCAGATATTTAGCAGAGTTTAAATGAACCATATAATATCCCTGTTTTTCATCATAGGCACATTCATGTTCTGCAGAATATAATGTTTTACATTTTTCACAAGTACCTGATACTACATAAGCATGTTCAAATATTTTTGAGCCTTTAATTAATGTTGCTTTAGGTACATCTCTAACTTTAGTATGCACATGTAGTGCCCATCCTTTACAGCTCTGTGTCTCACACTCTGCAGCTATAGGACATATTATATGAACAGGATCGATACTAGCATGAGATACAGGTTTCAGTTGACCTTCAAAAACTTTTCTCTCCTGATTGAAAGGATACAAGTTCAGAAGTCTTGCCATTTCATCTAATTTAGTGCCTAACAAAATAGATCTGCCTGTTTGAGTTGTGTGTTCATCAATTTCATTTGACAGCACTCGTCCTGGCAAGCAATGAGGAGGGGGGACACACACACACACACTCGTCACTTGCCAGATGAGGTGGCAGGGAGATGCCGTTACTCTCGTCACTTGTGAGACAAGGCAGCGGGAGGAGATGGGGGGGTGAGGAGCCGTCACTTGCGAGACAAAAATGAGGGAGGGAAGAGAGGTGCACCTATATAGCACCTGTTGTCCAGTAGTGAGAAGGGAAGATGGAGAAAGAGGGGGAAATGAGTACCTTTAGATTTTATGCACTCACGCATGTGCAACTGTTCACACCACAGTGCCTATCCCATATGTTATCGATCTTGCTGTGCTATCAATCTTGCGCTTGAGAGTTGATTTTGGCAACAACAAGGGAGGTGGGGATGGGTCGACGACATGGGAAGGAGTCTTGAGGCACCGATGTGCGAAGGGGGCTTGAGGCGACAATGTGGGAGAAGGCTTGAGGTGACAACGTGAGAAGAGAGCTTGAGGCAACGATATGGGAAGGGGGTTAGAGGTGACAATGTGGGAAGGGGGTTTGAGGCAATGATGTGGGATGGGGGTTTGAGGCACTTGACGTGTTGACGTGGGAGGGTGGAAGTGTTGACATGGGGGGGAAGGAAAAAATAGGGTGGGAAAATGACATACTGTTTCAGGAAAGTGAAATATACAGTGATTATGTAGATTGTGGTCTCTAAGAATTATAAGACCATTTGGTGTATCGGTATTGTGTACTCTCTAGTTGCTCATGTGACTTGTTCCTTAGCTGAGGGTTTGATTCCAGCTTGTTGCATCTTTTTACTATAAATTAATTATAGGTAACTAATACTAATAGTGGCTAATAGAGAGTCTGTATCTGCCTAGTTCCAACTGGAGTCCAGGTGAGTTCTGAATGGATTTAGTCTGCCAGAATTCCTGCCAAACTTGCTGGACTCCAGGTGGACTGGAATCAGACCAGAATTGAAAAAATTGGCTGGACTTGCAGCCAAAATGAGTCCAGCTGGAGTCCAGCTGGATTCCATGGACTATCTGGAAAATCCTTGAAGTCCATCTGGATAGTCTGTGGAATCCACAGAGTCTGGACAGAATGGGGGGGCAAGCATAAAGACCTCCAGAATTCGGTGTTTTATCATGTAGATATGTCTAATAAAGATAGTGTTACAGTGCCACTTTGCGATTTTATATATAGCCACTGGCCAGTAATGAGTCGCCAGCAGACATAGATATTAAAAAATGTACATATCTTAAACAGTTACTTCATAGCATAGCATTCCCAATCATATGATATCAAACATTCATCAAGTCATTAGCATAGGCTTAGCTCTGATATCTTTCTAAAAAAGATATCAGAGCTGATGGTGCAGCATTGATAGGAATAGATGAAGTGGCAGAGTGCAGTCAATTGGGGCTGTTGGTGTAAATCAGATCCTAGGACTTTAATGGCATTCTTATTAAACTGAAAATACAAGACCCTAAAGCCTGTAGAGGCCTCAAGACCCCTCACCAGATTTTGAAGCCTTGAATAAATCTGGCTGCTGTAATATGCAATGAAATAGACATAGATTTTGAAACTACGATCTTTGAAATATTTGAATCTATCCATAGTAGATTCCTATGGAAGCAACATCATTAGTGGTTTAGTACTTTTTAGCCAAGCACAACTGTTATAGTAACTACTGACAGAAATAGTTCTGTATTAATACAATTGCACAGACAAAAATAGAATTGATGGATTATGCTCAGAATGTCGAAGTATATATATATGTATGCATTCACTGCAAGAAAAAAAATGATGAGTATGATCTGTAGATCCGATCATTCTGTGTCCTTTATAATGGATAAGAATACATGTTCATGGTATGGAATAAGATACAGAATCCTAGTGGAGTTGCAAGTAATAGTTGAAGTGAGGGGAAGTAAACTCCAACTGAAAGATGCAGACTACATGTGAATATGAAAACTAAATAAAACCACGTTTTGCTACAGTCTTGGAATTGCCTGCTCTACAATGGTTACAGAAGAGGTCTGCTTGGAACTCTAATCAAAAGAGAATTGTATGATCATCATTAAAAGCACGTACTTTGTTGAGTCATGGCTATCATCTTGATTGATCGCTGTCAGTAACTAGCGGAGGTGTGCAATGTTTCACTACTGGGAGGGTGATTGATTGCAATTTGAGTCTAGTGCAATCAATAAATTACTATGTATTCATTCTGAAATCAATTAGAAAAATGTAGTTAGCAATCATTGGAAATATAGTGTGATCAATCAGTTGTACAGAGTGCGAAATCATTCAATAAATGGAATCAATGCTGTATCGGAATCAATAAAGTGCGAAATCATTAATGAATGGAATCAATACTGTAATTAAATCAATAAAAACTAAATCAATAAGAAATGAAATGTAATACTACAAGCAAACAGTCCCCAATGATGATATCAACTTAAATCAGGGTTTTTAACTAGATACACTTAACCGATAGGCTACTTGATCTTGTATAAGTAATGTGCTTTACTATATTTAACCACTCCTGCCTCTGGCACAAAAGGTGCGGTCCCATATGAATGCCTGTTCTGATGAAAAGTCGATGCATCCTGGTTTTGTCCCTTTGGCTGTACAGCTTACACTCTTATCCCAAAAGACAATCAATCTGGTAAATTCTCCCCAGAGGGGAGGGAGTCAGTAATGGTTGGCTATACACCCAGAAAGAAGGCTTACTGCCTTATGGACCTTACTACATGTACCATCTTCCACAGTCTTCATGTCACATTCAGCTAAGGCCACAATGAGTCAACAGTTGGTTAATTATTATGTATAAAAAAATAAGGCTGGCAAGCGGCACAGCCCACTACCATAACTCCAAGAATCTGAACTTAACAATGACAGGAGAACTCAAAACCGGTGATACACATCACAACACAGGCAGCTTGCAATGTGTCCCAGCAACAACATTCAGTGATCACTTGCTGAGTTCATAAATTTGAGATTCACTTACTAACTACTTACCCATAGGACTTCTAGGCATGATATTAGCTCAAATCTCTAGTTTTTAGAGCTATCTGTAATTAAGATATATTAAAATGCAAAGAATGTGAAAGGTTTGACTCTTGTTTGACTCTCTGTCCAGACTCTGAATGTTAAATCATTTTTTCGGCAGGGTTATAATGACTGATCCATATCAACACTACAAAACTATGGAAAGCCTAACAACCACACTCAATTCCATCAAATAAAATTGAGTTCTGACAATTGGCAATCTCGGCTTCTCGGTTAGTGCTTTTCAGTTATGAACATCAATCTGTCAAATCCAATATCAATTTAGTGATTCCAAATCTGCAGAGATGATATTAGCCATATCAATATTATGTAGTGGAAATCAATTATAGCACAATTTCTTTTCTACATTATCACATAATGCTGAATCACTTCTACTGTACTGGATACTCATGTAAAACTCCAGAAATTCCAGATTTAGTAATGATTTCATTGTGATTTTGTTTAGCTAAAGCTGCCTGTACCCATTTTCTACATTTGTCTGTTAGTCGAACACTATATTTTAGATACTTTGAAGACTTGGAATTTGTCATTCTTTATGTGTAATTGCAGCATCAGTGCAGTGCTTTGGCAATGGGGTTGGAAGGAGTCTGTGGGAGAAAGTGAGAATGAGCAGGAACAATGCAGTACTTTACACTCCCCCCTTCACCATGAATTCATATGAATTTCACATGAAAGGCAGAAATTCACATGAACCTCACATGAATATCACCAATTTAGAGTATATTTCTCATGAAATTCACATGAAATTACATGAACTTCATGTGATTTTAAATATTTTCTAAAAAGCATAGGTTCATGAACTTTCATGTATTTTAGGTGAAATTAAAGTAAAAATATAGTGAAATTCACATGAAAAATTGGGTGAAATTCATTCAAAAATATGGAGAAAATGAATTTATTTATTGATCATGTGACTAATTTACATATTACAAAGCAACAATAATATTACATAATATCCCCTAACTTCCTGCCCTTGCACTCGATGTCCCATCCCCTGCTTTCCCATGCCTCCCGCTTCTCTGCTCACTGTGTGCCTCATCCCGCTCGCTATCCCGCCCCTCTGCTCAATGTGCATCTCATCCTACCCGCTACCCCTGCCCCTCTGCTCGCTGCCCACCCCCCCCCACCCACTATTCCCGCCCTTCCACTTGCTGTGCACCCCATCCCACTCATTATCCTGCCCTTCTGCTCACTATCCCGCCCCCCACTCGCTATTCTGCTCCTGTGCTCATTGTGTGCCCTAACACGCTCGCTATCCTGCCCCTCCTGCCCTGCCATCCCACCCCTCCTGCTCGCTGTGTGCCTCCCGCTTTCCCGCGCTCTTGTTGTTACTGTATTGGTTCTTGACAGAGAAAGAGGAGAAGGGAAGGAGTGAAATAGGGGAGAAATGAGGGTGGAAGAATAAAAGAGTGGAAGGGAGGAAGGAGAGAGGGGGGAGAGGGAGGGGGGGAGAGGGAGGGGAGAAGGGAGTGAATGATAGTGATGTGGCAAGAAGCAAGAATCAACAATGGTGCGATGTGTTTTGGTCATGTGATATGTCAATCATGTGACAAAGTATTAGAAAGCGGAGGGTTGATGGGGGTATATAGTGTGGGAAATAACTTTTTTATACAAGTTCTTATGGTGTAGTGGTTAATTGCTGAACTGTGGGAAAAACTATTAGTCATCACTCAGAGGCTGTTGGTTCAATTCTGACTGGAGTCATTATTTACTATGTACATTTATTTTTATTATTAGTAAGCAACACCATGAATTACAATTGAAGCTCATTACTATTGTATAAGCTCCATGTGATTATGATAACTAAGGAATTTGTAAAGATTCAGATATTGATTTAGTACTCACAGTTTTCACCCAAACTGAATGTATATACTAAGCAATTTTCCCATTTGCATGGCGCATACTCAGGCATTGAGCATACAATATTAACTTTTAAGGTCCCTTGTGTTTGAGATGCACATCACTAGTAGATTCTGAAGCAGCTTGCGAGTGGTTACAACCTCCCATCAGAAGGTACTACATTTAACATAACAAACCCCAATCTCATGATGCACATCATTATTGATGTTAATGATCATTGAGTTATCCTCAGCTCAATAATCCTGGGTAGTGTATTATAATCTAGTTTGTGGTTTTTTGTTAATCACAACTTCTACTAATAAGATACAGAATACATTATAATTTTACTACATAGTTGTACACATTTTGAAATGCTGAAAATTACTATTGTCAACATCAGAAAAAAAAGACAATGGAATATAGTAGTATGTGGTCCACATAGCAGCCATAACCACCATGGGAAAGTCCCTGTTTGATAGCCCTGTATAGCTCACACTTTGCTTGTGGTAGCCCACAGTAGCTCGACATAGCATCACGCAATCACCACATAGAACATTGTAGCAGTAAGCAAACACAACATATGCAATGAAGGCAACCAATCTATCTGAACTACATAGTGTATATAGGCTTTATACTTAAAAGACCATTACAACAATTACTATTCCCCATATACATCAACTTCTTTTTCTTTGATTGAAATGATTATTGCAAATATGCATAGAATAAAAGCATATGTAATATGCTATATAGACTACAACAGACTAGTAATGCCTACACTAAATGACGAAACAACACTCCTGAGCTCCCAACTTAGTACACAACTTACACTATCACACACTCAACACCTAATGCTCCCAGATGTGGATAACACCATCTCCACCATCACTCATGATCCACTCAAGACTGCCTACCTTCCTGCTCTTTCTGATGCCCCAAGAGACCGAATACACTGCCCGGTCATGTCCTATAAGTGCTAGAACACAAATGAACTTATGCTGTGTGACATGCTGCCAGATGTGCACTGTTTTATCATTGGATAGAGAGGTGAGGAAATGACCTGTGGGATCCCATGAAAGAGCCCAGATGGTAGAGGTGTGTTCAGTGAGAGTCATAAAGTAGAACCAGTCATCTGAGGGATCATCCATGTAAAGTTTTATGGTATTGTCATACAATGTGGATGCAAGAACCTGTGAACAAGGCAGTGAGAGGCATATACTGGCAGTGGGTAATAAAATAACCTCTTCAGTGGGATGCCAGGAGACACACTTTACTTTCCTGAGCATGTTCCATCAAGATGCACATGTACTCAAAGCCGAGAACATTCTAGGTAGCAAATGTTAGTCACATAATCAGGCATAATGGTGTAAAACACTCACTACAACCCCCCTGAGTGACCCTTAGCCTACCTAACACCGACATCCTCTAAACATGTAAGACATGCATCTCAAGACCATACAACTATACTGGGTAAAAAATGCTAGTCATATAGTCAAGCAAATAACATAAGAGAACCACCACAAACCCAAGTCACCAAGTGACTCCCAGCCTACACAACACCAACACACACCCACAACCACCCACCAACCAGCAACCACATGGCAGACCCCCAGCAGTGAGCACAGGGCCAGCACCAAAAGCAAAAAAAGCAACAGGCAGCCGCAACAAGACAGCAGTAGTCAGGCAGAAATAGACCGAGTGCACCAAACAGAACCTAAGAAGGCACAAGCAAATTTTACTGATGTTGGTGGGAGGTAAGAGGAAGTAAGAGCAAGGAAGAAGGGACATGCACAAAAAAATCTTCAAGAAAACCCAGATAAGGCTCCAACCATATAGTATACAATCCAGATATATACAGTTGGAACTGTATATGTATATGTATATATTGGGTGAACCTTGATATATGGTAAATATACATTATATACATCTTATATACAGTTTTGTTTTCCATTGGTTTGGTGTTAGTTTGGCTCCTCCAATCTGGAGTGACTCAAGTTCTGATGTCTAGTGGGTGGGTGGGGCATTGAATAGTAGCCAGCGATCACCACATTAGGTAAGCTACAGCAGCCAGTAACAATGTATTGTGCACAAGTACTGTACTAATTGAAATACTTTGGCATTCTTGGGTAAGCATGACAACCCCAGCCACTGAATGCCTTCGTCAGTTGTCAATTTCCGATGTGACAATTACTGATACTACACTAGCACAGGAACCTGGCCACATTAGCAGAAAACCCGAATTTGTTCATTCTAAAAACTGTGCACTTAGAATAAAACATATATGCTAGATAGTAGACTATGTATAGAATTATATTAAACTCAAATCATATTTTTTGAGGCACTCTGAGAAATGTTATGAATATTTTTGTCACGAGACCTCGGAAAGTGGGAAAACTGGGAAACTGGCCACCCCTTATTAATAATACAATGGCTTGTTAGCAGCCGAACTACTTATTTGGATTTTACAGCCGAAATATCATCTTTCTTCCGAGATTGACAATGATTTGGATATTTGAAGCAATAGCTCTGCATATTATATCCAACTAATGCTTTTAAAATATTAATATGTATTTCTTCTACTTATACTGATTTCATACAGTGCTCTATTTAGTCTGTAACATCTGATATTTGATGTATTAAGATAAAACAATGAGAAGCAGAGGTTCAAGATATATCTGCAATTTTTAAGGGAAGCAAAATTGCTAAAATTAGGGTAAAACATGGATAGCAGTGTATTGATTGTATATATTCCGCATTATAAATTTTATAGCATATATTTATCATGTAGGAAAGATACAGACAGTTCAATATATACCTTGAAACTGTATCTTTCTAGCACTCTTTCATGTAGATCGATGAGATAGAATAGAAATGAGTGAGAATGATATTTCTAAACTGATTCCAATGACTTCAGAGGGCTTTAAATTATATATTTTATGCTTTGGATGTACTGCATAATGTCACAGTGTTATCTACTTTCCAAAGTGTGAGATTCTGCATCTTAGATTTAGCCTATTTTGGTTATACCAGTCAACTAATTCTTGAATTTCTCTATGTATGGGAGAGAAATAGTCTAAATAATCATATATTATATAGATAATATAGTAATATACCCAACTGTATCAATAATTTGTACAAGTAGTCAATGTGGAAGCTGGAGGATGAGCTGTGACCAGATTCTGGGTGCAGCCAGCTTCCTGATAGCTGACAGTATTTCGGCAGGTTAACTTACTAATTTAATTTTGTTTCTAAATCTTAATGGTGTAGTGATATTTCATGGTGGTTTTGACGCATTTGAAGCACTAACATGAGCAAGTGGTTGTGAGTTTGATTCTATCTCATTAATATATTTTTTCTATCCATTTCTGGTGCACATGTTAAGTATTCTGGCTAAGGACAGTAACTACTATTGCCACTGTCGGACAGTACCATCACTACCATATGGTACAAGTATGTAATTGCAAGAATTCTTCTTTGTAACTCAATTCCATACCATGTACACATGGCTGCTCAACAGAAGGAGGCAGCCCTTTCTATTCCTAGTGCTCTTCATCCTCTAATTCTACCAAAGCCCAATAATTCTATCCTTGAACTACTCCACTTTCCACTACCAACCATACACATTACAACTTACCAGAACTTTTGGCACCATCATGATGAAGATACTTCAGACATTGAGTGAGTACTTAAAATCGATTTACACTATGTACATGATTGCTAGTGTACTAACAGAAGTGATTTTCGGGTTTTGAGACTTGAAATTGAAGGTTTTTTGAACTGTTTGAACCTTTGTCAGTTGCCATTGTGATGTGTGACATGTACCAAATTTCAGCATGCCAGGTAGCTCCATGATGCATGACTGCTGAAGTATTTCAATTAGTACAGTACTGTAAGAAAGCTAAGAGGAAGGAAAAGCAAACTAGCATATTGGATTTCAATGGGTAGGCAATGGGTAGGTATGTAGTGTGAACGGAGGCATTCAGAACCTGTTCCCCTGACTTTCAACCATAATGTCTTCTCCTACACATATTATACATAACTATGTTGATCAGCTGTCTTACCTTATACCACTTCTCCCGGCCTCTGTTCCCTCTGCTGAAAAGGACGGGATGATCCAGAAAGGGCACATAGAAAATTCCGGGCACACACAAAAGTGAGCGTGATTGAGCATGCCACACTCAAGGTCAAATTTTCATGCACAAAAGTGAGCACGATTGAGTGTGTCACACTCAAGGTATTTATTTTAGCTCTAAATGGCCCATTTGTGGGTCAAAAAGAGTGTAAATCAAATGTACATACTAGTGTTGTATCACTGTGTCATATTGTTAATGTGAGTGATATCTATAATCAAGATATGAAGTCAAATCTTGAAGAATAATATTTATACTTCACGCTCAAACATGTGTGTGCATGCTCATGTTCATGCTCAAGGTGTGAGCGTGGATTGAGTGTGCATGCACACATCACGCTCAAGATTTTACTTCATGCTCAGGGTCAACATCTCACACACAGGGTCTATATATTCACGCACAGGGTCTGAGTTTTCACGCTCAAGGTCATCAACTCACGCTCAAGGTCTGTCAACTCACACTCAAAGTTTTTACATCACACTCACAAAAAAATTATATGTTACATTTATATTTTGGCTTCACTTACATGTGGGAGGAAAAGTAAGCTGCAAGTGTAATATATCTGAGCATGAATAGGAATACCAATCACACTCAGACATTGAGCATGAGTTTATTACTTGTGAGTGTGAATAGGAATACCAATTATGCTCACGCACAAGTTAAAGGACATTGAGTGTGAGTGTAATACTTGTGAGCATGAATAGGAATACCACACTCACACTCAAGTTAAAAGACATTGAGCGTGAGTGTAATACTTGTGAGTGTGAATAGGAATACCACACTCATGTTCAAGTTAAAAGACATTGAGCATGAGTGTAATACTTGTGAGTGTGAATAGGAATACCACACTCATGTTCAAGTTAAAAGACATTGAGCATGAGTGTAATACTTGTGAGTGTGAATAGGAATACCAATTATGCTCACACTCAAGTTAAAGGATATTGAGTGTGAGTGTAATACTTGTGAGCATGAATAGGAATACCACACTCACACTCAAGTTAAAAGACATTGAGCATGAGTGTAATACTTGTGAGCATGAATAGGAATACCACACTCGTGTTCAAGTTAAAAGAGATTGAGTGTGAGTGTAATACTTGTGAGTGTGAATAGGAATACCAATTACTTGTGAGTGTGAATAGGAATACCACACTCATGCTCACATTAAAAGACATTGAGCGTGAGTGTAATACTTGTGAGCATGAATAGGAATACCAATTATGCTCATGCTCAAATTAAAGGACATTGAGTGTGAGTGTAATACTTGTGAGCATGAATAGGAATATGGACATTGAGTGTATATTCTCATGTTCAAATGAAAATATGTGTGAGCAAGAAATATCATTCAAAACATAGATATTATTACAATTTTAAACCTGCCATAAAGTGTGTATGTGTCTATTGCAGTACTTACTACTCTAACCACACCCATCCCTTTTTTACAGGTCTTGGTGTCTTGGTTTTGGCTTGGGTTTGGATGGCTTTGGGGAGTCATTGGTTGGTGTTTCTGAGTCTCTGTAATGCTCTCCAAACTATAAATGGATTCCAATTACTCACTAATACTAATGTAATTATAAATTACTCACCTCTAAATCACTATCATTTCCATTTACATTGGTGTCAAACCAGATTTCTGGAAGACCATCATATGGATCCCACTTATTTTGTGTAGGACCAACATCAAGACCCCACACATAATTTCCAGCCCTTCCAGCTTGAACTGATCTCTCAAACATTCTTCTTTCAAAGTGGCTGAGGCATTCTCTGTCCACATCAGTTGTATGTCCCTTTACCCATATATTTTCAGTTTGATATTTCCATGCTGCTTCCAATCCATTGGTACTATCACTACTTTGAATAAGACTGCTTCTTGTTGATGCAATAAAGATAGTGTATGCATGAGCCAGAGGTGCTGTTCCAAACCATTGATGGGTTGGTATATCACTTGCACCTGGGACATTGTCTGAAAACCAATGTGCAATCTCTCCTCTTTCCAAAGGTGTCAAGTCACCAGAGTATGGAACTGTCCCTGCAGGTATGTACTTTTGAATTCCATTTTTTTTCTTAGACATATTTCGGACATATTGGAGGGCTGGTATGTCATTGTATTCTTCAATACTTTTGTCAAAAGGATCTATAGTTAACAATGCCTTCAAAATTTGAATATGTGGTGTTAAAATCTTAATGGTTTCTTGAGTGATAGGTATCTTATGGAACTCTACTATAATATCTTCTTCTGTACAAACTTCATGTGCATGTGTCCATTCTCCAAGCTAGAATATAATAAGTATGAAAAGATATGTATGTAACTGAATCTTACCTGAATCTTCCTTTGGCCTTCTAAATCTTCCCACAATTCATCAACTATATCTTCCTTATTGATCCAAACTAAAAGTGAGTCTGGTTCCATATTAGGTGAAAAGCAGCATTCTCTCCAGAATTTGACTCTCCATTGATCTTCATGTGCTATAATTAATCTCACTGGATACCAGAACTTATCCACCTGAGCTAGGGCTCCTTTTCCTGACCTATAAAATATTTAGATATGTTGTTAACAATTTACATAGTAGTTATTCACATACATTAGCCACTTGCTAAGTGGCTTTTGAGAAAACCCCTGACTGATTCGATGACTGTAAGTAATATTAGAATGGGAATTTCATGTATTATGAAAATATATACCTTGGGTATTGGAATGGTGAGAAGGAAAGAGCAGCCTTTGGATATAAACATATATCACAGGTATATTTTGCCTTCTTTGATAGGTCTAATGCCCTTCCATGTCTTTGGCATGCAACATGCATAAAACTTTTACATCTGTTACATTGTATCAATGTAGATCCCTCTTCATCCATATTATTATCTTGCTTTCCACATCTACATTTGAATAGAGAGCTCTGTTTCTGTTTTTGAGAACTTATAATGGTTTCAAATTCTTTTTCAGATGCTGATGATTCTGGTATACAAATGGTTACTTTCTTCTTAGGCTTTGCAAGCACTTGTATCTGACTTTGACTGTCAGATGATAATTCACTCTCACTATTCTTGACTTTATAGGATATATATTCTACTGTTTTTGCATTTAAAGGATCACGAAGCCAGACTCTGTCATTTGGTGTCATTATGATCAGATCAGATTTTCTGTATGACAATATTGATGCAGTAGAGATTGTATTTAAACCAGAAACTTGGATACCATACTGAGAACTTAGGGTTTTAGTTTGCTTCTTAAAAAACTGCTTCTGAGAAGATAGACCACCTCTAAGACAGTAGACAACAGAAGATGTTTTATAACCACCTCGAGGGTTTTGAATATTACATCCATGAAGAATATTTTGACTAGAATCAATATCAAGTGGAATGCCATAACTAGCTGTCAAGCCATCATAGTGATATATGCCTTCAGATGTTTCATAGCATGTAACAAAATGATTTCTTGACTCTGAATGGAATACACGCCCAACAATATCATAAATCAATCTACTATTTTTATCTTGTACTGTACATGGTCTGAGCTCCTTTGAAAATGTCCACAGTTGTTCTGGTTCTGTGGAGGCAGTATTTTCTCCAACATTTAGAATTAAAATTACAGGCAATGTTAACCAGATATTATATGTCTCATTTTAAGCTCCTGAGCATAAGACTTCTCCTTCACAAACTCACCAGCAAGTATTTGTTGTTCTAGAAGGATTATTATTATTATTTTGTGACTGATGTCTGACCCATAATTCTGCACGACCAAAACAAGATTCTGTATCTGTATCTCTAAGGTCATGATACTTCTGACTCCGAGGTGTTTTCCTAATTTGCATATGACGACCACCTGTAGATTCACAGCCTTCACAAATATTAAACTGAGCTTCAAGTTACTCAAAGTATGCATGTGCTAGGTATTCTTCCTCAGTACTTTCTTTTGATACAATTGAATATAGCCAGCCCTGTTGAATAAATGAGAAGATGAGAAGATAGGAAAATTAGCAAACCAGGACTGCTTACCCATGTATCACTACATCCGTATTCATCAACATAGCATAGTTTATTTTTCAATAGATAACTTCGAAATTTATCTCGGTGTGATGATAATTTCTTAACAGATGATTCTCCTTCAGGATTAGTTTGAACTTCCAACCAATGATTGAATAATTGTACCAGTTCATAAAATGCTGGTGTTTCACTTTTTGAGACATTGCCATTACAAGCTGTATGAAAATCACTTTCACATTTTTTAAGAGCAGTGAACAGTAGCTGTAATGATACATCAAGCCAACAGGAGTTGCTTCCCCACTTAAAGCTTGGAGTTCTCATACTTTCACTACCCACAGGATCTTGATTTTTAACTACTTGATTTGGTACTGTTATTTCCTCATTCACTGCTTTTTTCTCAGTTGTAGCTATAGTCTCACAAGTTTTTGATTGCTTCTTTGGTTTTCTACTATTCTTATTTGGCTTAGGAATTAACTCTGCAGATGTATCTGGTGGTCTCCCATCATTCTTTTTCTTTGAGCAATTTCTTCTTGGATCTCTTAATGGTTTTGTCCTACCATACTTCTCTATATTTGCTTTCCAGGGCTCAGGTCTTCCATATTTTATTAATTTTCCATGTGAAGCAGCCTCATAAATTCTCTCATAGTACTTTGCAACTGCAAACAATCCATGAAGCCCATCAAGAAGGCCATGGTCTTTGCCGCCAGCACTGTATAACTTCCAATGCATTGCCTCTTCTGCATTTGTAGTAGATGGTATAGAGTCCCATATATCTGGATGCATTCATTTTTGTGATGTAAATAGCATTTTTGCTATGCTATCTTGAAGATACCAATTAATCCATAGTTCTGCCAATGGGAAGTCACAAATAATAATTCGTATTTCTTCCTTGAACTTAACAGCATCATTTGTTCTAAGAGCTGATAAAACTCATGACTCAAATATATCTGCTTTATCTGGACTAATAACTCCATGGTTTCTTTTTACCCTTGTAAGGGAAGCACGAAAATGCTCTTGACATCCCCAAAGTGAATTTGTAGCCACCTCACGAAGAACCTCCTCTGATCTAGAATCATTCCATTGAATATAAATTAACTAATGCTTCAACAAATCCTTTATGCTCTGCTTCACTAAAATCCATTACCTAATTTTAATATTTAATTAGTCAAGTAATGTAGTCATTGTAGATGAAATACTTACACCTGAGAATAGTGAATCAGTAATTTCAATGTCTCTTCTTTCAAGCTGCTCCTCCATACTATATAATAGTGCACTGAAGTGTAGCTCATAATGACTTGCTGATGCTCCATTACTATATGAGAAAATGCCTGGAACCCATCGCCTAAGCTCTGGAGAATATACAGAAGAGACAATAAGCAAGGATTTATGGTCTTTCCACCAGCCATGGGCTGCATCACTAACAAGACCATTTAGAGGACCATCAATTACCTCATCTTTAATGAGCTGTGATGCCATAAATGAAGATTGTACTGAGATAACTGTTACTTGTTCAAACTGTTCATATATAATAAATCCAGGGTGTTCCTCTTTGAATCTTGCAAAGTTCTTTACAAAATCATCAGCATCTCCTGTCTGTCCCTTCAATTTCCATAGCTCATATCCTACTCAGTCAGCATTTGTTAAAGCCTCTGATATAAGTGCAACAGATTTCCCAGGGAGACCATTAGCTCCCCTAGGCCCAACAACAAACTGTAATGGTCCTGCATTAGGATGTGCTTCAGCAACATCTCCAAGATCTTCTAATTCATATGGTAGTAATGAGATAATGTTTCCTGGTCTATCATGGGTATGAAATCCACCATTAACATAATGAACTCCTCCAGACCATGTATATGCTTTAGAATTTACACCACATTCAATATGAATTTTTTTAGCACCACAGGCACATGATTCTTTAAGTTGTTTGGTAAGAGCAGGCATTCTTGTCTTTGGGCGTGTTCTTATTTTACACTCATCATTATCACATTTGATAATACCCAGACATCTTTTCATAACACATTTCCCATTGCTCCATAGTTTTGATTTTGCACTACCTCCATACCCACCACTTAATCTTGTTGCCCAGTGTACATGCAAATTATTTGTGGCATCAACAAATTGATTACTATAGTTGGCTTCCCAATCACCATTAGGCCAGCCATCCCAAGATCTTAAATCTTTAATATTGACAGTGTCATTGCTATCATTGATATCCATGGGAGTATCAGCTGCACCAGAAGCAGGAGTGCAAAGAATGAAATTCCCATCTGCTGTATGCTCATACAATTCTTTCACAGTTTTGCTACTATCAGCCAATTCCTTCCTGTGATTGGCCTTTTTTTCTTTGCAGCAAGAAGCAACTCATATAGCTCAGTCTCAGACATTGAATCACTATCTTCCTGGTATTTTTTTGAGGATTTTGGTTGATGCTTAAGCTTAGTATTCTTAATTTTATTCTTCTTTCCTGTTGCTGTAATTTAACTGTCATTGACTGAATACTTTTATCATATAATAATATATATTCACAAATTAAATCATCCAGCATGTCCACTTGCTTCTTTTTGGATGGTGGGTGCTCAGTCTCACTTGAGCTTCTGGTACCTTGTGAACCCGAGCACTTTCTCTTCTGAGTTGGCACAAAGTAAGCATACATATGCTTGAAGAATCCCTTTATTTTTTATTAGGATAAGAACCCCCCAACTTATTAACAAACATGTAACTCACCAGAACCATTTTTAGTTGTTGTTTGATATGGTTGAAAACTTGACAGTGTGAGGTCAGAGGGTCTGATGAAGATTTCAAAAATTCATTCTGTTATATATGGAGCATATACAATACTGATATCTATCTGATATCAGTATAGAATGAAGCAAAACATGTGCATCAAAGTATCATGTATGCCACAATATTGATCACATTCAAAAGCACAGAACTTCTATCATTTTTAGTGGCTTGTGTGCTCAAAAATAAGATATTTATACACAGGGTCAAATTTTCATGCTCAATAGGTGAGCATGAAAATTCAACCCTGAGCGTGCACACTCAACTCATGCACACTTTTGTGTGTGCCCAGAATTTTCTTGCTGCCCATCCAGAAAGTATTCGCCTCTATTCCAGTTCCATCACCCTCAGAGTCTGGTGAAGATTCAGAGCTGCATTGGAGAGCCTTTAATCAAAGGATGGATATTCTTTTTGGAGAAAATGTTTGCAACAGCGAAGGACAGCTGTTCTATGTCCAATGTGGTCCCTTTGGAATGGATGCCATTCTCAGCTACATTTGAACATCAATAAACACTGCAAAGTTGCCATTAGATATTGTGGCAATTAAGGTACAATGCCTGGTGGATGAACTTGAGAAATTAATGTACGATTGCATTATGTATGCCATGTATATACAATTACTCACCTTGTAATCATATTTCAGAAAAGAAAAGACAGGGCAAGCAATTGAGCATGCTGGAAGGAAATGAGCTGCATGTAAGGGCACAAATGACTGTGACTTAGATGAAGACTATGTACCTCCGAAATGGCATCGTCTTGAACCACCATCCCCAAGTAGAATTTATGATAGCAATGGGGAGGAATCTGCCAATGATACTGAATAACGTCGGGCTATAGTAAGTAAATCTGTATATGTTTAACTTGATTAGTTGCACTGTACAAAAATACAGCAATTCATTCCCTACAGTTGGCAGAATGACTTGAGATTTTCTTGCTATTCCAGCAACTAGTGTTTCAGTGGAGTGTGTGTTCTTGAAATCTTGCCATATCTGCTCTAATCTTCGAAGCTCATTAAAAGCAGAAACGGTGAGCAAGGCATTGCTGACAAAAGTTTGGATTTGGGATGGACTTCTCAATATGAACCCACCTATGGTGGAACGGAAAAAACATGGTGTTTAGCAGTGTTAACAGATACACGTGACTATCTCTCTAAAATAACTATATACTACATTTATACAGTTAAATAGTGTGTATAAACTGTAACCATATATTTATGCTCTGCTGAGTATACATATACTATATAGTTGGAGCCTTAAACCCGGAGTGGAGATCCATTGTATCACATGAGTAATATGTAAGCAATTGGCTGGAAACATCAACTGGCAAGTGCATGCGTAGCCGAGCACACTGCTGCATGCCCACTCGGCCCCCTCTTTATTTGTTCCTCTGCTCACCATAGTTGCATTCATATTCATGTTGATTTTAGTCATAAAATTCTCCATTTCATGTTACATTACTCACCACAGTATATATTATAAGTTAGAATAGGTAATTGTCAAGGGATTCAAAGATGTCATAAGTAAATTAGGCCTGTGCATTTTGAAATCATCAAATAATAGTACTTCTACATCTTTACAAACATGATATATGACATTATAGATATAAAATTTAAGGGGCTTATATAGTTTACATTATACCACACATCATGTACAAAGGTATATGTAGTTGGTTGTCTAATGTATATGAATCTATGCATCCTTCACTCTTCCATCTGTAGCCCATAATGTTCTACCAAGCAGTTCAGTGTCTGTATGTTGCACTATGCATCATAAACTGCTGTTATGCAGTGCTATGCTGCCTACACAGAGTTGTGTGGCTTGGTGGATGATTGACATAGACTACCTACCTTAGCACTTAGTTTGGTAGCCAGATCAGTGTTTCCTGATGAATGATGAATATACCGAGAAGGAATAACAATGCTTAGATACTTATATGATCGCTCATCAGCAGACTTAAGAATTGGTCTGAATTGATATGATGCAGAATCAGTAGATGTAAACAGTTATGTATCTGTATAACTATGGTGCTCTTCACTTATTCACCACATGTTTTGTACAGTGGCAAAATCTCCCCACAACAATTTTAATGTCTATTTTTGCTTATTTATTTTTCATTATTTCACTGCCATTGACAATGCAACTGTCAAAGAGAGCAACAGATGAGCATTGACCGATACAAACTCCTCTGTACACCATCATGAGTCAACCAAGCAAGTCTCAAAAAGCAAAACAAGAGGCCACTGCTCAAGTATGACGAGGGAGAGCACACCAACATGCAACAAATTGCTGTGCAAAAAGAATACTTGAGTTACAGTCAGACATTCAGGAGCAAAAGTCACTTGTTGTGGAAGTAATTGAAGAAGCTGGACATTTTTGCATTGTTCTTCCAAAGTTTTACTGTGAGCTTAATTTTATTGAGTTCTTTTGGGGGGCAGGAAAAAAATATAGCTGAGAGAACTGTGATTATACCTTCACCACTTTACAGGAAATTATGTCAAAAGTTCTTGTATCAGTGTCTGTTGAAACAATTCAAAATTGGAAGCATTGTGTTTGCTGTTGTACAGCTGCTTATGACTAAATGACACAATGCACAAAAGGAAGTTTGTAACTTCAATTCTTGGAAGCACACATTCCATTGCAGGGTTCAATAGAGTACTTGAGAAAGTTACCTGGTACAGAAGCAAGGAGAAGGAATGCTGGTCATCAACTCCTCTGAGCTCTTTGTACCATCCACATGACCTGCTCTACTACATGATGAAAGCTGATCACTATGAATGAATTGGAAAGGAGATAGAATAGATGGTGCAAGCATCAAGGCCTCAATCATGACAAGCCAACTCACAATTGAAATTTAATTAAGTACTAGACACTTGTAAAGTGAAGGCACTTCACAGCCTGAAAGCCACAACACTACCATCCCTATTAGCCCAGTACAAGATACTCTTAAACTGCAACAAATAGACACTTGATAGGATGACTAAGCATACAATATTTAGTAATTCCTTCCATTTATGGTAGTTGGCAAATATTGCTATGATCTGAAAAATACAACTTGCTCAGTTTTGAGAATTTTGACAAATGCTCTAGAGGATTTACTCAACTCATTGAAACAAGCATTTTTACAAGAGGAATAAGAAAATAGAGGTCTTTAGCATGAGATATTTCTCTTGTACAAAACATGTGGTGACTAAGTGAAGAGCACCATAGTAATCATATACATTGTGTGATGGATTACAGCATAATACTATACTGATGATTGTTGCTCCCTTAGCTTTGTACTGGAATGGAATTGCATGTGTTTAAGGATAGCTACAGTTGTATTAGTTGGGGAATGAAGTTGAAAGAACATTTAAAGTAGAAATAGCTCACATGCCTATTCAACTGTGTTAAAAGTCCTTGTTCCTTTTTATCACCTTGTGACCAGTGGTAACTTCAGAGAAATCTACGATAACAAAACTCCGGCGGGTTGCACAGTCCACTTGTCCACACCTAACATTGTAAAATGAACCTATTTATTATTAAGAATGAACAATTACCACCTCACATTCATGATAATGGACTTGTAAGGATTTACTGGGCTCTCTATGTGTGCAACATATGGTGTTCCCTGTTAAGGTAAGGGAGTGGATGTAATATGGTGGTACATTGTTCCATTTCAACCTAATTTGGCTAGGTGGGTGTTTATGCTCTGACTAATAAAAATTGAAATATAAATTATTATTTTCAGATGTAAAAACCTGCAATTGAAGTTCAATTTATAGTTATTAGATATGGGTTTGCACTTTTGTGTAGGTGTATATCTAACCAAGGAGCTGAAAATGCTGGCTGTTGGGACTAAAATATTGATTGATGGAAATGAGCGTGGTTGTTAGGCTTTCCATATGAAACAGCCATATTTGAATTCCCCTAATATTTATTTAAATCAAGGGTACCACTCACAAGTGACATGACAGGCCATCAGGAAATACCAATCCAGCTACCAAACTAAGCACCAAGCTTGGTAGCTGATGTCAATCATCCACCAAGCCACACAGCTCTGTATAGGTGGCATAGCACTGCATAACAGCAGTTTATGATGTGTAGTGCAATATACTGGCACTGAACTGCTTCGTAGAACATTATAGGCTACAGATGAAAGAGTGAAGGAGGTATAGATTCATATACATTAGACAACCAACTACATATACCTTTGTACATGATATGTGGTATAATGTAAACTATATAAGTTCCTCAAATTCATTTTTTCTAATGCCATATATCATGTTTGTAATGATGCAGAAGTACTATTATTTGATGATTTCAATATGAACAGGCCTAATTTACATATTACATCTTTGAATCCCTTGATGATTACCTATTCTAACTTATAATATATACTGCACTGAGTAATGTAACATGAAATGGAGAATTTTGTGACTAAAATCAACATGATTAATGTGACTATGACAAGTGGGAGGAGGAAATGAAGAGGGGGCCAGGTGGGCATGCGGCAGTGTGCTTGGCTGCACATGCACTTTCCAGTTGATGTTTCAGCCAATCACTTACATATTACTCACGTGATACAATGAATCTCCACTCCAGGTTTGCTTGAAGATTTTTTCATGCATGTTCCTTTCAAGTTCCTTACTCTCTTACCTCCCACCAACAGTGGTGAAATCTGCTTGTGCTCGTGGGCTGGGGGTCACTTGGGTTTATGGTGTGTCTGTTGTGTTGTTGTGCTCAGTTGTGACTAATGTTTTTTGCCTAGTGTAGTTGTGTGGTCTTAGGATATGTGTCTTGCATGCTTGGAGGGTGTCAGTGTTGTGTTGGCTGGAGGTTGCTTGGGGGTTTGTGGTCTCAGGATGTGTGTCTTGTATGCTTGGAGTGTGTTGGTAATATGTGGGCTGGGGGTTTGTGGTGAGTACCTTGTGCTGTTGTGCTTGATTGTGTGACTAATATTTGCTACCTGGTATAGTTGTAGAATGTTCCGGAGATGGATATCTCACATGATTTGATGAGACCACACTGTGATTTTTGCAGTACGTAGGGAGCAGAAGGATCTGAGGGCTGTCTGGGATTGAAGGTTAGGTATTGAGTGCATGATAGCATAAGTCATGTATTAAGTTGGGAGCTCAGGAGTGTCATTTTGTCATTTTGTTGTAGGCATTACTAGTTTGTCATAGCCTAATATATTATATATGCTTTTATTCTATGTATATTTGTGATAATTGGTTCAATCAAAGCAAAAGAAGTGGATGCATATGGGGAATAGTAATTGTTGTAATGGTCTTTTAAGTATAAAGCCTATATACACTATGTAGTTCAGATAAATTGGTTGCTTTCATTGCGTATATTGCATTCACTTACTGCTACAGCATACTACACAGTGATCACATGATGCTACATCGAGCTATCACAGGCTACCACAAGTGAAGTGTGAGCTATACAGTGCGATCAAACAGGGACTTTCCCATGGCAGTTATAGCTGCTATATAGACTACGTACTACTATATTCCATTGTCTTTTTTTCCTGATGGCATTGAAATTGAGACAGGTGTGAATGATAGTCGATGATATTCGATATGAGAGAATCACCAGAAGTCTATTTCAAGAGAAAGAGGGCAGGATTAATTAAATGGTAGGCTGAACAATTCAAAAATGTGGAATAAAAAAGATCATGAATGCAGAAGGTTATGAATCCAATATAAATCCTAAGCTTTCAGTAATGTACAGTGTTAACACTCTCAGACATTTGACAAGAGCACTAGCAACGACTATCTAATATGAGATGCCACACATTTGTAGTTTGAAAGTAATAAATAGCTTGTGATTGGTGAATATATATATGCCTACATCTCAATTAAGGTCAAGTGAGTAAGTAACCTACTTACTACTCTCAGCTCCCCTCGCTCTGCAAACAAAACACAACCAGGTCCACCAGACAAGAGAGCACCAGAAGTCTATGAAGAGAATCACCAAGAAAGTACTAGGACAGCTAGCACTTGCAGTAATTCATGTGGACTCAATAATTCATAGTTCACATTTTCTGTCTGTATTCGGACCAGACCCATTGCCAGAAAGTTATCACTTCTCTCTCGCATTAGATGTCTTCTGGTCCTATTTTGTCAATAAATACATAGATCACCATTCACATAGTTTATTACACAATAAATAAATAAAAATAATTTTAATAATATTGTTATTGTGTCACACTCTTGCTAGCCGATGGAAATCAAAGTTGCAAAGTTCAAAAGTTGATTGACAACTTGCTGATGCTACTAAGGAAGAAAACATACCAATCTCGAATCATCCCACATAACAAAGGTGTGAAAGCACCATAATTGTACTTCCAACTCTTAGAAGAGTGTTTTTCACCAGCCCCACTACTAAAAACTGAATAATCGCAATTCAAACTGATATGAGGAGAGATACATTGTGCCCTTGCAAA
The DNA here is from genome assembly GCA_025738555.1 of Cyathus striatus. Taxonomy (NCBI): domain Eukaryota; kingdom Fungi; phylum Basidiomycota; class Agaricomycetes; order Agaricales; family Nidulariaceae; genus Cyathus; species Cyathus striatus. Next base: position 1,256,172 of record JAOVFP010000011.1, read on the forward strand.
CCAATGGACCAGGAAAGTGTAGTACCACGATAAGCAGGGCATTTATGGCTGACCATTCTGTTGAAGTGCTAGATAAGTTGTTCAGGGGAGGAAGTGGTGGATCAGATCAAGACTGGGAAGCCAGTTTGAAGTGATGGACATTGAGGGTGGAGGGCGAGGGGGAGAAAGGTGACTGGGGGGGGCTGTTAGTTACCTGGAGGAATAGTAGAGGACAGGGGGAAGTACTGATACAACTAACTTTTAGTAGTACTTTATTATGTCAGTAGTAGCACCACCAACATAAAATAGGTATTTACGTTAGTTATATTTAGTACGAAGGGTATCTGGTTAGCAATAATGAAATAGAACGATTTTAAAGACTATAGCTTGATTTCTGAGACTGGGTTTTACACTTCAATTGCAGTACTAGTTCAAAAACTCGGATAACCAATATTCAATTCAATTCAATAGTACTTGGTACTTCAGATTCTAATCAAAACTTCGGATGCTGATTTCAGAATGTTACTCTACTTTGAGAACAGAAGACAGCTCGTGCAGTACTTGGATTTGTCTACAGTAAAACTACCTACTTATATATTGTAAAGAAGCCTAGGTATGCTGTACGATGTTGTATAAATTGAGTATGTAAATATCGTGCTTTCCATAAGATTTACTAAGTGTCCTCAATACCAGAATATCCTTCCATATGATAAATCATGCGGGTGCACCTCATTTCAGAGACACTGCAAATGCTGTGGTGTTGGTACTATTGCAGTACATGTGCTAGGCCATGTGTGCATGTCAGTACGTGCTTGGTTGCAAGGAATTTCGGAGTTAACAGCTTGTTCTGATGTGCATCAATAGTGCGTGATGGCATTGGTATGGTTCTTGGCGCCGTCGTCCATGTGGTTTTGCACATGTAAACTGTGCAACCACTTGGTTTCACATATGGTGGGTATGAGATTCATTCTGGTAAGGCAATGAGCCACAGATTCGAGTGATACCAGCCCATGTACCCAGATTGGGATTTTTCTAGGAGTTGTTACATACACCAGCACGTGCTGCGTCAGACTTGGTGATGGAACACCATTTGAGGTGTACAGGAGAGGTACAACAGCCTTGTCATAGAATAATAATAATAAAAGTAATAGTAGTAGCACTATAGCCACTGTGAAATGAGTGTAATATATTAAATAAATGCAAGAAACTGCAAGCCCATATAATCTGGTGTAAGGAGACTACTTGTCTGAAGGTGTACAATGAAGTACAGAGAGTGACAGTGTTCAATCTGTCACTGGTGTTCTAAATGAGTTGTTGAGTTTTTTGTGAGGTGTTGAAGTAAGGTACAAGTCTTATAGGGTTATTAAGACTTGTATAGGATTTTAAGGGAAGTAGTGAAGGTGTTTTTGAATTGTTTTGGGTGGAAAATGCGAAGTTAGCTAAAGATCTTGCCTGTGCAAGAGCTTTAACTAGTAATGAAGCTGAGCAGTACTGAGTATTAAGTAGATAAGAACCGGAGTACACTAAGTTTCTACAGCTAAAAGCTTAGTGTGAATAACAGATCAATGGTGTGTGTAAATCAGACTGGAATTTTCTGAGGGATGTAGCTACATGAGAGGGGTTTATATACTTTTTAGAACTACCTAGGTAGAAGGATGTACCATAATTAATAATACACTAAGTAATGGTGATTTGTAGAAAGGGAACAAAGATAAAGGTGAAGGAATAAAGAAAAGAGGAGGGGAATATGTATAAGAGGCGCACGGCAGCATCAGAAAAGGTAATATTGATGCGAGCGCTTTGCCGTGCGTTTTGATTGGTCAGCCCCAGTCAAAAGTCGGTCTAGCGATTTCGAGCGGTGTCGAGCGAGAAATATTGTATAGATTTTTGTCGAGCGGCATCTAGCAAAATACCCCCAAAATACCTCTAATGCTACTAAAAATGTCTTGGCATCTTCTCGAACACAAATTACGATATGTCCTTCAAAATTTCATGATGCAAAATCTAGGCATATCGAGGGATATCTAATATGAACGCAATTGCGGAAGCGACATCAAAATATTTGCTTAAGTCGTTCGTTTCCTTTCTTTATTATAATCCTGGCACTTTCCCGTGGCATGTAGGACCCTCCTTTCTTTTTCCCCTCTTGCGCTTCACGTTATTCTTGGAAATTTCGTATGTCCTTCACTCCACCCTTCTCCTACTAATTCCTCTTCAAGTTTTGCATGCAACATTTCCTGTAAAAGCATTTAGATTTAGAAGTCATGAGCCCACTACAATTTCGAAGGTATGTTCCTTAGTTTTACAGTGATGCTATAAAAATCAATCTGATTGTGTCTTCTCGCGCACAGGGTTTCCTGTCAACATACATCCGCTACTTCCCTACAACTTCAAACTTCCCAGTTACCCTTGCCAACACTTCGATTTTCTATCATTTCACTGAGCTGGAGTTAGTCTCGATGTTTCTGGAGTAGGATTACTGCTTGGAGTGGTGCATATTTGTGTACATATAGTATGTATAATTTCATCTGAATATTTGAACCATTGCTGATGGTATTATCGTAAATTCAGCGGTGCTGTACTGCAAGCTTTGTTAGTGTTACATTTGTGTAATTTGTGTAGATAGTATTATATTTTATTAGATACATTTCCAATATACATTTTTTGTTTTAAAACGGCTAGAATGTAAAAAACCTGGCAAGATGTACCTAGAATGACACTACCAAATGCTACGTTGTCGCTAGATACGACTATACTTACCAGGTAAATAAATGCTTGGAAAGTGGGAGTTGCTCTTGGCGTTAGTTTAGAATAGATGTGCTTAGATGACGCTCGAAAAAAATCGATGTATTCTATTTTTTATGGCGAGGTATAGTGTCATCTAGCGGTTGGATCTCAATTGATACCACTAGTTCTCCCTAGACCGACTTTTGACTGGGGGTCAGCGCTAAGTCACGTGCTTTTCGCTTTGGGAAGGTGCGGTGTTAACTTTGGTGCGTCGGTTTTTTTTTGGGTATTGCTCAGCGCATTAACTTTAGCGCTTGCTGAGTAATACTTGATCGATTAGTAATGATGCGGACTTCATCAGAATTTTGTAATGATCTTCGGAATAATCGAGGTGTGGAATATTGATAGTGTCCCGAGATCAGGGTATGGTAAATAGAGTAATTTATAATTGGTTAGGGTGAGTACAGGAACTAATGGACTATGTATATTAGGTGTTTTTGTACATAGGCCAGTAGGGTTCCCTACACTGGTTTCAATACCCTTGTTTTGTATCAATAAGATACTTTGGCTGGCAGCACGGGCCTCAACCCCAGCCCTTGTACTCGTCCCTTAGTAAGGTATTTTGTTTTTTTAAAATACTATAGCTGGCAGTCCGGGACTCACTCCAGCTCTTGTACTCGTGGGTTGGTTCCTTACACAAATTTGAATATATAATATAAAAGACTGAACGAATGAATTAATAATCGAAAAATAACTATATTTTAAAAGCCGGCGTATCAGTACCTATCGATGCGACTTGTACAACCATAGGAATCGCTTTAACGAACCATTTCCTCTCTCCCAAACCACAGTACACAACCATACACCTCCATATTTATTCACTAGATCAACCATGCCAATGTCAATCAGAATAATAACTCACCAAAAGCAACCGTCCAAGTGAACATAAAGCACACATTCCCCACTGTCCCAGGTGCAACCACCAGGTCTGGCCCACTCCGAATACATAACACAATATTCAACGTCGTCGTGGTCTTCTGCAAAATGCAAACAACTATCATGGTGCTAAGCACGAACATGAATAACATGTATTACAGTAATACTCTCACATGACATTATAGTAGGTCTATTTCTTCAGCATTAGTTAAATGTAGGTCACCTACAGGATTTTTCTTGCGCCATACAAGATGCCCGTGAAGATGGTCCCGTAGATCCATAGTTGTGTCGTGACTGAAGGAGTAGGAAAATCTAATTTCTGAGTAGTCAATATAAAATGATGCATAGGAAGGTGGTGAAAAACCAGTTGAGCAAGAATTACAAGGGTGGTGGAGAAAGCATGGGAAGGAGTGCGGGGTGCACAACTCGACAGCATTGAAGCCAGTGGTATGATAGTTCAGTATGGGTCCAAGTTGAGTGGTTTGATTAAGTGAAAATGTAAACAGCTGTGTAAGGTATTGTAGCATACCGTTCATCACAAATAATAAAACCTGTCTCCAAATCCAATCTTTCCCCAAGCCAAACTTCAATGTCAACCTCCAATGAATGATCTCCTGAGAACCCTTTGCAGCACGATCTTCAAGCTTAAGGAACGCACAATCTTTGGTAAGTCTTCCGATGGAAATTGAGACAATGTAGCCAGGTTTGAGGCGGTTGTAATAGGAATATGAGAGCGATGAGAGGCGAGTTCATGGTACTTACCAGAATTACCACTGTCAGGAACTAGTGATCACAAGCGTCACGAATTCAGAAACGACTCCAGCCAATCAGGATGAGATCTTATCCAAGATCCTCAAATTACCATATCCGGTGACCCAAACGTCCCTAATAGTAATACCCAACTACCTTAAAAGGTAGTGGGAATATTTACTTCTCATTCTATATCTTTATTTATGTAATCATTCCTACCCATTATATGTAAAAACTTCACGCCTGCACACCTCAGTCCGTTATACTCTGACTGAGGTGAGCAAGTACTTTACCACTACTTATTAGCTACATACTGATGTAACCTTAGCGCTTACCTGCGCCTATCTAGGTTAGTTAATATATCAGTCCTTTATACTCTGACTGAGGTGAGCAAGTACTTTACCACTACTTATTAGCTACATACTGATGTAACCTTAGCGCTTACCTGCGCCTATCTAGACTTCGGTTCTTTACAATTTATTGATTGCGCTAGTCTAAGACTCAAATTGTGATCAATCACCCTCCCGGTGGTGAAACATCGCGCACCTCCGCTAGTCACCGATAGCGATCAATCAAGATGATAGCCACTGGTGCTTTGTTATCATGGTTCATCGATATTCATCTGTCAAACGGGAATAGCTGGATACCGACATGATCGTAACTATATGTGTTCTAAGCAAGTCTTTACAGCTTCAGTTTCATTCTCATATAATACATGGTGCTATTATGAATTAAAAGTGGACGTTCAATGAATCGAAGGCCTTATTATCTTTCCCAACGATGTTAGCTTTACTTCTGACTCGCTCTTTCATGGCTGTTCTTTCCCTTCTTTCGAGCGCAACAATAGCAGTCGTCGTCAATATAACTGTGGATGACGGAGGTCCAGACCCATTAACTGGAAAATATATTACCTACCTTCCAACGAATTCATGGGGTGGGCCAACGTGTGATACCTGCTCTGCACAAGTTTCCAGAGAAGAGTTGCATAATGGAACATGGCACGACAGCACAGTAAGCTCCGGATTTCTCTAGCCATTTCGTTTACTTCGCAGAGCTGATTCGTATACAAGTACCGCCCCTCTTGGTCTACTAGTGATCATTCTGCCCAGGGGCCTTACGATGCCACGTTTTTTTTTAATGGCACGTGTCATCCAGATATCAAAAGCTGTTGTAAACCTAACTTCATATACAGGAAGTGAAATATATATATATTGTGCCGTCGCTACATCACACACTAATGTCAATTACAACAGTAACATGACTTTCTATATCGATAGTGAATTCGTTGGTAATTTCGAATACACGCCAAGGATTGGATCCGATCAGGCTTCAAGTTACCAATACAACGTTTTGGTTTACTCCAATACATCTATTATACCTGGAGGACACACATTCATGCTGCAAAATGGACAGGAAGGAGGCGTCGGAAATATATCACTAACTCTCTTCGACTACCTGGTTTACTCGTAAGCTTTACATCTATTCATATTATCATATTATAATCCTTTGCTAAAATATATAGTTACGAGGATGGCGTGGAACCAGCAATCAGTACATCTACTCCCACTATCTCGTCATCTACTCCCACTATCTCGTCATCTGCTCCCACTATCTCGTCATCTACTCCCACTATCTCGTCATCGAGTCCAATAGTCGCCGCATCTTTAAGCTCTAGTGCTGGCGCAGGAAAAGTAAACAGAATATCAATAGGCATTATTGTAGGAAGTATATGCGGCTTTCTCTCAATTGCCGTGGTAGCTTTCCTGATCTATAAGCGGCGGAAAAAAGCAACCATCGTGCCATTTTTAAGTCCTCGGCAGGGTAATATTGATGTGGTTCATAATCCCATGCAAATGCCACCACTAGCGAAATCCTCGAGGAGTTGAATGATACACTAAGGAGGCAGTTAGCCGAGGACTTGGTAGTGGTAGGAGCACCACAGCCTATTTACTACTGGAATGATTAAAATGACACAGAAGTGGAATAGTGTTGTTACATTATTATCACTCTTTGTAATAATGAAAAGTACCACTCACTTTGCTGTATCGCTTGAACTTGCAATACCCTGTGGCAGAGTTGATGCGGGGCGTGTTTCAATAAAACCAAAGATCCAGTGCCCATTTGAGTGCCCAACGTCTAGCTCCTATTGTAATGCAACCATATCTTCCCCAAAGAAGACAACAACGAAACTATGTGATCGATATGGCCAGTTCCGACAGCAGTATCATATGCCAATCTACCAATTCTTGCGTAGTATATGTATTATATCATATCATATAGCTGAATGTGAGCGATCTACGCTCTTGATAAGATGAAATACATGTAACTTTGAATAGCTGAATAAGTGACATACCGATGTCTCTTTCGCCGATTTTCCCAGTCACAAACTTCCATTCACCCGTGGATTCGTACGTGCGTGAGCGTTCGATTCCTATCGTAAAGTCAGCTTGTTCCTTCCGATCCAAAAAAATAGGACGAATCTATGCACTAACACACATTATATCCACAAGGCGCTCTTCTAAGTATGGAAAGTCGGACAACCACGCTCGACTACGTCACAATAATTGAGCTCCGACTTTCGGCACAGGGACTTGCCGCTGATCCTCGGTTCGTGTTTTCGGTTCAATATTAGTGTCATTAATTTCGGTCTTTCAGCTTTAAATCCAGGGTCTATGTTCTCCATGACCGATATAGAGCCATGGTTTAAAAATATATAATAATGTTCCGTAAGTTGTTTAATCCCCTTCGTTACATAGTACTTGTATAGAACTTCACTACTTGGTATATAATTAGTAAACGAAACCCTATAAAGCATCAATCAGCATTGGAACAACAGCTATATATATTATTAGTAAGTAGGTACCTATTGGTGCATAAGCCAATCTTGCTGTGCAGCACGGTAAGGGTGTAGTAGAAGTGTATATGTCAATAAATAATACAATTACCTGTCCGTTGCTAGTATCTGACTAATGTAAGGGTGTTAGACGCGTTAAGGCCTAAACAAAGAATGTGTATACGAGTTGTCGAACGTCCGTTCGACTGAGAGGTCATAAGGTGATCAAAAGGGGGTGATTAGCGATGAGATAATGATGATGAAAACACAATAAGAGAGAAAACTTCGAGTTGAAGTTTAAACACAGAGATTGGATGAAATTTTGAAAACAAAATGGTAGAACACCAGTCGAGAGCGCTGGCAATAGCCTGACTTTAATTAACGAGGAAAAGCTGGTAAAACGGAGATTAATTGTGTTTGGGGTCGTAGAATATTGCAGTAATTGGTAAGGTATGAAACATTAGGTGTAGCGATGAATTGGAGAGAAATTTTCGAAGAATGAAATGGTAGCGTGCAGTACCGACGATCTTGGGTTCTTGGTGCGTAGTAGCGGCGTTCGGAGAGGATTTGGAGGCGTTAGTGTCGGAGGAAAGTGTGGGAGTGGACAAGTGCGAGGGGGAGAGCAAACACGGATAGCGCGGTGCTGCATGTACAGTTAGATTTGATATTGTTATCTTCGCGATATCGGTCACGTGATTTGGGCAAATGCAGCTCGTAAAGTGGTGAGTTTTCAGCCTCCTGAGTGAATAGATAATGATATGGAGGCTTTTAATTTGATAAGAGAACAGTTCAGTCAGGGATTACAAATCCAGTCAGAATAAGCACGTACCTTGATGATCTTGGGCTTGAGAGCTGGGGTTAAGTCCCACACCGCCAGCTAAATATGTAAATACATATTTATCAAGGGAATAAAGCATCAATACAATATTATAATAGATCAGAAGAGGATACAAATTATAACTGACTAAGGACAAGTAATGCTGGTACTGGAAGGATTTCCTTTGGATAAATAAAGACCAACATCTCTTGTAAAACAGCAAAAGATGGACACTGATGTGAAGACTAGTGACAATTGCAAGGTAGTAATACTGCACTGATTAGTGAGCATCTATAGATAGAGAAATCAATTGGGACAATATTAGCTAGGATTGATGAACAGGCACACATGCACACGGAGATAACACATGTCATAAAGCGCAGGAACCGAGCACTCGGCACAGCTCTCTGGGAATAGTCATATGCATCTCGCATAGTATTGCATGTGGAATGCATCAGTGGGGACCTGGTATCTATGCGTACTGGAGTCATGGCCTGTCGTGGGTTGCTGGATAAGACAGGCACAGGTTGGGTTGTGGTATTGTCCAATAAACACATGTAGTTTATCAAAAATAGATATGATACATACTTTATAGTTTGATCGTGTCACATAGTTATCATATATAAGTCTCAGTGTAGGAAGAGGAGAAAGCAAGTACCACACAACAGCAGTATTTCCATTCCCCACAGACAGGGTAACACAGACAGACACAGACAATTGATTTAAGACATATTTTCTAGATAGATAAGCATGTATAGCGATTACAACATTAAAGTAACAATGTTCACATAGCTGTAATCTACTATTTGAATATCATTTTATCTTTGAACAGTTAACACCTCGAATTTATAAGACTATTGTTAAGTTACAAATACAATTGCTCAGACTAAAGTATTACTACAGTATATATTACTTCTAGTCTTGTAGTTTACTTGTATTCTAGCAGTAGCACCACCAATAACCAGTGCAATATGTTGAAAATCCACAGGAGATATTGGACACATGGCAATATTTATGCTCCAATAATTATTTTACCATTCTACTGCACCTTTTCACACTTAAAAACTTGGAACAAAAATAGCAGCTGTATTTAATACACACCTAGAGGTAACATTATACAACTTTCCAGCCTTCTACTACCACAGATTGAGTGAAGAGAACAAAATAAATGATGGCAGAGACTGTTAGCAGGAGAATACAGTATTGCTGAACCCCCAATCCATTAGTATTGAAGTTATCTTGCAGTTAGCAATTATGGGGTGTTGATTATTTGCCTAAAACACATTGAGTACCTTCAAGTACCTGTTACTATGTCCTGTTTAACCAAGAGCATAGAATAGTAACCACTGGGGATACTTGTCAGCAATTTGGGTGTATAATGAGTATCTGGTGGTCAGAGAGGATTGTGACAACTACATACAGAGTGTATCATGTATTCTACTAATATTAGGTAATGAAGACAGTATCAATATTTCAGTATATTGCACTCCACGAGATCAGGTGGACTTCAGGTGGACTCTCTATGTGGACTCTACTGGACTCTACTGGACTACAGGTGAACTCTAGTAAACTTCAGGTGGACTTCAGGTGGACTTCAGTTAGAGCCAACTACCTGGACTCTACCTGGACTCCACTAAACTTGCTGTACTTAGACTCTATTGTCACAGTTGTAACATGTTTCCTACAGTCATCAAACTTATCACATATATGTAAAAGTGTGACATGTTGGAAAATGTTGGAAAAGCGTGACAAGTGTGTGAAAGTGTGACATGTTGGAAAATATTGGAAAAAGCGTGACATGTGTGGGAAAAGTGCGACATGTTTGGAAAATGTTGGAAAAAGTGTGACATGTGTGACAAGCGTGGGAAAAGTGTGACATGTTGGAAAAATGTCACATATCATGGTCATCACACTTGCTACACTTTTCCAACATGTCACACTTTCCCCACACTTGTCACACATGTCACGCTTTTTCCAACATTTTCCAACATGTCACACTTTTCCAACATTTTCCAATATGTCACATTTTCACACATGTGTGACAAGTTTAATGACTGTAGGAAACATGTTACAACTGTAATAATAGAGTCTAGGTACAGCTTAGGCACTACACTTTTTCTAACATTTTCCAACATGTCACACTTTCACACTCAGCACCTGGTGTCACACCACTCATCACATAGTGTCACACTCAACACTCTATGTCACACTCAGCACTTGGTATTACACTTAATACTCCATGTCACACTTGGCACTTGGTGTCACACTCAATACACTATCACACCACTCAGCATATCATGTCACACTCAACACTGTCACACTACTCAGCTCTTAGTGTCACACTCAGCACTTGGTATCACACTCACCACCCATCATGTAGTGTCACTCTTGAAATGCAGTGTCACACTCAACAGTCCAGTATTCTACCTGAAGTCCAGTGGCTTAAATCAGTGATTTCCAGGTGATTTCCAGTAGTCCACCTGAAGTTCAGAACTGTACTGCACTGCACCTGAACTCAACCTGAACTGTACACAGAACAGCAGTACTCATAGTTCAGGTGGTGTTCAGTGAAGTCCAGGTAGAGTCCAGGTAGAGTTCAGGTGGACTTCATCTAATTTTGTGGAGGAGTGCAATGAACTCCAATATTTTATTCTGAGTGAGTTGGCCAAGGGGCAATGAGTTAAGGTAAAGTAGATGATATTCTTAGGTACTAACTTAGTATGTAAACTATATATGATATCTACTGTGTAAATATAACTGTGTTTGCATATAATTTATACTATGCTCAGAGAATATTCTAATTGCTTCTACCATACTGTGGGGTAAGTTCTATAACCAAAAAGAATTGAAATTGTAAGTAAAGTAAATAGGTAGTTGAATATCTTAGAAGATACATGATGGTATACTAAGTAGATATAATATACCAACAGCCAGAGTCATTCAACAGCATTTTTGTGTCAACACCACATTCGGATTCGAGTTACTGTCTGTTTCAGCCAATCTCACACATAAATAACAGTCGACACTCATTATATCAATGTTATTACAGTACCTAATAAAGTAACCTTGGTTATGCCACAGTGGAACTTTGCAAAATAGTGCCATTGAAATAAGAAGCAAGAAGAAAAGAAAAAACATACACAGATCTCCTCTAACCCTCTCCAGGGTACATTCCAACACTTGGGCTTTGCATAGAGGGTATGTACACAGGTCTGCACAGAAAGTCCCTCCTGTCTTAAGTATGGTACAGGCCCTCTCACCATATCCAAACCACTGTATTGAACTGACTCAATGCACTTACACATGCAAGTTGGATCACAAGCAATACTTGCACAAGTTCATCATTTAAGCTATGGATGTTTTGTTCTTGTGCTGCTGAGCTGGGAGTTGGGTTTCGAGCCTGACTAGGTGTAGCTGGTGGATTCCCTAAATATGGGGGAAGATTTAAGTGCAATGGGTGCATGTGAGGTGTCTGTACTGGGATTAGTAGTCTTGAGTAGTCATGACTGCAACACAAGTTTAGTAGTGATATATTAGTCTGGAAGCCAAACTGTCTAAAACAAGATCATGCTGGCGTCACATGACTGGCATGGGGTATCTCATCAATAGACAATCTGGTCAAACTCATTGATGTTTTGGTGTACTGTTCCTTACACATATCAGCTTCTCACTTATCCTCCCTCCCTCCCTCCCTCCCTCCTCTCTCATCCATTCCTTTATCCCAGTATTCACCCAACTAGACTATTTCCCACTATTAAGAAAGCCTCAAAAATGTCTAGTAACACAAAGAAAGCCAAAAAGCAGTGCCAAAACAGACATATTGAAGCTAGCATGAATGCTATGTCCTCCGAACTCAAGATGGACTTGGTTACTGTCATGGAAAGGGTCTCAAGTAACAGGGAGGAGTACTCTCATGATGCTGATGTGCCAAATTTGTGATCTGTATTTAAATAGTACTAATATATATTGTAATACTCAAATAATCATCGCAAACCACAGGCTTTAAGTTCAAGGGAGAGAAAACACAGATAATTTATAAACTAGTATAAAGGTAGGAAACTATAGATTAAATATTCTTTCTACTATGAAATTACTCGGTTCAAGTACTGTTCAGATTCGTTTCTATTCCAATTTATTACACTCCTAGAGTGGAAGAAGCCTAGGATTTCTCCTGGGATTGCTTGCTTCTCCTCCTCATTCCTGTCCTCCTTACAAATAAAACTGTACAGTACCTATATATGGAAAGGAACTACTCTAGACTACTATATATGACGACATAATGTTGTTTCCAACATATTGACCATGCGGGAGCAACAATACATGTGGAATTCCATGTGGTAGATCAAACAGCGGGATAATTTCGGAGTACAAGTACGAAGTCACATGACTTTCTCCGGGCTGCGATTACCGCAGTAACCGGTTCGGAGATAACGGTTCTAATGCCTCGCGTTTGATCACGTGACGAGAACACGTGTAACGCGTTCCCTTAGATTTAATCAAGTACTGGGTGCATGTACATAGTCTTTTGGACATTAGTAATTAGATATTACACATCTTGTATTTAATTCCCTTAGTATATATCAAGTAGATATTTCTGCTGGCAGCACGGGACTCAACCCCAGCTCTCAGATGTCCCATTCCCTGAATAGCATACTTGTTTATTACAAATATTATAGCTGGCAGCTTGGGACTCACCCCAGCTCTTGTACTCTAATGTGTAATACTAATACTAAGTTCTAATATTATATGACAAATAAAGAGATTTAACCATTAAATATTTTAAGGTGTATCAATGCTGGTAGTGAAGGATGCTTGGTTGCTTCCCAGGAGGGTTCAAGGTATGTTCTACCAGTTAAGTCAGGTTAACCTGAACCTGACAACTTGCTTTCTTTGATTTTAGTGATACTGATTCTACTGATGAGAAAACTGGAATGAGAACCTGAGCTCCTAGGAGGTCTTTAGCTACGAAGGTCTCAGAGGTTTTGCTGTTGCTTAAGGACACATATATTAGTCCTTTTGATATATTTACAGCAGTTTTAGATGATAGCAATGAACAATTTCAAGCTTACCACACCGAATTGTACAAGAATAGCAATAAAAATCTGTTCTCCATTCTTGATATCATTGCTTCAAACAAATCTGGTCAAGAAAAACTGCAGAAGTGGCTTACAAGTGCCACAGGTGTAGGGCTTTATGGGGAAATGATTGGAGAAGAAATGGATCTGCTTCATGACAAGTACAAGCTGAAAGGCCTGGGAGATATTACACCACAGTACATTGAGCATTGAGAAGCTGATACATTTGGTGAGGATGTGCTGTTTATGATGGGATTGCTTGCCAGGAGGAAGAGAATGTGAAGAAGAAACCTGACTAGGTATGTCTTTCATATTTGTTGGCAGGTTCCATCATCTATATCTGTCCTTGACAGGTTTGTAATGTGATTATGCATCAGCTTCTGTACCAGTGTTCCAGACACTGTCTTGGTTTTGGTGCTGAGTTTGGACTGTATCTATGGGCTACTGGCTCTGCATGCTCTACCATTGAAGTTGTGCATAGTTGTGGGTGTAACATTTCATATCAGTTGGCATTAAACAATGTAAAGGCTCTTTCAACAGGGTGTATGGAGCTCGCCAAAGCTGTTGTTGCAGGGCCTCATGCTTTCTGCTATGATAATATTAATCTCAGCACATCTATTCATGTTGAGCAGCATGGTTCATCTTCCACTCCAGGAAAGGTGACATCAGGCACACTCAGGATTCTTTACAAGCTTCTGAATGCAACACCAGTGACCATAGAACTTCAACCAATTTTGGACAGAATGTGCAACCCCATGTACTGTGGCCTTGATTTTGTGATGGACCTCACATTGACTGAGGAACAACTTGACTCCATATCACATCAGTTCCAAGTACATATTATTAAAATTCTATTCAAGCATTGTGACAAACTAGACAAGCAATACTACTTATCAGAATTGTTGATGAAGCATAAAGAATGTCATCCACTCCCACCTAGCCACTGTACTGAATTTTACCCTATCAGAGTGTCTACTCATGAAGAAGCATCAACAAAGGGAAATCTTCTCTACCATGATGAGGTGTACTTACAAATGTTAGGCCAGACAGCAGAAGAGCTATCTAAGCAGGCTATCATTAGTATAAATGACCAGCTTATCAATGCTTGTATTCACTCTGGATGTTACATTTCAACCAGGCATGGGCTTTTCCATGCCACACTCAATATTTCATGGGTGATCCTTCATACTCATCAAGGGACAAACAGCAAACATTAGTGTTGGACCTAAGACCTAAGGGTTAAGTTAAGTTAAGACTTAAATACATATTAAGTTAACCCTTAGCTTCAAACTCATGTGATTCTAAGCCTTAACTTAAGGCTTCAGTGTGATTATATATTAGATAATCAAGATCATTGAATTTATTTTTTGATCATCCTTGCTGGACACCCTCACTACTTAATGCCTCCACTGAAGAGTCCATTATGGGACTACTATCTTGTTGGTTCAAAGCAGAATGTCTCTCATAATCATGCTCATTGTCTTGGTTGCATCCAGACACATTGCCCAGAAGATGATATCATTGAAATAGATGATAATGGTAATGTAAAACTTCAATTGCAGTCCTGGGTTATAAAAGGTATGTGCTCAGGACTCCATTCATTAGCATGTTGTTAATTAACTTATATCTAACAATAGCTATTGCAGATGATGTTGGTGGTGTTCTTGGAGTTAAGGAGCCCATGATATCACATATTCTTGGAAAGGGCAGAAAGAATAGGTGCCTAAATGCATCTGGAGATGCATGTAGAGCTGGAGAACAGTTGAAGGGTGGTGTTGGGGTGGAGAAGAGAGTACATAGCAAGTGTGGGGGTGTTGTACCCAAAGCTAAGCAGAGCCACTTGAGGCTAGTCTGAAAAATTAACCTTCCCTTTAATGATGATGAAAAGGGGGCAATCAAGAAGCAATTTCTTTGTGCTACAGTATCTTCAAACCTTCCTTTCCATTGGATTGAAGACCCTGAAGTCATTGAACTCTTCCATCTGTTCTGAACAGCAGCTCACAAGGTCATCCCATCATGTGAACAGCTGTCAGGTTGCCTTCTTGATGCTGAGGATGAAGAAGTTCAAGAGAAAGTAAAGAAAGCACTTATTGGTTGATATGCCATGGTAGCTTTGGATGGTTGGAAGGATGATTCATGAAACTCTATTAGTGGTGTCAATCTGTCTGTTGGTGGAAAGGTGAGATGATATAGTTTGTCACAATGAATTGATGTCTAATACCTTACAGACCTTATTTTATCCACTGTGCACAAGAAAGATGGAGAATTGATGTGTAGATACTTTGAAAAGATGGTTGATGATGCTGAGGATACTGTTAGTGACAGATGAGCAAAATACTCGAAGCTGAACTTAAACACTTAAAATGGAATAAGAAGTGAGTCTTATTACTAGTCTGGAATAAACTAGCACAAGAATAGAGAACTACTGACTAGAAAGACTGTATTTATATAATAATCCATGAGGGAATCACATGTACTACTACCTACACTACAACACATGTTAACTGTGCTTCTACATTAAGAACTCATGTTGTATGTATGGCTGAACTGTGCAACTGTGCCCACAGTGATCATGAGTAATGTATGTTGATATGCATGGTGTCCGCATTGTAGGTCATGTGACTAATCACATGACATAGATAAGATGAGATTAGATAAAAGATTAGATAAACAACGAAATCCTAACATTACCCCCTCCTTTAAGAGTTGTGTCCTCATGACATTTCAATTGATTCTTCTTGTCATTGGAGTTGTTCGTGAATTCAAAGAATAATTCAAGGTATATAATGACTAAGTATGAATACGGCCATGCAGAGGATGAAGATTACAATGACGTAGATGAGGAGAGTGATATTGTTAGAGAGCATATTTTAATAATTATGAACAATGAAGTTTCTTCATATTTATACATTTGGACATTCCGGATTTTCCTGATGAAATTTATTTAATAAACTTTTAGATCCGGTTAATGATATAATCAGCTCCCATGTACAGTGATCATATGAATAGCCTTTCTTCCAGTTTATTTTCCATGCTAGAATTGCTTCTACTTCATATTGTTCCTGATCATCAACAAGTATAGCTGGTGGTGGCTTTGGTTTCTGTTGTGATTTGTATTGTGAAGGTACATGTTTTGTAAGAAGTTGCATGTTAAATACCAGATGTTTTCGGTTCCATACTTTCAGTAATTGAATTTCATATGAAGCTAGACCAATTTTCTTTATTACTTTAAAAGGTCCGTATCATTTGTCATCCAATTTAGCGACTGGTCGATCGGATTTAATATTAATTTCTTCTACATAAACAAGATCACCAGGTTTATATTCAGGCGATTCATTTCTATTTCTATCATATCCTCGTTTCATTGCTTTGTTCAATAGAGTAAGAGCTGCCTTCACATTTTCTCTGGCTTTTGTTATTGTAGTGATAAATTCTTCTACACCAATAACACAAGATGTTCTGTTTGGTCTAATTCCACCATAAGAATGATGCCCATACATTAAGTAAAATGGGGTATATCCTGTTGCTCTATGTATGGTGTTATTATAATTGAATTCCGTTACTGCTATTTTGTCAACCCAGTCATCTTGGTCGTAGTTTACATAAATCCTAAGATATTGTTCTATCTCTTGATTTACATGTTCTACTTGTCCATTTGTTTGTGGTCTATATGCAGTTGACAGGTTCATTTTAACACCTAATTGTTTTGTGAATTCCTTTGTGAAATCAGATGCAAATTGTGATCCTCTGTCACTAATGACTCGTTGTGGCATTCTGAAGTTCTTAAATACTTTTCTAAATATAACTCAGCAACTCCTGGACTATCAATTTCTTTATTACATGGAATAAAGGCTGCCATTTTAGTAAATTGATCGACTACTACCATTAAGAAGTCAAATCCTTGGGAATACGGAAGTGGTCTGACAAAATCAATTGATATTGTATGCCATGGTCCTTCAGGAATACTATTAGGATTTAATAATCTGATTGGTTTTGATTGATGAATGTTTGTCCTTTGACATGCTTCACATCCAGATACATATTTTATTATATCAGATCTTATCCTGGGCCACCAGTAATCTCTTGTAATTAATTTCTGAGTTTTATATTCTCCATGGTGTCCTAATATTGCTGAATTGTGACATAATTTAATTATCCTTTCTCTGAGTTTAGCATTTTTAGGAATATAAATTCGATTTTTCCAGGTAATGACTCCTTTGGGTGATTCTGACCAATCTTTAGTTTTAAGGTTTAGCATTTTTATGACTTTTTGTCTCAATTCTTTCTGGATTTTCGAACTTGTTCCATGATATCTTCGTCTTCACCATGAACTTCATATGTTTGTCTGAAATGTTCTGGTTTAAGAAGAACAATATCTTCATTATCATGTTCTCCTTGTTCGTGTCCTGCTCTTCGAGATAATAAATCTGCCTTGGTCATTTGACTCCCTGGTTTATGATGTAACATATAGTGAAATTCTGACAATTCAGTGGACCATTGTGCTTGTTGTCGATTTAATTTTTGGGGTTTTCAAAAGTATTGTAAATTTTTATGATCTGTCCAAATTTCAAATACTTTCTTGGCTCCCAAAAGGTACTGTCTCCACATATCTAATGCTCTCATTATAGCAAGCATATCTTTATCATAGATTTCATAATTCCTTTCTGTCAGACTTAAAGCATGTGATAGGAATGCTATCAGTTTCCATTTTCCATCATCTTGTTCTTGGGATAATATTGCTCCATTTGTGAAATCAGATGAATTGGCTTCAACATGGTATTTTCCATCATCATTTGGCATTGCTAAGATCAGTGCCAATATGATTTTATCTTTTAATTCAGAAAATGCCAGTGCTTGATCAAGTTCCCATTTCCATTCATTCTTTCCAGTTAATTCATGAAGGGGTTTTGCTATTTTTGCAAATCCTTGAATGAATTGTTGATAGGCAAATGCATAGGTTCCAGCAACCTGTGGGGGTCACAGGTAGGGTATGGTTGGGTTCAGGTTTGGGTTGACTATGATTACCCATTACCCCTAGCATACCCTTCAATTATAGTAAATGGTTTTAAATTACTGTTACGGAATAGTATTACAAATAGAAATTACTGTAATATGTTACTTATAATCAAACTCGCAGTCTGACCCTGTAGAGCAGGCAAAATGCCTGCGATGTGAAACACAATATCTCGCACATCCGAAGACATTCCAAATCGTGATTAAGTAATTATGCATCACACTAGAATGACGTGTCAATACATGTTCTGCTTGTCTCGACCTATCCTCACCTCCCCGCTTGCCCTTCCCCTCACTTTCCCCAAATATACATCTTTATGCACTGCCCCAACATTGTACCCAACTCTGAGGAACATTTCAACACATCAGGACCTCTCTGCCACTGCTCACAAAGCCAGACCCTGAAGTTTGACAGTACATGGAGACTATTCCTCAACACCAAGTTTCCCAATATATTTCCCAATTCTCCCCTCGCATTTTAGCTATGTTTTCTATTTATTTTCCATTCATTAATCCGAGATCATTGTTTACTAGTGTCTGTAGTAACTTATGCATTTTGGGATTAGTTGTTTTTTTATTTAGTACATCAGTTTCTGTATTTTCTAGAGCCTGCCCAATCAAGTTTCTCACCACCTCAAACCCATACCCTAAGTCTAACACTTCGTCTCTACACGCTCACTGTTGATTTTATCAATTTATACATTCTTGCCACCTTGTTTTCATGCCAGAACTTCAGATTGAAGTTCTATCTCTCTTGTAACATCACAAACTCTCATTTTATCGTTCTAACTCCCTCATCCTCACCTTAGAATACCCACATCGGACGGACATCTTGACATACTCGCATATCTTGACATACTCGCATATTTTCTTCATTTAGGTACACATAGCCCACTTTCCACCTCTTCAACCCATAACACATCAATATTCAGAAACCTGCAGAAACCCAATGGGTTACCCTTACCTGCACTACCTGCCAGGTTAAAACCTGTGGGTTAACAGGTATGGGTACAGTTGGGTATGGGTATGGGTTGATCTGAGATACCTGAGGGTTACCCATGCATTTGCCTAATCATTGATAGAAATTTATGAATCCTAGGAATTGTTGGAGTTCTCATTTATTGTTAGGAACTGGCCAGTTGACTACTGCTTTTACTTTTCCAGAATCCATTTGTACTGAATTCTTTGAAATAATAAGTCTGAGGTATTCAACTTCTGCCTTTTCGAAAAAGCATTTTTCTGGTTTAAAGTATAATTCATATTCTTCTAATTTTCTAAGAACTCATTTAACCATTTTTCTATGCTCTTCTAATGTTTCCATGAATATGAGAATATTGTCCATGTAGACAATTACAGTTGATATCATTCATCATTGTTTGGAAGGTTGCCGGAGAATTGGTAAGACTGAAAAACATAACAAGCAGTTCGAATAATCCTCTGTTCATTCTGAAGGCTGCATATTGTTCATCACCTTCTTTGATCCGAACATTGTTGTATCCCCATTGAATGTCCAACTTTGTGAAATATCATGCCTTTTTCAGTTTGTTTACTAATTCCTGAATTAATGGTAAGGGGTATCTATTTTTAACCATCATTTCATTTAGTTTTCGATAGTTCTGAATAGGTCAAAGTGAACCATCTTTCTTTTTAATAAAGAAAAAGGGTGATGCCCAGGGTGATTTTGAAGGTCAAATGCATCCCAAATTAAGATTTTCATCAAGAAATTCATCCAATTGTTTCTATTCATCCAGATTTAATGGATAAATTTTGCAATTGAATGATGTTGCTCCAGGTAATAATTCTATAGCATGGTTCCATGGTCATCTTGGTGGAAGTTTATCAAACAACTCTTTCATGAATACTTTCTCAAATTCATGATAATATATAAGGACAGTCTCCTTCCAATGTTTCTTAGGTTTTTGCTGATTCTGAGCTTCAGCAATTTTGGAAGCAGTGGTTTGGAATGCTCGTAATTCAATTTGTTTGAATAAGTTCACCGCTATGATGTGATCATCAGTTTCAAGATTAATTGATTCGTCCAAATCAGATTCATCTTCCTCAGGATCCATGGTATTAATTATCGGAGTACATTCTATCAGGCATCATGTAAATTTAATGGTTTCTTTCTTCCAATCTATTTCTGGATTGTGAGTTCAAAGCCAGTCATGTCCTATGAACATGGAAGCTTTTCCTAAATTAATAACGGCAAGTTGCAATATTTCCACATGTTGTCCAAGTCATACCCTTAGTTCAACATAATCTGTAATAGATCCGTCACTATTAAGGGTTCTGTCTGCATTATAGACTGGTATGGGTCTTGGATATTTCTTAGTCATGATTTGATTTTCTTCTATGAATCTTCAACTAATACAGGTTCCGGTACTTCCACTATCAAGCAATGCCTTTAGTCTGTATGTTCTTTGAGTATCTAAAGTGGTAACTATTAAATTAAGATCCTTTGGTTTCCATTGGTTCCTCAAATAAACCTTTTTGGTTTTCTTAATTCTTCCAATGCAGGAATCACATCTTTTTCATTTAACATGTGTCCAGATACTAAGTGTGGCAAGGGCAAGTTCTGATGTTTGGTCTTTTAATCTCCATGTGACCCAGTACACATTTCCAGGTTTTACTTCCTGATCAGGGAAGGCACATTTGGTTCTTTCTTTTTGTAATAATACATATTTCGATTCCAGATCTACAGTAGGTACAGTTACATTTGAAGATACATAAAATGAGGCCAGCAAGTTCACACTTACTGCTGGCCTTGGGGAAAACCCAATTGAGCAATAAGTACAGCTTGTTGTTCTTCTGATAATTTAGTTACATCAGGTAATTCTACAACTCCACTAGTGGAGGCTACAGGTATCGAAGTGTCTGTGTTTATATTACATTGTACATATGGTCCATGAGGTTTCTTTGGACATGTGTTGGACATGTGTCCTTTTTCTTTACAATAAAAACATCATCCTTCCTTCTTGAGTTGATCAAGATCCATTCAATTTCCTCCTTGTGAAACTGTGAGGTTGGATTGATCAGGTACCTTTTGCTGCATGTTTCCTTGTTGTGTTTCGATATTGGAATTGTTTTGAGGTCATCTGAAGTTCTGGGTTTGAGATCGAGGGTTTTGCTGAGTGTGTCCTAAATTGACTTCTTGATGATTCCTTTCCAATTCTGCAGCTTTGTCAATCCATATGATAAGTTTGTCAGTGACTTTAAGTCCTCCAACTTCCATGAGTCTTCATGCCAATAAGGGGTGCATTCCTCGTCGGCATCTGTCTACTAAGGCCATATTATCGAATCTGGATAAATTTACCCATTGCATGAAATCAATCATGTAGTCTTTGATTGGTTGATTATTTTGGACTACCTTATTAATTTGTTTGATCGTGTTATTCTGGGTTTCTTGTGAAATGAAAAAGAATTGCATTCATTCCGTGAATGTGTTCCAGTCCGGAAATGGACATTGATGTTCAAACCCATTGTGTTTGATTGCTGGGTTTGAATCTGTTGCCATGATGTCTACCTTTTGGGTGTCTTGATATGTGGGTTCCATTCTGTTATATGTTAATTTCCATCTAGATCTTTCTTCATTGAATAAGATAAGATCTCCTAAGAATGTATCTGCCCATCATTGGGCTTGATTGTCTTTTCCCTTCTTAACCTTTGGTAGGGCAACTGTAATCTTCTTCCAATCATTTGTTATTTCCTTTTCTTGGAAATAAAGCATCATTCTTCTGATCCAATTATTAACTGTTGCGGGATCTCCTTTGTAATCTTTGGGGATCTCTCCTGTTTAATTCCATCTCAGATCTCCATAATAAGACCCTGTGTCATGGCTGAAACACTATCCGTAATAGTTTTCTTATCTCTGACAGACATATTCTGCCATCAGGTCACAATCTCGTCTTTCATGAAAATAGCCACCAGAGCTGTGATAAAACCAAGAATGATTTCAGATGCAATCATATTTAGAGATCCAAATTGGGGTAGGTAGGTGTAGGGAGATCCTGTCCATCGTTATGTATGGTGTTGAGAAGAGTTTCATATCTTAATTGGGAATAGAAGTCTCTTTCTACATGGAATTAGTATTTGGTAGGAGTACTGATTCTTCCACTGTTGTCATGTCCTTCTTCTGTGATAATTGTAAGGATGCAAGGGATAGGAATGACAGGATGAGGTTGCAGTAAAGGATAGAGTTGGATTTGTGCAAGGGAAGGATAGGTGTTGGGATCAAAGTCCAAGTCATCAGAGTCCACCAACACGGCTCTCGGAGTTTTAGGGTGATCATAAAGAGTAGGGTGAGATCAAGGTGTATAGATGGGTATGGATGCAGATGGAATGTGATAGGAATGGGATCGAAGGGATCGAAGAGTTTGGGAGCGAGTAATAGGTGCCACCATGATGGATTCAAGTAACAGAAGCTCTTGATGAGGCTCAGAGATTAGCGAGATGACCTAAGTCTCACGCACACCAATTTGCAGATAGTACCAGCTGAGGCAATACGTGGTAGCCTCCCCAGTCACTGGCACCATGCCAAACTCAAGGCAGAGGGCCTAAGATGCTCAGTAATTCAGAAGTGTCAGGCTCAACATTATACTATTCTCTTGTACTTCCAAGTACAACAAGCAAGACTATCAAATGGGGTGTACATCTGGTCCAAGAGGTCCAAGATGGGGAATGAGGTATGGAGTAAAGTTTTGCCAGGGGCTGGCAAGAGAAGAGAAGTTTGGGGTTGAGGAACGAGGTGGATTCTTGTACTTTTGTTAGTGACAGATGAGCAAAATACTCGAAGCCAAACTTAAACACTCGAAATGGAATAAGAAGTGAGTCTTATTACTAGTCTGGAATAAACTAGCACAAGAATAGAGAACTACTGACTAGAAAGACCATATTTATATAATGATCCATGAGGGAATTGCATGTTAACTGTGCTTCTACATTAAGAACTCATGTTGTATGTATGGCCAAACTGTGCAACTGTGCCCACAGTGATGATGAGTAATGTATGTTGATATGCATGGTGTCCGCATTGTAGGTCATGTGACTAATCACATGACATAGATAAGATGAGATTAGATAAAAGATTAGATAAACAACGAAATCCTAACAGATACATTCAGTGTGAAGGTTGTTGGATTCTGCTGTGATAATGATGGTGGGAGCCAGCAAGGAAGAAAGAATCTAGTGTTAAAGCGACCTTGGCTATTTGGTCCACCATGTTGTGCACACCAGGTAAGTTACTAGGCTAATACTGTGGCAATATTCATGACTAAAAATTGAGTACTACTTGTAGTTTCAGCTTATACTTGGAGATTACTTCAATATAAACCATGAGGCTGCAGCTACAGCTGAGGAAGCTACTGATCTGATAGGCTGGGTTTATCCCATGGCTGCATTCATGTGCTGTTCAATGAAGCTCAGGCTGAAATACCAACTGGGAAGGTTCTCACATTCCTCATTGCAAATATGACCCATTGGACTATGCACTTTGTTGCCTTTGATCACTTATGTGATTTGAAAGACTCTATGTGATGGGCTGTGATCTCAAGAAAGACAGACATCATTGCTGCACAGGTTGGAGGAGAAAAAAATCATAAGAGGAAAGAGAAGCTCGAAAACAAAGCAGCTCAATACTGCGACCTTGTTGATGATGGCTCATTTGGAGGTGCTTGAAGCAGGTTGTTGATGACCTTGAGCCTGTCTGCCTCAGAATGAACACAAACCAGACTGACACATTTTGCCCTGACCAGGCACTCCTGACATTTGCCAGCATCTACCTCTACTTCAGAAAGCATCCCAACTCCGAAGTTGCTGAAGGAATGAAAGTAAAGGTTGAAAAGTGCTGGAAGGCACTTGATCAATCTATGTTTGTGCTCACACTTGTTCTCAATCCTTATGAAAAACTAGGTCAGTTTGGACCAAAAGCAGGGCTGAATCCTTTCTCTTTGAACACATTGCTTTTACAAGTATGTGTTTACTGTATACACTTCATACAGAAGCTACTGCTAACTCAACTACATCAGACATATAGGCATGTTAAAGCATGCCCTTTTGACTCAGATTCCAATGTGGATGACAACAACCTTCAGCAGCTGAAGTTGAACAAGGAGAGGAGTATCAATGGCATTCATGGCATACTTGAGTGGAAATAATGACTTTGAAGACTTCTTTAAGAACCAGGAAAACTTTAAGGACATCAACATGAGTTTTATTTTAAGCATGTACTTGTTCAAGGAGACTGTACACACTGGGAAGGGGAGGATGTAGCAGTGGTGGTGGAGACAATGTAGAGGTTGTCATTGCATGTAGAGGGTGGAGCATAACATAATAACATAGTGGTGGTTGTTGTTTGCAGGGGAGAATGTAGCAGTGGTGGTGGAGACAGCATAGAGGTGGTCATTGCATGCAGGGGATGACGCAGTGGTGGTGGTGGAGACAACATAGAGGTGGTCATTGCATGTAGAGGGCAGAGCATAACATAATGACATAGCAGTGGTTGTTGATTGCAGGGGAGGACATAGCAGTGGTGGTGGAGACAGCATAGAGGTGGTTGTTGCATGCAGGGGACGATGTAGCAGTGGTGGTGGAGACAGCCTAGAGGTAGTCATTGCATGTAGAGGGTGGAGCATAATGTAATGACATAGTGGTGGTCATTGTCCACAGGGGAGGACATAGTGGCAGCCATAGCAGCCATCACATGCAGAGGAGGATGTAGTGGTAGTCACTGCACACTGAGGACATCGTAGCTTGAGTGGGAGCTTAAATGTCAATGAAAGCAACAAGACTTACCAATTGCTTTTCAGGGAACCAATCCTATAACTGTATGAGAGACGTACCAAACCACCCCACAGCTAGCTGACTTCTCCATCCTCATCCACAGCACCCCCATGAACCAGGCAGGGCTGGAGTGCAGTTTCTTGGATCTCAAGATCAAGAAAACACAGCTGCGCAATTGTCTAAAGCTACATAAACTTGAGAAGATGGCTAAGATAAGAAACTGAAA
This sequence comes from Cyathus striatus, assembly GCA_025738555.1. Taxonomy (NCBI): domain Eukaryota; kingdom Fungi; phylum Basidiomycota; class Agaricomycetes; order Agaricales; family Nidulariaceae; genus Cyathus; species Cyathus striatus. Next base: position 1,281,305 of record JAOVFP010000011.1, read on the forward strand.
AAATTCACCTTTCAAGCTCTAATTCACAGCACTTCTAGGTGGAAGCAGACATTTGAGCTTCCCATAAGGCAGATGGTTTGATAAAAGACTGAGTGAAATGGAAAAACCACAATGATGCAACAATTTCTGATCTCCTTGCTGTTCCACACTATGCTGACATTGTGGAACGTCTTAGTGAAGGAATAGATGGTAATGGTGAACCTGAAAAGCATCAAACAGGATTAGTACATTCTTGAGAGGAATGGAGAAAAGAAATGAGAAAGTGGGCTCAGAAGGAATGAGACAGTGATGACATGGATGATGACCACTGCAATGTATGGCACTTGGAGCCAGAGATCAAGCTGCTTGCCTCACACACTAGAGTTGCTATTTGGTGAAAGAAAAGAGGTGGATGTTGAAGAATGTACAAGGAGGTCTCAATGACAACAAGCATATACAGAGGAGGCATGTTTGATGGAACTGCTCACAGATGAGGCAGCAGATGAGGATCCCACACCAGATGATGGGGAATTAGAAGGGTCTGGCAATGATTTTGATGGCTGATGTAACTACTACCAAAACCTTAAGCCAAGCCTTAAAATAAAGCCTTAATTAAGCCCTGTTATTAAGTATTAAGACTTAACAATGAAAATTTCCCTTAATTAACCCTTAATTTCCAACACTGGCAAACATGGCTCCCTGACATACTGGTTTACAATTCTCAAAAAGACTTGTCTTGGGGGACAAAAACATGATTATCACACATTATATGCCACCCTTGTTCAGGTTTTCAAAGGTGTTGTTCTCAGTACCTGGAAGATACTTTGCACTGAAGACGGAAGTGCACTTGAACAGTATGCAATATTGAATCCAACAGCTGAGAACCTTTATGAGAAAGCTGGAACTATTCTAGATGAATATCTGACTCCCCTTCCCCATCTGTTTTCTACTGCTTACAATCCTGACAATCTTGAAACAGATGAGACCCTTGCATCAGGTTCTGGTAATATGTCAGTGGTACCACCTCCTGTTGTGTGTGAGGGCTAAGAGGATCCTTCAAAAGATAAGACTAACCAGAATATGCATTGTCTTATGTGAAATAGCCTTTACCTTTTGGAGCTTGTCTCTGCTACAAAGGATGGGGATATTGGTTGCATTGAGGACATATTACCTCATCTGGCAATGATTTTTCATGGTGCTGGTAGTAACAATTACTGTATGGAGATTCTTTTCATGATCCAAAACTTGAAATATATATGGACACCTGAATTTTCATGTGTTTATTTATTCCTCCATCATATATCCTGATTAAGTAGGCTTGATAGAGACATTATGCAAGATGCACTAATTGTTAACCCTTCAGGTATTTCAGGACACTGCATTGCTACTGATGCCAATATGGAATACACTATTTGAGAAGTCAAAGTCTGTTATTTACTATGGAAACCCGGAGCACCACGCTCAGAAGCATCAAAATATTTTGTGCTCCGAGCATCGGCTGCTCGGCAGATCGCTTACGCCTTCGCTTAGATATGTATGCTCGGGTCAAGAAATTCGGTAGCGAGTTGGATAGAATATATTGAGAAAAGGTGGTAGTGGGTAAGCGTTCTTATAGTTATGCATTGTAAGTAAATAGCTATACATTACCAGTGAGTTGTGGTTTGGCTGCAGAGCAGGTGTTTCGCCTGCACTACAAAACTTCGCACCTTATGTAACTGTTATCTCAAAAGATAACACTATCAAATCTAACCACGCTCGCATCAACGCGCTATTTGTGTTTGCTCTCTCCCTCTCCCTTGTCCCTCCTGCAGACCCCCTTCAACGCTGACACTGGTACATTGCCTAGAACACCGCTATGACTCAACAGGACTAAAAAATGTTGGCATCACGCACTACTAAGGCCTGCTGAATACTGCAACTAGCATTACCAAAGGGTGCGTCATTGTCCCCAAGTCTCTCTCTTCAAGCTTTATTCTTCAAATTTTCTCTTCAATTCATCGCTACTCTCACCATTTCATATCATGCATTATTCCTTGCACAATCTACAACTCAGACACACTTATCTTCCATTCTACAAACCATTCCTCATTAAGTAACCTCCTTATTCTAGTTTTATATATAATCCATGTTCATACTCCCCCTTAACTCAGTGAATTTTTTTCCTCTTGTAGTCTCTATTTGTGTCTCTATTTGCGTCTTTAAGCTATTATCAGTGCTCTTGTCTTCCATTTTACCATTTCATTTTCGAAAATCCATCAAGTTTTCGTGCTTGAACTTCATTTCGAGGTTCTCTATCGTGCTACACTCCCATCATCATATATCCATTACTAATCACCCCTTCTAGCACCTTAAAACTCCTCGGTTGAACGGACTCATGCTAACATCATGCAGGCATGCATAGCATCCTAGCTTTGTTAAGGATTAACTAGTGTATCTTACCAGCATACTATGATGCTCTGTTTGATCAAAAATCACTGCGCCATAGTTCAGTTGCCATTTGCCATAGCATTGGGCATTTCAAGATTTATTCCCATTATTCGAGGTCATTACACTGACCCACAGTCTCAGTAGAATCCAGTGAGATTCTCATGAGATTCTCTGATACTCCAGTGAGAATCCAGTGGTATTTCTGAGAGTGTGGAGAGAGATTAGTGAGACTTTGGTGAGACTACACTGAGAAAATGAACAATTTCATCTCACTAAAATCTCAGCAAATTCTCATTTGGGTGAGAATCTCTTAGAGTCCAGTGATACTATAATGAGATGAATCTCAGAGAGTCCAATGAGAATTTAGTGAGAATAAGTCACTGGACTCTCAGTACAGTCTCTAACATTTAACTCTGTTGTTACAAATTCCCACACAATATTTCATAAGATCTCTCTGCACCAAGCTGTACCTAGACTTTATTGTCACAGTGATAACATGTTTCCCACAGTCATTACACTTGTCACACATGTGTGAAAGTGTGACATCTTGGAAAAAGTGCAACATGTGTGATATGTGTGACATATCATAGACATCACACTTGTCACACTTTTCCAATATTGTCCAATATGTCACATGTCACACTTTTTCAACATTTTTCAACATGTTGGAAAATGTTAGAAGAGGTGTGGTGCCTAAGCTGTACCTAGACTCTATTGTCACATATGTGTGAAAGTGTGACATGTTGGAAAATGTTGGAAAAAGCGTGACATATTGGAAAATGTTGGGGAAGAAGTGTGACATGTGTGACAAGCGTGGGAAAAATCGTGACATGTTTGGAAAAGTATCACATATCATAACTATCACACTTGCCACACTTCTCCAAACATGTCACACTTTTTCCCACGCTTGTCACATATGTCACACTATCACACATGTGTGACAAGTTTGATGACTGTAGGAAGTGTGAAAGTGTGACATGTCAGAAAATGTTGGAAAAAGTGTGACATGTTGGAAAAGCGTGACATGTATGACATATCATAGCCATTACACTTGTCACACTTTTGGTGTACTGTTACATTGTGACAAGATGTGTCACATTTTTTCCAATATTTTCCAATATGTCACACATGTCACACTATGCTTTACTCCAACATGTCACACATATCACACTTTTGATAATATGTCATACTTTCACACATGTGTGACAAGTGTGATAACTGTGGGAAACATGTTACAACTGTGATAATAGAGTCTAGGTACAGCTTAGGCACCTAAGTTCAGTGGAGTTCAAGTAGAGTCCAGGTACCCTACTGATAGTGTAGTGAGACTCTCACTGGATTCTTGATAGTCTAGTGAGAGTTCAGTGGAGTCTCACTGAACTCTCGATAGTCTGGTGAGAGTTCAGTGAGACTCCACTGAACTCTCGATAGTCTGGTGAGAATCCAGTGAGAGTCCAGTGATAACTGTGGGAGAGTGCAACATACTGCATTATTCTTATATTATCGACATTGGTATATAGTCTATGGTATGTATAAAATATTAGAAAGAGCCTTAACCTATCAAATTGCCATGAAAGTGTCTCTTTTCATGTTGTTTCTCATACACAAGGATGGTTTCCCATGCTCTCTCAATGCGCGAATACTTCAACAACATTGACTAAACTTCTATTATAGGTAATTTACAGCGAGTTATACACTATTTTTTAGTCATTCTAAAGTCAAGTTTTTTGTACTAATAATGCCAAATAATAGCCCACCAACATTCTGACATTCTAGTCACCTCCCTAGGTTGATTGGCCTAATAAAGATAGAATGTGTTCGAAATTTGACATGCATAAGCCTCTATGTACACTATATAAGTGCATTAACTTGCTTTTATAACATCCATGCATGTATCTTACTGACTAGCAAGTATTATTGAAGGGTCTCCGCACGCAGAGTAAGCGTGGGAAAATAACCTTCGTATGCGAAACTTGTGCAAAACACCATATAAAAGTTGTGTAAAAGAGACTTCCTAGGTGTATATTTTCGTTATAATAGTGTATGTACATCATAGAATACATATTAATATTTAAAAATAAGAATTGGCTTATAAAAACCGAAATCTCAAATGCTACAGTACACGACAACCAAACTATGGCATGGTAATTTTTTTTATCAAACGGAGCATCATAGCATACTAGCTCAGATCATTTCCTCTTGTGTAACACTGACAAATACATAGTATACAAGCCAATTGGAAGACTCTTGCTGGGATGAAAGGTTGGAGTAGCAGAGGAGGAGGCGCCAACCGCCCTGGCACCGAGAAAAGGTTACATTAACACACAGCCCCATGTATGATATACACGAGGATAGAGATAAATTATGAAAAGCAGATGAATGAGAAATAGAGTGAAGAAAGGGAAAAAGTGAGAAGTAGATGAGATTGAAGAAAAATAGGCTACAGGCTACACTAGCAGCATGGGTGCATCAAAACCCTCATGAAAAAAAACCTAGTGGGAAAAACATGCATTCACAGGAAAAAAGCTACCAGCTGAACTACAAGTAACATAAAGGATAATAAAACAGTGAAGTGAGAATGAAAGGGAGGGGTGGGTAACAAGAAACACAACGCTGGCATGAAGGTGACAGAGTGCTGGTGCAGGTGGGAGGAGGAAGAATGCGGAACATTCAATTCTCTGAGCTCCTTGTACCATCCACACAGCCAGTTCCAAAGTGAGATCAAGGTCTGGCCACTGCGAATAAATTGTGTTTAAGATTGAGAATAAAATGAGTGCTCAAGCAAGAGGTCATGAATGAACACATTCACAAAGATGATCCCAGTAAGTGCCAGGCAGCCAGCTGCCCATGAAGAATGAGCGCTTCATGGTCCGAAAAACCATGTCGCTACTATCCCTATTGGCCCAGTGCAAGTGTCCCCTTGAACTACAATTAACGGAGTGCGGTTCAGCTTGTTCTTGAAAGCTATTAATATTCGCAGCACTATTATTATCCTGTTCTAAATTTACTTTGCACACTACCTGAGTTCGATCCTCGATTCTAAACTCACTACATACTGCCCAACCACAACTGTATAGCTATTTACTTATAATGCATAACTATAAGAACACTTACCCACTACCACCTTTCCTTGGTTCATCTTCATCCAACTCACTACCGAATTTCTTGACCCGAGCATACATATCTAAGCGAAGGCGTAAGTGATCTGCCGAGCAGCCGATGCTCAGAGCACAAAATATTTTGATGCTTCTGAGCATGGTGCTCCGGGTTTCCATAATTTACACTACTCAATTCTATTTATTTATATAAGGTGTTTAGGAACTAATTGTCATGAGAGGCTTACAAACAACATGGGATCAAGTGGGAGATGTTTCTGCAGCTATTTCATGCCTGAAAGAAATAAAATGAAAGATTTCAAACAAGTTGGACCTTCCTCATCAGAACAAAGGTCATTCTGATGTTGATGTTGCTCATCTTATTCAGCAAGTTGTTAATAGGGTAGAAGCTGAAAAACTACTGACATTTAGACTGAATCAGACTGGTAATAATCATGTTACTTTGGTTTGTAATTTGCTTGAAGAAGGGTCAAAGAAATTGAAATCTGTCTCACTTCATACTTTTAATACAAATTTCAAAAAATTTGTTGCAGGAATGGGATTTGGAGAAGAGAGCAATGATTTATCAGAATTAGGACTTTCAGTAGATGAAAATGGAGTAGATTACATATTGTTTTGTATTATACATTAATATTCTTTTGTGTTAATGCAGCAGTGCACTGCACCTTTGCCCCTTTATGTGCCTTTGCTTCTGCTTCTCAATACCGATTCTCCTTATCCACCTGAAATGCATTTTGGTTTCTTTTTTGACTACTCTGATAAACCATTGAAAAGTCTGCATTTTGGATGTAGAAACAGCAAGGACTCTGCACAGGGCAGTTGCTGATCTGGGGTATAGGCTCACCTGGAGAGGTAGAGTGTATAGAGAGGCTTGGAGCAACTGTAAGAAGAGTAAAGACTTTCTTGTTATTTACCCAGTGAAACTGGGGGGTTTATATACTGTACAAGAGGGGTATATAAATAACTACTGCTGTATAAGTGCTGTAAAGCTGTTAAGCTGTTGAGTACAGCACTTCTGTATATAGAGCTACTAATAATATCATCTACCTAAGAATAAACCTACTAGAAGGTTCTAGTATGTGCTACGGAGTTCTATGATTAGATAAGATCCGCTAAGATCCGCTTTGTCGAGATAAGATAACCTCAACATTGGACCTCTTGCTCTTGTAACTCCTGTAGCCATCTTCATACTACATTCAAGTCAACCTGACCACCAAGTGCTCCATAAGTAGCAGAGCACTGCTGTAAATCTTCTTCAAATGCTTTTCAAACACTTTCTTCCTGCATTGCAATCTTGTTCACCTTCCACTATTTCTGCAGCTCATCTCGTTCCAACTCTTTCTTCTTATTCAGCCAACCAACTTCCTTATCAAAATTGCAAATGACATCAAATATTGAACATGCCCACTTTTCTTCCCACTCTGCACTTTCACCAATTCTCAGTGTTACTTGCTTGTAATTATCCATTTCAGGTGAGTGAACACAAGCAATATCTTCCAGGGATTTGTCACTGATAATTAGATATGGACATTTTGTAGCTTTATGTTTGTCCTTCTTCCAAGTCATGAAGTGCCATTTAGCCAGTCATGATAGCAGGGAATTTCATTGTGCAAGTGGAAGTTGATAGTGCAGAGCTGTACTAGGAGATGAATGTTTTTGTTCTGATGGAGCAATGCATGGTTCACAACTTGGATCAGATGGAGAGCCATAGTAGATGATGTCAGTGAATAGATCCTGATACAGTAGCCTTCCTGGGAAGTAGAACGAGATATCAAATGTGTAAGAGTTGGGTTAAGGTTTACAGTAGTACATAAGTAGACTCGCTTACATCACCACTCTTTAGTCTTTCTTACCATCATCCCTATGCCTGTGTAGCTAGTTTCTGTCTATAGAAATGGTCTTATGCACTTGGGACTGAGGAAGGCTCACCCTGTAGAGGACTACACCTCTGCAAAATATTTCTGAATGAATAGTACTATTACAGCAAAAAGGCCCTGTAAATGATAAAGCTAAAATAGCATGAGCTCATTTCACCACAATGAGTCAATTTAAAGAATCAAACATATACTGTTAGTGCTTCTATCACTATTGTACAATGCATAAGTTTCACAGATACATTTTTCAGGACTTTGAATTAGCTTTAGCATCATGATCCCTGTTCGGTCTTTCTTGTTCATCTTTTCTGTAATCTCACCACAAATAGGTCGGTCTGGGTCTAGTGCTAGCTGTATAGCATTGGTTGAGTTTTCTTCTGCCAGCACAGTATGTAAATTTGCCTCCTTAGCCCAAGATTTGAACATAAGAAGGAAAATAGCTGGCATGACACCATCATGCCCACAACAACCTGCTCTCTGTAGGGCCATCATCATCTCCCTTGGAATACCATACTGCACAACCCAACTAACATCTTGAACATCCAAGCCCTGAAAAAAAGTTGAATGAAAGTAGAAGCAAGTAAATAAGTCGCACTGTAGATGCAGTTTCTGTTGCATGCAGAATCATGCATCAACCATCTGGATCTCTGAAGTCATTATATGTTTCCTTCAAGTATTCATCAGACATTAGACTAAAGAAAGTTTTGATGACACCTTTTCCACACAGCTCTGGAACCAATTGATGCTCTTGATAATTTTTTGCTCCAATAGCACTCTCAACACTATCATGGAAGACAATTCCTTTTTGTTGTTGTTGACCATGAGCACTGGAGGTTGAAAGATTTTGAACCAAAAAGTCAAGATTACAGAAATCATTGAGGGGACCAATAATTTCATGGGTAGAGTAGGCAATGTTAGAATGGTTGCTTGAGAGTTTGAAACAGCACAACCAGTCATCATTGAACTGCAGATGTTGCTTGATGACAACCTTCATGTGATCTGAAAGTGTTGCTGTGAGAGCTGCTGCCAAGACCTTTGGTCCTAACTTTGTCCAAAGTTCAGAGAGATAGCCCCAAGCAGGCCAAAATGCTTTCCCTCCATACAGGGCAATACCAGCCATGTATATTGAATGAACTTCATCAACAAACAGGAATCTGATTTGTTTGGCAAAGTCAGGTTTATGAAGAATGCAACCAAGCCTTGGCCAATGTCCATTGGAGATAGAGAATTGCTCTGCCTGAACTACAAGAATGGAGTAGACACCTGAACAAATATCCTATCCAATGTAACATGCTGTTTAGATACTTTAGGAAATCAGAAAGCTCATCCAGGCCTTCCAAAGCTTTGGATCATTAGGGGTCTCTTCATCAATTGCCAGAGCTGAGATCCCATAGGACTGAAACTCCTGTACTTGCATCTCTTGAAGCTTCTTCAATGGAGAAATGACAATGGATATGTGATTTTGAAAGAGGAGGGCAGGAATAATTATACAGAATGTCTTCCCAGAACCAGTACCAGCTTCAATAAGAACATCTCTCCCACTGCAGAGAGCTATAGTAGCTTCAAGTTGGAAAGCATGCAGAATCTTCTTTAAGCCCAAGGCACTGTACATAGCCAATGTTGCCTTTAGCCCAATAAGCTGCTCCTTCTTGTTGTAAGCCTTCCAAAACTCTGGAAGAATCATCTTATCTTCAGGTATATGAGCATGGTAAAGCTGTTCAGCTTGTTGTAGATTAGAAAGCACTAATATGACTACCAAAGTTAGTGGAATAGTGTCAGCAAGGGGCTCATTGCGTGTGTCCATAGTATCCATTGCAAACTTCAACTCTAATGCACTTAAATGAGCAGAGGAAGATGAAGACAAAGCAAAGAAACAGGATATATTGCACAAGTAAGGAGGAAAGTGAGTGTGGTGAAGCATGTAAGAGACACTACACCAAAATGCTTCTGAGTTTGACTGGTCTGCCTATCAACAAGATAGCCCACATGTCCTCACATGAAAAATTGCCTGATCTCATTCCCAGGATAGGCAGATCAGCCTCCGGTCTAGTGATATATGATACATGATAGACATCATTCATTACAGTCACATGAACTTCAAAAAAAGGTTCTGAGTCCATACCACTCCGAGTCAGTCTCAGCTACCCAGCTGTTGGCATTGGGCTAAATTGGTAGCTGAGACTATCTCCAAGTCTAGTGCTCTGAGCTCAACATCAATCACCTAGAGCTACTCTTTATATGATCAACCCAATTCTTAGTTGTTCTTCTTGTTCTTATTCCTTCTGCATCATGGCCTTCAAACTTGGTCCAAAGTGGGTATCATTGACAGGATTCAAGTACATGGGATTTAATGTGTCTTTGCTGATAACTAAACTTCCAGCTTTTCAAAATGATACATTTACTAGGATAAAGATTCAACAACAGGTATTACAGTGGAAATTAAGAAAGAAATTGATTTTCTGTTTGTATCAGTTAGTATTAACAGGTGTATTATAGTACATACTACCATATAAGCCTTTGAATGAGGAAGGGACAGTGACTGATTGAAATGAGACTGTGGAGAATTGGTAAAAGATGACCAGTATTGGTATAATGTCAGCTTTGAAAATTTTACCATTCATGCTTACTGAAGAGTCATGACGCACAACTCCTTACTAAGTCTCACAGGTGAAGTTTCTAATAATGCTCTCTGATAGTAACATCGAACATACAATATCATAATAACAATGTGAAAAACTGAGTGCTTGTCTGGGAATTTAGTGGGAATGGGCTGTGAGAATAATGTTCCTCATAGTCTAATAGTTAAGACAATATAGTAATGATTAAATGAAACTGGAGAAACAGAAGATGTTGAATTCTGGGGTCATATGTGCGAATCAAATAAAGATTTACCTAATATGCCCTTGGCCAGGACCTGTATATCTTTATGACAATTAAAAATAGACATTAGTGACATAGGAAGTGAAATTAGAACCACTGCTCAGATAAGTGATATGCATGACAAATGATAGAGGCCAACATGGGCAACTATTTCTACATGCCCATCTTCATTGATGTTAGTCACAGGCTTCTCATCAATCATTTAGGGCTCGAGTCATAAGAGATCATCTCAGCCAACTTCTCACCACTTTCAACCATTATTGCAAATTCCACTACATTCTGAGTATTGATTTTCTAAGTTGACACAAAGTTTGAGCTTCCTCTGCACTCATCACTATAAGTATACAAAGGAAGCACAGCAGACAATAGCCAACTTCAAATAGTAGATGTTCTTAACTTATCTAAGTTAGATGTAGCATACAGTGTGTTGTTCAGCTGTGAAGGGGCCTTCAACTTTTTGAGTTACCAGTAACTCAAATGGAACTTGAAAGGAACTTGAGTGGAACTCAACTTAGGAACTCACCTGTAACTCAAAAAATGTAATTTAGCTTGATTTGTATTGTATATCACAGACATTCTGACCCTGCTATTGATTACTAGATTAATGCTCACTCGTTGTTGCGCCTTGGCACTCATTATTTCCCACACCTCTGAATGTTGATCATTAATTTGATCTGATGCTTCTCCCTCCATCAAATTGATCAATGAGTGCTGCACATTGTTTTCCACAGTGTGTTTGATTACATTCATATGCCTCATCATCATTATAAACAGTGAGCACCAATTATTTTCATTTCTGGTCAAGTTATTGGACAATTCCTCTCTATTTTTTTGTGAATATAAATGTATATTAAATGCTTCTACAGTACAGCTAAATTACCTATGAAATAGTATGAAAAGTTTATATTATTATTATTAATGTTATATTTTATATAAGCACAGTACATCATGCTTATGCAACTAAGATGTTATATTACATGCAAAATAACTAACTTCATATTGTAAAAAAAAATCACAGGAAGAATCTGAAAACTGAGAGAAGAATGCACAAAATATGTGCTTACTGTTGAACATGATGATGGAAGAAGTGCAATGTGATCACCATCAATGCATCAGAAGCAAGTGGAGTTATCAGGGATTTGATGGCTGATGTGATGGTGCTATTTTTACACATCTGCAGTGGCAGGGGTGGGCATGGGAAACAACAAGGTAAGGGATTGTGATAACAATGAGCATGATTGTAAAGTATGGGTTTTTGTAATGGAATTTGAGGAACTTAATATAGGAACTTAACTGGAACTTAACTAGAACTTGAATGGAACTCGACCCAAATTCAAGTGTCCTTGAGTGTCAATTTACCACTCGAAGGTAACTTGATGGTAACTTAACTGACACTTGAATTTAGGAACTTAACACAACTTGAAAAAAAATAAGCAAGGAACTCAACTCGACTTGATGGAACTTAACTTTACTCAAGGGAACTTAACTTTTACTTGAAAAATAAGCAAGTTGTATACCTGTTATATCCATGCCCAGCTATATCATGCCAACATTACCAAAGGTCCCCACATGACCTTCCAACATACCTGGTCCATTCCCAGCATGTACCCGCCTTGGGTTTACACTTCCCGACATTCCTGCCTGGGTTCATACCTGGAACCTGTCAGGTTTTCTATTGGATACTTTGGATGTGTAGTTTCTCTTATGACAGCCTCACTGTGTCATTATACCATTACTCCTCTCTTCCATTCTCACTTGTACATTTCATTATGGTCAATGTAGTTTAGTTTCTTATTCTTCATTCTGAGCACGTCATTTGCACCGCTACTCCTCTTTGCCCAGTCTTTATTTCGTTTACTTACACTTAGCATTCTGTCTCCAGATTCATACCTACACCTTACTAGTACATATAAATAAATAGTCTTCCAAATGTACTAGGTAGTCTTCAGTATTCATATCAACTCTGTACACTTTCTTCCTACTCTAAGTTCCAAAACCCACTCCAGGTTTTCCTTCGGGTTTCTCTCCCACTGCCTAGTGTAGTGGCAAAGCCCCTTGCATACTCTGGAACATTTCCTTACACTGGATATCGTCTGTTGTGAAATATGAACCATTCCCTGGGGATATCCAGGTGGCGCAGCACATACGCTGAAGCCACAGTTCACTTCCACACTCCTGCTCCCATTCCCATACCCATACTCACTTCGGGTTTCCGTTATAGTTTTCCCATGCCCTCTGAGCATCTTCGCAACCACTTCTAAGCATGAAGAGAATCAGTACATAACAATACCTGTATTGTATGAGAACCTTACAGTAATTATACAGTAGTTTGTGTTGTTTCCTGCCCCTCTGCTCACTGTTTCCCACACATATAATTCAATGTTTACTCATTTCCCATTAATTGCACATCCTCATTGTTGCCCGCACTTCCGCTCATAATTTCCCACGCATCCGCTTAACATATCGCGCCAACATACTTTCGCGCTCAATGTTTCTAAAGTACCTAGTTTAGCGCAACGTAGTATAAATTAAAATATATGTAATTTCACTCACACCACGTACGCTCACTAAGAAGGTGCTCGGTGGGTAAGACTCGGATGCAAAATGCTTCCGGGCGAAGTAAAGTAAATGGGGAGGTGTCAAAGACCGACGTTCACGAAGGGAAACGGCTTAGCGAACGCTTTGATGCGCGTTTTGATGCGCGTTCCTTAATCTCGGACTTAGCACGGGCTTATGACTTCTCACTTCGCGTTGCACTTAGAATCTCAAAGCTCACACAAATACTAAAGCACGACGCTAGATGGTATTTCTCGGGGCACAGGAGACTGCCCTCATCCTACTTAACTCTACCTATTAAATATCCTACAAAACTACGGCTAGAGGAACTATACAGTTAATACAAAAGCAGTAATTGCGCATTAGCTAAGCTGTAAAGTAGACATTGTAGACTAGCTATGAGAGTCTGGGATGGACCAGAGTAAATCACGGTTTGACATGCATATGAACGCCAAGAACGCGTCCATATGGGAAGATAACAAAGTACAATAGAATCTGTTCGCAGGTGAGGCGCTCCATACGAAAGTATGATGCCGCGCGCTTTGACGCGTGGAAATGGGAAACGCTGAATCAGCCTGCCGAGAATGCCGGGTCTCAGACCTAGCCAGGCGCCTATGACGTGCTGATACACAGCGCTGGTACAGCGTGGTTAGATAGCGGCACTTGCCGTGGGTCTGGTCCTCATGCCTTTTCCTATGACGCGATAACATTGCTTCGATAATCTATTATTAGAATAGACGCGCGCTTAGCTCGATCTCCGGCCTTACTGGTAATTATCTCTCACCGATGTCGAGAATAAACTCTGACCTCGATGTTTCTATTCTTAGACGCTTTCCTACTTAGGCTAGTAATGTCCCTTATTAGCGCGGATCGTTCCCGCGCTAGCTAACGGTCCGGGACCTCTACCTTAGCTACTAATTACAACCCAGATATATTGTACCGTTTGTAAGTAGCGCGTAGAATATAGAAATAATGTTTTTATAGTAGGTAGAAGTACGCTAGGCGTATTATCTCCCCAACCAATAAATGACTGTCCTCAGTCACCGTCCTTTGTGTACGATCGCCGTTCGCACGCCCCTAAAACCTAATGTGAAGTCCCCGCCTTATGTTATCTTATCTGGAAAAACTTGAGCTTAAATGGCGACTCGACCTATCGCCGATGCCCGCTATTTAATCATGCTAGTATCCCTATGCCTCCCTCAACCCACCGCCTTTCCCTTACTGCTTTTATTACTACTCTGCTTTTTCGATTATGTCTACCATTGAGATCTCCCCCGAAGACATGGCGCTATGCAAAGAAATCGCTGCGAAGGCGGCTAACGAAGCAGCTAACGAAGCGGCAGCGCGTGCCTTGACGGAGGCAATTGCCGAGGTGAAAGCGCGACGTGCTGAAGAGGAAGCGCGCAGGGTTAAAGCTGAGGAGGCTGAGGCAGCGAGGCAAGCTGAGGAAGCTGAGGCTCGTAAGGTTGCTGAGGCGGAAGAAACTGCGAGGCGCGCTGAGGAAGAAAAGCGGGCTGAAGAAGCTGACGCTGCTAGACGAACTGCCACCGATGCTATGGCCCAGGCCGAAGCTGAAGCTGAAACCTCCCGCCATTCGCTAACCCCCGCTATGTCCGTTGATCAAGCGCTTTCCCCGGAACTCGATACCGACTTCCCTATGGCCCTGCCTGAAGACTCTACCCCTCCGTTCTCTACTCTGGATGCGATGACAGCGTCCCCTTCCCCTGCCACTGTTGAAGAAGATGAGCTCGATGGTAAGTTTGCTCAATGTCTTTTTTTTATTTTATTTTATTTTTCTAACGCCTCTCTCTTATTTTTAGATGATTACATTCCTCCTAGACTTGATTTGTTATCAATGTCTAGTAAACGAAAGGTCGTCCCTCGACCTACTACTACCTTTGCCCCTGCTTCTAAACGCAGCAAAGTTAGCAGTGTGGAGGTTGTTATTCCTGTGAGCAAATTTACCCCCCATCCTGAGCGTAAGTTTTCTTCCTTTTTATATTTTATATTTATTTTCTGACTCGTTTTATTCCAGCTCCCACTCCTTCCGTGGCTGCTAGCGAACCAGAGCCTGCTTCGGCCTCTGGTTATCATCTCCGTGACCGCTCCACCATGTCTACTCCGGTTTCGACTTCCCGGTACACTCGCTCTTCTCAAGTCGCTGCCATGGACCCAGCTAAGGCAAAGGCCCATAAATCTTCCAAAGCTTCCAAGGGTCATCCAGTTCTAAAGCTACTGGTACGAAGACGGCCAAGCGAACCCCTGAAGAGATGCCTCAGCTGGTCACGAATGAGCCAATCAATGCCGAACTCTTGAAGGGCAACCTCCTGGAACTGCTCCAGCACTTTGGTGCTCATGCATGTACTAACTGCATTTCTCAAGGCCGAGAATGTGTTTTTCGCGGGTTCGGACTCAAATGCGGTGCTTGCGCTTCCGTTTCTACCTCTCATTGTACCTTTTCGGTTCCTCCTCCCAATGCCGAGTTCGCCTTGTCTATTGCTCATTGCGTCGGCGATTCCTCTATCCTTGGTACATATTTCTTTTTCCTTCTTTTTTATTTTATTTTCTATATTATTTTATTCACTAACTCCTTTTCTGGTTGCAGGTCTAAACCATGCGTGCCATGCCCTCGACCTTAGTCGTACGCGCGCTTATCGTGCTTCGTTGGCTGCTGAGTTAGAACAAATCGAGTATGCTCAGAACTGCATTGCTGTGGTTCGTCGGTTGGAGGACATTGCCTTCCTTCATTCCTTCAACCACTTGCATGCAGTTCATGGTATTTCCCTAACTTCACTCCTGACAACCTCGACAATCTTAGGGAGCTAGCTACTGCTCTCGATCCTTGGGTCCCGAACCGTAGAGATTTCCTTTCTCTTGAGGCCGCCTTGGAACGCGCTTTCGCCCTCCACACCTTCAACTTGCGCGCCACTTCCACTGAAGAGATTGCCAACTTCCCCGATGCTAAAGAAACCGTTGCGATCCGGGACTTTTCTCGTTCCCTGCGTGCTCGCAACCTTAGCGAATTGGGTGGACTCTTCACTAACCGCCAGTTGTACCCTTTGTCCCTTGAGGACCATCCCAGCGATGCTCCTGGTCCTTCCGGATCCTCTTCTATTAGGGCTACGCGTGAGGGAAATACTGAGCACAAGGTTGATTTAGATAAGGAGGATGTAGTTTAGTTGCTGTGTAGTTTTTATGGACATTCTGAACATTCGCATGCTTGTACTTGCCCTTATTTTGGGTTTCATAAAATAAAATTGCTGTTTCTTGGTCTTACTTGTGTGATTTTTAAGTCATAAGTGTTTCTCAAGAATTTGCGAACTGCTATTTCATGAACTAGCCGTTGCTCAACGAGCTTCTGAGTGCTTGAAGTCATATTGATGCGCACTTTTTGATGCGTGATGCGTCTTATCCCGCCGAGTGATGCCGAAATTAAAGATCTCATCTCGGAGTTATAGTGGACTTTCCATATACATCCGCGTAGATTATGCACGTGTCGTGATTGACTTCATCACTATCTTTCTAAACTCGTTGCGCCTAGCGTACTGTTCATGCGATTTCAAAATTTCAGCTCCGTGAGCCTACTCTCTCCCCCCCTCCAACAATAAAAGCCGTCCTCGGCGTACTTGCCGGGCAATGTGCTAGCTATCAGAAGTCATGAACAGTGCGATACACGTTTTGTCTAGACACTGATCTCAATTTTAGTAATTAGCTTATGTCTTCTTTCGCGTATAGCTCGCTGTTGGATGGTATAAAAACCCTGCAGTTTCCTCGCTGGTCTTCAGCATTCCTGTTACCGTTCTCTCCTATTTTCCTGCTTACTTCCCACTTTTCCACTCTACTTTTTCGTCACCGTAATGGCCGACAATTTCCCATCTGAAGCCGCATTTCTTGACGCCGCTCGTGGTTTACGCACGAAGACGGGGCACTGGCAAGCCCAGCGCGACACGATGTCTAGCGTCCAACTTCGTACTGAGTTACGCAAGGAGGCCGCTACGCTCGTAAGTGTTCACTTTACTATTGTACCGGTTGCTAGCTAATCGTACCTCTTTTCTAGGAAATGATGTTAGAATATGCCGAGGTTTTCCCTGCAATGCTCGAACACTCCGTCGTTGAGGAGGTCGTGAGAAAGACCCGTTCGCTCTATATTTTTCTCGAGAACAGGTACAAATTGGCGAAGCCGGCGGGCCTCTTTGCTCTCCTTGAGCAGGCTTGGGCTGTAATTGAGCCAAGGGTCCGTGCTGCTGAGGCTATTGCCGCCATTCTCATTCCCGACATCATTCCTGCTCCAACTGCGCCACCTGCGACACCTGTTACCTCTCGTCGTCCCGTAAGTTATCCTAGCTAACACTTTTTGTATTTTATTAACCAAGATCTCGTTAGATTTCCAGCAAGGGTTCCGACGTTGTTGCCGATGTGGATGATGATAAGGGTACGCACGTGACCAGTACGACTTCTCCAACTTCCTCTGTCGTTGACGCTGAGGTATCGTAGCTCGACTTTCTACGCGACAGAAGCATACTAACCCTCGTGTTCGTAACTTAACTAAGCGCTTCAATGCAATGGAGGTTGACGACGAGGCCAAAGCATCTGTGAGTTATTTTTAAAGTTTCTTATCAAATGAAAATTTAATTTAATAACTCCAGTCTTCTACTCGTCCGGAGGCGGTGAAATTATCTTTCGACGCGATCCCCAATCTTGATCGCAATAGTCCCGCTTATCGTCAAGCTGAGCGCCTTCGTAAAGGGAAGCATCCCAAAACTGACAAAGATGAGGGTTCTCGCAAGCGCCCTCGCTTGGTGCTTCCTCTTCCTCGTACGTATCCGTCTTTTACTTAGCTTATCCATTTCTAACCACTTTACTGTCCTTAGGTACCCCTCCGAGTGTCTTACTTTTGCTCGGTCCGTGATGGACCACCTGCTGAGCCTAAATAGGATTGATCAGGTGCCCGTGCCTTCCCATTTGATGGGGATGCACCGGGCCGAGACTCTGATGTGCACGGCTCAAAGCATTCAGCAGCTTTACAAGACCTTCATTGACACCAACGCGGATATCGAGAGATACCTTCGGTACTCTGACGCTCGTGGTTCCTCTGGTAAGCTTTGACTCCCGTTATCTATTTATAAATCACTAGTAACTTCTATTGATTTATTTATAGATTAAGTTGTACCTGTGACTAGCTAAGGGACTTAGACGCGAATAGGGACTGTTATGGGCGAGGACACTGTATGGTAACGGTAGAATAGGCTTGTAGCACGATCCCCGCACATGTAGCATCCCCCTCGAACTTTTTATATGATATTTGTGATTATGCCGCGCTCTTTCCTTTGTTAATCTGAGTCTTCCGAGTTTGGTATAACCTCATCAAATATATCCGGTCCCATTTCGCTAGAAGATTCGCTTTCACGCGCTTTCAGACGGATTTTTCGGAAATGTAAGTCCTCCTGAATTTTAGACGGTGTTTCGTCTTCTTCTTCAGATAACATGGTTTCCAAAAGTTCGGGTGTCAACCCAATTAACTTTTGTACTTCCTCTGAGAACTCTATTCTTTTCCTAGCTAGATACGGTATTACTCGTAATCTAGCTACCTTATTTTGTAATATCGCCCCATTCATTTCACAGAGAATATAACTACCCCCTTTTGAACGTGATACCACAACATAAGGTCCGTTGTACCTGACTTGATTCTTCAAATTCGAAAGCTTCCCTATTTTTGGACTTCGTACAAGCACAAGATCTCCTGGACTAAAGATCCATTCCTTGACTTTGTGTTGCACATCTTGTTCCATCTTAGCTAATCGCCTTATCTTTTCCTTAGTTACCCTATTCCTCATATCTTCGACATGTTGCGCATGTTTAGCTAAAGCCCTCGCTCGTAGACCAATTAAATCGCTTGTAGACATAAGTCCATCCGGCGCTGGTATAAACCAAGTAGCTTCTTGCAAATCCAAAGGTAACACCGGGTGTTGTCCAGTAATTATAAAATACGGAGAACAACCAAATCGTTTCCTAGCGGTCATACGATCGCCCACAGAACATGCGGCAAAAACCAGTACCATTTAGATAAATCTGGTTCTGAACTTTTTACAAGCATCTGTCGCAGATCCCAATGGGGTCGTTCGATAGTTCCGTTCGCTCTCGAGTTATAAGGGGATATGGATATTCCAGTTATGTTGTATTTTTCCCTTAACCACTTAACTGCTCGTAAGAACGCGGTTCCGTTATCCGTTACAATTTTCTGAATACACCCCCATCTACATATGATGTCTTCAAACAGCCATTCTCCAATAGCGCGCATTTTCGTTCCTGATTGCTTTAGCTTCTGCCCATGATGACAAAGCACAGCGACCGTGAACAATATATTTACACTGATTAGATTTGTTTGTAGACATGTTTAATACATCGGTATGTAATATTTGAAAGATCGACGGGGTTTCTGTAAGGACTGGCATTGTCTCAAACAATTGTTTCTGTCGTTTCTGACAAATATGACAGGTAGCTATGTACCATTGTACATCGTTAGAGACCTGTGGCCACCAAAATCTATGTGTTAATAGTTCCGTGGTCGCAAATACCCCGCGATGTCCTAAAGTATCATGTGCCGCCTTCATCATATACATGCGCTCTTCCTTTTCTACAAACAACTTATGTTGTCCTTCCTCATCCTTGTAATACAACTTACCATTACGCAATAAAAACCTGCTAGCTAACTCATAGTTTCGTTTGTCCTCCTTAGTCCACTCACTACTTTCAGACTTTGGATTTGCTAAGAGTTCGCGCATGCTTTCTATGCGTTGATCCATAAATCGCGCTTGTTCCTTACGGTGATCTTCTGAATACGACGCCCTTAATTCAGGGTCATCTTTCAGGGTTGGGTCAGGTACTACTGGGACTTGTACGAATTGCTGCAGATATGTTCGCTGAGCCGGAGCACATTTATCAGAATTTATTATCTGTTGTCTGATTTCCTGTTCTTTACGATATTCTTCCTTAGCCATATTTAGCTCATCCTTAAACGAATCAATGTCCTCGGCGATATCATACAGAAATCCTGTTCTATCGTCGATCTCATCGTAAAATTCTTCAAGCTTCAATGGGTCAGGATCACCGTCTCTGGCTTTCATATATTGTATCGGCTTTTCATCGTCCTCAGATTCATCCGTAAAGACCCAGTCTGTTCGATCCCCCGGTACATACCTTCGCCTAGATAGACCATCCGGCCCAAATGTCTTCCCAGCTTTATGTACTAGCGTAAAGAAGAAATTTGTACGAATATAATCTACCCATCTATTTGTAGTGGCGTTTGGCATTCCCCTGGATTATTCAACATCCCATGCAAATATTTCGCATCAGTTTCAACAACTAAATTACGACATCCTCGCAATAGGTACTGTTCTTCTTCCAGAACCATGCGTAACCCTAACAATTCTCGTTTCGGTTGTGAATAGCGACTTTGACGTCTAGTTAAAGTCTTTGATCCAAAGCGAACGTACCAGATCTTGGAAGGATCTACTTCGTCCCTTTGATAGATCAACCAACCCGCGGCTATGTAAGATGTATCCACGGCTAGCACTAACGGTTGACTACTCTTATAATCCGGAGTCCGAATTGGTAGATAGTTCCACACAGCTTGTTTAAGATCGTCCATAGACTTCTGTTCTAAATCTTCCCATTTGAATTCTACGTTCTTCTTTAATAATTCATAAAGAGGCGCGGCTAACTCAACGAACTTAGGAATATTTAAACGCGCTTGTACGGCGGTACCTAAGAAACCTCTAACCTCCGTTGTATTTCTACAGGGTCCCCAATTCATAACGGAATCAATCGTATGCTTAGTCGGCTTACGTCCTAGGTAAGAACATCTATGTCCTACCACTGTGAACTCATCCGCACATACAATCGACTTCTTTCCGGAGAAAGTTCCTCCCACATATCCCATACGCTGTAGAACTCTATTTACGCCTTGGAAATATTCCCAAATAAAGCGTCTGATTCCCGGATTCTCAGGAATCATCTCATAGGTTCCATCTGGTCTCTCATACCTTGTTTTTCCTCCCTCATAGGCACATCGTCAATAAATGGCTTAGTGAACTCAGGGATTTCGTCTCTCAAGATATAAGTGACATCGTCATGGAAAATGGCTACTGAATTCGTCCATCCCATAGGTAAGGTAACTAATCTTAAAGCTCCAAACGGTGTTTGGAACGTTGTAAGATCCCGCGATTCCTCATCCAATAACCTTTCATCATATCCTACGTACAGATCTAAGATTCCCCCACAGGCACGCCCAGCGAAATGGTTAGCTAACTCCTCAGTTGCCGGCGGCAATCCCGAGTGCGCTATAGTAACTTTGTTTAGGGGTTCCAGACTATGTACTAGACGAAGACTTTTACCATCTTTCTTAATTACGCAAAACCACTTAGATCTATACGAAGAGTTTGATTGTTCGTATATACCGCCGTCTAGCTTAGCTTTTATGATGGCACAGACCTCGTCATGTATAGCTGGTGGAATAGGTATCGGTTTTTCTACCCATGGTACATGAGGTACAGTTGGTATTTTCACGGGGGGAAAATACTCCTCCTTAAACCGACCCTTTTCTGATTCCTCCCAAGCAAAAGCCATTTCGTGTTCCTTAAGCATCCAATGCATTAGCTTACGCTCCTCTGGTAACATAAATTCCTCCGTATGTGCCTTATCGATATATTCTTTCCGATCTTGAGTATATCTAATGCCTGGCTCATATTCTGGCGGCTTAGTTGGTAATTTAGGTAACGTAGCTAAGGGATCTCCTATGATCTCACGCTTGATATAAAACTCCTTAGGGAGTTCCGCTAATACTGGTTTGACTTTCTTCGCAACAGGTTTATATTTCTTTCCTGCGAATACATGTCGTACCGACTTCTTCTTGGTGGGCACGGATTTCTTGACTATGTCATGGAAATTTACTACCCACCCATCTCCTTCCTTTCCTTCGCCTAGTCGTTGATTTAAATGTATATTTAACAACTGCGAAGCTTTCTCTTCCTTAATTTCACCGTGCTGTACTTGAGCCTGCAAGTATGCGTAGGTTAACTCGTCTCCCTGGAAATTTTTGGTATTTTCTGGCATATACATACTATCTACTTTTAACTTTCCAAATCCATCTTCTGACACCACTACTGCGAACTCTCCCTGATTTTTCATCAGCTCATCGAATCCCGAAAATGCGACTCCTCTTGAACTACTGTCCGGCGTTTACCTCTAGCGTGCGTGGGAATGACCGTGCGCGCTCCCGTTTCTGGGGACGTCAACGTTATCATAGTTCTCCCATCTGTAGAAGTAACTACGTGACTAGCCGTAAGTACATCAAAAGGTCGCCCCAATAACATTTGGTACGGTGGTGACGGCAAAATATGAACTTGTAAATACAGGGTTAGCTCACCCAAACTTAAGGGTACGTCCCTAGCTAATCCACAGGTTTGTTCTAAACCCCCATTCGCGCTTTGCATAGTTAAGCACGCGTCTGGGTCCCATTGGAGTCCGCATTTCTCAGCTAATGTTCTGCTCATAGTAACTATTTGCGAACCACTATCTAAAAGTGCATCTTCCACCAATGTGCCGTTTATCTTCCCTGAGATCGCCCTTAGCGCTTCCGTATCCCTTGCAACAAATACACGACGCGCTCTTTCTTCCAGAGAAAAAGTGTGCAGGTACTGCGTGATCGGGTCTGACACTACCCATCCTTTTTCACTCTTACTAATCGACGGGTTTGGAAGCTCCTTATCTTCAACATAGATCCATTGAAAACTTGGTTTGCCTGGAGCCTCGTCGTCCGTAACTTCTTCGATCCTAGCTGCAGGCCTCTCATTAGCTAACTTATATTTATCATACGCGCTATTCTTAGCTAGCGGCATACGTTTCGTAATGAGCTTCGCTTGTAACTCGTTCCTGACTGCCGGCGATAATCCTAAAATATCTTTCGGCGTCAACGTGATAGGCGCGTCTAAAATCTTATCAACTACGTCCTCGGGCTTCGCATCTGCCTCTACTTCCGCTCTCTGTCTGTAGGCAGGTTGCCTTTTTGGTAGCTCGTTCGCCGGTATCGGCAAGTGACCTGGACTTGGTTTTATGGGCTTTATAAATCTAAAGGGTAGCTCCGGCCCTAATAAATTATCGTTCTCTAACTCAGACACTTTTTTATTGGTTTTAACTTTTTCTTCTTTTTTTCTGGGTTTTATTTATTTTCGTTCTTTTTAGTATATTTTCTTCCTCCTCACTATCTGATTCTGTATCCGCGAGCTCTCCTTCTTCTCGCTCTCTCTCCTCGAATCTGACTGCCTTTATTCTTGCACTGTCCTCCGGAGCACGCGTGACCTCAGGCTTTTCAAGAATGATTGGTTCGGCCGCTGTACTTCCTTCCTCGAACCTCTCAGAAACCCGGATTGGTATCTTTACCAGTTCGCGTTTGTACGTACTGGCTCGGTCCCTCCCCATATTCCTGCCGCGCGTCATTTTCTCTCTGCATTGTAGAGAACTGCAATTCTTGTATTTGCTGCTGCATGTACCTCATTTGCTCCGCGGGTTGCTCGTACAAATTTACGCTAGGAATTTCTGATTCTTTTCTCTTCAACATCTTATCTACTAATTCTTTATAGGGATGAGACCCTCTCGGCAATATTTCATTCGATCCGTTCAACACGATTGATCCACGCTCTTCTCTAATCACTCCTCCTTCGAGATCTTTAGCTTTGACAGGGCACGAAGCAAAACTACAGGTCCCCCCACAATAGAAACATCCCCGGAAGAAAGGCTGGCTACCTTGATTGCCCCCGCTCCAATTTCCCGCCGGCCTCTGTCCAAAATTAGACGTTGCGGCTGGTGGCGCCTGATTACTTCGAAATTGGTACGAAGTCCATGCTGGGTTAGGATTGGGTTGAGCGGACGGCTCACAGATGCCTGCATTAACGCCTTTACTTCCTGAATCACCTGTTGGAAACTCTGTACCTCCCTTTCTATAGATGCCATTCTGCTCTCAGTACTTTTCAACAACTGCGTAAATTTAGAGTCATCGGGCTCTTCTTTTTTCACAGCTATTGGCAACTCTACAGACTTGCCTCTGCTAAATCCTCTCGATTTCTTATGCTCGCGCTTCTCCACATACTCCTCCTCATCTTCACTGTCCGTCTCAAACGATAGTCCTCTATTATGAATTATATCGTCACACACAGATAAAACCTCGTCGAGTTCGTAAGGGTCTTCAGGGTCGATCTCTGTCCCTGGGGTAGGTGTCTTTAGCGAATTGGCCATATCTAGCCGATGCCTCACCATTTCCTCAGATCTTTATGCAACGACTGCATAACGAACCACACTTGCTCAGCGTTTGATATATGTTGTGCATCTCTTCTGCTTCTGCTTTGAAATTGCGACGGAACTCTTTCCACACTGTCTTCTGCGTTACTCTAATTCCCCGATTCTCACGCTGCTCATCCATCAGCCTCTTTAGCTTCTCTCGCGAACCCATCTCATTCTCTGGATCGTATTCCCGTAACATCCGCTTCTTAAACTTATCCCACGTTCTATCTTCTCCTTTCCTCTCTGGGAAGCTTTTGACTTGTTTCCTTCTCGGTGAATTTGTGATTGTATTTACCGCGAAGTCCACTTTCGTCTTATCATCAGTTATTTTATGATGCGTAAAAAGTCCTTCTAGAGAGTCTAGCCAGAACGCTACTTCACTGCCTTGACCGTTCCATTTTGGCGCATTTTTGCCGTATGGATCCAGTTCAGGTGCCATGCTTTCTGACGGTTTAGGTGATGGAGAACGGGTACTCGGTGTTACTGATGATGGGGGACTCGGATCAATGTCTGGTGATGACGGGCGTGTATGCGCAGTACTATGTCTAGGACTTCCGAAGGTGAATTGCCTGAAGGATGCCGAAAGGTCTGCTACTGCTCCACTAGGTTCGCTAGCGTACTCGTAATCAGGTTCTCCAAAAGCTCCGGGAAACAACAATGATCCAATATCTGGGTCCGTTGATGAATCAGACGGTGTCTCAAGAAGTCTTGTCTCACGAGGCTCGCTTACTGATGGCCTTGACACAAACGGGAACAATGGTCTCTCTGGGGATGATAGCGCTGTCTCTGATCGTCTCTGCTCTGCACTAAGCTCTAGCTCTGGGAATGGTCTAAACTCTGGCTCTAGCTCTGTGCTCTCTCTTTTCACTGCTTTGCTCTGCTCTGCTCTCGATCTATCTCTCGCTAGCTCTTTCTCTAATGCTTGCTGTGCTCTACGTTCTGCTCGCGTTTCGCGATCAGTTTTCTGATTCTGAGCGCTACTGGACCCTGAACTCGCTTGTTGATCTGCTGCTCTGTGATGCGCTACAGCTTTGCTAGGTTTGGGTTCAGCCTCTACCACACTTTTGCCGCTCTTCTTAGATTTCGGCGGAATGGCGAGCGCGTTATTACTTATTCAATTCACACTACTCCGCAACGTTAGCGCTTGTATCCGGTTTTACCCCTCGCGGTGGGCTCCAGATAAAGTACCTAGTTTAGCGCAACGTAGTATAAATTAAAATATATGTAATTTCACTCACACCACGTACGCTCACTAAGAAGGTGCTCGGTGGGTAAGACTCGGATGCAAAATGCTTCCGGGCGAAGTAAAGTAAATGGGGAGGTGTCAAAGACCGACGTTCACGAAGGGAAACGGCTTAGCGAACGCTTTGATGCGCGTTTTGATGCGCGTTCCTTAATCTCGGACTTAGCACGGGCTTATGACTTCTCACTTCGCGTTGCACTTAGAATCTCAAAGCTCACACAAATACTAAAGCACGACGCTAGATGGTATTTCTCGGGGCACAGGAGACTGCCCTCATCCTACTTAACTCTACCTATTAAATATCCTACAAAACTACGGCTAGAGGAACTATACAGTTAATACAAAAGCAGTAATTGCGCATTAGCTAAGCTGTAAAGTAGACATTGTAGACTAGCTATGAGAGTCTGGGATGGACCAGAGTAAATCACGGTTTGACATGCATATGAACGCCAAGAACGCGTCCATATGGGAAGATAACAAAGTACAATAGAATCTGTTCGCAGGTGAGGCGCTCCATACGAAAGTATGATGCCGCGCGCTTTGACGCGTGGAAATGGGAAACGCTGAATCAGCCTGCCGAGAATGCCGGGTCTCAGACCTAGCCAGGCGCCTATGACGTGCTGATACACAGCGCTGGTACAGCGTGGTTAGATAGCGGCACTTGCCGTGGGTCTGGTCCTCATGCCTTTTCCTATGACGCGATAACATTGCTTCGATAATCTATTATTAGAATAGACGCGCGCTTAGCTCGATCTCCGGCCTTACTGGTAATTATCTCTCACCGATGTCGAGAATAAACTCTGACCTCGATGTTTCTATTCTTAGACGCTTTCCTACTTAGGCTAGTAATGTCCCTTATTAGCGCGGATCGTTCCCGCGCTAGCTAACGGTCCGGGACCTCTACCTTAGCTACTAATTACAACCCAGATATATTGTACCGTTTGTAAGTAGCGCGTAGAATATAGAAATAATGTTTTTATAGTAGGTAGAAGTACGCTAGGCGTATTATTTCCCACGCTCTGCTGCTATCATTCTGACCTCTACTCATTATTTCCCGCCCTCCCGCTCATTATTTCCCACGCATCCGCTTACCATTTCTGCTGTCCACTGCTGTCCACTTCCTGCTCAGCATTTCCCACGCTTTCGCTTCTCCTTTAATTATTATTTCCTGCCCTCCCTTCCGCTCGCAATTTCCCACGCATTCCATCATTTCCCGCCCTCCCGCTCATAGTTTCCCACGCTTCCGCTTTCACTTCTGATGCTCACTGGGTGTTCGCATTTATTTCCTACGCCTCCGCTTCTGCTGTTCACTGCTGTCCGCATCCCCGATCAATATTTTCCCACGCTATCGCTCATCGTTCCGACCCCTGTTTATTATTTCCCACTCATTTCATCATTTCCCGCCCTCCCGCTCTTATTTTCCCACGCCTCCGCTCTTATTTTCCTTCACAACTAACACACTTTTCTACACAAATCACATAATCTGTACAAAGCATGGAACATATTATAATAAAAGACTAAATACATATATAACTCGCATTTTTATAAGTTTATTTACATTAGTACTTAGTATAATATGGTCTACTAAATGTATAACAACTTATATTAAGTGATGCAAAAAGACTGAAATAAAAAGAGCAAGAATTGAGCTTAAAAATCAGAAAAGACTTGCTCACTGTTGAGCATGATGAGCATTGATGATAAGGAAGAGTGCACATCAAAAATCACATGATGTGTTGATGTCGCAGTGATGAATATTTGTTTATGATAGATATGATTGTTCAATACTGCACGTAAACAGAAGTAAATAAAGGCGGGCAGAGTGCGTGGGAAATATCGATGAAATCAGGCAGGGTGCGGGACAGAGCTGTGGTAGCAATAGTAGTGATTAGCAAATAGTAGTACTAGTGATTAGTTTATAGTTACTGTATAGTTGAAATTTTGAAACTCGAACTTGAGGGAACTTGAAAAATTAGTGAGGAACTTAACTCGAGAGAACTCAACTTTCAGAAAAAAATTAACAAGGAACTTAAGTCGACTCGAAAAACTTAACCTGAGGGAACTCGACTTACACTCACTCAGATAGTGGTACTAGTGATTAGTTTTTACTTTACACTTGAAATTTTGAAAATTGAACTTGAGGGAACTCGAAAAATTAGTGAGGAACTTAACTCAAGAGAACTTAACTTTCAGAGAATTAATTAGTGAGGAACTTTAGTCGACTCAAAAACTTAAATTTCACTGAATAAAAATAAGCAGGGCCAAAGTGGAACTTAACTATAACTCAACTGGAACTTAACTTTGACTCGACTAGAACTTAACTTTGACTCGAAAAACTTAAGGGGAACTCGAAATGTTAGCAGCCCGCTGCGAAGTTATAGAGTATAATTAACACTTACATACATCATAACATGATTTTGCAGGTGCCACAGCAGAAAACCTAATTATATGGCCAAAAGCAAGCCATGAGTGGACGTGGTGACATGTCTATCGTCGTTTCCCCCGGGTCCGGCATTCCCTCGGAGAACAATTGGCACCGAATCCACTGTCTTGAAGACAGCGGATTCGGTGCCAAGTGTTCTCCGTACGAAAATTTTCAGTGGCAGTTCGGTGGAGTGGATTGACACGAATAGTGACTCGAAGTATACTATCAGGGATTGGTTATCGGAACGTTTCAATGCCCATCATATTTCTTTACATATAATCCAGGATAGTACCAATAGCTACTATGTAGTACCCCGCCAACATGCTCTGGATCCCTGCTTTCTTTATGCTACTGCCAGACCTTGTTTCCACAGCAATGTATGAGCTTGTGAAGAACAGTTCCCATTTAAACTTATATGATGATTGGGATGTCGTCAACCAAAGTACTCATATCTTTCAGTTGAATCACTTGCACACATATTTTCTGAAAGCAGACTCTTTTAGATGATGACTTTGATGATGTTGAACAACAGATGTACGATAATCCCACTGTTTCCATTAGCACACACTAATTCTTTTGTAGCGCTGTAGACGAATCAGACCTAATAATATTGGGTGACACTAATGGTCATATAGTTTTAAAAGTAGATAATACCACTAGCATTTCCCGAAATAGCGGTCAGATTCGGAGAAGCTCAGTCAAAATTGTTACAAAAGCTACATTTCCGATAGGAAGTGTTTGGGTTGTTGATATTTTCCATTCACCATATGGAGTAAGTAGGTCAGTCCTGGTATAAATGACACATACTGACATTTTACGCACTAGTGTGGTGTAAAGCCAGTGTTGTATGTTCTGCAAAACCTCAGCACTGGAAGCTCTTAATTGTATTAACATTTTAAGTCGGTCTATGGCTCCAACGCAAGTCGGTGCCAGTACATGGCCTATGGGCGGGCAAGTGTTTTTCTACCTCGCACTGTATTTTGTATTTTGTTAATGTTTTCATTGCAGTGCTATAAATACGTTTGAAACAATAGATAAAGATGCATCAAGTAAAATGAGGATGTACACTTGGGAAAAGTGTAACACATCTAGCTTAAATCCTAGCCAAATTCAGGCATCAATTGTTAACACGACGGATTGCAGCGATGTCATTACGGAGTGTACTACTACGAATGCTGGCTTTCCTTCGTATGGTTCAAAATTCAATGATGGAGGTGGCGGTGTGTACGTTACGGAACTTGCTTCTACCGGAGTATCGTAAGATTATTCAGCCAAAATATTACCATATATGTCACTGAGTATTTGTAGCATATGGTTCTTTCCTCGCAACAACATCCCGCCTTCCATTTTGAGTTCCACTACTATTAACACTAGATATAGGCATTCCAGTAGCAAATTGGCCAGCTTCGATTTGCGGATCCCAAGGCTTCAATCAAGTGTTTTTGCCTCAGTCCCTAATTATTGAAATTATACTTTGCAGCGGTGAATTTCTAATGATATTGCTTTGGCTAATGCTTACTGATGGTCAGATCTGGGTTACATAACATACAATGAATTTTGTGGACCAGACGCCTGTTCCGTGTTTGGAAATGGATCCAATTTTACAGATGCATATTTTGAGATAGGATCCATTCAAGTGTTCAACCAGTCAATTGATACTGCTAGTGGCACGTCGACTAGAAGCACCGGCACTGCCTTGAATAGTAGTGCAAATTCTATCACACCAAGTGTAACAGGAGAAGATTCTGATACCGACAAACACAAAGGCGCGACAATCGGAATTCATATAGGTGCTATATGCGGCTTCCTTATTGTCACAGCAGCTTTTTAGTTTACAAGAGGAAAATAACCATTTCAAATTCAAAAAGAGATCCCGAGCCATTTTTCAGCACTCGTCAGGGTAATATTGATGTGGTGCATAATCCCATGCATGTACCACCACGACCGAAGCCGCCCATTACAGAGATAGCTGCGGATGTGAACACTGTGGAGTTGGGTGCTACAGAGGAAAAGAGACCATCTCATGCCTCCGCCATTGATGCCGCCGCTACCCCAGCCCCCGTCACGGTGGAAACGGCAGAATTACTGGAGGAGCTTGACATGTTGAGGAGGCGGTTAGCAGAGGTTACAGAGTCTGTAGCGGGGGACACACCACCGCCTACTTATTACGAGGATGATGAAGATGCTGATTGAATGGAATATACGTATCTATTCTTCAATTATATTTCTGTAGTAAAGAATTGTACTTGACGAACATCTAAACTCACGGATGTTAACATGTGTATTTTTCTTTCGGTATCTATACAGAAGAAAGGCGTTGGATGGAACTCCATCGTGGCTTTAGAGATACCCATGTATACGGTATAAAATGTATTGGATCAGTGGGGACTTGCGACCCCGCTTTCATTTTGATAGGGTGGCAATTAATTCGATAAGGAAATGTTAGATGAAGTATTACAAATGACAGACAGAGTAAAGCTTACCTCGATGATCTTGGGTTTGAGAGCTGGGGTTAAGTCCCGCGCGGCCAGCTATTGTATGATAAACTTGTACACTTAACGAATAAAACCAATCTATAATTAATATAAAGATCAGAAGAGGATGATTTTTACACGCCTGGATAGGGTAAAAACCCGAGTCTTAATATGATACTCTAAGCCCATTGAATATAATGCGCACGCGTCTCTTATCAATTATGGAACGGTTGACGACGTTGTGGTACTAGGTGCTGAAGAGCATGTGAGCAGTTAAGACAGACCGCTAAACGCACATACCAAGGCTAACGGACGAAGCTGCAGAGAGGGTTTTAGGCATAACGGCGGTCGTTGCTACCAGACAAGCGCTTGAACATGAGCAAAACCAATGCCGCACGTTGTCTTTAGGCGCTAGATGAGCGCCCGGCACGAATCTTCGGGTGTAGCTGAAATGGAAATTAAGTTACGACGTCCCTCACTAAGACTCGCTAGAATCCGTATTCCGTATAAACCAGGGAGAACTGAGTTCTGCGGAAATTAAGACCTTGTCCGATTTCGTACGTTCTCATTAGATTGATTTTTGACTGGGCGCGCGTACCACGCGCTACGCACAACGCGGCACAAGGCGCGTGCTGACTTCCCTATCTACTTATTTAATCTAGGGAGGTATAGTGGTATCTGAACCCAGCGTAAAAGAATCTAGGGTCGCAGACATTCACCTTAACGGGGCGTGGACGGTCTGAGTCCTTCTGATTATAAGTTACGTGTTAATCTAGGGATTTCTGAGAAAAACGATGAAATATTACGATGTCGTATGATATATGGTGTGACCTAATATTATCAGAAAGTATTCGATACAGATCTAGGAATATCTAATGCAAATCTAATGAAAGTGTAGCATAAAATAATACTAGTAGCCAGAATAATCTACGAGTTTCTACAGGGCAGTGCCTGTTGCTGGAGCCAACTTCATTTGTTTCGACTTCAGTTGGTTTTCCTACATAGATAACTAATGTTAGAAGTTCACATCTTACCCTCTTCTTTCCGCGCTTTAGCAAGAACGGGAGCAGGATGCTGGGCCCATCGTTGGCACATATCGAAACCCACAAGTAGGACCTTTGCCTCCAGATTATCGCCAGGTGTTCACGCAGTCAAATGTAGTTGGATGGGGCACGAATCCCAGTGCAATCAACTGTGTCTGAAAAAAAGAACAACTGATGATGGCTTTGGTTACGGTACCATAACACAATGTTTCACAAGTAAATTAGAACTATAGCATATGCCCTCGGTCTACAGTAGCATCACAAATATTCGCATATGGTTCCACCTTTCCATGCATCCGTCAGAAAATTGTTCCTTTTAGTGAATCTGGAGGTGGATATTCTATTATAAAATTTATTGACACGTATAAGCCTAGAATTGAGCACTGTATAGTATATAATTAAAAATAGATAAGACCTGTAGATAAGCGTGTAGTAATTGTATATAAATGAACGATGGGGGAACAAAATGGCAGGAACTTCCAGGCATTCTTCCCTCCAGAAGATAGGGTGTGCAATAGACAAGATTCAAAAATATTTACGAGACGTTTTGGCACCGAGAAATATGTATATAGTTTATTATTTGAATTGAAATCTGAATATCGTGACGCAAACTAAAAATAGCCCGAGTTCATTTGATCTAAAAATATCTTTTTCTAAATTTGGAATTGATACTACGTCGACTACCCGGAACAGGACCCTGGATTATTACGGTAAAGGTCGTTCCGCGAAGCGGACAAAATTTTGGGAATTTTGGCCCTTATGTCGTTCCAAAACCGGACAAATTCAAGGCCTTGGGACGAAAAGGACGTTCCAAAAGTACGGACAGTGATTAACCCATGCCGTGCAGGTCGTTCCAGCCAGACGGACGCCGATGAGCGCCAAGGGTCTTATGTAAGGGTTAGAGTTTAAACATTTATGACCCAAATCTATGTATAAGTAAGGCTAGTGGCTACTGGCTAAGTAGCAAACGCGGTGGTAGGTCCCCTGTTATAACTCGATGTGGATCTAAGGGTCCGAAGTTCCCAAAACGGCCATCTCACGTGATTGGGTTGCAAGCCAGTTGAGCGGTACTGTGGCACAAGGAAGCGCACTTATTTGTCAATATCTTCTCCCGCACATGTAGTTATATTCTAGATGGTACATACATTGATTTTGGCAATAGAATATGGATCAGACTTAAAAAGTATTTGCGATATTAAATCTATGATCTATTCTGCCAAAGCAGACATTGAAAGCATAGCACAAATATACTAAGTAGTCATGTTTCTTCAAATATAATAAAAAGAGAGATTTATAGTAATAGCATTACATGTTATGACAACACAGACTGAGAGAAGATATCCATTTGCTGATCTGATTACAAGCGCATGAGATGTACAACTGATAAAGTATTTACTAGCTCTTTACGACATAGTTATTATATAACTTCCCGGTGTAGTAGTATGCCATACTGTCACGGTAGTAGCGATAGTATTAGTATGTACTTACTGTATTCCTTGTGTGCCGTGGTCACGGTACGGTACAAATTTTCGAACTGACCTTTTCAGTGGCGTATTTTAATTATACTACTACAAGCGAGAACCAAAATTACTTTGGTAAGTATAATAGTTTTAACTTAGTTACAGATACAACTTAGTCGCCAGTGGAAATAGCTCTCAGAGAAGACTAAAAACCGAGGAAAAATCATATTTATTACCTCACAACATGGGTAATCGTTACCAGTGAAGAAAGTGAAAAAAACGGAACTGAGAGCCATGCAGTTTGGTTACTTATTAAATCAACGACCTGTTCATGAGCATCCTATGTAGTAAGCGCTTGTAAGCGCCTCCTTAGCTGTGCGAACTGGTTTGCTGATGAGCACGTGTTTCAGGGTCAACACTAAGCGAGTTATAACAGGGGACTATGGACTCTAGCAAACGTAGTGATGAACATACTGTAATTTCGGTTGCCTGCACGACCGATTTTTGCCAGGAAAAGCTCATACGAGAATGTCGCACTGTATTGAGCGAAATCCTACCTAACGATATAGCTATTGGGACAGGACCAACAAGGAAAACATACTGGGAGCAAGCAGATAAAGGCAGGTAGACCATCACTTTGCAGTTGAACAACTTATAAGTCAGGCTGTTGAGATGCACTCCTTACTGGTAAATATTACGGAGAGAAAGGAATCTAATAGTATTATTACTTATACATTGGAAAAGGACCACTAGCCAAGGTATGGATGTTTTACATTGGCCTTACACCTGCTAAATTGAAGCCTTCAAAGTGTACTGCTAAGTACCTGCTGTTCCCACTCTGATGGCTAGAGAGGACAACTATACAATACCTAGCATGGCCATGAAATCAACATCGCTCGAGAATCATGCATGAGCCTCACCTATAGGTCTTTGTGAGACGGTAAGTGTTATTGAAGGGGAAACGATAGTTTCGGCGAGCGCGACTGGGTCCGTCAGTCGCTAGTGGCTTCAAGTCGAGAATATAAGTCTTGAGAATAAGTATGGGATAAGTCTGAGGTAATCAGACTTCGAGTTTTAATATCGATGTGCAAGAGCGAATGCTTGAGAGATAATGAGAATAGTGTCGACCCGAGGGCGCTCTTCTTGAGCTACTTGACCCTTGTCGAGCAGTGGAGAGTGGATAGGATAGATGTGAACTGCTGTATTCAACTGAGGGGATGTAGCTAGCTACAGAGGGGTTTATATATGTAAATATCTATGCGAGTCATATAAAATTTAAAAGGTAAATTAGGATAAAGAAAAACATAGCCTTGAGGGGATGCGTGCGGCAACGCGTGTTGAGTGTTGTCGCTTTTCTGCCATTGTCGATTGCTGAGTCCGATTCCGTGGGTGTTGTCCGAGCCGAATCGGGATGTTTGCTTTCGGGGTTGTTTGGTTCGGCACGTGACTTGTTGGTTTCGGAACGCGTCGACTTTGGTGGAATAACTTTTATATTCCTCTGACTTCATCGTTCTCCGTCTTCGATCTGCCCTGTTCGGCATGCGCGCACAATGGTCTGGTATGTGTTTCCTTTGTATTGTTATTAGGATTCTGACGTGGACTATGTATTATAGGTGATTTCATACGTAGGCCGCTGACAGGCCTTACACCACCCGGGGAGTTTGTGATATTGACTCGTGCCGTAGTCAATATCATACTGATCGGTAGGGGACAAAGTTGGCCCATACACAGCCTGGTCTGTGCTGATGTGGTTTAAGGATAAAATCCGGCCGGGGTGAGTGCTTATGCGGGAACATCGAGACTATCTTGATTGCTTTTCGTTTGCTAGACTATCGCATAATGGCACTTCGTCCTGGCTGCTTCGAAGACGTCGATGATGGGCATTTGAACTTTATGCTCAATGGACTATACGACGCAGGGATGGTTTACGTGGTTCGGGAGGCTGAACGCATCATGGAGGGGAACCTTGCAGGGGGTGGTGCAACATTGGGCATAGACCGGTTGGCTACGCGTTTGGTAAGGGCTTGTGATCTTTTAGGGTCTGGATGATTGCTAACACTAGTTGCTGCTTTTTAGCGAGGGATGCGGATCGTTGCGATGTTTTTGTCCGCTTGGAAGTACTTTCAGGCCGACATATCGTATGAAGACGTTCGGCTGGTGTTGACGATTCTGATGGACTGCGCCGGGATAGTAGGTTCGAACAGCAACATATTTCAGTGCTTGGCTGCGATGCGAGGGCTATTGTCGAGTGGGCAAAAGTCATGGTATTCGTCGGATATTGCCAATATCGAGCGAAAGGCGGCGGGGCTTGCACATACGCACAGCGTGAAGCGTGTTCCGACTGTGAGGGATATTCCGGGGTTGCAGCCTCCGGCGATTCCACGCATTACTGGGACGACGGCGGCGCAGAGGTTAGATGGGCGAGCGTCTCGAGAGGCGTTGCGGCAGCGGTGCGTTTATTTTGTTAAGGAGTGGGTGGGTGGGACTAATATAGCTTTGCTTTTATCAGAATGGATCGTTTCGCCGCTGGCCATGCATCTTGGAACGACGTTGATGAGTCTCACGAGATGCCCGTGCCGTCGCTGGCTAACGTCGAAGGTGTGGCAGCCCCTTCGCATCATATCAATAATACTCCGCCTCCCGGTCACTCGTCTTCTGTTCCGTCACTGCAGACTGTGTCTGCTAGTTCCGCTCCAAGCATCGACTCCAATCCGAGTATACATTCGACACCTCCTGCCGAAAATCCTGTGGATTCGACTGTTACTCGTCCTCCTGATGGATCTGTTATTATTACCGTAAGTCTCCCTTGGTTGTTATTGGATGATGTACGTTTGACACTGTTGCGCAAAGCCTGATGGAAGACATTTCCGTGTACACGATCTTCCGTTTGGCTGGAAGATGGAGCTTGTATATATTGACGATGCTGTTGTTGCGGGTGATTGAGGGGTATATTGTAATTTCGTTGTTAGATTGTTTCTTTTTTGTGTATACTAAATCTTTTTTATTTATTTATTTATTTTTATATTGTTGTATAGTTTTTCTTGGTGATTATTTGATTTCGATTTCAGAGTCTCCGTGCTTGGAGAAGATTTTGCAAAGCCGGAACATCATCGGTTTCATGTGTGGCGTCTTCAATATGGTCGTTTGAGTCATCAAGGACTTTGGTAACAGGGATTTTGGATGGGTCTCGTACGTGGTATGGTACGAGTCGAAATGCCGCATATCGTAGACGAGAGACTGAACCGTCAAGTTCTCCGAGGACATATGAGCCTCCTTTCGTGCGGCGAAGTACGACCATTGGTCCAATGTACCGTGGAATAGTTTTAAATCTTGTGATGGTATGTTCGTATCTCGAGTTTCGAACTAATACTAATGATCCGGGCTGAAAATTATAGTCCTTGATGTTGGCCATTTCTTTCTCGAACTGTGCAACGGATGCGTATCGGGCTTTTAGGACACGCTGGGCAATGCGTTCGAGGTCTGCTGGCCTCTTTTGCAATTGCTTGGCTCGGTAGACAATTAGATCTTCGGTAGTGGTTGGTTTGTCCACTTTGGGTGCCAGGTATGTAGCCTCTGCTAGGTCAAATGGCATAGTGGGCTCAATGCCGTGCGCTATGTAATAAGGCGAGTATCCTGTTGATTTTTGGATAGTTACTCGTTCGGCCCATATAACTGAATATGCTATTTGAGACCACCTGGATTCGTCTCCGTCCGCTGCTTTGATTAATGCTTCTCGTACATCGAAATGTCGGCGTTCGATAATGCCGTTGGCCTGGGAGTTGTAGGGGGATATACGAATATGGTGGATATGGTATTTCTTGGCTAAGTACTGGCATGCGGCTATGAATTGGGGGCCGTTGTCTGACACGATTTCCTCGATAGCTCCCCATCGGCATAATATTTCTTCGAAAATGAATGCTCCTAGCGTCTTCGCGTTTTCATGGCGCAGCATACGCCATTCCGGGTAAGAGGACAAGGAGTCTCGTGCGTGGACAATATATCTGAAGCCGTTTGACTTCGGCATGAGCATTGTGTCGATATGTACTTTTCTGAATAATGCTGCTGGTGTTGGAACCGTTGGGGGTATGTGGATTCTTTTGAGGAGTCGAATCTGACACTCATGGCACGTTCTGATGTACCATTTTACGTCGTTTTCCAGGTGGGGCCACCAGAACCTTTCTAGCAAGCGGGTTCGTACTGTGAACAGGCCTTTGTGGCCGAGCTCGTCGTGCGCTTCCATGATGAGTCCCAAGCGCTTCTCTTCCGGAATGACGAGCTTGTGCTTGCCATGCGGATCTTTCTTCCAGAGGCGCCCATCTTTGGTGAAGTATTCTAGGCTTCTTCTGATAAACTTCGTATATTGGGCATCGCTCATGCCTTCTGGTCTCACAGGGTGCTCAAGAAACTGTTGGATGGCTGGGAGTTCAAGATCCCGGGCCTTGGCTTTATCGGTTCGTGGGATCTGAACGGTTTCACCCATCAAGATGTGTACCAGGTCAGAGGGTTTAACACCCTTCTCATGGGAGGACGAGTACGTATGCCGTATCTCTGGTTTTTCGCATATACACTGACGTGGGTTCTCGTAGATGGGTGAACGTGGTTTCCGTTCCCAGTTCAAGACTTCGATAGCGAAGGCATTGGCGTCGTCGATCCACTGCTCCCAGTCGTCATCAATTTCTGGGTCTTCGGGTGCCTTTGGTCGACGTGACAGTCCGTCTGCTGCCTGGTGGTCGACTCCTGGGATATGTACCAACTTGAAAGGTGAGAACAGTAGGATTCCTGCGATCCATCGGTTGATAGTGGCATTGGGTTGGATATCCGGGTTGTTTAACATGCCTCGTATGTACTTTGCATCGGTTTCGATTGTGAAGTTTTTAACGCCGATGATATAGATTCTTGTGTCTTTGAGGGCTCGGAATAGACCATATAGTTCTAACTTTGCTTGTGAGTATCTTTGCTCGCGTTCGTTCCAGGTTATTGAACCGAATCGTGAGGGGTAGCATTTGTTATCATCACCTATCTGGAGTAGGACATATCCTACGCCTATCCAAGAGGAGTCCACGGCTAGAATGACTTCCCTTCCACTGAGGTAGTCGATGGCTTTTATGGCAGGGCAGTTCTTGACCAAGAGTTTTAGTGTCTCCATCGCTTGTAACTGTTCTGGCCCAAATTCAAAGTCCTTGTTTTTCTTTGTGAGAGTGACTAGTGGCTTGGCGTGCATAGCATAGTTTTTAACAAATATTCGTATGGTGCCGCAGACGCCTAGGAACCCTCTTACTTCGGTGAGCGAGTTGCACACTGGCCAGTCCAGTACCTTCTGAATGCGTGTTTCATCTGGTACACGGCCTTCGTATGTACATCTGTGGCCTACAATGACTGCCGAGGGTACGCAGAAGTGTGATTTCTTGGCCGAGAAGGTACCTCCTGCGTGTTTGATACGCTGGATTACCCTGTTAACATTTTGTAGGTGTTCCCACACAAATCGTCGTATTCCTGGGTTTTCTTTGAGGACTTCGTATCCTCCGTTAGGGAGTTCGTATCGTGTTGATGGACCCTTGACGGGTACATCGTCGACAAATGGCGCAGCGACATGGGGGATTTCGTCTTGGAGTAAGAATGTGAGGTCGCCGTGTTGGATTTGCATGGAGTTGGTATAGCCCATGGGTATGGACGTCAGTCTTAGCGTTCCTAAGGGAGTCTGGAATGTGGTAAGATCTCGGGATTCTGGGGCTAGTGCTCGTTGATCGAACCCAACGTATAGGTCGAACATTCCGTAGCATGCACGTCCGCCAAAGGTTTCTGCATATGTTTCGACAATTGGGGGTACACCGCTGTCCTTGATGGCTACTGCATTTAAAGGCTGAAGATCGTGTACCAGTCGTAATGATTTCTTGTCTTTCTTTAGGACACAAAACCATCGCGACCTATAGGAAGCATTGGAGGGTTCGTAAACTCCAGCTGCTATCTTGTCTTTGATTATTTGAACTACTTGTTCAAATATGCCTGGAGGTATGGGTATATTCTTTAAGACCCAAGGGACGTGTTCTATTGTTGGTATAACTACTGGGTCGAAATAGTCACCATTAAATTTCCCTTTTTCTTCTTCGGTCCAGGCGAATGCTTCTTCTTGAAGTCTTATTAGTTCGTGTATGAGTTTGACTTCCTCTGGCCAGAGGAAGTTTTCCTTGTTGACGTCGTTTTCGTCTTTCCGTTCCTGTGTGTAACGTTTTCCCGGGACAAAGTCGGGCGGGTGTAAGGGTAGCTTAGGCATGTTTTCTAGTGGGTCAGTTGGAACGCGTCGGACGATGCGGAATTTTTCCGGTAGTGTGGTAGCGACAGGTTTGACGCGGTTTGCTACCTTTTTATAAGCGTATGACGCTGCTAACTCCAAGTTATTAGCTATATTGTCGATTGCTGTGAAGGACACTTCGTAGGCGTCCTTGATATAGTATGGCGGAGAGAATGTAGTGGTGCTATAAGCGGTTGAGATTTTGTTTTGGGATGGAGGGTCTGCTCCTGGATTAGTAATACTTTCGTCTCCTCGAGTCGTACTCGAATCATCGACTACTGAAAATCCTCGTCTAGAGTGGTTTTAACCATATTAACACCGGTACGGCGTTTCCTGCATCTAGTGATGGTGGGTACCGTAATGACTTCGTGGGTGTTAGGGTCTTGTAGGACTAGGTGGGCGTCACCGTTAATGAAGTGGTGGATGCTAGCTTGTGTTAGTGTGAAGAAGGGCAGTCCCAAGAGCATGTCATACGATGCTTCTGGTACTACTTGTGCTTGAACATAGAAATTTGAAGAGCCGATTGATACTTTGAGGTTTGCTAACATTCCTAGTGTTTTGCTTTTCGACGTGTTTGCTGACTCCATTTCAAGGACGTAATCTGATCGGAGTGGGATGCCCAGCTTGTCCCAGAGCTCTTTTCGGAGTGCTATAACTTGGGACCCATTGTCAACTACAGCTGATATGTCGACCTCATCGTTCAGAGTTACTTTTACTTCTCGTAAGTCCTCCTTTTTGTTTGCCACAATTTTTCCATTTGCCGCTGTATTTAACAGATTTACTGATACCGCATCTGCGATAGATAACTCGTTTTGTGATACTGGTTCTGTGGTGGCGATTCTTTTGCTACTACACATGTCTTTGATTTGTTTTCGCAGTTCTGGTGCTACTGCAAATAATTCCTCTTGAGTGAGCGTAACAGTGCTTTCAAGTCCTTTGGTAAGTACTCGTTTGAGTATTTCTTCAGACTCGATTGGCGCAGCATAGCGGTATTGGGGCTGGGAGCTTTGCATGCTAGAGGATGGCTTGGGTAGGTTAGATTTTTCTTCTTTGGCTTTGCTACGCGTCACCGGTGGTTGATAGTTGTCTTTTCTGGACTTATCCATTTTCTGGCGTATCTCCTTCAGGTCTCGTTGCACTTGATTTGCCAGTGTTTCGAGAATCGGTATACGGTCGATGTCTTGCTGCGTAAGTGGATGTTCCTCAGCTGGTTCTTCGTCTGCAATGCTGATTTTGGCAATGGAAGCTGACTGAGTTTCCGCGGATGACCATGCGAACTGGTCATCTATGGGGATCGGCTCTGCTTCTACAATGTTAGATGACACCTGTCCTGATGCGACATTCCTGGCATTGGCAATGTTAGTTGTGCGCATCTGGTTCCAGTTGTCTAGTCTTTCTTTGAGGTTGGAGCCGTCCACTATTTTGGAATTCAATCTAATTCCTTCAGGAGATAGCACCATGTTTCCTTTTCCTAGCTTGCAAAGTCCTTTCTTCTCGTATTCTTTGACGAGTGGGCATGATGCGATCATGTGGGCTGGGTCTGAGCAGAACAAGCATTTGTTGGAGCGCTGTCCTTCGGACCGATTGGTTCGTTCTTCTTTGGCTAGCGCGAACACCTTAACCACTAGATTTTGTGCCAGAGATTCGGAATTGATGAGCCGTTCGATGGCCGATTCATCATAATATTTCTTCGATACTGATGTTTGAGGATTTTGAGTGTTCAAGTCGAGGGCTTGGCTTTGCACAGCTTGTGTTGGGGCTTGTGGTATGGGGTTGAATCCTTGCGTAATATATGCCTGGGAGGGCTGATTGTTCTGATTGTTTTGGGTATACATCGGTTGAGGAATTGCTGGGTGCATTTGGTTTAATCCTTGGATCTGTGCTGGCTGTGTCCCTTGATTAATCACGTATCCCGGAAGTTGTGGTTGTTGATATGGCTGGAATGGAATTGGTTGCTGGTAGTTTTGTCCAGGTGCCATAGTAATGGCTGGGAGTTGTCCGTATTGGTTAGAGATCTGAGAGTATCCTTCGTATCCGGGATACTGAACCGGTTGAACTGGTAGTCCAAACATCTGTGCACCGCCGCCTGTTGTACCGTCGTTTGGCGGGAGGAGGTGCATGGCTGCTTCATATATTTCTTCGAGCTTCCAAGGTTCGTCTAGTTCGTGCTTAGGTTCCAGCATGTGTAGCTCGTTTCTAATTTTTGCGCGAAATTCGATAGGGAAGCCAGTCATGAAGGAGTTACTGATTTCCCTGTCGGTGACTTTCCCTTTTTCTTTGAGATATTCCGCAAAAGTCAGAAATCCTCTATAGTATTCGCCCAGTTGGTACCGTCCCGTCATTATCTTTTGCGATTGGGCGGCACAATAGTACTCGAGATCTATGGTTGTGTATTTCTTTTCCCCATCGCATCCAGGGTACAATTTCCTGATTTCTTCTTTAAATCGTTCCCAGTTGTGGCGGACATTCTTTGTACGTGCACGCCACAAGTCTTCGACACGCTGGTCTAGGTATTCAAATGTCCACTGGATTTCTTCACTATCGGTGAGACCGCTTGCTACTGCAAGATTATGAATTCGCCTGAAGAACCTATCCAAAGTTACTGGGCTGCCATTGAATGATGGTGCGGCTTTTTCTCCTGGTGATGGCATAGTTCTTCGTGCTCTTGGAAGTGGTGCTTGGGCATTGTTTTGTTCAAGGTAAGCATCTTCATCCATGGTCCATTCCGCTTTTCGAAGATTTCCTACGCGTTCATATGGGTCAAACTTGACGTTTGGTTGAAAGGTCGAAGTTGGTGGAGTGCTGGATTGAGGAACCTGTTCCAATGGCACGTTCGCTGCAGGGTTAATAATGTTTGGATTAATAATTGTTGGACTAATGATGTTTGGCGCAATTCCCTGCGCTTGGTTCGTTTCGTTGTCTGGAACGATTCCTGACATATTCGGTGTTTGCGTGTTTGAATGCGTAAGTGTGTAATCCGGATATGAAAGAAGTCCTTCGACTTCTGATAGCGAATCTATAGAAGAGTTTTGTGGGTCGTTAATTGACAGTCTAAGTTCTTGCGAGAGGACTCGAATCGGTTTTTGATGAGCCGGTGATTTATTTCTTTCCGGTCTTCGTGAGATTTTGAATTTTCAAATTGAATGAAGCCCCCTCGCGGTGGGCTCCAAGTTGTGAGACGGTAAGTGTTATTGAAGGGGAAACGATAGTTTCGGCGAGCGCGACTGGGTCCGTCAGTCGCTAGTGGCTTCAAGTCGAGAATATAAGTCTTGAGAATAAGTATGGGATAAGTCTGAGGTAATCAGACTTCGAGTTTTAATATCGATGTGCAAGAGCGAATGCTTGAGAGATAATGAGAATAGTGTCGACCCGAGGGCGCTCTTCTTGAGCTACTTGACCCTTGTCGAGCAGTGGAGAGTGGATAGGATAGATGTGAACTGCTGTATTCAACTGAGGGGATGTAGCTAGCTACAGAGGGGTTTATATATGTAAATATCTATGCGAGTCATATAAAATTTAAAAGGTAAATTAGGATAAAGAAAAACATAGCCTTGAGGGGATGCGTGCGGCAACGCGTGTTGAGTGTTGTCGCTTTTCTGCCATTGTCGATTGCTGAGTCCGATTCCGTGGGTGTTGTCCGAGCCGAATCGGGATGTTTGCTTTCGGGGTTGTTTGGTTCGGCACGTGACTTGTTGGTTTCGGAACGCGTCGACTTTGGTGGAATAACTTTTATATTCCTCTGACTTCATCGTTCTCCGTCTTCGATCTGCCCTGTTCGGCATGCGCGCACAATGGTCTGGTATGTGTTTCCTTTGTATTGTTATTAGGATTCTGACGTGGACTATGTATTATAGGTGATTTCATACGTAGGCCGCTGACAGGCCTTACATCTTATAGCTGGGGTTTAACTGCCCATTAAGTATGGAATAAAGCCTTCATGACATCGAAGACTATATTGTATGTTTATTTCGGAGTACAGACTGCATCAAGGAAGACTCAACCTTGACAATCGGACAGTACAGAATCGCAGGCCCATCTACCATATTTTTTCTCTGACTGTTTTTTTAGGTGGGCACTGCCAAATTTAAAGCCCTTTAGACTGCCGTTCAAAGTATCGTTGGTTCAACTGGATGTGTGTGCATGGTTACTTATATTTACTTATAGGTTTG
This sequence comes from Cyathus striatus, assembly GCA_025738555.1. Lineage (NCBI taxonomy): Eukaryota > Fungi > Basidiomycota > Agaricomycetes > Agaricales > Nidulariaceae > Cyathus > Cyathus striatus. The sequence goes on from JAOVFP010000011.1 coordinate 1,324,574, forward strand.
AATTTGAGTCGCCATAGGAGATTAACTATTTGTTAATGCCATACTATAAGATTCAGATTGGTAGAGCATATTTATCCACCCACAAGGAGTCATTACTTACAGTATTCAAAGATGTCACTGGAACACACACGGTCCAAGGATGAAGCCGCCTGTGTTAGTAACTAGTAACAATTATGTGTGTGCTTTCATGTGCTTCAGTTCATATCTACAAGTAACGTCATGAATGATAATTCACAATTCACATCAATGCCTACTAAAACTGCTGTCAGCTCAGGTCTCAGATCTCATTATTCTTCAGCTGACACGAAGTGCTAACTTTTTGCTATTACATATCCCAAATCTATCTCAAAAATTGGTTTTAAAGTACTGCAAGGCAACAAGGACTCGATGTCAAGTTCTGAGCTTTATGAACAGTTGGACTTCAGATTTAATGTGATTAAAATTGGAAATGAAGTGTTTACAAGTTGAAAATTGTTTGAGACAAGCAGTTTAGTATTTAAAACACTTGAAATCGCCATAATTGAATGCTCAAAGCTCCCCAAGAGCCCCAAAACCTCAAAACCATCGAAAACTGGACTGTCCGGAAAAAAATACCGTTTCTAGAGGTCGTTCCGCATTTTCCGGACAAACTTTGAAGAACAGTTGCTATGTCGTTCCGAAAACGGACAAAATGTCGCAAAACCTGGACGGACAGAAATTCGAAAAATGGGGTATTTTTCGGAACGACCTTTACCGTAATAATCCAGGGTCCTCCCGGAACCTGGCGATTTTATTTGCAGTGGTATGCATGGATATGATATGCATGGCTTATTTCATTCTTTATGGTCTATTTGAGGAGAATTTTAAGTTACAGACTAAATGAAGCCAATAATTCAACTTAAATAGGATGTATCTATGTCTTAATATTGTAGCAAGTCCGCACGAAAGCTGTAGCGTCAATAGAAACATTATACAATCTAATGGCAATAAGACTGAAAACAACATACTCGTTAGCGACATCAATGAGTTTTAAGCTTAGTCAAAGCTTAGTAATTAATACTAGCCGAGACCCTGTCAGGATATGCGTTGTCCAGGTTCCGGTTACCAAATCGTCAGGAGACTTCAGAATAAAAATATTCACAGCACATTAAAGAGAACCTCAAAAATTCTGATTCAAAGTGTGATAGTATCTAAAATAAAAACATAATAAAGCACACACATTTTATGTTCGAAAAATAGACACTGGAGTGGACAATTCACATTTTACGCTAGAGTGTCCAGGATCTAGATCGGCAACAGTATTGCGCCCCTCGAACTTACTGAAATCGCACTTCGGGATTTTAGTTTAATTATTGTATTTAGGATTTACATTCTAAGTATTTTATTAAGTAAAGACTCTCGTCGCGTGACGCAACAGACCTGCTAGCGTCACAGGTGCTGCTTTTGACCGTCTAACGTAGAATCGACAGTGCAAATATCTGTGAGTATGTTATTGTATAAATAAAACGTAATAAACTCGAAGCACTTACAGTCCGTGAAAGTCAGGGCAAAGTCAGGGTTTTGAAATTTTAACGGCCAAAAGTATTTATTATGTCATCCTGTCACGCAATAGCGTTACTTATGTAATCCAGCTGTTTTCTGAAACTTTTGGCCATAAATTTCATGCTGTGCAGTTGAGTTTGAATTATTTCGGCATCCTCCTTAATTCACCTTTGTCAGTCCCCTTTCAGCAACCTTTCAGCGACCATCTCTCTGTCTCCAGTATCACGTCATACACTGCGCTTATATATCTTGTGTTTCTACTTAGGTGATACCTTCTTTTGTATTTTTAACCTTATTATCATGCTAATTTGTGCTACGTCTTTTTATTTCGGGGCATGGCACTGCTCCTTTACCAATTCCAATGCCTATGTCACATGTGAATATTTATATCTACTCTTTTGTCATAACTTTACCTCTACAATCTTGATACTTGCCTGTCTTCCCAATGCAACTTTTTGAGATTGATAAATTTTCGTGCCTTCGTCCCCGGAGTCTCACCTCTTTTGTGCCTGCCTGGCAAATTAGTCCAACAGGTGGTATTTTCCTCCCTCACTGACCTTCTACCTCACTTATCGGGACCTCTCCCTTTACTTAAACAGTTCATGTAGATATTTCCTACTTCATTCAAGTACATATTGCTCAGTTCAAATGTCTCATTGTTAGTGGGCCTTATTTGTTATTTCATAGGCTACCAATGTGTGAATGATTATAGCAGAAGATATCATATCTTATGTAACCCAACATTCAGTAATAATAACTGATTATGATGATTTTCATTGTGGCTTTTGGTCCTAGTACAGCTTTCTTGTATCAATCCAAATCGGTTACCGAGTTTCAATATCAATCACGAACATTATGATCCATTATCGAAGTATACCGCACATCTTGGTACTTAAACCGTTTAACTCAGTTCGCGACTTTTATCACTAGATGGATATGAGGCAACATTGACGCCGTTGCGAAATCATCGGCTTTTCGATATTTTGTTCATCAGGAATTAGGCACTGCAATTTGAACCTTATCTTTCATATTAATCAAAAAAAGGAAATCTAGTACGAAGCTTCATGACGCTCACTGAATTCAAGCCCTTACAATCCCTCCCGGAGATGTCAGTATTTTTTCAGACTCGTTTTATTCCAATTTTACTTGCCCTTCTTTCTGCCACAAAAGCTGTTGTCGTCAATGTTACTGTGGATGACACATCTGCAGATCCACTAACCGGAAAACATATTAACTACCTTCCCGAAAGTTTATGGAATATTGGGCCAACATGTAAAGGTTGCTCTGCGAATGTTGACAAAGAACAGATGCACAATGAAACTTGGCACGACGGTACAGTAAGTTCAGAATTACTCAAGTCATTTCGTTTACTTCGTGGAACTCATTCAGTGTATACAAGTACTTCCCATATGGTTCTCCTCATCAGTTTGAAGGGCCACTAAATGCTACCTTTGCTTTCAATGGTACATTTCGTTTATATCTCAGAAGTCGTCACAAACACCATTTATTAAACAGGAAGTGCGATATATATATTCTGTGCCATCGCTTTATCAAACAGAATTCCAGCAGGCTACAGTAATATGACTTTCTACATCGACAATGAGGTCGTTGGCCGTTTCGAACGGACTCCGCCTGGAGTTAAAAATTCCTACCAATATAACATTTTGGTTTACTCCAATACATCTATGATACCAGGAGAACACACATTCGTGCTGCAAAATGGACAGAAAGAAGGAGGTGGAAAAACGTCATTGACTCTCTTCGATTATCTGATTTACTCGTAAGATTTAGGTTTATTCATATTATAATCCTTACTGAGAAATATAGTTATGACGATGCCGTAGAGCCAACAACCAGCGCGACTACTCCCACGATCTCTTTATCTAGTCAAACTTTCCCAACATCTACACATTCTAGCTCAAAGGCACCAGCTAGGTCTGTCAGCGCGGCACTGATTGGGGGGACAGTTAGTGCAATTGTTGGGACACTGATCTCAGTAGCAATTGTATGCACATGGGTCATTCGAAGACGCAGGAAACTTGCTGTTGGAGGACCTGACTATCCCAAATCAGCTTCAAGGGAGCAGCTTGACAATCGTGACATACCTGATACTAGTAGCACCTCACAACCACTCTCGAATACCTATGAAGACGGATTCCCTACAATGTCGGATTTTCCTATGGGATACGGCATTGGAATAGGAAAATATAGCCTGCGCTCCCCGGGTTATTGAAATATGTTACGAGTTTCATTTGAAAACTCATCCGATTCTCTCAATTCGTCCTATGAAACGTAAGAAACCTGTGATTTGTTATGACATCGAGACCTCAAAATACCGTGTATGTTGTATAACTATAGAACTAGAACTATTTTGCAAAGTCGTCAGCATAGCACTAAATTTAAATGTTGCAGGGTACAAGTGTACTAAAGGTCGCTGGAACTGAACGATGATGTAGCATGGAATGCAGTACGCTAGTGGACTCTATGGTCTAACTATAGTCGCGAGCTCTTAATACGATGGCTACCAAGATTTGTCTGTGAGCTCTACATCCTCCCTTCAGCTCAATAAGGCGCCTATAATTCAACAGATAGCTACCACTGACGCATATCTAACTTCGTAACAAAATGATGTGTTGATGGTTAATAAGAGTCAGCACGTATCAGTTCAGCAGAAGTGGAACTTTGAATTGATTTTGGATGAGCAATACTACATGGTTCATCAATGCATCAATCACGCCCATCCGACTTCATTATATTTCTTCCCTAGGGCTTCAAGTAGTCTCGGCTTTCCATCCGTTTTCGGCGATTCGTCCTAAAAAGGACTTCCTAGTCTCGGCTTTCCATCCGTTTTCGGCGATTCGTCCTAAAAAGGACTTCCTACCTCAACCGTCTGGGAAATCTCCAACGACTTTAGGAGGGGTGTGCATTCCGCGGTTATCGGGAATTCGGAAGGCCTTTTTGCACGACTAAGGCCTGGAAATATGCACGTGATCCACCCGTTTTGGTGTATATTCCTGATTTGTAATCACAGTTGTGCTATCAAAACTTGGTTGAAACATCATGTCCTCCGCATATTTTTGTTATTCTGTATCATTATCTTTGACAAATATATTTAGATCATGCTCTTAGCTATGATCTCGACTCACACTTTGCACAATTTACTTATTGAAGAATACAGAGCACGCTGAGCTTTAATGGACCCTGGAAACTCAACATAATCTCTGCAGGGGATACTCTTCTGGTGGAGATCTAAAAAGGTGGGAGACCTACAGAAGATGAAAAACAATCTTTATTCAAGATCATTTCAATGTATTCAAAGTTCAAATTCTCTTAAGTAATAGGTAAAAGTTATACATAACTGGCTATGAATTTGAGGGCACGGAACGATATTATAGCAACATGACATGGATTAAATATATTTATTCAAAAAGGTAGATACAAAGTAACAAAACTATGGAAATATGGATGAATTCAGTGGATGGTGGGTGGAGGATGCGACGCGTTTCGATGGCACAACTGTGATTACAAAGCAAAGAAAGGCCTTCCGAATTCCCGATAATCGCGGAATGCACACCCCTCCTAAAGTCGTTGGAGATTTCCCAGACGGTTGCAGTAGGAAGTCCTTTTTAGGACGAATCGCCGCAAACGGATGGGTAGCCGAGACTAGGCTTCAAGTCCTTTATTCCCTTCCCCAAGTAGCTTGAATGGGTTCTATGTATAGCTCATTAATCCTTATTTAGCCGTTGCGAGCGCAACTCTTGTCAATGTCACTGTAGACGACTGTTCCATCTGGGAGTGAATGGTACTCTGGTTTAACCTGTAATGACTGCGCGGCAGCTCTAGATGTAGAGCGTATGCACGGTGGAACATGGCATGATAGTACTGTGAGTTCGCACATAGTGCAGGTAATAATAGTAGACCAGAATAAGCACAAAGGAGAGAATAACCTTAAGTGTGGGAACTGCCATCACTTTTGGTACCCACGAGTATCCAACATGACAACGAGCTCCCTATTTCCCACACGAACACACCGTAGAACGATACACGCATCCTCTAGTACGCCCCTCCTTTATCTCCGCAGGACTGCACCTAACCTCCTCACCCTTCCAGTCGTCCAACACTCAGGGATCGACCGTCCCGAACTCGGGACTGGGTGAGTAAGTCTTTTCTCCCTCAATGCATCTCGGCTTGGCTGAGCGTGGTACACTACAGTATTAAAGTCACATTCGAGGATTCGAAAGGGAATTTGATTAGGACGGTGGAAGCTAATGAGGGGGTTGATACTTTGGCTATTGCGCATGAGTATAATATTGATTTGGAGGGTGAATGCCTTTTTATATGGTTTGGTATGGGAGTGCGGTTGTGCGCGGAGGGTATTCTTGTGAGGAGGGTGGTACTGCCTTTAAGCTAGTCAATATTGGGCTCGCTGCTCTCTATGCTATTATATCCACGGTCCTCTCCCTCTCTCCCTCCCCCCCTCTCTTTCCCTCCCGTTCTTTCCAACACTAACCCCTCTCCCCAGGCGCATGCGAAGGCTCAATAGCATGTTCAACATGCTACACCATCCTCCCCCTACATATCTATAATACACTCCCCGAAGTAGACGACGACGAAAACGACATGCTCGATATGGCGTTCGGCTTGACTGATACCAGTCGTTTCGGGTGTCGGGTGAAGCTTACGAAGGAGATGAGGGGTATGGTGGTTACGTTGCCTAGTGCGACTAGGAATATGTTCGTTGATGGTGTGTGATTCAATTTGAACTTTGGGAGGGGGGTGCTGATGAGATTTGGGGGGGGGGGTTACGCCTCTTGCCGCCTCACAAGGAGTACTCTCACGTGCATCTGATCTAACACTCGACATCTCTATTGCTAATCGTTGTACATCCCATCTAGTTCAGCATCGTCCACGAAATCCTTATCGAACCAGATGGTGTGGAGGATGACCTATTGCCGACGAACACGAGCTGGCTAGGGTACCAGGTGGAGGCTGATGATGGTCATGGATCTTGTCCAGCTGCTACGAGGAATACCTTGCCGATGGTATGTGTGTTGTTTTTCGGTATATGGGCGGAGACGGATGAGATGGTGATGCAGCTGCCAGTTGCTAGCTGCGTTCGTTGATGGTAGCTATCTCAACACCGTCGGAGAAGTGGAAGACGACCTACTATATGTATTCCACCATTATATTAATATAGTGACGAACTAGTGATTGGTGAACGTTTAAACTCGCAGATATGAACTCAATGCTGCTGAACCTCACTCGACCTATAACATCCTTTCGACAGTGACGTAAACTGTGCTTATCTACTCAGACAATTCTAAAACAAGTGAGACTGGTCAAGGTTAAACCAATCCAGATGCCAACTCGGAATTATCTATAGACGAGATCATCAAGAGACTACGCTTGGCAACGCCAAAAGTTCAAAATATAGCAGCCCAAATTTTTTTGACTCAGATGACGAATTCAGAAGGTGTATAGACATCTTTGTTGGTATTTGAACATATCTTTACAAATAAACAAAAGCGGAATGTTACGTTGCTTAAGTAGACAGGATCTCTCTTGGGATTTGAACGCATCGTTTATATTAAAATAAAAGTGGGTTTTCAATGAATCGAAGACCATAGTTTTCCTCTCAGCGATGTTAGCTTTTCTTCCGACTCGCTTATATCCGGCTGTGCTTACCCTTCTTTCAATCGCAAATGCAGTCGTCGTCAATATTACTGTGGATGATGCATCTCCAGATCCATTAACTGGATTCTCAATTACCTATCTTCCACTGAAGTTATGGAATAATGGGCCAGCGTGTACCAGCTGCACTGCACATGCTGACAAAGAGGAGATGCATAATGGAATATGACATGACACTACAGTAAGTTCAGGGTTGCTCAAGCCAATTTGTTTACTTTGCAGAACTCATTTAGTGTATACAAGTACTTCTCCTCTGATTCTCCTCATCCTTCTAAAGGGCCTCTTAATGCTACGTTTGCTTTTAATGGTACGTTTCTTCCAGATATCGGAAACCGTCATAAACCCCATTTTATATATAGGAAGTGCAATATATATATTCTGTGCCATAGCTTTATCAAATAACGCTCCCGACGGCAACAGTAATATGACCTTCTATATTAATAATGAAGTCGTTGGTCATTTTGAACAGAAACCTCCTGGAGATAATAAAACCTACCAATACAACGTTTTGGTTTACTCCAATACATCTATGATACCAGGAGAACACATATTCGTGCTTCAAAATGGACAGGAAGGAGGCGGTGGAAACACGTCACTGATTCTCTTCGATTACTTGGTTTATTCGTAAGCATTACATGTATTCGTATCATAATCCCTTGCTGAGAAATATAGTTACGAGGATGGCGTGGAACCAACATTCAGCGCATCTACTCCCACTATTCCCTCATCGAGTGCAACATCCGCAACATCTTTAAGTTCTGGCCCTCATACAGGAAAATTCGAAGGCATGTCAACAATTATTATTGTAGGCGGTATATGCGGCTTCCTCTCAATTGCCGTGTCAGCTTTCCTGATCTATAAGCGGCGAAAAAAAACAGCCATCGTGCCATTCTTAAGTACTCGGCAGGGTGATATCTATGTGGTGCATAATCCGATGAATGTGCCACCACGACCGAAATCATAGAGATAGTTACTATGGAAAGCCTAACGACCACGCTCAATTTCATCAAACGAAATTGAGTTCCGACATTCGGCATTACGGCTTTCTCGGTTAGATATTTTATTCGATAACGCCCACATAGGAATGTAATTCCATACTGTATTACGTAAGCTACTAATACAATATTAGTTTTAATGCACTTATGTATACAACGTTGACTACTTATGGCTGCAGTATACTTGTTCATCAGCCGTTAATAAAGCACGCTTGTTTTAATTTTGTACTAGTGTACACCATCCAGAGCACTAGAAGAAAAACCGGGCACCTATTCAACATGTGCTTCAACACTTATGCCATGTGACACGCTCAAGGACCACCCTGGACCTGGGACCGGGGTCGAATCTTCACTGTTACATCCAATATATACAACTGTATTAATAGGCTTTTTGTCCAGTCATACTATGTGCATGCAAGGTATACAGCTACATTATTATTGTGGTACTACTGTAGTCAGTTTTTCTTTGACACCGTTGAATAGTGTTACTTTTGAATAAGATGTGGCGGGCTCGAACAAATATACTGTTACATAAAAGTCTGATCACTGAACGTTGAATGTTTGAACGTACAGGCTCATAGCAACTCATGGTATAATTTTTTGTATCACGCTCAGTCATCGGATGACAGAATTTGTAATGCTCGACGTCTATTGTAGCTTGTAAGTTCAGCACGTTTGCGTTTAAATTCACGCTCATGTTGTGAGGTCACCTTATAACCTATATACATGTAACAGGAATGCACAATCCTCTTCTACATTAACAGGTATATAAATATTTTTCGACCGGCGGACTGCTCGACTTTACCAGTGGTTACTGGTATTTATAAAAATCCAATGAATGTTTTCAGATCCATTTATGCAATTAAGTCGCGCTCACGCTCACTATTAGATTGCAGTTGTTTTTATACAACATTTACATTGTTCTCGTAGTACTGTTCCAGTTGGCACCGATAAATAGTGCAATTTTAAATCAAGGTGTAGTACAAGCTCAGACGATTAAAATCTACTTTCACAATCAATTCTGAACATATTTGCTCATAAGCTCATGCTCACAATCTGAAATGCCCCACTGTCTCTTGTATATTTACTTACCAGAAAGGATATCTATTAGAAGTCAAGTGTAGTTATGCGCTCTTCAGAATAATGAAGATGCTCATACTCAAGCACTCCAAAAGTGCTCAATATTCAAGCCTACATACAACGGACCAATGCTCATTGCCAAGTTGTCGGCAACCCTTGGATATGGGTTTTAACAGATCATTACGTAATCGCTTGCCGAAGATCCGGAGAAAGCCGACGTCGGAACTCATTTCCATTTGATGGGATTGAGCGTGGTCGTTAGGCTTTCCATAAGTTACCGCTTCAGTCCCCTTGGAAGTGATAGAACTGCTCGAGGAGAATGATATGCTAAAGAAGCGGTTAGCCGAAGTTACGGGGTCGGTGGCGGGGGAGACACTACCGCCGACTTATTATGAGGGTGATAAAAATGACGCATGAGTGGGATAGTGTTATTACACAATTATTGCTCTTTGTAATAACGAAAAGTACTGGACGAATCCAATCATTCTTCCATACCACCGTCACTTGCGATACCCTGTAGCACAGTTGACGTGGGCGTATCCACGTTATCATAAGCTTGTCGGCGCCGCGTCATGCGTGTTTTGTATTGCGGGTGGCAGCAGTGCGTGTGTATATGCCACTAGGGACTAGGAAGAGGACCAGTAGCTGTTATGCGTTCAAAGGGACTTCCAATTGGGGAGAATCATGGTGGGTTGGTTGAGGTGAAACATCGACAATGGTGATGGCTGGCTGTACTGCAAAACAGTGCTGTTAGAATAAGAAGAAAAAATTAGAGAAACAACGTACGCATATATGCTCTAACCTTTTCCTGGGTACATTCCAACACACAGACTTTGCATGGAGGGTATGTATGTAGGTCTGCGTTAGCACCAGCAAAAAGATGCCCTGAACTGCTTAGTCACTCGATGAAGTATACGCGTACATAGGAACGCAAGCAATACTTACCTGCGATCTCGTCATTTGAGGTGCGGGTGTTTCGCTCTTGTCCTGCTGCGGGAGTTTGGTTGTTCGAGCCTGAGTGCTGAGTGGGCATTAATGCATTGCTGGCGGATTCTCAGAATACAAAGTTATTTTGAAGTGAAATTGGTGGATTTGAGTCGCCTGTGCCGGGAGGTAGACAAGTAGTAGAGTAAGTAGGCATGGTTGCGGTCGTTCCTTACATAAGATTTGTCAAGCGCTTAGCTCTAGCCTGCGGGCCGCAGCTTAGCGCAGAATCAGACTTATTCCCACAATCACAATCGTCCTGGGACTTCCCGAATCCCTTCGTCCTTCCAGCGTCGTTCCTCTTATTATTAACCAAACAGTCCAAGAAAAAATCTCCTGAGAACACCTTTAAATTTAATATTGAAGTGTACATCCGTGTTTCTTCTATATTTAATCGTTTGATTCAAGGCGAATTTATAGTTTGTTTATACTAATGTACACAAAGTGTACATGTGTGGAATTTCACCCCTCATTCTGAGTTCTTGCGAAGTATTTTGGAGCAGGATACATTTCTATTAGTGATACAATAAGAGCCAGGGTCAATTGAATCAAGACAAATAATGTGAGTCTTTGACTCGTGCTACAGGTTCTCGCCCATACAACCTTCTCCATAGTATTTTCGAGATCAGATACGCTTGGCAGAACCAAATACTTGTGCTTCCTTTTAATTACGACCTCATTAATAGTTGTTATCTATTCATACCTATACAACAATTGACCATATCATCGATTCATAACAGTATTGTAATCTCTGTCTCCTTGATAAGTACAACATCTCGGAGACATAGCTTTTTTTATCATGCCAGGCATCTGCAGATTAACAGCTAGATCTTCTATCTACATTTTTGGTAATATAAAGTCAAAAATATCAGTACTCTCCATCCGCCATCGTTTCTATCGCCGTCAGTTTTGGTAAAACGATAATTTCCAGTGGGAGTCTGAATAAAATTTGATGATTAGAAGCTGCAACACGTTGAAATTGCTTCTGTCAGACGACATCTTCGCACAACTTTTACTCTGTGTCCTTCACGATGGATAATAACAGAAGTTCATAGTCAACTCAGGTGACCGGTGACCGGTGACCTTGGGGGCACAGCACACATTGTTGGCATTCACATCAAGATACATGTGCAGTTACTCAGTTGTCGTGATAAATTTTACAGCAGTACCTGGACACCATTAAAACTAACTAATAGTGTTAATTTATTGAGCATAATCTGAAGACGAACCAATATTGAGTATCCAATTTTTTTGTAATTTCTGAGTGCCACACAGTAGAGATTACAGTTCTCACACACAACATTAATTCACTTCGCAGGTTGACTGTATTGTTCCTTTGACTATTTTCACGCGCCCATTAACCTTGGGTGTTCTGGTTTGATGATCAGAAGATCAAGAAGATATTCTAACTATGGTACAAGTTTGCTGTAAACCGAAAGGTTCCCAAGAAGCCTACACCCAACACATAAAACCAGTGGGGCCCCCGCCAACAGTGGCCACAACCCACCCGAAATGTTCCCGCCCCACCCATTCTCTTCGTTATTACTCCCTTACTTCGTTTCTGCAATAACATATGAACTTGTGAAGAATTCTTCAGGAGAAAATTTCTTTGAAGACTGGGAATTTGTTTCAGGCCAGGGTAAGGCTTCTGACTCCTGATGCTGTCTATCCGGTCACGATATCTAAAATTGAACTCGCTTTAGCTGATTCTATTAGAGGCGGATGCCAATCGTACGATAGTAACCCAACATCTCATTTAGCTTGCGCTAACTCCTCGTAGTTTTATGAACGAACAAACAGCATTTCCGATGGTGGCATCTGTTAACTCTCAGACTGGCCACACATTTTTGAAGGTAGACAACACAAGTAGTGTCACTCCTTATGCAACGAGGAACTCCGTCAGAATAATGACAAGCGCTGCTTATGACATGGGAAGTGTTTGGATCGTAGATATATTCCATGTACCATACGGAGTAGGTCCCCACAGGTATATACACGCACAAATACTGACATATTGTCTCTAGTGTGGCGTGCGGCCAATAGTGTACGTTATTCAAATACTGAATTTTATAAGGCCATATTGACATTGCGATTTCAAGTTGGTCGGTGGCGCCGTCTGAATTTGAAAACGGTTGTGTCATGAAAACATAGTTTGCCATCCAATGTATTACGGGGCATTATACTGCCTTAAGGCATTTGGTGCCCCCCAAGAGGACGAAATCTTAGATGGCATTGAGAGACTTGCTGAGTGTCCTATAATGCCCCATAACGAATGCGATGACTTGCAAAGCTTACTACTGAGTCTTACAATGAATTCCACGTCATGCAATGGCTTTTAACCCTGTATAATTTTATTCCGAAAAGGTAATATAGTCGAATCAACATTTATTATATATATATGTAGCCAATCACTGAGAATTATAGCGAACACATGATGTATTCATCAGACATACATACATATCGACCAGTGCTACTATCTACGGAGTATAACAAGTAATGTATGCAAGTAAATGCATGATACCGAGAACGGTACTTACCAAATTAACTGAAGACTTACCTTTTAAGTTATGTTACCTACCTGAAAATCTTAAGCCAACTCTTGAAGCTTTGACGAGAAAAAAGCCCCCACCAGTGTTGCCCTTTTATACATCTCAGACAACTGGTTTAGTCAGCACTCAGCCGGATCTTGGATTGCCTCGCCCCTAAGTTCCGAGCTGTGTCCAGTCGAGCTTAGGTGATCCAGACTTATCCACGGTTCTGTCTAGTGCTACTTGTCAACAAGATTCAACACTTTAAGATGTTTATCCATGTCACAAACCTTATAAAAGATAACCTTCGCAGTAATTTAATTATTTTTCAACCTTCTTATATTAATTTATTTCTGAATAATAGTATGCTAGAGAGGTATACTGAAGCCACCGATAGATTCAAGGGCCGTCTGAGAGTCAATAAATGCACTGGTGTAATCTTTATATCTTGTAGTAGAATATAGGACTAAAGTAATATTAGCATTGCCTTGCAACGGTGCCTTAATCTTAGAGTGTCCTTATGGGACCTCCTGTACTCTATGGTGCCTTGCGGTCATATTGAAATGTCTTCAGTTGTATCTTATAATTATCTTACAATGCATTACTGCGATGTTAAAGGCTTAATGCCTTCCAAGATAAATTAGATTTTCGTGACATGGCCTACAGGAATGATGTACGAAGGTTTGAACATGGAAATTTCAAGCCAAATGGGCTTGTACACCGAGAAAAAGTGTATTGCATCTACCTCGAACCCGAATCAAAACTGTTATAGTTCGTGTGCAACTATAACCCTGGTGTATTCCTATGAATACAAGTTAGTTGTAATATGTAGTGTTTCTACGTTACCTTTTGAATATAACTTGAAGATTGGGATTTGTGTGGGCAGCGATACTGTTGAAGGAGCTAGCCTAAAGTGCGATAAGATTCTCTTAGCGAAGTGACTCAATTCACCGTGTTAACCGCTTGAAGGAAAGATTATGTAATCTTGTCCTTAATAAGTGTTAGAGCGAATCGGTAACGACTTATAGCGGTTAATACAGAATAAACAGAGCGAGTCGGTGTTTATTCTATACTTAGGTTTATTGAAGTAGTCTCGATACGAGAGTCTTAGTTAGAAGTTGGTAAAAGATCGTATTTAGCAGTATGTAGGTTTAGTTTTTATACTACTGAATATGTAGGTAGCCTCGTGTACCTGTAGGACTATCTAGATGATTCTACAATCATCACCAGACTTCTATACGTTACAACACTACTCGACAATGTTCCACTGATATGATACAGAACATAATAGAACGGTAAGGCATAATAGGCTTAATTATTAAGCCTAGTGAGAAATACGAAGGCATATTAGTAATGGGAATACATAATCCACAACAAAAACAGGGCGTCAGTTATCAATACGACGGATTGCAGTGACGATAAAGTGGAATGTGCCACTATAAATGCTGGCTATCCTTCCTATGGTCTGGAATTCAATAGCCTAGGAGGCGGCGCGTACATCACAGAATATGCATCTACTGGAATATCGTAAGATCAATTTTCGTGAATACTATCATTTCGCACATCCTTAAATATTTATAGTATAAGGTTCTTTCCACGCAACAACATTTCGAGTTCCATTTTGAATTCCAGTAGTATTAACGTGACAACTTTTGGAACACCAGTAGCAAATTGGCCGGCTTCTATATGCAGATCCGAAGGCTTCACTGGTGTTTTTTTGCCTCAGTCCCTTATATTTGAAATCGTGCTTTGCAGCGGTGAGTGTATTTTTGTTATATCATTCTCTGCTGCCTTCTTCATACTTCTTGCTTAGAGGAGAGTGCTCCATCATACAACCTAACTTGTCCGCCTGGTGACTGTTACTTGAATAATATTGCTGGAAATGGTTCTGATCTTTCGGAGGCATATTTTGAGATAGGATCAGTCCAAGTGTTCAATGCCAGCAACAGTTCGACAAGTAGGGGCCTACAGATTTGATGTTGCCCAATTTTTGACGTTGCTTTAGTGACGTTGCCTGACGTTGCCATTCTGAGATTTGATGTTGCCTGTAACGTTGCGTGATGTTGCTTTGCTTATTTATTTTTGATGTTGCTACATATAATAGTGCTGAGGTCCTGTGTTCAACATCAGGAAACACTGATCCAGCTACCAAGCCAAGTGCCAAGCTCGGTAGCCTATATCGATCATCTGCCAAGCCATATAGATATCTGTAGGCTACATCGCATTATATAGCACGCATTGATGCTAGATAGAGCTGGGTAGACTATAGAGTACACTATGACAGACATATAGATTTACATACATTAGACAGCTATCTACATATCTCTTTATAGATGTCCTGCAATTTTATGTAGACTATATAAGTGCAGATAGTTTAGCTCCTTCCCTTTCTTGAATCTTGAAAGATCACTACTTATACACTACTATTATATGCTGGATAAGTAGCCTTTATTATTTTAAGAGAAATGGTGATGTTTACAATGTTTAATACCTCAAATATGGATTGTAATTTATCTATATGTATGTTTTAGTAGCTGTTGCACAATGCTCAGAGTGCTCTAGTAATTATCTACAGTACAGTTATGTGTTTGGAACAGGGAGTGAGAAGGGGAGAAAGGTGCCGAGCACAATGACTTGACAATGAGTAAGTTAACCATTGCCAGTGTGCCAAGTCATCACGTGACTTCGATCGTCGGTTACATCCGGCTGTGAAAACAATTTCCGGTCTTGTCTCATCTCTGTTCTTTGTTTCTTCCCTTTCCCCCTACTTACCTGTCTGTTCTGTCATGTCTCTTTCTCTCGTTAATGTTTATATATGGAATCTTTGTCAATTTGTTGCAAACTTTATCAAACCCTTCACTGTTGTAAGTCTCCTTTCTGGTACTCATGAATGCTTCTCACTCCTAGGTGTGCTGTAGGATCATTGACAAACATTTTTATGTAGACCATGACATTATGAGTACTGGCTGAGTTATGCTTTTGAAAATGTTGTACATCACACTGCCTTATATTCTTTCTCATGCTTATACTCCCACCAACTCTTAGTTCACTCGTTCATAACTGGTATGCCAGAAGGGGGGAAGGATCGTTGTTAACGGCGTGCGTTGAAGAGAAGGGCTGATTATTTTTGTATGTTGCACTACTCCTTTTGCTTACACTCTCACTGACCAATAGATTTATGTGCACTCACTCATGTTTAGTATGCCTGAAGGGGCTGAAAGGTGGTTGATAAAAGTGTACATTAAATAGAAGGGCCAGGGTATATTAGTTAGTATACTTAGATATGTGTGTAGTATCATACAAAATATATATCTTTTTTTTATTCTACTGGCTGCAATTGAATCTCTTGCAATGGCGACATTTTGGTTGCCTACATACATACAGTAGTTGCAATAGACAAGTAGTCTACATCTCTAAAGGCGCAATTACATGGAACTACCAAGCCATCACTTCAGCTATATTGATCTATGTAGATCTATGGGAAGATGGTGTGAGTCTATATGGATCTACATAAAGGGGACTTTCCGATAGGAGATATTTGTGCTATGTAGCCTACATAGCTCTATATTACTATCTCTTTTATTCCTGATGAAGTCCTGCTGTGTAGTTAGTAATAAATATAATAAATAAGTAGGATTGCACAAGATGGATGTTCTTTCATTTTAATAATATATATTAGCACTGGATAGGGGTGGGGAGAGGGTATAACAAATAATACTTACAATCCCACAGTGAAACACATATATTTTGTCACTTGTGTACAACATTTCTAATACTATTTAGATTTTAGCTGGCTGGTAGTTTTGTAAATTTATGATATATACTAATAACAAATAGAGATTGGTAGAGATACATGGACTCTACTCATTTTTATGCAAGTTACAGAAATCTGAAAATGAAAATAAGGATTTTGACATTGCCAATCTGAGAATTGACATTAGTGTTGTCATGCAGAGTGATCTACTGCGAACTGAAATCAGTTCAGTCCACTTTTGCTGACAGATCATAATTTGTTTGCAGAGTGAACTTGAAGCGATTTAAGATCACGAATCCACGAACTGAGGAATGATCTGGTTGATTATTCACGTGATGTGTGTTGCATCGTGACTACTGCACCAACTTTGTACCAATTTTGAAGCCCGCCATGTACAACTACCTCTGATGCAATGAATTTAATGACTAGAAGCTTTACATAACCCAACATAAAAATAAATGCATTTAAATTCCTCTGAACTATGACAGAAAGTTGAAACTAGTAAGCTGAACAGGTGAGTGAGCTCCATGTGGGCTCACTAAACTGGCAGACTCTATCGAAAATTGCTGATTGCTGTATATATGGTCCAGTGACAGCCTATGCTTCACAAGAAATAATAGGGATTAATTCCAGTACTTGAACTACTGTAAGTGCACTCTAATTTGTCTAATAGTGCTATATGTGTCTAGCCCTTGAGTCGAAAATGAGGGTCAGTCTAGAGTCTGGGGTATTTGCCCAGGTCACAATTTGATTGGCTACCACTCTAACAGCAACCTACCGCCGACATCATGAACTAGATCATCACTCCAATTGCTTCAAATTGTTGTTGATGATTTGACATGAACTGTCTACAAAATGTCAGATCAGTTCACTTCAGTTCACTCCACGGCAACACTAATTGACATTGCCATGATGTTGCTTGATGTTGCTTGCATTGCCGGATGTTGCCTGATGTTGCTGATGTTGCTGTGATGTCGCCGTAACAGTGCCGGACGTTGCCTGTGACGTTGTGTGACATTGCCTTTGATCTTGCTGGAGGTTCAATGTTTCCCATGCCCTCCGCTCTGCCTTTGTTTATATTTGTATGCAGTGTTGATCCCCTTCCTCATCGCCGTGGCAACACATCACACTTCCTTGTCATCATGCTCAACATTGAGCAAGTATTTTCTTATTTTTTAGTTCAATTCTTTGTTATTTTCTTCGATTATTTTTGCATTATTTAATATATATTATGATATATGTACTGCACACTATTTCACTATGTAATGAAGAGGATAAAGCTATTAAACATGTGAATTAGAGACAGTTTTTAAATAATCTTCTACTGTAATATGTTCCATCCTCTGTGAAATAGGCAATAATATGTTGTATTATAAATAGTAGACTGTGTATTTGATTAAGGGAAGTGTAATAAAAGTGTAAAAGTGAGAGCGGAGGCATGGGAAATGATGAGCAGGAGGCAGGCCATGGTGATATGCATGTGATAACCCAAAGAGAAGGGCGGGAGGCAGCTGGAATTGATTAGCGAGGGGTGTGGGAATAAGAAAATCGATTGCAGGCACTTTGCTGTACTGGCATTGCCTGTGATGTTGCTGTGCGAGATTTGACGTTGCCTCACTGGCAACGCCACGGCAACATCAAAATCTGGGCAACGTCAAAATCTAGTAGCCCGACAAGTAGCACTGTTACCTCTACCGCATCTTCAAGCAGCACTTTGACCGGTAGTGCTACTGCTACGACACCCATCGGTGAAGGAAAAGGATCCGATGCTACCAACTTGAAGCACAAAGGCCAAGGGGGTTCAAGAATTTTGTTAAGGTACATCGGGTCGATGTAAATTTTAAGCCCCATGCCAGGTACCCTACCTACCTACTGTGGGAACGAAATACCTGTTATAGATATTATATAATCAGAATTATATCACATGATCTTGCCTGTTAGTGTAGTACTCAGTCTGACAAGTACGAGTGTTAGCCTCTAAGCTCTAAACCTCTGAGGCAACCGATGAAATTGGTCGTGGTCTACGTAAGCAAGTAAAATTGTATTATGTTTTTGATACTTGCCTGCCACTTGAGCCTTAGTCTCGAGAGGCATAGGGGCAATTTCATACGTGTATTTACTTTTATGTTAACTTTAAGTATCTTACAGTTCTCTTTTCTCTTCGTGTTCTCTTCTACATCTCAGATAGCTCCAGTCTTTGACTTCGAGCTTTACTTTTTCACCCACCCTTCCACTTAACCTTTTTTCTTTACTTTTTTATATTGTCGTACACTTGTATTTAGCTACCACATGCCTTGGCCAGCTTGAGCTCAGCCCTTCGAACGTCTTCCCAGGGTTCATGTGAGAGAGCTAGGGTGACCGAATACACTTATTCACACGCAACTCTCTTCAATCTTGTTGAACTCAAAGCTCGTACCATTTCAGCCCATGATCACAACTAGTTTCACATTCATATGCAAAGGGCTGTAGATACCCATGTTCATCCAGGTACAGTTTTACTAAATAATTTTTCGTAAGGCAAGTATTGTAAATCCATCAATTTCTGAAATTTGTAAAGCCTACAAGGCTACACGAGATAGGTGGAACTTCTATTGGGTTTGGTAAATTCCTAGTGTAATATGATGCCTACACTATAAACTCACCTCATTCTAATGTTACCAGCTACTCTGTATCGCATTTTGAGCATAGTTATTATTACTGAAAATGGTTTATTATATATTAATTTAAAAATCCTCTAAAGTTATACTTTATGACAAATTTCTAAGTGAGGTCTGGAAAAAATTTAAGGGCACCTGAGGGTACCCTACCTACCTAACCTGATATCGCTCGGCAAAATTTTCGGACCCCCTTGACAAAGGCACGATGATAGGGATTGCCATAGGTGTTATCTGTGGCTTTATTATCATTATCGCGGCAGCTTTTTTTGTCTACAAGAAAAAAAAGGAAGGAAACTCATCAAATCTCGTGCCATTTTTAATTCCTCGGCGGGGTAATATTAACGTGGTTCATAATCCCATGAATGCGCCGCCAGAGCCAAAACTGCCTCTTAGGGATAGAGCTGTGGAATTGGACACTACAGGTGCAGCTACCGCCGCGGTGGAGGAGGTTGTCAGTCCCAGGAGTCGGGTATCCGAGGTTGAATCAGTTGCTGAGGCGACTCCACCGCCAACTTATCACGACTTACGAGAGTGATGATAATCCCGATTATTGTGCAATTATCGTTCTGTAGTAGCACTTTGGTATTTAGTGAACATTGTCCTCATGGCCCAGTGATCTTAATCTCACCTCAGGTTGATAAGTCCGACACAACATACCAGATGACTAACCCTTCCAACTTGCTGCACTTGTTGTGGTTTAACGCCTAACAGCCAGTAATGTTAATTAATAACGTAAAGCTAATCTTTTCCTCTCCGCGTGAAATTTTGAAACTGTATGACATTGACAACGTTGGCATCAACGCCTGGTATCCTCTCCTGGGCCCGAAGTAGACAACGGCGAGAATTAAAGGCTCGGTAAGTATAGCTTGGGTATAGCCAGTGTCTCTATATGCGGGTATAAAAAGCGATGGCAGTTCCCACACTTCAGGAGACATACTTATTGCGTTGTCTGGAGTATAGCATATCACACAATGCTCAGAATAATTAACAAATTTTGATATCTATAGTAAATGACTGGATAAGTAGGATTCCCAAATCCCAAAACGATACGAGAACTCAGTGGTGTGTTATAAGCCATCTTCACATGAATCTGCTATCTCATTCTGTAAATTCCCACTACCTTTTAAGGTAGTTGGGTTATAGGGACGTCTGATTTCCCTATAAGGCGATTTACAGGTTTGTGAACAGGATCTCAACCTGATTGGCTGGAGCCCTGTGACAATCCTGTGACCGCTGACGAATTTCACTCAGCGGCCGCGTCCTCTTAGAGACTTACAGTGATTGCCCCTCCCCACTCAGAATCAAATGTCCGAAGTTGTTCAACCCAAGGTTCAACGTCGTTCAACCACCTCCAACCTCTCACGGCAACAACCACAACGACCGACAACCTCCTGTTTCGCCATTCCACCCCTATTTTACCAACAGAAAATCTCGAGTACCACCACGAGTCACTTGCACAAACCACTGACCCGTGCCTGACAAAACCACACACTGGCAATGTACTTCAATTCGACATCCCGCACACCGAGCTCCAGACCGCTTTAGGTTCACTGTTCCGAACATCCTCTTTCGCATATTGAACACCGGCAGCTGTAGTCGAGGGGGGTTTATAAGGGCAGAAAGGGAAGGAGCAGTAGACGTTGGGTGGCACTAAGGTAAGCACTGTACCCCCCCTCCGCTCTTACTAGCTTCCCTTCTCCGCTGTCGAAACATATATATGACCATTGTGCGCCTTCCACTTTCACTGTTGGTCGACTCATCGTTTCCTCGTGCACTAACTCTTTCTCTTCTCACAGGATAACGTCGGATTCATATATGCAGTCAAATCAGTGACAGTCGAACTTGATGACCTGGATGGGTTGAAATGGTTCTCTGGTCCTTGTGCGTTAACCTCCCTTCTACTCTTCTACTTCTCTCTTTTGTTAACTGAACCTGTCTCATAGTAATCGAATGATCACACTTGTTCCAGCCGTAAACGTGCCCTCCGCCGTACGATGACCCCCTTCCAAACTGGTCATTCTGAAGACTATAATCGTTCAGCTTGAAGGCCCTAGCACTTCAGCATATGCTATCCCAGTGCCGTTTCTAACGCCGATACCACCTCCGTTTTGAACGTTCCTCTCAACATTCGCCCCCTCATTTCAAGTGTCCTCAGCCCCTTCTGCGCCTTTTGTGTTCCTTCTGTCCATACCTCATGATATCGACATCAACGTGACAGCGTCATGCCTATTCAAACAAAGCCCATCAACGTTTATCATCCAGCTCTCGTAGCCTACTCATCTTCATCGACACCTTCGCACAATGATAATGACAACCACATTCACAGCTGTAACTACCCTACTACTCTCGCTACTATGAGTATGATAACAGGATCTTCGCTTTCACCGTATGCGTCACCTTGAGTCTTGTTCAAAGATCTCGTCTCGTTCTTATCCAGACTGTTCAGCTGGCGGCTGGACTTTTAGCACTGCTCACTGCTCAGAGAGGGTTTTTTGATCAGATACAACCATCTGCTGTCGATTGTCAAATCATTGTCGAGCAGCTTTTGTAATTCAATCTTTTTACGTCGTACACTACTTATGCAAACTCTTTCTTTGCCCTGTAATCGTGCTAACACCAATGTTAATGTCGCCTATACTTATCAATAATGACTACATTTCGAAAGAACAGTGAAAACGGACTATAAGTATATCACAGCTAACGTAATGGTCGACGAGGGCAGGGTATCAATCAACAGCCAAAGGACCTTATATGACGCAGGAAAACAGACTCTGCGTTAGCACATGATGGACGAGATCATATTAACAGTCAAACGAAATGGACATGCCAAGGGAGGACCGAGCACTGAAGTGGGTGTCGAAAGCATGAAGCTTGCTTTAGGATACTATCAATGTCTGAATCAGGGTATTGTAAACTTTTCACGAAACCCCTTCAGAATTCTTCATCTCTTTCTCAATCACCTCATACTTTCGATATGTTGTAGTACACCTTCTGAGGTACCTAAATTCCAAGTTTTATAAAAATATTCCTTTATACTTTCGTTCAAGAACATTTGCAAACGTGCCAACTCGAAAATCAGGGAATTGCAAACTTGTTGTCACATTAAGTCACACTACCATTTTGAACTTCGCATGGCTTCAAGGCTCAAGGGGAATGCCATAAATGGAAGATTATACCTTGATGCGCCTGCCCGCTGATCACAATATACTCTGGGGTTATATCCTGAGTAAATTTTGATTAATTTTCATATATCTTCTCTATATATTCTGACAGTTTCTCATTAATAAGACCTGAGAATTTATTGATATTTTATTCCATGATCTTATGTACAGATTAATCATGAGACGTATGTAAGACAAATTACTAAAATATTCTCATTAAGATTGCAATTTATCCGAAAGCAATATGCTGAAGAAGATTTAAAATAAATCTTTGAGATAAAAACTGCTCATATCAAAGAATATAATACAGAATTACTTGCCATAAACTCTGAGATTAAAATCTGATGTTTTTTCTAGTTTAATTGTCAAATGCTCAATCTATATTCTTAACTTATATAAGCCACCTCCCGCAGTGAATGTTGTTTATCTCCCACAGTACTCCGCCAATTCTGAGTTCCGATTCTACTCTATCGCTTACCACTTGACGTGCAGTGCCAAACATCTACACTCATCTAGACTCTACACTCTTACCCATTGCCCTACACTGTCTTTCCCTATTTTCTATGTGCTCTCTACACACCAACTCAGTGAAGCTTTAACCATAATGTCCTATTCCTTCCCCAAATGCCACCATCAAATAGGCAGACTCTCAATTCTTTATTTCAGATTACTTCGACATAATGTGTGGCCAGTGGCCTCTGGTTCATGGTTAGTAGGATTTTAGGGATGCTGATTATAACATGTGTATATATGTGAAGGTTTTCATTTCTTCAACACCATTTACTTATGTATATCAGACCCCTCCTCCCCACAGCACCCCCTCCCTAGATGGCATGCCCCTGGCCCCTAGAGACACACTTTGGCTGCATCCCTCCTCCAGCATCTTATACAGGATGATGGAGAGCTGCTCAGTTGAGTGTTATGACCACACTTCCTAGCCTGCTCTTCATTTGTCTACTGTAGAGTTGACACATCATTTCATGGCACTCAGCTCAAGATCTCATTGCTTATGCATATCCAATGGATTGCTGGTGTATTATGCATTATTCGTTCCCACCTTTTACATAATGTGGTCTAGTTCTATGCCCTCGCTCATACCACCTTTAGTCGAAAATAAATATTTTATAAAATAAAAAGACACTAGACTAGTATTATTTCTAGTAGTATATAATATATTTCATTTAACTTAGTAATTGTTGATATTTTTGGAGTACTTAAGCTATCTGGTTACAAAAAGTGGTGCTGAGTGAATTCAGAAAGTGGTGTGCACAACAAAAAAAACCAAAGTAGCACTTGGATGAACTGAGAAAGTGGTGGCAAGTTGAGACAAAGTCAAGAGAAAGTGGTGTGGTACCAATGAAAAGTAGTGCACTAAGTTGGTCCCCCAAAAGGGGCACTGGCATCAAGAAGTAGTGTGGCACCTGAATAAATGTGCAGTTTGAATGCCATAGTCTAGACTCTAGAGTGTACAGTAACTGTCTCTCCCTCCATGTACCCAGTGCCTCCTCCCTTCATGTCGATATAGTGTTCCCCCCCACTCCATGTGAGCCTCCTTCCATGCACTCCTGGGCTTGTCATCATGACTTGTCGAGAATTGCCAATTCAAACAAGAGTAATGTGGAAGGCGAGAGGAGGTGCACTTGTAATTGTATATGTATATAATTAAATCTATAAAATCACTCTTCCAAAGTTACCTACACATCAACATCTTCCTCTCATGATGTCACTTATCAGTTGACTTTCTTCAGTCAAATTAGTTTCTCAATATTCAATTATATTTTTAATGGCAAATTTCAGTTAAATGAGGAGGTAGTGGGCCCTGCCGCTTGCCGGCCCTATTTCTTTATAATTGATTGAATGATACATTTTCCTGTGGGCTTAGGAATGCTATATAAAACCAAATTTATATAAATATTTTTCCATTCATAGACCCGAAATAAGAGCCATAATATTTATTACACTTGGTTCGCTTATATGCTTCATCCTCTACTACGGAATATTGCTCTCAGATTGAATGGATGTCGCTGTTTAATAAAGAAATAAGGCCCGCAAGTGGCGGAGCCCACTACCCCCTGATGATTAACTGTACTCATACTTATCTGTAGCTCAAGCTTTCAACAACACGATTGCCTACTTCAATTGTTGACTGAGACTCCAGGGTAGAAGAACAGAATTGTTGATGATATTGGAACACATTTCCAGAATTTGATACAAGATGGTATCTGACTCTAGAAAGCAAGCGACTGAATTAAAAATGTTACTTCTGTATACACTAGCACTCTTTTCCCATTCAGACAGCGCTGTTTTCGCACTGCCCTAAGAAATCTGCAAGTCTTCGTGATAAATATAAAATATATTGTAACTAACTACAATAATAATATACTACAACTACTATTCCATGCCGTGAGCGAGAGCATCAAGGCTGTATCGACACCGAGTGCCCGCATAGCTACACTGTAGGCGAGACCTCCAAGCCTGTATCAACGAATGCCCGAGGCTGTGGCTGTGGCGTCGACGACGTTGCGAAGACACTGAGATCTTGACGCTGGGAGGAGGGAGAGAGGAGCTGGATGTGTCATTATTGCTAACAGGACGGGTGTCGTCGTCATCGTGACACAGGGAGGAGGGACAGAGCTGGATGACTTGGTGTCGCACCGTGCTTGCCAGCAGAATAGGGTGTCGTCATTGTGAGACAGTGAACAAGACCAGGCAGTTACATCGGAGGTGGGCGAGGGGAAAGGGAAAGAGGGAGAACGGAGAAGGCAGGTAGTGGTGGCAGTTGGCGAAGAGAGAAGCCCAGGCCACTTACGCCGGAGGTGGGCGGCAGATTCAGGTGGCGGGGGACATTGAGATAGAGGGGACGAGCTTGATGACGTGGCGTCGACACGGAGTTTTCCAGCGAAACAAGTTGTCATGTTGAAGGAGCGTGAGGAGAAGGGGAAAGAGGGAGAACGGAGAGAGAAGGAGGCGGTACCGACAGTTGGCGAAAAGAGAGGCCAGCGGAACAAGGTATCGT
This sequence comes from Cyathus striatus, assembly GCA_025738555.1. Lineage (NCBI taxonomy): Eukaryota > Fungi > Basidiomycota > Agaricomycetes > Agaricales > Nidulariaceae > Cyathus > Cyathus striatus. The sequence goes on from JAOVFP010000011.1 coordinate 1,349,961, forward strand.
CATCGTGACACAGCGGATAAGGCTGGCAGTTGGCGAAACGTGAGGCGGTGGCCATCTATGTCGGAGGTGGGCAATAGATTCAGGTGGTGGGGGACGTTGAGATAAAGGGGACGCAGTGGACATCGTGCCAGCATGACAAGATCTGGCGTCGTCGTCGCCATGATGCAGAGAACAAGGATGTCCAAGGGGGGAGGAAGGAAGGGCTGGGCGACGTGGCTGGGGGAGATGGGAGGGAGGGACTGTCATGGACATGGCCGTTTTTGCCAGCGGGACGAGAGGTTAGGCGTCGTTGTTGTGGCGAGGGAAGATGGGGGGGGAAGGGCTGTCATTGGGGAGACGATGTTGCGGAGGAAGACAGCTTGACAAGTTGAATCTTGATGTGGCCGTCTATTCTTCATAAAATAAGAGAAGCATATATGAGCAATTGGAACAATCGGCGTACCTCCCACTGCCTGTATATCCCCCATGTGAAGCCCGGCCCAATACTTCCATTATCCGCCGCCTTTTCCTGGTTTATAGGACAACGATAGCGTGTTCATGCATATAATTCAGTGTACCAGCACTTTGAGGGCTCGCGAGATCGATAGAGAGTTTGAAGTTGTAAGACTGGAGATCGTGTAGCATTAGATTCCTGAAAAAAGGTAGAATAGAATATGGATAGACAAGGAACAAAAAGGACAGAGGGAAGGAAGAGACGAGAAAGACGATACAGCAAGTATCGCGAATACCATGGGGCACAAGCACCGCTCAATTGAGGAACAGGAAAGATTGCAGAGTTGTGGACGTGGATCGTCATGGGTGGGGGAAGTCTGAGTAGCGATGGTCGTCGTCGTGGGCATGCGTGGACAAACTGTGTGCATGAAGCCTTTATCCAGCCCGCGAACGAGCGGTGATGTGTCCCCTGTTACTATTCGATTCGGAGATCTGATCCAAATACAGTAGTTACTGATGCCGGCGAACCCCGGGAACACGCTGGCTCATTCTCACAATTGGCATTGGCCTCCCGTTGTTTTGCTACGCGCTGCCTTGTGGATGTATGTGCGAGAGAAATGAGCCTCGCAGTCTACTTATCACGAAGATAATAAATTGAATGAAGATTAACGGAAATCCTTAGTATTGTTGTTTCAATCATCACTAATGATTGTGTAAACTTGCTATGCACATTCAAATGTTACCTACGTGCCATACCGTTATCTTGTCCAGACTGCATGTCGATTGGGAGCGCATCGACCTGAACACACTTTGTGATTCATGCGCATCTCCCATTACTTGGTGTACGTATGCGAGTTGCAGAGAACCTCTCTTTCAATGAATCCAGTTAGGTGAATTAGTAGCTCTGTAAGTTCACTGGCTCGAACACAACTCCACACACACATATATATCTCGGAACTTCGCTCTCGATACGTATAATACACTAGCAACCCATTAACACGCCGTCGTACGGACCATTATGATCACTCGCATTGCCGTCAAGAATGGTCGGAACGTCGCCATCAGTGCAATCCGTACTTGGATTATCTTGTCCTATACATAACGGGGTAGTATTAGTTTACTTTTAGTTTCATTTAATTAATTGGATATTTCTCGTCTTACCTGCGCAGGAGACCCATGATCCTGAGTCCATGATGTGCACCTCGCCTGAGGGGTGGCGATAGCCCAGGATATTGCCTGGGAGGATAGGGACGGGATCCTTCCTGTGACGATGAACTTCAACCGAGTGCTTATACTCGGAGGATTCTCTGACACTTACTTGTTGTTGATGTGTGTCAAGGAGATGTTGGAGTCAACGTAGTCGGCGAACGCTTGGTTTCCGACCTTCATGTGTGGATTAATCAAATGGAATTCCACGGAAGGGAATATGTACGTACCCTAGGCAGCCCGTATCCAATTGTGCTGAATGTGACACCGCCAACATGGAGAGGCAGGTAAACCCCATCAAGAAGAGCGATGGCTGCCCCGAGCGAGTGTCCGACAATTGTTACTTTTGTCGCAGAGTATCGAGCGACAGTAGTTTGCACCGCTGAGAGGATACTGTTTGCAGTGCTGGGTTGAAAGGTGTCATGAGAAGGATGTGGGGTATCTAGTAAGGTATCTTACTTGGCATGTTGGTTCGCGAATCCGCTATGCACTTCAATGGAGGATGAAATTCCAGGGAAGAGGGTTGGATCAAGGCTTCCCAGGACCACATTGGCATCGGTGGCAATGGCCTCACTGATCATCAAACAGTTCATTCAGCAGCGGAGGATAAGAATACGAATCTCGTACATTTTGGATACATCCGTCCCCTGGTGTGCAACGATTACGGTTTGCAGTGACGGAGAGAATCCTACATACCCTATGTAAATGAAATGTTAATCAGTCTACTTCAGAGCCCTATAAAAGCTCTTACAGTATTGAACAGAGCCTCCATCCCCTCCCGATGCTACAGGAATGAAGTCGGGATCGGCATCACAGTTTACTGTAAATGATGAGCGTATTGCACACGACATCAACCTTAAGGCTTATAGCATACCTCCACAACTCCAGTTAATGGTAGTGCTGGGATTGCAGTACGCGGTGCTAGCAAAGAATGTGAAGGGTTTGAACGCAGAAACCTGGGCTTCACTGAGAGTAGTGATGCTCTGCCTCTTCACCACCCCCGGAGCAGGTGTAGCTTGAACAGAAAGAGCACTAGAAAGCGCGAGAAACAGAAAAGAGAAGGCGATCATCACTATTCAAATTGGTGATGGGAATCCGTCCGGGTGCTCGTCTATAATCCTAGCATCTTTTATATCAGAAAAGCTATAGGGAAGAGAATAAGCTGTCATCAGCATGGTTCTAAGTAATATGTAATACTTACATGCACTAGAAGAGCTCTGAAGGTGACATATTAATTCGGTACCCACCAGCTTCATTTGTGAATAGGCTGTGTGCCTGTGCTGCATGAGAGAAAAACAGATCCTTTTAAAATACTTAAGTAAGTTGACTTGAAGGGCTCGCAGCATTATATGAACAATGATAATAACATGCAGATCGGACTCAAATACTGAGACAAAATCGAATCCAACGCAGCGATCTCTGTGGCGCTCAGCTGAGGCGAGCACGTTCAAGAGTTGATGATTGATCTGTACAGTCATTCGACATTACATAAAAGCTTCGGATGACAGATAAGAGATTTTACGGCGCCAAAGCAGGTCAGCCACTCAAAGGTACTTAGCTACTTAGCCAGAAACTATTCTCAGTTGTACACGATCCGAGTAATCTGAAGGAATGTTGTATGATCATTCAATGAATGGGGAAATGGGGAGATTAAATCATCAAGTACTGAATGAAAGTACAGTAGAACGCCTTTTAACCCATGCCCGAGACAACCCATAACTCCTTATACCCCATGGCATTTGATGGCTCCCGAGTTGGGAGGCAGGGGATTTTGGTAAAAACCCATAATTTAGCTGTACCCCATACCCATACCCCTTTGCAAAAAAAAACCCATAGGTTTGGTTACTATATATGGTAGTCAAATGACCCTGTACGTAGCATACATCGGAAATTAACTACAATTTTGTGGATCATATTAGCCATACTTGAATCATACTACAGTTTACACATCTATTATTCGTAAATTCACTCCCACAATATTCTAATAATTGATTGACTCCACATAGGTATTCAGGAAGTAAAAGGTATGTTATAACACATGGCTTGCTGATATGGGTATGTGTCAATTTACACTACTTACACTGACTTTGCTTTGGTTATTCACTACATTTATATATAGTATCATACAAAAATTGCAATGATTATTGAATTTGTTATGTTGTTTTCCTGCCGAAATAAAATTCCCACGGGCGATACGCTCCATCTATTCCATGGCTCCTAAAAAGCCATAGCCCGAGCTACCTCCGGAGGGGTATGGGTTATAAGGCGTTCTACTGTAATAAGCTGAAAATTATTAGTATCCAGAAGAACTGTTGCCTACGGAGCAGCGCTGAAGGTACTTGCAATAGAACTCTCGAAAACATGCACACACAGTTTTGAGATGGCTGAAATGGATGACGAGTCCGTTACATACTTTCCTGCAGTTTTCGAGTACATCATTGCCACTAAGTGTAAGGAGTTTATGTTAACCATTGTGGATTAAATAGATAAATATATCAACTAAAGTCCAACAGGACCAACACCAATGTAAACTCTTCTGGTGGCGAAAAACAAAAATAAAATTGTCCAACTGAAGTGCCCAGTGGGCGTATGGCTCAAGTATGGTTGTTACACGTGCTTCAGTGATAAGTAGACCTGCTCAAGACCTGTTTTCCTTTAATTGATGTCTAGAGTCTAGACAGAAGCCTTAAGTTGACCGTAAGCTCAAGGCGGTAAGTCACAAGTTAGGAATTTTTGAACCAAAGTTGTAATAAATTGCTAAGCTGATTTGCTGATCTCTCCGCAACGACAGCAGTATTGGATGATACGGGATTTATTGACATAGCTGCAAGCCTGCAATACAGCTACAGTAAGCACTAGCTGAGCTTTGTAGTATGTACTTGGCCGCCGAACCGAGAACGTCATCGGCCGATTCGACGGCCCGGGGACCTTCAAACATCACGTGATGTTGATCAATTTTTACCCCGACGGCTTTCCGACGTCGAGCTATCGTTCTCCGTGTTCAGCTCATATCCGAGCTCACCACTCCTTGAATTACAGCTTGTCTTCTGCCAACATCTCGAGTACTCATCTAAAGTAAGATTTCTTACATTGGCAATAGTCTAACATCGAGCGAGCTGACATATTGATTCTCGAGTAGAACTTTCGCTCAGCATTGCTCAGCGTTTCCCAACATTCCTACTACTATTTTACACTCTACCATAATTTCAAAATAATGCAGGCTACATCCTCATTTCCAAGGACCCTTGTGCTATGCAGCAGAATATCTGCAAGAGAGTGCTCGCCGAGGCTGTCAACGCCAGCGAGCACCACAATGCGGAGGTACCAGCACCACCACGCAAGCCGGCAGTCATCGTCTACTTTCCTCGCCCCAAGATCTCCAACAAGGCACAAGTGCACAACAACCTCCCTATTCCCAGCACGAACACACCTTAGAACAATACACGCATCCTCTAGTACGTCCTCCCACCCGCCTCCATCTCCGCAGGACCGCACCTAACCTCACCTTTGCAGTCGTCCAACACTCAGGGATCGACCGTCCCGAACTAGGGACTGGGTAAGTAAGTCTTTTCTTCCTCAATGTATCTCGGCTTGGCTGAGCGTGGTACACTACAGTATTAAAGTCACATTCGAAGATTCCAAAGGGAATTTGATTAGGACGGCAGAGGCTAATGAGGGAGATGATGTTTTGGCTGTTGCACATGAGTATGATATTGATTTCGAAGGTGAGTGTTGGTTTTGCCGTTGTTGGCTCGTTTTGCTATAGGAGAGCGGTTGTGTGCGAGGGTGTTCCCTTGAGGAGGGAGGTACTGTCTAGCTGGTCGATATTGGCAACTCGCTGCCCCCATGCCACCACATCCCCACTCTCCGTCCCCTCCCCTCTCCCTCTTTCTCTCCTCTCCCTTTATTCCAACACTAACCCCCTCCCCAGGCGCATGCGAAGGCTCAATAGCATGCTCAGCATGCCACATGATCCTCCCCTTACACATCTACAACACACTCCCCGAAGTAGAAGACGACGAAAACGACATGCTCGATATGGCGTTTGGCTTGACTGATACCAGTCGTTTGGGGTATCAGGTGAAGCTTACGAAGGAGATGAGGGGTATGGTGGTTACGTTGCCTAGTGCGACTAGGAATATGTTCGTTGATGGTATGTGATTCAATTCGAACTTTGGGAGGGGGGTGCTGATGAGGTTTTGGGAGGGTTACGCCTCTTGCAGCCTCACAAGGAGTACTTTCACGTGCATCCGGTCTAACACTCGACATCTCTATTGCTAATCGTTGTATATCCCATCTAGCTCGGCATCGTCCACGATATCCTTATCGAACCAGATGGTGTGGAGGATGACCTAGTGCTGACGAACATGAGCTGGCTAGGGTACCAGGTGGAGGCTGATGATGGTCATGGATCTTGTCCAGCTGCTACGAGGAATACACCCGCCGATGGTATGTGTGTTGTTTTTCGGTATATGGGTGGAGACAGATGAGATGGTGATGTAGCTGCCAGTTGCTAGCTACGTTCGTTGATGGTAGCATGATGGTACGTATCTAGTCTCTCGGTGTCTGGGCTAAGGCTGATGGCTTGTATATCCCATCTATCTCAACACCGTCCGAGAAGTGGAAGACGACCTACTGTATGTATTCCACTATTATATTAATGTAGTGACGAACTGGTGATTGGTGAATGTTTAAACCCGCAAATATGAACTCAATGCTGTTGAACCTCACTCGACCTTTAACATCCTTTCGACAGTGACATTGCTTATCTACCCAGACAATTCTAAAGCAAGTGAGATCGGTCAAGGTTAAACTAATCCAGATGCCAACTCGGAATTATCTATAGACGAGATTATCCCTTGTCATGAGGACAAGAACAAGATACTCGGCAATGCCAAAGTTCAAAATATAGCAGCCCAAATTTTTTGACTCAGTTGACGAATTCAGAAGGTGTATAGACATCTCTGTTAGTATTTGAATGCATCTTTACAAATAATGAAAAGCGGAATGTTATGTTGCTTCAGTAGACAGGATCTCTCTTGGGATTTGAATGCATCGTTTATATTAATTAAAAGTGTGTGTTCAATGATCGAAGACCTTAGTATCCCTCCCAGCGATGTTAGCTTTTCTTCTGACTCGCCTATTTCCGGCTGTGCTTACCTGTATTTTGAGTGCAAAAGGTATCGCCGTCAATATTACTGTGGATGACGCATCTCCAGATCCATTAACTGGATTATCGATAACCTACCTTCCACTGGATTTATGGAATAATGGGCCAACTTGTGTCGACTGCCTTGCACATGTTGACCCAGAAGAGATGTACAATGGAACATGGCATGACGGTACAGTAAGTTCAAGATTTCTTAAGCCAATTCGTTTAGTTTGTATAACTCATTTAGCATATAAAAGTACCACCCCTCAAATTCTCTATCTCCTGAAGGGCCTCTAAATGCTACATTTGTTTTTAATGGCACGTTTCTCCCAGATATCAGAAACCGTTATAAACCCCATTTTATATGTAGGAAGTGCAATATATATATTCTGTGCTGTCGGCTTATCAAATAGCACTCCAAATGGCTACGATAATATGACTTTCTATATTGATAATGAAGTCGTTGGTTATTTCGAACGGATTCCGCCTGGATTGAAAAATACCTATCAATACAACGTTTTGGTTTACTCCAATACATCTGTGGCACCAGGAGAACACCTATTCGTGCTGCAAAATGGACAGGAAGGAGGTGGCGGAAATAAGTCACTGACTCTCTTCGATTACTTGGTTTACTCGTAAGCTTCACATGCATTCATATTATATTCCTTTTCTCAAAAATATAGTATAGTTATGATGATGGCGTGGAACCAGAAATCAGCGCATCTACTCCCACTATCTCGTCATCGAGTCCAACGGTCGCCGCATCTTTAAGCTCTAGTGCTGGCGCAGGAAAAGTAAACGGAATATCAATAGGCATTATTGTAGGAAGTATATGCTGCTTCCTCTTAATTGCCGTGGCAGCATTCGTCATCTATAAACGGCGAAAAAAAACAATTATCGTGCCGTTTTGTAGTACTCGGCAGGGTAATATTGATGTAGTGCATAATCCGATGCATGTTCCACCACTAGCGAAATCATCCATTACGGAGACAGCTGTCGCTGCACCCTCTGTGAAAGTGATAGAACTGCTGGAGGAGAACGATATGCTGAAGAGGTGGTTAGCCGAGGTCACAGGATCGGAAGTGGGGGCCAACTTACTACGAAGATGATGGAAATGCTGCATAGGTGGGATAGTGTTGCTACACTATACCTATCTACTTTACTTCGCGGAGGGGGTGTGAGGTGCAGGCTACAGTGATACTTAATACCAGGTTGGATTTGAAATTTGAACTTTAAATTTTAGAGACCAAGTGGGTACTATGCATGTAGATTAAAGAGCAGAAAGAGTATGTGGACCAGTGCGGTAGGGAGTAGCTAGGTCAACTGTGAGCGTGAGCCTGGTCACCTGCGAGTTGACTAGGACTCCATTCTCGGAGTACGAAAAACGCGGAACTTTATCCTTCTTCACATCAGTAGTGCTGTTGTTTATACTGTTGACAGAAACTTGGTAGATATCATATGGCAGATAGCTGACAGTTCAATGTCCTCGCGTCAACACTGCCACCGCCACATTTCTATCACAGGAAATGCCTCCGTTATAAGAAAAAACAAAAGTGCTACGAAATAGTATTTTGCTGATTCATTTCCCGTGTTTTTGTACGGGAACAGCGATAATATTGATGAAATATGTATATTTAACGTCATTCTGCAAATAACAACAGAAGCTGGTTAATATTCACACAGGTTGATGCACAGCTACTAATTATGATTATAACAAGAACTCATGAACATATCATTACCTTGTTATCTATTTTTATCAGGGCTCATGATGGGAAGGTTACATATAATGCAAGATAGCTACGAATAACAGTTATTACCCGGTGGACATGCTCTGGCTCCTTTCATTTTTCACACTACGGCCAGGCCTGGCTTCCGCCGCAATGTATGAACTTGTGCAAAACTTTTCCGGTAATAATTTCATATATGAATGGGATTTTGTCGACGAAAGTATTTTATTTTTGCTAAAACCATTTATTCACCTTTTCTAAAAACTGAGTCTTTTAGACGATAGTTCAGATGGAGGAAACCAGTCGTACGAGAATCTCATTTACGTTTGGCTTGAGCTGATTCCTCGTAGCTATGTGAATGAACAATACGCAGTGTATCAAAAGCTAATATACAACGACACCTCCAGCGGGCACCTATTCATACATGTAGATGACTACACCAGCACTTACCCTTTCGATAACATGGGGAGGGCCTCCGTCAAAATTATGACAAAGGCTACTTATGGCGTGGGAAGTGTTTGGATTATTGATATCTTCCATGCACCATATGGAGTAGGTTTCTCCTTGTACAGGCGCGGTAAATGCTGACATTTAAGCTCCAGTGTGGTGTACATCCAGTATTGTACGTTGTTCAAACACTGAATTATAGAATGTTATATTTACAATGCCATTTCAAGTCGATCTATGGCTCCGACGCAAGTCTGTGGTAATTGGCCTATTGGCGGGCGAGTATTTATGTTCATCGCATTGTATTTTTTAATGTTTCATTACAGAGCCATCAATATGTTCGAAGCAGTAGATAAAGATGTATCAAGCCAAATGAGATTGTACACTGGGATAAAGTGTCATGCAAATAGCTCGAATCCCAACCAAAATCAGGCGTCGATTGTTAACACGATGGATTGCAGTGATGACATTACGGGGTGTACTACTACTAATGCTGGCTTTCCTTCGCATGGTTCCGAATTCAATAACGGTGGAGGTGGTGTATACATTACTGAACTTGCATCCACCGGAATGTCGTAAGATCAATCTGCGTAAATAGTACCACGTATATCACTGAGTATTTTTAGTGTATGGTACTTTCCCCGCAATAACATCCCGTCTTCCATTTTATACTCCAACAGTATTAACACAACAGATATTGGCACACCGGTAGAAAATTGGCCAGCTTCTATTTGTGGATCCCAAGACTTCAGTCAAGTCTTTTTCCCTCAGTCTCTTATTATTGAAATTATGCTTTGTGACTGTGAGTTATAATGATATTGCTCTCGTTAGTGCTTACTTAAGTACCATGGTTAGATCTGAGTAACACACCCTCGGCATACAACGAAACATGTGGACCGCACGCCTGTTCCGTGTTTGGAGATGGTTCCAATTTTACGGATGCATATTTTGAGATAGGATCCGTCCAAGTGTTCAGCCAGTCGGCCGATACTCCAATTGTATCAAAAAGCAGCGCTTCGACCAGTAGTGCTACTTCTACGGCACCCAGTAACGCAGCGGGAAGATCTGATTCTAACAATCACAAAGACATGAAAATAGGGCTTGTTATAGGCGTTATTTGTGGCTTCCTTGTCACTGTCGCGGCAGCTTTGTTAGTTTACAGGAGATGGAAAAATACTTCAAATTCGGAAGTAGATCCCGTTCCATTTTTCAGTACTCGTCAGGGTAATATTAATGTGATACATAACCCGATGCATGTGCCACCACGACCGAAATCGTTCATTGTAGAGATATCTGCGGGCATAAACACTGCGGAATTCGATGTTGCAGAGGAAAAGGAACCACATTCAATCATCACTGCCCCTTTCCCTGCCCCTGCTGCCTCAACCCGCGTGGAAACGGCAGAATTAATGGAGGAGCTTGACATGCTGAGGAGGCGGTTAGCAGAGGCTACAGAGTCTGTGGCGGGGGATACACCACCTCCTACTTATTACGAGAATGACGAAAATGTTGATTGAGTGGATTATATGTATTCCAACTTAATTATCTTTCTGTAGTTAATTTTTGAACGTCTAAACTACTAATAATAATAAGAAACGTAGAACATTCAAGTTTCCTTTCAAAAAAAGCTGAGGTGGAGGTGAAATTTCAGATATAACTGTTGTTATAATGTGTAATATTCAGAGAGAAGGCAGGTAAGTAGTAGTCACAGTAAAGGAGTCGGCAGACCTTTCACCAAGCCAGCTAACTGTTTGAAACGACTTGTGCTGGGTTCCCTTTGGTAATCAGGCTGGTAAGGCATTCGGAATCTACGCATGTTTGGAGGTGGAATTCAAGTGAAATTAAGCAGATTAGTAGAAGATCGAATTGTTCAAGAATTGTTCGCCATACTTAGAACGTCATCGGCCGATTCGACGGTCCGGAATCGTCAATCATCACGTGATGTTGATCAATTTTACCCCAACGGCTTTCCGACGTCGAGCTCATCGTTCTCCGCGTCCTGCTCGTATCCGAGCTCACTGTTCCTTGTAGTTCAATTTCTTCCTTACAGACGCCTGGAGTACTCGCTGAAAGTAAGGCCTCTTACATTGACAATAGTCTAACATCGAGCGAGCTGACATGTTGGTTTTCGAGTAGAACTTTCACTCAGCATCCCCAACATACCTACTACTTTCACTCTACCAGAACCCCAAAATAATGCAGGCTACATCTTCCTTCTCAAGGACCCTGCTACTATTCAGCAGAATGTCAGCAAGAGAGAACTCGTTAAGGCTATCAACGCCAGCGAGCACGACAATGCGGTGGTACCAGCACCACCACGCGCACCAGCAGTCGCCATCCACTTTCCTCGCCCCGGTGTATCCAACATGGCAAAAGAGCACAACGAGCTCCTTATTTCCCACACGAACACACCGTAGAACAATACACGCATCCTCTAGTACGCCCGTTCTTTATCTCCGCAGGAGCGCACCTAACCTCACCTTTGCAGTCGTCCAACACTCCGGGATAGACCGTCCCGAACCAGGGACTGGGTGAGTAAGTCCTCTCTCGCTCTGCACCTCGGCTTGGCTGAGCGTGGTACACTACAGGATTAAAGTCACATTCGAAGATTCGAAAGGGAATTTGATTAGAACTGTGGAAGCTAATAAGGGGGATGATATTTTGGCTATTGCGCACGAGTATGATATTGATTTGGAGGGTGAGTGTCTTTTTTTTGGTTTGGTATGGGAGTGCGGCTGTGCGCGGAAGGTATTCTGGTGAGGAGGGTGGTACTGTCTAGCTAGTTGATATTGGCAGCTCGCTGCCCTCTATGCCACCACATCCCCTCCCTCCCCCCCTCTTTCTCTCCTCTCCCTTTTATTCCAACACTAACCCCCTCCCCAGGCGCATGCGAAGGCTCAATAGCATGCTCAACATGCCACATCATCCTCCCCTCACACATCTACAACGCTCTCCCCGAAGCAGATGACGACGAAAACGACATGCTTGATATGGCGTTCGGTTTGACTGATAGCAGTCGCTTAGGGTGTCAGGTGAAGCTTACGAAGGAAATGGGGGGGATGGAGGTGAGGCTGCCTAGTGCGACTAGGAATATGTTTGTTGATGGTGTGTGATTCGTTTTTTGGTTGGGAGGGGGGTGCTGATGGGATTTTTGAGGGTAGGGAAGAAGGCTGCACATTAGTGGGTATCGTTGTAGGGGGGGTAGGGTATGATATATGTGTGCTTGGATAGATTTTATGGATGGCTTTGATTTTGCAATTAGGTGATTTCGCTACTGTGTTGTGAGAGGGACAAGAACAACTTTCCATCAGTTACTCATCAGAGATTATACCGCTTACACCTCTTACACCCGTACAGGATATACTCTCTTGTACATCCTGCCCGACACCCGGCATCTTACTTGCTAATTGTTATATATCCGTGTAGCTCAACACCGTCCTCTTCTACCCATCCTCCCCGAAGGAGCCGATGTCACTGGCGGACGTCCTAGAGCTGTCAGCTACGAGGCTATGAAGGAGGTCGATGTTTGCGCGCCACTACGAGGGATACGTTTATCGATGGTACGTATATGATTGCTTTTCAGTTCATGGGCGGAGGCTGATTGGCTGGGTGTACGAAGAAGTACCGTATCCTACACTTGCTCAGTGTCGTCGTCTAACCTTGCTCTGACCATCCCACGTCGTCTAGAACGACGACCACGCCAACGGGAGAGCCGGTTAGGACATTGCAGGCCGCTACGAGGAATACGTTTGTCGACGGTACGTACGTGTTGTTGCATTTCGATCTATGGGCGGAGCCTGCTGATTGGTTGGGCGTAGAGATGAAGGCTACTGTATCCTATCCTCAGTATCGTCATAGTACCTTGCTCTGACCATTCCAAGACGTCGAGAACGACAATTGTGCTGACCGTTAGAGCTGGTTAGGGGCTGAGGCCGATGCCCTGTGATCTTATCCAACTCAGTACCATCCGAGAAGCGGAGGGCCACCTAGTCTTAGTATCACCTAGTGGTGACGACTATTACCTGGCTAGCGTGCCAGAAGAAACGGGCGGATCTGAGGACGTACGGTTTCCACTGGCCGCTACGAGGAATACGTTTGTCGATGGTACGTACCTGTGTTGTTTTCGGCTCATGGGCTAATTGTTGGGTGTAGCGGAGAAGGCTGCCATACCCTGTATGATTCTCGTACGGGCCCACGACGTTTATGCAGACCGGCAGAGGGTTAGGACGGTGTAATGAGGCTATCAGTGATGCAGTTACCGGCTGCTAGTTACCATGAGGAATGTGTTGATGGTCGTTGGTGCATGATGGTACGTGCATTGTATTGGGGTGTAGGCTGAGGCTAGTGACCTGTATATCTCATTTAGCCCAGCGCACCCGAGAAGTGAAGGATGACCTAGTACCTACTAGTAGGGATGAATACGAGCTGGCTAGGGTGCCAGAAAATAGAGGCGGATGGGAGGCCGTACGGTTTTCAGCTGCTAGTCGGTGGTACGTGCTGTTGCTTTTCGATCTATGACTGGAGGTTGATTGTTTGAGTGTAGAGATGAAGGATGCCGTATTCTACCTACACTTGCTCAGTGTCGTCACTCAGCCTTAGACTATCTCACGATGCCATAACTTAATCAGACGATGTCGAAAGCGACGCTCGCGCTGACCACTAAAGCTGGTTAGGGCATTACAATCTGAAGCTCATGAGGTGTGGACGAGATGATGATGCAGTTGCTGGCTGCTATCTTTTATGAAAAATGTGATCGTTGACGGTAGTTGATGGTACGTGTCTTGTCCCCCGGTGAGCGGGCTGAGGCTAATGGTCTGAGTTTAGGATTAAGGCTGCGCATCGCAGCCCGTTGCTTGCATTCACTGATATCTATAAGTTTTGCTTTCTGTGTTGGTGGATTCTCCGCTTTGCTGCGAGTTCCTTGAATTGTCTATTATGACCGTCATGCAGTCATCGGTTGGGAGGACTTGGAATGAGGTTTTATCACTTCCCAGCTTGATACGGTAGACTATACAGTCATCGTTCTCTAGCCTGACTTGAGCAGCGCCCTCCTACGTGTTCCTCAATGGTGCGTTTTTGCTTTTTGCAGCTAAGCTATGGTTGATCCTTATGCCTTACAGGCCTACTTGCTCTTTCTGGTGCATGCAAGCTCACATCCACTGGTTGGACGTCGCCTATCAACTTATCTACGACCTTAATTCAACAGCCATCTTGAGACAGACCCGGCGGATACGGACTGGTTGGTAGACTATGTAGCGAAGGGGTGATTGATGGCTCTATAAACTCAGTAACCCAGCTCGAGGCATGAGGTACCATTATCACCTTGTTGATGCATCTACCAACTTCCTACTTCAACAACCACCTCGAAGCAGATCATAAATACTGCCTGATGAGCCAACGAAGGGGTGATTGATGGGGACACCCATCTACTACGTACGACCTACCTCACTCTCCTTGCCACATACTTTATCGCCGCATTTGGGCTCAGTGCGTCTGCAAACTCAGTCCCGCTGGAGGCCCGAGGTACCATCGTCTCCCGCTGCGAAGTGATGGTCTGATCTACCACCAAATTCTCCAGGTGCAACGCCAAATTAATCATAGAGATAGTTCTTAACATGGCCGACTAGCTCAGTTGGTTAGAGCGTCGTGCTAATAACGCGAAGGTCGTCGGTTCGATCCCGGCGTTGGCCAACCTTTTTGCGCTTAACACCGAACTGACGAGAGCTTGCCTCGTTATTACTAGCTCGTGGCGGTCTGAGAAATATTACTGTTCCAATGCACCCTTTTATGTGATCCGAAATGAAACAAAATAACTATGTTAGATTGCAAAAAATTCAACAGAAGTGAAATCCTAAGTCCTTTTTGCCATAAGTTATCATCGTGAGTGCGTATTTGCAAAGACCTGCCCATATTCCGGAGGAAGTGTTCTTTCACTATGAGCTGTAAAGACTACGGGGCCCGCATCCACCTCTCGCGGAGGTGTAGAACTGGAAGCACGTTCGGACGTATTAACATCTACAGAAGATAAAAGTGCATGCGAGAGCGTTCCTGAAGACATATTACGATGCTGAGGTTGGGCCGGTTTTCCGGACCCCGAGGAAGAGCTTGAAGCAGCGGGTCGTCCACCAGCATACACAACAGGAGCACTGTGGAGATTGTTGACATTGTATCCCATTAGCGGCTGAGAGGTGCTCCTTTGTAAATCGTAAGGCGTTGCGTCAAGGGAGTCAGAATAGCGTCGCTTGCGCCGCATGAAGAACCACCATGTCGTTAAAGCTATGATTGATAGCCCTGCAATCCCGCCGACTGCGGCGCCAACGATTGCCCCGACTGGCACTCCTGACGACCCAGATGTAGAGGATGTATCAGAAGTTGATGTTGGATTGCTGGCTACCGTAATGCCATTGTCATGTCTTAACCCATGTAAATCGTTTAATTTAAAATACAGTGTTATACACTTACGAATATACCAGATAGTCAAAAAGTGTCAATGATTCATTCCCAAGGTTCCCTTGTTGACCGTTTTGAAGTACGAACTGATGTTGCCCCGGGGACAACGATGAATTTGAATAGACAGGAACTTTGTATTCGAACCCATTTGGGCCTGCGGTGGGTATCCATTCAAACCGGCCCACGAGTTCACCGTCGATGTAGAAGGTCATGTTGCTGTACGTAGTTACACCAGGAGTAGTGAACCCAAGGGCACAGAAAGCGTATATAGCACTTCCTTATAGTCCGCCGTGTCAATATACATAGTGCAGCAGAGAGCAGTACATAAGTACCATTAAACGAGAATGTAGCAGTAAGGGGTCCGCTTGGAATATGGGCAGAATTGGCTGCCCAGTACTATATGTGATGGTGAATATCTTGATAGCATTTGAAAAGTCGACACATAGAACTTACAGTACCATCATGCCATGTCCCAGCATTCATCTGTTGTGGATCAACGTCTGCACGACAACCAGTACATGACGTTCCGTCATTCCAATCGCCTGCTGGGAGGTATGCGATTACCCTTCCGGTTAAGGGGTCTGGATTATCATCGTCGACAGTAACATTGACGAGGACTGCTTTTGTGGCGGATATAAGAGACAATAAGTAAAGAAGAAAATGTGAGGGAAGAGTTGAAAACATCGGTGATGGCAGGATGGAATCAACGTTAGGGAGCGTCAATTGGACTCGGTTTCTTCAACAATGCGATGCTCCCGACTTAGATGATGGGCGCTCCGCGTATCTGGCTGCCAAGTCGCAAGGCTATCAAACGATAGTGCTGCTGGCACATTGCAGTGACTGTGCGGTGACTGTGACTGCACTGCAAGATTTTGAACTCCGCCACACTGCACAGTGTGTTCAGGTGCCTGTGAAGTAATGTGCAGTCAACGTGGATACAACGCCCAACCAGCGCTCACCCACGGACCACCGCCCGTCGATCATCTCCTGTCACTCTGAGCTTCGCCTTCAGGCTTGAGCCCTAAGCTCGGTTTCCGGTCTTTTGACCTGCCAGCATTCAACATCTACGTTTATTATACCACCATGCAAGTGCTATACTGTTTCTATCTATCCAAACATCTCAATGTTAGTCTAAATACTGTTTAACCACTGGTAAGTCGTACTTTTAGTAGTAGCTTACATTTAATACTAACAAGTCAAAGGTATATATATTCTAAACTGGTCCTACTTCACGCATCAATGACTGGTTTGAATTCTCTGCACCAATTCTTGAAGTGCGCTGGTGTTCTATCTGTGCTACAGGAAGCAAATTAGCTGATTGCGAGCACTTGGTCATATAAAACTCTTCGTTGAGTATAAACCACACCGTCTACAGCCATTGAATGTGAGAATGGACTGTCCCTGTGCCCGCTGATCCCGCCCGGCTTGTATCGCTCAACTCTTCTGGCATACAACTCTTCAATATATCACTCCTGAACACTGCCCGACACCTCATTTCGATCCAGGAACATCCCAGATTGCCTGAATTCTTGGACCGTATCAATGGAACTCAATGGATTGCAAACTCTTTGTCGCGCTGACATCAATCATGTTATGGCTCACTTGGAACATGATACAACGTCGCACCCACTCAATTATTGTGTGTGTCGTCGACTTCTTGTTGAATATGCTACTATTTTTACAGTCTTTCAAGTTGAATGCGTAAGTCCTGCTCCGCTCTCCCCGCTTAATTCTCCTCAATATATCACACCTGAGCACTGCCTAGCGCCCCATTTCCGTTCAGGAACATACAAACTCTTCAAGACCAATCAAATTCTCTGATTTTTTCGTGTTACAAGTTTACAACCAAGTCCACAATTTATTCTGATATGTCCTCTCGAAAATTTTCTTTCAATTACCCGTTTACCCTTAGATTCTTCCCTCTTCCAATTTTCGGCTCTGAACCTCACCTCATTTCCGTCTCCTGCGTCTACATGATCCAAAATGAATCTTGGTCTACTATAAAACCTCTGTATATAGTTCCTTTTGAATTCAGCGATTTTTCTCTCCCCAATCTCAACTATAAGCCTCTTCAAGTTATATCTGGTATTTCCACTCGTCTTTAATCTTTGTTTCTTTTTAGTTTTACTGAACCTTCAAAATCATCCTTGTCATCGATTACTTCTGCGGTTTGCTTTAGTGCTCACAGTTCCGGTTCGTTCACTACACTACCATATATTGATTTTATAACTCTTTTTTGTTTCTTTTTTGTTTAGCATTATCGTTCTAGACTTCAAAATGGCTAATCATCAAGGTGTTTTTCGATGTAACTCTTGTGGGCAGTCAGTTACGACCTGTAGCTGCTCTCGACCATCTCACTCGAGGCAGCTTTGGAGTAATGGGCCACAGTTTACAACTCCTCGTCGGGCACCGCAGTATCCACACCAATATTCTCAGAATACCCCTTTACAGTTTCGTCCACCTGCTATACCATACCATGCTGGCCCATTTTCGCAAGGGTCATTTTATGATCCAAGAATGTATCCTGGGCACTACCTACCACCTGGTGTGCCTGCTTCGATGTCCACCAGACCTCCAGTTACACCACAGCCAGTTTCTGAGGCTGCTCGTAACCCTCTTTCTGAGGCACCCCCGCCTATTCAAGTATTACCCAATGTTGCAGCTACAAATGGAAAACGAAAGCGTACTAATGGAGCAACTGCTGCATCGAAACGTTCTCGCCACAATGTGGAAAATTCTGACCCATCGGATGAAAATTATAACCCACCTGTGGCCATAACATCTGTACCTGGTGTTGGTCCTGCTTCCACTCCAGTTCGCCCACCCATCAATCAACCCGATCCTGTAGTTGACAGAGGTCAAACGTCAAACTCAGAGAAACAAAAGCTCGAATCAAAGCAAGCAGCAACCGATGTTTGGTATTTCATGCGACCACTTGAAACACGTGAGCGCCCCTTGGATGCCAGATCGCTGCCTTCCACTCAAATCTCAAAAACAAAACCTGGGAGTAAATTTGTTGGTTGCCGTCTTTGTCAATTGTAAGTAACTCAGATTATTTACTTGCGTACTTTATTTTTATACTTATATTAAACCAGCCCAGAAAATTGGAGAGTCTGGATAAACACGAATGGAATGGCGGATACCATTCGCAATCATCTTTCAAAGGACCATGAAAATGAATGGCGCAAGATAGTCTCAGTGGAGCGATTGAAAGGATGGGATAAAATTGGCCAAAAAAGCGAATTGGCTGTGAAGAACCCATTCACTCTTGATGGCTTTCTGGAGAGACTTGCTCGATGGATTACGGTTGATGATCAGGTACTAATGTTCACATATTCAATAGTGGTATGCTAATAAATATTGATTATAGTCAATTAATGTTATAGAATGTGAAGAATTACGTGATCTTCTTCTCTACCTCAATGCAAATCTTGAAGACGGTGATATTCCACACCGTACAAAGCTTACAAACATTATCTTTAAAAACTACGAATGCGAATGGAATAAACTTATAAGTGATCTCCAGGTTCGTGTAATTTGTAATGATTCTATTTTTTTATTAACTGAAATTGTAAATAGAAATCTGAAGGTCGCATTTCCACTACAAGTGATTTATGGACTGATCCAAACCTCTGATCGTTCATGGCGCTTACTGTACACTATTGTTCTCATGATAAGTATGGTAACCTTAGGGTATTTAGCCGGCTTGCTGCATTTCGTTATATTTCTGGCATACATTCCGGTGCCAATTTAGCAGAGAACTATATTAAAGTTCTCAAAGAGTTGGGAATTTTACATAAGGTGTGCAATGTCTTTATTTTGTGAATATATCGCTGAAAATTACATCCTAGATTGGAATGATTACACTAGACAATGCTTCAAATTGTCAAACGATGATGGAGCATCTCAGGCGACTCTTACAAGACTATGGTATCCCCTTCAGTTCTGAAGGAAATCGCATACGGTAATATTAATTTTGGTTAACCGCACCAAACTGATGTTTTTGCTACTGTGGTAATAGGTGTTTTCCTCATGTTATAAATATATCAGTACAGGCGGCACTTAAAGAACTCTCAAAATCAGCTTCTAGCTTAACAGGAGATGATACGGCAACACCACCTTGTTTTGAAGTTAATACTTGCGATGCTGAATATGAAATAGCACTTGGTACTGACCTCGTGGCGAAGTGTCGAAAGCTTGTAACGGCATGTCGGGCTAGTGGAACACGTCGTGACGATCTCCAGTCTACAATCAAGGATGGTAATGAGTCGAAATCATTTCCTAATGGGCAACAACTTAGGCATGTCCAACTCTTACGTGATGTTGACACTCGCTGGTCTTCAACATATCTCATGATTAGCCGTGTTTTAGAACTGTATCCGGTAAATTTTAAAATTCTTCCTTTAAAATATTACTGAAATTTAGTGTATACAGGCTATCGACGTATTACTGAACAAGGTTAAATACAAAGAAATTCATAAGCATCTTTTAAGCGAAATAGATCTCAAGGTTCTCAGCGACATATCCACATTTCTAGAGCTTCCTCATTCTGTACAGACAGTCCTTTGCAGTGAAAAGACACCGACACTTCCTGCAGTTCTTCCGGCATACGAAGAGCTTCTGGATTTGTTGAGATTGTTCAAATCTAGCTGTCCTCAGCTCAATCGAGCTGTTTCGACCACTGTTGCAAAAATTGAAGAGTACGTCAAGAAATCTCGTAAAAATCGAGTTTATGCACTTGCAATGAGTATGTGAACAGTGAAATCATACTAACTCATAATTAATTGTCTTACTCTCTATTGTTTAGTTATTAATCCCGCTACGAAGCTAAAATGGATAGAAGAACATTGGACCACTGAGGAATGTCGGGCTGCAAAAGAATGGATGCTGGAAACGGTAAACCTTCATTGAAAAATATATTTTGCATAGAGGAAGACTGATAAGTACCAAGATGTTCGAGTTTCGCAAGGCCGAACGGAAAAGAACTTCGTCGCACTCCAGGACCCCTCAAACTCAAGCTTCTTCCCATTCAACCATGCCCTCAACATTCCCTTCATCCGAGCAATCGCAAAAACGCGGTCTCTCATATATTCGAGCACTTAGGAATAAATTACAGCAATCAGAATCACATGATCATGATAGTTGGCAATGCACTATCCCAAGCGCAGTAAATGACCTTTCAACCCAGGTACGTACACAGGAGGAACTACAAGCAGAAGAAGAAATAGCAGATGAAAAGGATAGGGTAGCTGTTGCAGAGGAGCTTCAGCGTTACCTGTCTGAAGGAGTATTGGAAGACATGGAGTTAAAAAGTGATTGTCTAACACGACATTGGCAAGTAAGTGGCAATTTTTAAGCAAATTATATTTCTATTTCTAATCTCAACTATTACAAAGAAGGATAAATTTCGTTATCCTACGTTATATTTTGTGGCACTCGATATCCTTCCTATCCAAGCATCATCAGTCGCTTGTGAACGTGTTTTCTCTTCATCAAAGGAAACAATTACTATGCGTCGAAGTTGCTTATCAACATCTCTTATGGAAGTCCTGCAATTTCTCAAGTATACATACCGACAGGAGCGCCTTAACCTGATGGAGGGAATAGTTTCATCTGAAGATGAGTTGTTACAGCTACAAGATGATACCCCCAATGTGTCGTCTGATGAAGTCCGAGATTTGCTATGCAAAGGACAAATTGATACGTTAATTGAACTATTAAATGAATAAATATCCTGTAGTTACAGAGATACTTAATATTTTACACTCGACTGTAATGTATATAGCTACTTCTTACTTATGTGCTACCGAATGAAGTTTATTGCATTGAAAATACAATGGTGCGCCCGAAATCTGCCAAAATGTTGCTTTCCATGGTTAGCACCTGGGGAGCGCCTACTAAGTGTCCAATTAGCGACGTCGCTTCACGGCACTTCACAGCACACTGTGATCACTGTGAGGCATGTCACAGTGACGTAAAATTTCGCTTCACTGCCACTTTACTGCACTTTGCGGCAGCACTATCAAACGATAAGGGAATCTTTATAATATCTGATGGGGTATGTCAATCATTCATCAATTACACATTTAACCAATTTCCAACAGACTTTAAGTGGACTAGTGAACAAAGCTTGCTGGCGGTGGTTTCTATCGCCTGAATTCCTGTTCCAATTCCAATTCAATTCAGCTGTGTTAGAGTCGTGCAACTGAATGTGAAGCAGTTCCCTATTAACGCTGTTTGCTGTGCTAGAAGAAAACAACATTCGTATGATAATCGGTGGTGCTACCCTTCGGAATTCAATCAGATTCTATCCGAGGAAGAATGATTTTATTCAGTTTCCCTGACATTGGCGTCTATATTGACGCTCGTTTAACTTTTCATTTGCTTCAGTTTCACATATACGTATTGATTTCGAACGAAAATAAACAGAGGTCCGACAACGCGAGAATTGCGAGTGCATTCTCCATAGTCCAGAATTATTATTTTTTACTTCGCAACTGCAGCATTGTAGAGCAGGCATTCTACAGTTGGGGCCACATAAACCCCACCAATTTTATATCTCGACAACGCGAATTTTTGGGCACAAACGGACTTCAGATTCGGAATCAGCAACATCAGAAACATCCGAAAACGATGTTTTCAGGAAATTCCCACGACAGAATAGGTGTGCCAAAATTTTTGACCAAAAAATCGACATGTTACAGGGTCCAAATCTACCTAAGTTAGGACGTGGACCCTATCACCAACCTATCACGGCATAGGAAAGAACTGAAACGTCTCATGAAACTCAATTTTCGACTCAAAAATGGCTCAAACCTATGTGCTCAGATATAAAACTACATACATAATATGTAGTGTATGCACTTACAAGCCAATTACAAGCATTCTTCTTTAAAGTAAGCGTCAAACAAAGAAATGGTTCCATGCTGACACATCAGAGGCTGCTGACTAAGGCTATCAGCTTGGTGCGCACTGAACCCCTACAGAGGGGAATATATATGCATTGACAATTGGTCTACTCTACTAGTTGCTGCTTCAATATTTTTGATAGGCACCTCAAGGCTCAGAATATTATCAATGTTCCAAAGTCCTCATCAGTATGGTATTTATAATGTAGCTATATATGTTTGGCAAGAATTAAATAGTTGTCTAATATTGCTTTAGAGTTTGTAGTAATTAGTATGCAGTACTAATTAGTTAAATACTTCTTAATAGTGTAGTATAATAGTACTAGTATTCACATGAAATCTGCTAAAGTTTCAGATTTATGCTGCTGTAGTTATAGTGTTATTCTAGAAAACATTTGAACAAGATTTAATACATTTTATAGGATTTTTGAGCATTTTTCATGATGTGTGCTGCAGGTATGTCCAGCTACTTAGGCTTTTTTAGTGCCGGAATTGGTACTCCGGCGGGAATTATTTTAACGGAATTATAACTAGATTAATGAAAGGATGCCAAAAATGAAATTTCCGAGATTTTACCTGTTTTTTTTTGGCTGTACGCCAAATTTTTGGGTCAAAAATACAAAAAATCAGTTTGAGCGAAATCGGCTAGTGGAAATCAAAAGCAGACCCTTGAAATATGCTATTCCGATGGTTTTCGGAGGTCAGAAAGCATTTGGGGTGTGGGAAAAAATCAACCAAAAAGTTGAAAAAAGTTGGTGGTGTTCATGTGGCCCCAACTGTACCTGCACTGCAAAAATGTGTTTTTCATCTCCATTACCTCACTCCATACATACTGTCATTTACTAATCATTTACCTCGTGTCGCTTACCTACATAAATGTCGTACGTACACTTCGAGTTCGAGAATGTCAGGTTACGCTTGCCCCCCCAACTCTGTCTCTCATGCGACCTCACTATGATCTGAAGGGATAGACGGATGTCTTCCCATTCGCACAATTCTTCTTTGAGAGGTTACCACCAACCGGTATCCCTCCTCTTTAGGATGATTATCATAAATAACAAAGTTCGTTAATCGAGGAGCAAAGGAAATGATTTTAAGTTGCTCCCTGGAACATGCAGCCGCTTGGCAAACAACGTTTCATTATAATAGACGATATACTTCTCAGATCATTAGGGCTGTAATTGCCAAAATAGCAATCCCACTGATCATGCCACGAACATTAAATGTGTCTAGCTTTGGCGCGCCAGAGGTGGAAGATGATTGACTAGGACTTGAAGCTGCAGTTGATGTGCCAGAACTCATCGGTGCAGTAGACGTTGAAGCTGTGCTTAACGTACCAGTGCCCAAGATTGGCAAAGATGATGATGAATTAGTAGCCGAAGACGCCGCAGAACTAGCGCTTGATGCGCCAGACACAGAAGCGGAAGTAGTCATCGATGATTGTGCCTCGCCGTTGTCATAACTGCATAATATCGTTTATCTCCAGATGAGTTAATTCACAAAGAACAATTGAACACTTACGAATAAACAAGGTAATCGAACAGCGTCAATGATTCATTTCCGCCATTCCCGAACTGTCCATTCTGGAGTATGAATGTGTGTTTCCCAGGAGTGAGTTTTGTGTTGGAAAAAACGGGAACATTACTGTATCATTTCGACCGAATGTTCACGATTTTTTGGCGTGACAATAAAGTTTGGTTCATTGTTCAGTTCAGAGTGATATTTTATGCGTGACATCGGTGAAATTTGTTCAAAGCTGGGTATGATAATGTAAGGGTTCATTGAAAATTTGAAATGCTGAAAACAATGGACCGTAATCTGCAAGTTCCTCAAACAAGATAACAACGATAACAAATTACAATGATATCTTCGACTCAAAATGCTGTAGCTGACTGTAGCGTCAATTATCCCCCCTCCCGATTTTGCATTTGCAACATTTTAGGTGAGAAATATCTTGGGAATGAGGATATCACAAGCTGTACCACGGGAATATTGGGTGGACTTGAGCCTTGAGCTAACAGCAGATGCAGAGAGCATTACTATTGAGGTACTCTAACGGATGCAACTCCATTGAGGCATTGCGTGAGGAAAAAATATAAAAATACTATCTATTCTTCGAATGCTTTGGAAGAGAATTAGAATATCTATCCTATCTAATTTACATGTACACCAGCTCAAAATGCACGAGAAAATTTTGAAATTTAGGCCAATTTTCGTTTCACTGAACCTTTGTTCAAACCCATCTGTGATGCGTGACAAATGCGAAATTTGTTCAGTTCAGACAGGTGTCGTTACGCGTGACTGAACATTCGGTCGAAATGATACAGTATAGTCAAAACCATCTTCTCCGGGTGGTGTCCTTACAAAGCTTCCTACTACCTTTCCGTCAATGAAGAAGGACATATTAGTGTAGGCATCCAAGGAACTAGTCGATGCTAAACCAAGAGCGCAGTATACGTATATGGCAGATCCTAGACAGGTTGTCAGATGGTATTTCACAGAAAATTGACAGAGAATACATACCGTTGAATGTAAACGTAGCATTAAGTGGCCCAGTTGGAGGGTTGCTTGCACCATCCGGAAAATACTTGAAAGAAATGGGAGTCAAACTACAGCATACCGGAGTGGAAATGCACGTACTGTTCCATCGTGCCACGTTCCCCCGTTCATTTTCGTCCCGTCAATAGCTGCAGTACAACCAGTACATTTTGATCCCTCGTTCCACACGTTCGCTGGAAGGTAAGAGATAACTTGTCCAGTTAACGGGTCGGGAAGTGAGTCATCGACCGTAACATTGACGAGCGCAGATCTCACGAGAGACACCAACGGGAGCAAGTAGACGAGAGCGCTGATGTGAATCATCTCTGGAGGACTAGGATAGTGATTTGCAAACCATCATACAGCGACAACATGTGCCATTTTAACGAACTGAGCCTGCTACCGTGCATCCCTCCGTACCGCAGCGTTTCAGGCCTTCGGGCGTAGCGGATTATAGAAAATGACAGATTGATGATCCTCTAACTCTTCTTGAATCTCCGTTCGCATAAGTAAACGATCGTAACAATCACCTTTTAATCAATGATGACGACCCTTAGCGCTTTAAAGATAAAACATATTATAAGAAGTCCCAGGCGTCTTTGTGGTCCCCCTGGGTATTTTTGCCTCTGCCTCTCAATCAACGGCCCTTTAAAAGCGTAGAAACGTTCATGATACAGAATTGAGCAGATAATAGAATCAGTTAGTAATATCGAACAGGGTTCCAATCTGGTGAGAATAAGCAACTTGAAATAAGATACAGCCGTCAATAGCTTATGATAGAAGCAGTGGACTCATATGAATTCAAGATATGGATGAGTTGACAGTGCCAAGTAGTTGTGAATGCGAATGTAAGATTCAGAATCCAGACCCGGGTGTCACGGTCACTAACCAACGCGCGCCTTAGCAGAAGTTGGAGTCGGGTGTTGAAATATAGCCATACTTATACATAAGTAGGCTTATAACTTAACTCCGATCCCCAACCGATACCTGAACTTACGTGCCCGAAACTGAGGCGCAACTTCAAAGTTGAGCAGTGGCATCCAAATGAATATTATTACTGTCTTCGAATAAGCACCCACTTCTAATCATAATATCGACAATAAGTAACCTCGCTGCTCGGTTCCGAAGTCGGCTTAGCAAACAATTTGGTATTTATATGTATATAATGTCTCTGACAATTTGCGCATACTCCGGAGGTGGAGTCGATCCCTGGTCCTCTAACCTACCGTCCTGATAGTCCCTAGTCGGTGTATTTAAACATCCATTCACAGATGGAGAAAATTCTCCAAGTCGTCGTGTAATTGGTCGGACTGTGGCACTGGCCAGCGATTTAACATAGGGAGATGGTATAGCTATCTGTGAGGACAGTTGCAGGGTATGCTCTGGGCTCTGCAGATCATGGGATATAGTAACAGCTTTTGCTTTTTACTACGTTGCACCAATAACCATATCACGAAGGCAACAATCACTATCCCTGATACAGCACCTACCACTACTCCGATCACTGCAATTCCACTAATGTTTTTCCTAGATTCAGAACCCGAGGAAGGGGAAGATATTTGTGTCCGTGGTTCGGTTAGTTCTACACCATTATCATAAATCCTAGGGCTGGCTCATGCCGGCATAGCCCACTCCTAGTACCTAAGTATTCCGTGATCATCGATCAGTGCTCAGTGCTTAGCACTTGAGTAGCTACAATTTTTTTTTAATATTGAATACAACTGTGTAGCATAAAAAGATAGAACAAATAACCTAGTAATTTTCAAACATTTAATGGGCATGCCTGTAGGCTGTGGTGTCGAATAGTAAGAATTTAGGTCTAGTCTGATAACCAGCTATTGAAGATTACAGCTCGGAATCAGGGAGGGGTGGCAGGAGTGTGTACTCAGTCTCAGACACTCAGGAGAAGACTTGGATATTCAGCACTCAGCAGTCGGAAGATTTCACTGAAAAGAGTGAACCATATGTATTTACACATTATCTATGGTAATTATTGCATTGCACAGTGGGAAAGAATTCATTTGCTCTAGTAGGCCTTTGGTAAAGTGCAATAATCTCTCAGCACTGACTGGTT
The DNA here is from genome assembly GCA_025738555.1 of Cyathus striatus. Taxonomy (NCBI): domain Eukaryota; kingdom Fungi; phylum Basidiomycota; class Agaricomycetes; order Agaricales; family Nidulariaceae; genus Cyathus; species Cyathus striatus. Next base: position 1,376,895 of record JAOVFP010000011.1, read on the forward strand.
TTTGAAAACGTCGAGATATAGAGTACTATCAAGGGACAGAGCAAGCAGCATTGAGTACCTACAGTGACATAAGCTACTCAGAACATAATGGACATATATACAGCCCACTTACCACTGGCTGCATATAAAATAATCACGTTTTGGTGATCTGCATCCATTCAAAGCCCAGCCATACTCTATCAATGTGTAGAAAACTTATTTAAGTGACTTGCAAGTGGCTTTCATTGACAAAGAGGAGCTGTTGGGGAACTAAGTATCATCTGGATCAATACAGACTGAGACGTGTAAAGTTAGATGCTTACACTTGTGTTATGGTTCATGTTCAACTATAATGCTGGTGTATTCCTGTGAATACAAAATGTTAGTCTTTTAAAAATAGTACCTGTATGTACCTTTTAATATGACTTAAGTTCTTGAGATGTGGGTAGTGATAATACTTTGAGGAGTCAAGCATAGAGTATGATAAGATTCAGTAAGTGAGGCAGCTTAATTCACCAGAGACTGCTAAAGGGAAGACTATGTGATCTTCGCTTTCAGTAGGCATTAGAGCAAGTCAGTAACGTCCTATAGTGGTATTTAAAGATTAAACAGAGTGAGTCTGTTTTTAATCTTTACTTTAGGTTTATTTTAGTAGTCTCGATACGAGAGTCTCAGTTAGAAGTTGGTAAAAGATGATATTCACAGTAAGTAGGTATAGTACTTATACTTAATGCTAAGATAGCTTTGTGTACTTGTAAGGATGTCTAGAATATTCTACAATCATCACCTAACTTCTATACATTATGCCAATATATGACAGTGCTCTGGTAATATGTTTAGAAAGGTAGGCATAATGCAGCTTGATAATAGAGTATCAAGCCTAGTGGTGAGAAATACAAAGGCATATTAGTAAGGAAATTTCATAACCCATAACAACTTGGATGCTACATTATTCAGCAAACAGCTGTAAACTCAACTGCACAGCATAAAATTCCCTGCATAACTGCAAGAATCTGGTGCACCCTATAACCCTACTACCTTAAAAGGTAGTGGGAATAACTAAATACTTCAGTCAGGGAAGGTAAATTCACTAACCACAGGCTTACAAGTAAACAAGGTAATCCAAAAGTGTCAATGTCCAGTTCCCCCGCTGAGCATTGAATTGTCCATTCTTAAGCATGAAGCTATGAGATCCAGGAAATAAATTTGTGTTGGAATACACAGATACATTGTACTCATAGCCTTGAATTCCAGGCAGGATTTCTTCATAATACCTAACAATCTCTCTGTCGATGTAAAAGGTCATATCACTGTAGCCTGTTGGATCACTTCTTGATAACACAATAGCACAGAAAACGTATATGGCTGTCCCTAAATCACTAAATTTAGTACTTGAATCTCACCCAATGATGAGGAGGAAATACCATTGAATGTGAAGCTTGCGTTAGGAGGTCCGCTGAAATACTCCAGAAAGTTCTATACAAATTGAAAGTAATCATTAAATCTCTCTTAATAGTGCAACATAATCATTGGTATACTCACAGTACTATCATGCCATGTTCCAGCATGCATACTCTTGACATCTAAAGCTGCACTGCAGCCAGTACAGGCTATGCCATCTTTCCATCCACCCCCAGACGGAACATAGGCAATTAAGTTTCCTGTTAATGGGTCCAGTAAAGAGTTGTCCACAGTGACATTGACAAGAATGGTGTTTGCAATAGCTATGAAGGGGATTAAATAGCTATATGCACAACCCATTTCTAGCGAGTGGGAGTCGTGGCTTCGATTCTGATAGATCACTACTGGTAAGCACTGGGGCTGTGAGCTGTTTCATCACCAGGAGCTTGATTGAGTGCATTTGGGATCATAACACATGCACTGTGATCAATAGACATTGCATTTGAAATCAATGTATACAAGTACAAATCAATGGTAGATTGTGCATATGAAATCAATGACAATTAAAAATGAAATCAATGAGAAATAAATGTGCAATCAATGAGAAATCAGTCAAAAATCAATGAATAACTCAAAATTGTTAGGTACCCAACTACAGGGTATACTAAATACTAGGGTGGTTAACTATATACATATACTTACTTTATCTACTAGACCATGAGTCCTTTTCTAACAAATAAACTTTACTCTATATTACACATACCTGGAGAGCGAAATCAATGTTGAAATCAATCATTTGTACTTAGTTTAAATTGCATTTTAAAGTGAAATCATTGCTGAAATCAATCCTTTTGGACTTTGTAGTATTATTGGTACAAGTTTGAAATCATTGGGGAGATCAATGTAAATTCCAAGGGAAATAAATGGGAAATAAATGTTGAAATCAATCATTTGTACTTAGTTTAAGTTGCATTTCAAAGTGAAATCATTGCTGAAATCAATCCTTTTGGACATTGTAGTATTATTGGTACAAGTTTGAAATCAATGGGAAAATCAATGCTAAATTCAATGTTATTTCAATACTTGTTTTATATTTATTTTCATCATACATAAATGCACATATTATGTAAAAAGTGTTATATTGGTAATAATACTACAGCTTAGAAAACGTGATCATGTGATTTTATCGTTCTACCATTTTTGAAACTAGTGCACCTCTGTGATGGCCATAGAATAGAATGAAATAATATATTGATTTTATTATTTATTTTCCATTTATTTCCCAATGATTTCAGCAATGACTTCCCTATGATATAACATTGATTTTCACATTAATTTCCCATTTATTTCCCTTGGAATTTACATTGATCTCCCCAATGATTTCAAACTTGTACCAATAATACTACAAAGTCCAAAAGGATTGATTTCAGCAATGATTTCACTTTAAAATGCAATTTAAACTAAGTACAAATGATTGATTTCAACATTGATTTCACTCTCCAGGTAAGGTAGGGCTCACTAAGTTCCAGCACCCTTATGTAATCACATTACATAAGCGCCAAGACCGGCCAAATCTGAGGTTCAGAAAATTTCCAAAAAAATAAAGTTAAAATTCATTGAATATATTGTTTGGGAAAGCAAATTTACCTTTCAAAGCTCCTTTACAAAACAATTAAAAGTAGTTTTTATCACTTTGTGTGCATCTAGCCAACTAAAATGCTCTCCCTCAGAGTGGAAAGATATCTCCTGTTCCACTGGATCACGTGATATTGTGACATTGCGTGACATTTAGATGACATATCTCAATATGTCACGCAGTGTGATGGCCAAATTTGAGAACTCAAAAATATAAAATGCTGTCATTCGCATGGAAATGTAACAAATATGCATTTTCTACAATAAAAAGTATTTCTATATCAAGTCTCCCAAAATTAAGTTTATTTAAAGTTTTCTTTCTGGGAGTGAGAGATTAAATGACCACAAATGCATCCCAGAAGAAAGAATTGCATTAGGGTGGATTGTGACTGAGCTGATGGTTGTCAAAGTTGATGAAGGGAGTTGCTTACATAAGGGGTGCTGGAACTTAGTGAGCCCTACCTTATGTGTAATATAGAGTAAAGTTTATTTGTTAGAAAAGGACTCATGGTCTAGTAGATAAAGTAAGTATATGTATATAGTTAACCACCCTAGTATTTAGTATACCCTGTAGTTGGGTACCTAACAATTTTGAGTTATTCATTGATTTTTGACTGATTTCTCATTGATTGCACATTTATTTCTCATTGATTTCATTTTTAATTGTCATTGATTTCATATGCACAATCTACCATTGATTTGTACTTGTATACATTGATTTCAAATGCAATGTCTATTGATCACAGTGCATGTGTTATGATCCCAAATGCACTCAATCAAGCTCCCGGTGATTGCACATTTATTTCTCATTGATTTCATTTTTGATTGTCATTGATTTCATATGCACAATCTACCATTGATTTGTACTTGTATACATTGATTTCAAATGCAATGTCTATTGATCACAGTGCACATGTTATGATCCCAAATGCACTCAATCAAGCTCCTGGTGATGAAACAGCTCACAGCCCCAGTGCTTACCAGTAGCGATCTATCAGAATTGAAGTCACTGGTGTGAGTGGAGATAAATATGTTCCAGTGAGAATTATAATCTTGCACTGCTGCTTATGAGTTAGCCTTTCAATGTTCTAAGTAGTACGCCTACCTCAATTGAGAGGCGAGCCTGAGCTTATAACACTACACCTTGCTGTGATACCAAATATGCCTCAGTTGTGCATTCTCACTAGTAACGACATTGTAAAGATGTTTTACTGAGATGAATGGCCTGGAAAGGGGGAATAGAGCTTTAGTACTAATTAGTAGAGAACACTGCACCAGATGCACATGGCATTGTAATTCATATGGTTGTATGTCATGAAAGTTTGGTTTGCCACCCAATGCATTAGGATGCATTGTAATGCCTTAAGGCAATGGTTGCCCCCCAGGAGGACGAAACCTTAGATGACATTGTAAAGGTTGGCTGGGAGACTTGTGACATGGTTCATTTGCCACTGAAATCTATATTCATTCCCACTACCTTTTAAGGTAGTTGGGTTATAGGGTGGTTTGGATTCCCCTATAAGGCAATTTGTGGATCGCGTTCGGGATCTCACTTTCTGGCAATATGATTGGCTACAGCCTAGGAACGCTCTGTGATTGGCTCATTAGCAGGCACCATGTGACATTGCATGACAAAGATCAATCTCCCGAACACCTTGCTCATCCCCCTCTTTTGATCTTTCTTCACCTTTAGTCATTGTCTTTCCCTCCCATCCTTGCTTGCATGCCCCATGGATTGCCATATGCCGACGATCAGTCATTCCAGTTTTCTCTTTCTCTTACATTCTTCAACTTATGGTTGTCCTCTTTTCTACATCATCTACCATATCCTCATCACTCCACCACCAAACCTCTTCAAGCTCCTTAAAGTTCCCATGAACACCCCTACGGATACCATTAGAGCTCTGTTGTTGAAGTACTCCGATGATGGAGTGATTCCAAGCCATTTGGAGAGGGTGGTGAAGAGGCTTTCATCATTTGATTTGCAGACTTTGTATATCAGGTCTGTAGATTTCAGCTTTACACTTGGTTCGTGGCTGATATTGTGGTGGTAGATTTGGACATAATGTCCTTGCAATTTGTGAATACTGCCTGACATACGAGGACTTTGCAGTCTATGCACTTCCTAGGCCTTTGCTCTCTTACATCCGTGAACTGGCTGTTGTTGGTGTACATTCCCTCAGTCTACTCCCTGAGCTTTGACTTATGCCTGGAGTAGATTGTGTCTCTAGACATGAACAACTGTGCTCACCTACATGGATTTGGTGTAGGGACACTCATTGTTGCAGCCTTAGCAGAAATCTACTACCTCACCACTTCCCCAATCAACATTCCCCCATGGGGAGTCGAGCAGGATGTGTTCATGGTTCGTACACTGCCCACTCTTGTCTTCTCTACCAACTAATGCACATACAGTGGCACGATGCCCTCCTGAAACCACGACACATCCTCTTCCTCGTACTGCCCCTACTAATCCAACACCTCCCAACTCTCCTCCCACCAACACTGCCCATTCGTATACCAATCCTCTCAGGGCTCATCCAGCCTCCACCAGGGCTCACCCCCTCCACCCGACTACAACTCAACCAAATCACCCTGCAAACTCTGGATCACCTCCTGCCTGCACTACACCTACTGAAATACACCCGTGCAGCACTGATGCGTACACCGGAGACATGCAAACAGTCAGAGAAGTGGTGGAAGCGCGAGGTGAGGGAGGGTGCTTGGATTAGGAGTGATGAGGGTGTGAAGAGAGCTGTGTGGGCTGCTGGTGTTGGGTTTGACATGGTGGAGGAAGGGGGTGGGGAGGAGGGCAAGTTGAGGACTAGTGGGAGGATTGCAGTTGATACCCTTAAGAAGGGTGGTCTTATGAGCGGAGGTGGAGGGGCTTAGTGTGTGCTGTACTTTGGTGTTTTCTGTCTCATTTGTCTACTTACACTGTGCAAACACTGTCAATTTTTGTTCCCAGTTTCCTTGTCAGAAGAATCAAGATAGTGCTAATAGCCATTTAATCAAACAAAGTGCAATGTGCTCAAGTCACTCTGCCATCCTGTGATCAAGATAACTTCTGAGTCTGGAACTCTGTTTCATCTGTGTACATACGATATGTATACAGGGCTGTGAGGCGGTCAAGTTTACCCAGAACCTTTTACTATCTTTTTAACTCATACAAAGATAAGCTCGAAACTCGAGCAGGCCTGGTCTTCATAGCATTTATCAGTACTTACTCCAATGAAAGTCTCAGTATACACTGAATGGTCACTACTGTCCTAGGCATTAAGTAGCTACAACAAATTAGCATCGGCTTTCGATATGTGATTCAATATACATTATTATATCCAACCTCTCAAATAGAGCTATACAACTATAAGCCTGGTGACAATTTAATACCTTTATTCACTTATACTGACATATCGTATTCAGAAAGCATTCATTCAGATCTTTTTAGCAAAGTTCTTTTCTTTTCACTCACTAGCATAGTTCTCCAAGTATAACAGGCCTATAAAACAATACGATATTCAGTGTATCAAGTTCCCTTCAACATACACCTGTCTGCCCGTCCCTCCCCTTCCTCCCATACCAACCCTAACCCCTATATATACAGACACAATGATCCTCCTCCTCGGCTCGCAACTAACAACAATCCTCAAATTCACCCTCACTATCTGAATACAAAAATCAGCAAGGAGAGTATCTCAGATGAGTGAATTCATTAGCGATGGCTGTTGTATCCAATTTACCTCATTCTCCCTCATCGATGTTCGTTATTCTGTTTTTAGATTTATTGACTGTGGTTCCATGAATTCACTTTGTTTTTTAAAGGAAAATTATTTAAATCTCACCTCCGGTACTACAATCTTCATTACTGCTAAATTGGTCCAGTGGTTGGACAGATATGCCTGGATCAGAGTATGTTTGTTTCCTTAATTTCAACCTGCCTGTTTATGATCTATTCCTGTTTCAGACTTATGAACTCCAAATTCAAGGCATTTTTTACTATCACTATTAATGTAGTATATTATTAACAGATCTCTTTTAATACAATTTGTCAACCATCCTTGCCCCTCCCTGCACTTAATTGCTTATTAATTTAAAGTTCCCCCTCATTGACTTATCATGGTAAATAAATGTCGGTGGTAGTGGGCCCTGCCTCTTGCCGGCCCTATTTCTTTATCTACTTAATGCATTGCATCATTCATAGACATACAGAGCAATTTGACGGGTATACATGGTTAAGTGCTGACAGAAGATTGATTCTATATTGTCCAGTATGTGCTACATTCCTCCAGCCTGTCTTAATGTGGTATCATATTGAGAACTCTGACTGCAAGGTCCACTTTGACTTGGGTCTGAAGTGTTGCAGAATTTCATTTATAAGGCTGGTATATAATTTGATTTTAAACTTCGAATCATCTGCTTACTAGCCTTTAGCAGCTATTTTTATGCCTCATAAACATAGACAAGTTGTAATTACACCGTCTCAAAATGATGAGTCGGGTGGGGAGATGGAGGGGAGTGATGAGGAGGTCCTGCCGATGGACCTTGATATCGCTGTCCCAGGTCCACAAGCAAATAGGGAAGTTTTACAAAAGGTATGTGTCTATGATTGGTGGGATTTCAAGTTTTTAACAAACATGATACTTGCAGGGCCTTATGAGTGCTCAGTTAAAGATCTCAAAGTTATACAAGGAACTCAGGAGAGTCTGTAAGGAGAAGGCTACGCTTGAAGCCATGAAGCCTCGTACTCGATGATGACTTCAACACACCAACACGCATCCTGATGATGACTCAATCATGAAAGCAGGACGGTATTTTACATATATGTACCAACCTTGGCTCTATGATACAATATCATTGGCTTTTATTCCTCCAGACTCGAACTTCGATGATACAGACTGGAACTCGGCCAAGAGGTACACAAACCCCAATGTAGAAATGGAGGGAATATGACGAGATCTTCGAACAGTTGTGCCAGCATCTTTACACAAAAGTATGGATTCATCGGATCACTTTATTACAAAGGTAAGTGGTTCTCTAAATTGAGTATAGGTAATTTGAGCTAACATACCACTGCAGTTTTATCATGGTATGCAACAACAACAATCTAATGCAGCAGAACATGTTCGAGAGGTGCTACCAATTATTATCAACAATAAATTGGATCAAAATATGCTGCTAGGCCTTAACTCGGAGTCGGGAAAGTACAAATTACTTCCTCCTGTGTTTTATCCAAAGTGGAATACTAAAGATACACATGTCTTTGCTTCCAATGTGTTGCTCGACGTAGATGTATCTTCAATTAGATTTCGTAACTCAACATTGACACTCAATGCTACAGCTTGGGCTATCCTTACTTTGTGGTCCAAGTGCTCTTCGGGCCAAGAAAAGGGGGAAGACCATCAATAATACAAATACCGTTGCTAAACAATGGGGACTTACCTCAGTCACTCCAGGATTTATCGCACTTGTTGCAATTTTGGTAAGTTGTTTTGTTGAATTATTCTATACTACATACTTATGCATATACACATTAAAGACATGCTTTTTTTTATCCAGCGATCCAGAGTTTGTGCCTGTCGGCGAGTCCGGTATCACATACGCAGAAGACTTCAAGGCTTATAAATCAATGTTATACAAATTTTACAACAAACCAAGTATTCGAGGCGTTTTTCAGCTGTATAACAATGTACTTTTTCCTAATCAGCCATCTGACAAAGAATGTACTGTGGAGCGTGATGATACAGGCTATATTGAGTTAATGACCTCCATAGGTAACGAGCCAGAATCAGATTAACCTATGTAGCCAAATTGCATACAAAATCGTCAGTGTAACATTAATTAATATGGGTGTAACTGCTTTTCACATGAAACTGTGCTCATGATGCCCAAATCAAAATGAACCGAAATGCAGCTGTGCTGATACTACAAGGCTTTGGATGAATATGTAGATATTATAGTGGCATCCTAATATGGTTCAAAGAATATGAAAGTCTCAATATACATCATATTAGACGGGGCTGTAATATAAGGCATTGTATGATGGCCAACATCTTACAAGTAGTTGGAAATATCTTATCATCTTGTACCTGGTGTCTCTCAATCATCTTATGAGGGATTAAAATGATTGTAAAGGCTTAATGCCTTCCAAGATAAATGGGACTTTCGTGACATATGGTTTATGGGCCATCAACTTTTTGAGTTACCAGTAACTCGAATGGAACTCGACTGGAACTCGAGTGGAACTCAACTTAGGAACTCACCTGTAACTTGAAAAATGTAAATTATCTGAATTTGTATGGTATATCACAGACATTCTGACGCTGCTATGGATTACTAGATTAATGCTCACTTACTATTGTGCCTCGGCACTCATTATTTCATACACCCCTGAATCTCCATCAAATTGATCAATGAGTGCCGCACATTGTTTTCCATGGCATGTTTGATCGCATTCATAAGTCTCATCATCGTCATAAACAGTGAGCACCCATTATTTCATTTCTGGCTGATTTTTTTTGGCAATTCCTCTCAATATTTTTGTGAACATGAATGTATATTAAATGCTTCAACTGTACAGCTAAATTACCTATGAAATAGTATGATAAGCTCAATTTACTATTATTAATGCTACATTTTATGTAATCACAGTACTGGATAATTTCGACCAACTGTTTGGTCACGTGTCACACAGGGCCATGAACAGAACAGATTTAGCTGTTGGTCACACGTCACAAAGACTCATGAACACAGGTACAAGGAAAATAAAAAATTGTGAAAAATTGTTAAAAATAAAATAAAATGAGTAGTAATATTTAAAACAGTATTGACACCAATATATACCTCCTGAAGTGTGTAATGAGTATAATAATTACACTTGAAAGCCATTCAAATCTGTTCCGGCTTAAATTTTGCTCACCCAATGGCTTAAGCTGCGAACAGTTCACTTCAGGTGTCACACATTCTATAGGGCTGCGAACAGAGGTTTGGACCATCACACCTGAAAGGGTCCAAACACTTGGTCGAAATTATCCAGTATATGATGTTTATGCAACTAAGATGTTATATTACATACAAAATAACTAGCTTCATATTGTAAAAAAAAAATTACAGGAAGAATCCAAAAAGTGAGAAAAGAATGCACAAAATACATGCTCACTGCTGAGCATGATGATGGAAGAAGTGCGACACGATCACCATCAATGCATCAGAAGCAAGTGGAGTTATCAGGGATTTGATGGCTGATGTGCATTGTGATGGTGCTATTTTTACACATCTCCAGCGGCAGGGGTGGGTGCAGGAAACAACGAGCTAAGGGATCACAACAATAATGAGCACAATAATAAAGTATGGGTTTTTAGTAATGGAATTTGAGGAACTTAAAGTAGGAACTTAACTGGAACTCAACTGGAACTCGAATGGAACTCAACTCAAATTCAAGTGGAGTTGAGTTGTCATTTACCACTCGAAGGTAACTCGATGGTAACTCGACTGACACTCAAATTTAGCTTAAGCAAGGAACTCGATGGAACTTAACTTCTACTCGAAAAAAAATAAGTGAGGAACTTAACTTGACTTGATGGAACTTAACTTTGACTTAAAAAAAATAAGCAAGAAACTTAACTTTACTCAAGGGAACTTAACTTTTACTCGAAAAATAAGCAAGTTGTATACCTGTATTGTATGAGTACCTTACAATAATTATACAGTAGTTTGTGTTGTTTCCCGCCTCCCCGCTCGCTGTTTCCCACACCTATAATTCAATATTTATTCATTTCTTATTAATTGCACATTCTCATTGTTGCCCGCACCTCCGCTCATAATTTCCCACGCTTCCGCTTAACATATCGCGCCTACATACTTTCATGCTCAATGTTTCCCATGCTCTACTCATTGTTGCCCGCACCTCCGCTCATAAATTCCCACGCTTCCGCTACCATTCTGATCTCTGCTTATGCTATCCCGCCCTCCCACTCATGATTTCCCACGCTTTTGCTTCTCCTCTAATCCGCTCGCAATTTCCCACGCATTTCATCATTCCCGCCCTCCCGCTCATAGTTTCCCACGCCTCTGCCTTTCACTTCTGATGCTCACTGCTGTCCACTTCTATTTCCCACGCATCCGCTTCTACTGTTCACTGCTGTCCGCATCCCCGCTCAACATTTTCCCACGCTTTCGCTGATCATTCTGACCTCTTTTCGTTTTCCTGCCCTCCCCGCTCATATTTTCCCACGCCTCCGCTTTTCAGACTAAATACATATGTAACTCGCATTTTTTATAAGTTTATTTGTATTATTACTTAATATAATATGGTCTACTATGTGTATAACAACTTACATTAAGTGATGCAAAAAGATTGAAAAAAAAAGAGCAAGAACTGAGCTAAAAATTTAAGAAAAGACTTGGTCACTGTTAAGGATGATGACTAGGAAGAGTGCCCATCAACAATCCCGCGATATGTTCACATGTTGATGTCGCGATGATGAATATTTGTGTTGATGTAAGTGATTACAGTTCAAGACGAAGACTTGCACTGAGCCAATCGTACAGGAGCATGTTCAATTCATGAAGTCACACTGACTTCATGAGCGCCCATTCAAGTCAGGGCCCAGACCGGGTGAGTCAGTAATGCTCTACCTCAAACTCGTGAGGTAGTGCTGACTTAACCTTGACATCACTTTATTCAGTCAGTGTGGATCTAGTTTTACTTATCGGTACTAGACTCCATTTCTTTGGTACAAAGAGGAATGCAGGGATTGATTATTCCGCATCCCTCGTCCTCCTGCACCAGGTCTGTTTCTATCTTTGTTTGTCTGTTATTCAAATTTCTCTAACATCCCTCATGCTCCTGCACCAGACAGGTATTCTTGACGTTGGTTTGCTTACACGCTGTGTTTACTTTACATCGTCCACTCACATTTGCTCATTTCCTCAATATCTCATAGATCAATACATGTCTCATCCACATTCTAGCGGAGATCCTCGGCACATCGAATTTGCTGAAGGAACCATTGAGACTGAATATCCGATTGTAACCGAATTATCGATGCGACCACTCAATAAAGGGAAAGGGCGAGCTGTTCCAGACACTTCGAAGTCTCACTGGGGTGACGCTCGAGGATCACGACTCAGTCAAGATCCAACAGCATCAGTGGATGAGCGCCGAGGACCATTAGGTACCGCGACTCATCACTCGCGTGAGACAGGGGACGTGTCGGAACAAAATGTCCCGAAATTTTTTACTGCCATCCTCGATGATCCAGCTGTTGGAGGACGACGAGATGCAGGAGCAGGAGGATCAGGAAGTGGACAAGGAGGAGAAGAAAGTCATTCAGATAGACCTCAGCCTTCACAGCCGGTTGAACATGAACCTCGAGGATCGTCTGGAGGCCAGAGAGGGGAGATCAAACATAACTACGGAGGCCATTTTTTCGAACATGGTTTGGCTGACAAGCTTGAAGAAATATATGACCAATTCATGAAGGGACAAATCACAAAGGACTACGCTGTCGCATTGCTTGGAAGGGAGCTCCCTCCCTTCACTCCAGACGACAGATCTTTGTCTGACAAAACCTTCAAAGCATATCTCGATGACTTTACCGAGCACACCTCACGTGAGTCATTCTCTGAGCACGTTGGACTTAACCCAGCAGGACAACGTCAACATGCTGGAGGGTTTGAGCCTAACGACGGCACTGCCCTCAAACGCATGTTGTCAGGAGCATCTGGTGGAGACGAAGAGTCTCAGCTCAGTCAACTGGACGAAGAAGAAAGAGAATCGAACAAGAAGCAACGAGTCTATCTTGCAGACATGCCATGGTACAGACGACGACAAGAGAAGGAGGCAAAAATTCACCCAGACATCGTCAAAATGAGAAAACTTATCAATAACTTCACCAATGACTTCAGTACCATACGACAATGGGCAATGGAAGCATCCTTCATCCCAAATTTCCCCGAAACCGAGTGGGACAACATCATTCGAGGAAGAGCGGTTAATCTGGGAGTTGTCAAATCAGCTATCAGCACCCCATCACGAATTGGAGATCTTGAACCATCAACTTCAAGTGCGACCGGACCACCACCAGCAATCTCGACTGATGGAGAATGGTACAATGCATGGTATCATACCGCACGCACAACAACCGAAGTTTTCCCACACCGACAAGAAGAACTTGATCTCTATGGGGGTTTCATTTCTAGACTCTTTTCCAACTCAACCAGTGCTCACCGAATCATTGCTTTTGACCAGGGCATCAGAACTAACATCACCCCATGGTGCGACATCCGACTTTGCGATTTCGGACAGTACAAAGACATTGAAACGGCATATCTCTCCCCCGATGGAAAATACTACAATCTCTCGCAATTCAAAACGCAATCGTCTTCGAAGACCAGCATGGGATGCGAGAAGTCAGGGGAGATCTGCTGGAAGTTCAACTCCTCTCTTGGATGCCGATACAAGGGAGACAGATGCCGATATATCCATAAGTGTTTCCGCTGCAATCAGGCAGGACATGGAATGGCATCATGTAGATCAGGAGAACTGCTGAAGTGAAGATGAGAACAGCTTAAAATTAGAAGACATCGGTCTTCATCCGTCTTATCGTAGGCATTTTCAATGTTTTTCTTCCTCCTTTTCTTTGACTCCAGTTCTTTCGTATACTTATATAGCACGGGCTTTTTCGAAGCCTCCTAAAGAATTTTCTCGAAATCCTATTATTCATTCAGTGATGAAAAAATATAAAGATCTGTTTAAAATTGTCACTCCTATTAATGTTAATATTTTTGAGTGTTATTTGATAGATCATCCCAATCAAATCTTCGTAAAATCAGTTTGTGAGGGTCTTCGAATTGGGTTTTGGCCCGAAGCAAAATTTCGCCCTGGCTACCCAGCTTCGTGGAATGCCTCAGGAGAACATCCCTCACAAACATCAGCTGAAGAAGCTTTTTTGTTGGAGCAATGTAAACGAGAAGTTGAACTCAGGTGTTTCTCGCAGCCATTTGAACCACCTCTTCCCCAAGGAATGATCTCAATGCCGATTCATGCCGTACCAAAAGGAGAGTCGTCATTTCGTATGATTACTAATCAAAGTGCGGGAGAGAACACTCTCAATAGTCTCATCTCCCGTGAGGCTGTTCAAGGACGGTGTCCTCTTGACTCACTACGTCATCTTTGGGATGCTATTTTACATCTCAAAAGGAAGCATGGCCCATTTGTTCGACTTATTCTTTTTAAATCAGATGTGAAAAGTGCTTATCGTCTATTACCAATGCATCCTCTCTGGCAGCGAATGCAGGTTGTTACAACACCAGATAATCATCTTCACGTTGATAGGAATAATGTATTTGGAGGAAGAGAATCAGCGCTGCTTTGGATTGCCTTTATCTCCCTTGTTGATTGGATTGCGACATTCGTCAAAACTATTCCAGACCTCTGCATATACTCTGATGACGTATTTGGCGTAGATCTGGCCTCAAATATCGAATGGTATAATTCTTATCAATGTTATCTTCCGTCACGTCAAACCCACCTTCTAACTCTATGGGATGAACTCGGAATCCCACACGATCATGAAAAACAACTTCACGGATCAATACTGCCGATTATTGGGTTCACTGTAGATGCAAATCAATCGTCAATAACTATGTCCGAAAACAAAAGGCATGAATTGATTGAACACATTGAGTGGTTCATTTCTCGTCGTTATTTCAAATATTCTCTACATGAATTTCAGCAGCTTGCAGGTTGGGTGAATTGGGCATTGAATGTCTTTCCACTCGTTCGGCCTGGTCTTTCGGCTGTATATCGCAAGATGGCAGGCGTTAATTCACCAAATTCGAGAATATATGTTAATAATGAAGTTCGAGAAGACTTATCATGGCTCTTAGGTCATCTCAAGGTTCAACGAGATCTTTTCATTATTGAAGACATTACATGGTCACCAGAACAAGTCGATACGACCCTGTTTGTTGATGCCTGTCTTCATGGGATAGGGATCTGGGACCAGCTACTTCACCTTGGATATCTTTATAATTTCCCAGCGTCTTTAGTGGGGGAGGATATCTATCCTTTTGAAGTCTTGGCTGTCGTTTCGGCACTATCTTTTCTCAAAGATCGTGTTTTATCAACACATACTATCATCATTTTTTCAGACAGTATGAACACGGTAGCTCTTTTCAACTCGCTTCGAGCACCAAATAAACTTCTAAACAAAATGTTGAAAATTTCCGTCAACATTTTGTTGCGGGAAAATATAGAGCTACGTGTACTTCATATTGCTGGAACTGATAATCAAGTAGCGGATGCTCTCTCTAGAGGTGATACTCCTAGAGCAATTTCTCTAGATCCGTATTTAACGGTTCAACATTTTATACCCCCACAAGATGTGCTGGGGGCATTTTCGAAATGATACGGTCAAATAGGCGTTCCAAGCAACCCAGACGGGTTCCTTGGACACGCAAACGATTCATACGGGAACGTATGATTACTTTAGGTTATCGTGTCGACTCCTCAACCTCCCTTAACTACTCATCCGCGCTGAATTCTTATATCGAATTCTGCCATATTCACCATCTGGACATTCATCCAACAGCTGAAAATTTGATTGATTACTTACTGTTTATGTCGCATCATGTTACGTCGTCGACATTGTCGACATACCTGTCAGGGATAGTCCACTGTCTAGAACCATTCTATCCATCAATTCGCGAAATTCGGAATTCTCGACAAGTTCGAGACATTCTATTGGGTTGTCGACGTCGTTTTCTCTCGAAACCAAACCGTAAACCTCCTCTTCCTCTTCACAATTTACAGTCAATCTGCAGACATCTGGATGTTCCTTCCGACCACGATACTCTTCTTTGCTTATCAATACTTCTTTCTGGTTTCTATGGTCTCCTTCGTCTTGGAGAACTTGTCACGCCAGATTCAACAAAGCTTCGAGACACTAGAAAACTGCCATCACGACTTTCCGTGCATTTCCCTACCCCCTCAGCATACCAATTTTCACTACCTACTCACAAAGCAGATCGTCGATTCGAGGGAGACATTGTTGTCATTCAAAAGCTTTTTCACGAAGGGCCGGATCCAACTCCAATTTTCCGAACCTACCTCTACTCACACGATCAATTATTTCCTGTGCATCGTCTTCTTTGGTTGAAAGCAGACGGAACACCTCCGACACGCTCTTTCTTTTTAAAATTCCTGAGACAATTTGCAGGTCCAATTTATGCGGGACACTCCTTACGTTCAGGTGGAGCTACGGCTTTGGCAGAACACGGAATTCCTCTCGAATCCATACAGCAAATTGGTCGTTGGAACTCTGATGCTTTCCAAATCTACATTCGTAAGCACCCTACTTTAATTGCCTCGCTTCGACTGCCGCACAACATTGCATAATCTTACTTTACTTTTCCTTCCTCCTTCATCTCTCATCCTTTTATAATTAATACCTAATAGCCGATACTCTTTCACACCTCCCATCTTTCATATTTTTTCCTTCCATTTTCTTTAATACTGTGCTACTTGTGCGGCATCGATGTTTGACGGCAATAGATGGGTTTCCATTTCAAGGTGGTGTCGTCGTTCTCGCTTTCACAGGAGAACTCACGCACTGCCGCTCCTACTCTTTTGGTGCGAGTGAGAACGATTGGTGGATAGTACAATACACATGCAAATGTGTGTAAATAAAGGCGGGCGGAGTGCGTGGGAATTGTTGAGCAGAGCTGTAGAAAACATCAGGCAGGGGTATGGGAACAATTAGTGTATACTTATTGTACATTTGAACTTTTGAAACTAGAATATCCGGAACTCAACTTACACCTGATTGGAACTTAATATAACTTGAAGGAACTCAACTTTCACCAAAAAAAACTTAGTGAAGAACTTAAGTTCACTCAAAAAACTTAACTTTAACTCGAAAAAATTAACAGGAGCTCGAAATATTAGCATCCCCTCTACTTGACTTGAGGGAACTTGACTTTCACTCAAAAAATACAAGTGAGTAACTTAACTTGACTCAGAGGAACTCGACTTTCACTCAAAAAAATAATAAGTGATGAACTTAAGTTTACTCGAGGGAACTCAACTTTTCCAAAAAAAAAAAGCGAGGAGCTTAAGTCCACTCGAAATATGAAAAAACCACTCAAGGTAACTTAACTTTGACTCGAAAAAAATAAGCGAGCTCAAAAGTGGAACTCAACTGTAACTTAAGTGTGACTCAAGTTTAACTCGAAAAACTCGACAGGAACTCGAAAAGTTAGCAGCCCATGGTTTATCGGTCACCTATAAAATTAAAAAAGTGACAATGGCAACAGAGTCAGGGGAATGGTAATAGGCAATCTTACAAAATTGTTAGAGCACTTTTAAGTCCATATCCCTATCATAAATTTTATAAGTAATGCTAACCGCGGTTCTGCCGATCACAATTTAAATTAATATTGCATAGCACGTACACACTGGTTCGGCAGCACAGCTTTCCTTGGTACCTATCTATGCATGCCATTTTACCATTATCAGAATACAGCATTCGGGAAACTCGAGGTTTCAGCGTGGCTGACTACGGAAGACCACATAACGCTAAAGCTAGCATCCACAAACTCTCTCGTCGATCTAAATGACCTTTCTTACCTAGAAGGTAGCAGATCCCTCTTCTGACTATGCCCATGACCTATCTTGCTCGCTCTATTCTCTGCTTCTTCCCTCTCTTAGCCATCGTAGAAGCTATTCTCAAGAATGTCACTGTAGACGATTCACTTCCTGATCCGCTAACGGGACAGCTCATCACCTATCTTCCAGCTGATCAGTGGAATGTTGGAGTAGAATGTTCAGACTGTACTGCAGTCTTTGACAGACAGTTTATGTACGATAAAACATGGCACGATGGCACTGTGAGTTGCACATTTTCTGTATACTTTTGAGTAACTCAAACCTACCCGTAGTACTCTGCCGATGCCTCTGGACCACTTAATGCAACATTCAAGTTTAATGGTATGTTTTATATGTAGCATTAAGCTGGTGTAATGTATTAACTGATATGTAGGGACCGCCATATACGCCTTCTGTGCAATTTCTTTATCCAATACTGAGCCAAGTGGTTACAGTAATATGACGTTCTATATCGACGGCGAACTCGTCGGTCGGTTTGAGAGGACACCCCCCGGTGTTCAAGGATCCTACCAGTACAATGTTTCTGTATTTTCCACTACTTCATTACCTCCTGGGGAGCATGAATTTATACTTCAAAACGGTCAGCCTGGACATCTTGGAAATAATTCATTGACATTATTTGATTATCTGGTTTACTCGTGAGTGACATGATATACATTTGCTTGTAGATGAGACTAAGTAAGATGCAGTTATGACAACGGCGAGCCATCTCCAACTTCTACCTCCCTGATTCCCGCTTCATCATCCGACATTCCCGATGAGCCCAAGCGGAACACATTGATTGGGGCTTTGGTGGGAGGTGTCGTTGGTGCAATTTGTGGGGTAGCTATGTTAGGCTTCTTAATATGGATTCTGAGGCGTAGAAAATCCCAGTCTACGGAGACCCAATCTTTCAGCTTGGAATCTTCTCATGAGGATTTCATTGTACCCGACCCATTCATTACGCAACACGATTCTACATTACCACTGATGGGATATAGCGGTGGTTATCTACCAATCGGATCAACCAATGGGCCTTCATCAATGATGGCTGTACCTTCAAACATTGTCGTACCTTCTAACCAGCAACGAGAGTTAGATGCCGGTCGACTTCACATCCAGAATCTGGACGAGCATGAAGGCTTCCTTCCTCTTGATTATGTTCATGTATTTTCTGCTTCTCGTGAAGGGGAATCTAACGTTTCTGCCACACATCCTGCTTCACGAAGAAAGTCATGAACTTGGAGTAATAGTCATTTGAAGGCGTAATGATGTTAAAACCTTGCATCGTATTTTGGGTTTCTTGATGTACCACTTTGTCATAGCTATAGATTTATGGGATACAACAGAAACATCATTCAACATACACTTCAGTTAGTAATAATATAGGTCAATGAGTACATAATATTGAAGAGGACGATACTCGGTTGCAGGTATCGATTCGACAAAGAAATGCGAGCTGGGAAGATATCCGTGTATCCCTCCAGGATCCTAGCAAGTTATAAGAAAAAGTGAAGTGGGATAACAACTTGAATTTAAAGGAGGGCATGCGTATTTAGTAGAATTACATGAGGACTACGTGTGAATATAAAAACGAAATGAAAACACGTTTTGACGTGCAGCCAGATTGCCTGCTCTACAATATGTAGCTTTGAAGTGTCGTTCAACAACTCGGGGGGCGCATGCTATGTTTTACCTATTCCGACTCCGTATCCAATAGGGAAGTTTGAGGTAGGGGAGCCATCTTCGTGGGCATTCCAGTGTGGTAGTGAAGAACTATCAGCAGTATGAGGTTTGGCTAAATTGTTATGTTGTTCCTCTGGGGCGGCTTTAGGATAGTGGGGTCCTACAATGCCAAGTTTCCTGTGCTTTAGGATGAACCATATGGCTGTCACTGTAATCAGTGCTCCAACAATTGCACCAATTGTACCTCCAATTAATGCCGCGCCGACAGAACCAGTCGATATCTTGGAGCCGGAATTTTCAGATGTTGCCAATGTCGACGTTGAAAATGTTTGACTCAACGAAGAGGTGATAGTGAGAGTAGCCGTGCTGATTGGCTCCACTCTATCCTCATGACTATATGTCTCAGCAAGGGATTATAGTATGAATAAATATAAAGCTTACGAGTAAATCAAATAATCAAAGAGGGTTAGTGACTTATTTCCACCGCCTCCTTCCTGTCCATTTTGAAGCACGAATATGTGTTCTCCTGGTATCATAGATGTATTGGAGTAAACCAAAACGTTGTATTGGTAGGTTTTATTATCTCCAGGAGGTTTCTGTTCGAAATGACCAACGAACTCGTTATCAATATAGAAAGTCATGTTACTGAAGCCGCTGGGATCGTCGTTTGATAAAGCAATGGCACAGAATACATATATTGCACTTCCTATATATAAAATAGAGTTTATAATAGTTTCTGATATCTGGGAGAAACGTGCCGTTAAAAGCAAACGTAGCATTAGAAGGCCCTTTAGAAGGATGATAAGGACCAGTGGGGTAGTACTTGTATACAAATGAGCTCTACAAAGTAAACGAAATGACTTGAGAGATCCTGAACTTACTGTGGTGTCGTGCCATGTTCCATTGTACATATATTTTCTGTCAACCTGTGCAGCGCATTCGTGACACGATGGCCCATAATTCCATACATTCTCTGGAAGGTAGGTAATCGACTGTCCAGTTAAGGAATCTGGATATGCGTCATCTACAGTTTTGTTGACGATGACAGCCTTTGCGATCGAAATAAGCATAAGAAAAGCCAGGAAAAAGCGAGTCGGAAGAAACGCTGACATCGCTGGGAGTGGAATCTAAGGGACTTGGTTCAAATCAGCGAACATCTTAAAGAAGTCCATTCATATCAAACAGAGATGCAATGCACGGGTTGATTCTGTTAGCGTTCTAAGTTCGTCAACTGAGGTAAACGATGAAGATGGGTGCTACTTCAGCTTCAATGGTGAATCACACCACACCGAGATTACAGTGTTGTTGATTTGGATTGATTATCATTACAAGAAAGCTGTACTGGAAGTCTGGAAACAATCAGGGTCAATCGAGTTAAAAATTTAGTAGATTCACCGCGTTATCCGATGTCTCTCTTGTAAGTTTAGAGAAATACCGGTCTGACGTTGTTTGAACGTTGTTTATGTCCATTGACAAGTCTCGAGGGCACTCGGCGGCCAGGCCTAATGCGGTAACAATTTTTTCGGCGAAACCCGGGAACGTGCTTGGCCGGCCCGTGGTCATTCACCTTGATTCAATAGACATTGCGGCTTGATTGCGGCCTCCCATTATTATTAAGTACGATTGGGAAAGGGTCAAGCTAGTGCGATGATAAGTGTAAGTACAGGTGATAGGAGCTTTACTATTAGCACAAGAGTTCTAATTTGTCTAATCACAGCTAAAATGAGGATTAATGAGCTATACGTAGAACCCATTAAAGTTACTTGGGGGAAGGGAATGAAAAACTTGAAGCCGTCGTGAAGAAATACAATGGGGTCGGATAAGCTTTGTAATTGGCGCATTGATGATCCGTGTATGAACAGATATGCGCTGACTCTTATCAAGAGGCTCAGTGGTAGGTATCACAAGTAAAGACGCCTTGGTACTGGGCTAACTAGGAGAAGTGGAACTCACGGGCGTTGACCATTATCAACCATAAACAAAACATTTTGTTGTAAAGTTAGGTATGCAGGCTCAGCGGTAGGTATCACAAGTGAAGTCGCCTTACTAAGCCAACTGGGAAAAGTAGAGCTCACAGCTAAATCGATTGTAGATAGCCATCGTAACAGCTCATGACTATAGTTGGTCCACGGAGTCCACTAGCGTACTGCATCCCATGCCACATCATGTATCATCGCTCAATTTAGGCAACCTTAGGTACACTGTTACCCTGCAACATGTAAATTTAGTGGGCATATCGAAGACTTTCACACAATAGCTCTATAGTTATATAACATACATGGTATTTCGATATCTCGATGTCATAATAAATCACAGATTTCTTACGTGTCATCGGACGAATTGAGAGAATCGGATGAGTTTTCAAATGAAACTCGTAATAGTTTAATAACCCGGGGAGCGCAGGCTATATTTTCCTATTCCAATGCCGTATCCCATAGGAAAGTCCGACATTGTAAGGGATCTATCTTCATAGGTATTCGAGAGCGGTTGTGAGGTGCTATTAGTATCAGGTATGTCACGATTGTAAAGCTGCTTCTCTGAGGCTGATTTGGGATAGTCGGGTCCTTCAACGGCGGGTTTCCTGCGCCTTCGAATGACCCATATGCATATGGTTGCTACTGTGATCAGTGCCCCAACAATTGCGCCAACTGTGCCTCCAATTAATGCCGCGCTGACAGACCCAGCTAGTGCCTTTGAGCCAGAACTTGTAGATGTTGAGAAAGTTTGACTAGATGAAGAGACAGCGGGAGTAGTTGCGCTGGTTGTTGGCTCTACGGCATTGTCATAACTATATTTCTCAGTAAAGATTATAATATAATAAACCTAAAACTTACGAGTAAATCAGGTAATCGAAGAGAGTCAATGACGCGTTTCCACCACCTTCTTCCTGTCCATTTTGCAGCACGAATGTGTGTTCTCCTGGCACTATAGACGTATTGGAGTAAACCAAAACGTTATATTGGTAATCCTGAGATCCCGGAGGTATTCGTTCGAAATGACCAACGACTTCGTTGTCGATGTAGAAAGTCATGTCACTGAAGCCTGTCAGCTGAATGGTGTTTGATAAAGAGATGGCACAGAATATATATATCGCACTTCCTATATAATAAATGGCATTTATAACTATTTCTGAGATCTCGGAGAAACATGCCATTAAAATTAAAGGTAGCATTTAGTGGCCCTTCAAACTGATAGGGTGGACTAGCGGGGTAGTACTTGTATACGCTGAATGAGTTTTGCAAAGCAAAGCGAAATGGGTCGTGTAATACGAGCTTACTGTACTGTCGTGCCATGTTCCATTGTGCATCTTTTCTCTGTCAACGTTGGCAGAACAGATGCGACACGTTGGCCCATTATTCCATAAATCATTTGGAAGGTAATTAACAAATTGTCCGGTTAGTGGATCGGGATATGCGTCATCCACAGTAATATTGACGATGGCAGCTTTTGTGATAGAAAGAAGGGCAAGTAAAATTGGAATAAAGCGGGTCTGAAAAAATACTGGCATCTCTGGGAGGGATTGTAAGGGCTTTGATTCAGTGAACGCCATGAAGCATCGTACTAAATTTCCATTTTTTGATTAATATGGAAGGTGAGATTCAAATTGCAATGCCTGATTCCTGACGAACAAACGATCGAAAAGCCAATGATTTCGCAACGACGTCGATGTTGCCTCATATCCAGCGCGAACTGAGTCAAACGGTTTAAGCATCAAGATGCGTGGTATACTTAGATGGTGGATTATAATGTTCGTGATTGATATTGAGACTCGGTAACCGATTTTGACTGATACAAGAAAGCTGTACTAGAACCAAAGGTCACAATGAAGTTGATCAAAATCAGTTATTATTACTGAATGTTGAGTTATATAGGAAGTCTATTCACCGGATTAGAGATTATATCTTTCGCTATAATCGTTCATGCACTGGTAGATGAAATTAAGATGAAAAAACCTGTGATAGATACCCGAAATCTAACTGGATTTAATAAGTATCGCTATCGCGTGACAAGGTGTCATAATAACACCTGACTTTGCCCTCTTTCACGGACCGTAAGTACTTCGAGTTTTTTACGTTTATTTACACGATAAAATACTCACAGATATTCGCACTGTCGATTCTACGTCAGACGGTCAAAAGCAGCACCTGTAACGCTAGCAGGGTCTCAGTAAGGCGATTGTCGCATTACCTCAACTTGAACTTGGGAGCCGATTGGGCTGGGGAGCAGAAGTTCACAGCTTCCTGTATCCCAACAATGTTCACGTTCCTTATTCATCAATTCATTCTTAGTATTCTCTCTCTGTTGTCTCTCTCTGACGCTGTCCTTGTAAATGCTACAGTCGAAGATCTACCTCCAGATCCACTCACAGGACAGTTGAGAAACTATCTTCCAACGGATGCATGGAAATATGGAGTTGTATGCATATTGTGAT
The DNA here is from genome assembly GCA_025738555.1 of Cyathus striatus. NCBI lineage: Eukaryota > Fungi > Basidiomycota > Agaricomycetes > Agaricales > Nidulariaceae > Cyathus > Cyathus striatus. Next base: position 1,400,675 of record JAOVFP010000011.1, read on the forward strand.
GCTGCTGTGGACTGGGGGCGTATACTATAGTTCTAAATTGTGTATTTACTTGCGAGACATTGTGTTATGAGGAGTAGCTTATAATAAAAAGAAATAGGGCAGGCAAGCGGCAGGGCCCACTACCTAAGTAGATTGAGAATGAGGTCGACTTACCAACTCACCCAAGAAGATAAACACTTCGTAATAAAAGAACAAGAGCAAGTAAAGCAGATCATCAAAGTTGAACCAAATCACAATCGTGACGATATCGAAGTCGAATCTTGGGGAGTGAAGGAGCAGGAAGGATGCCGCAGGAGAGAGTGACCATGTTGCATGAGAAGGGACCATTTTTGTTCCATTGCCAACACTCGTACACCAACCGGAATGTTGCAATAACACAACAGGAACACAATAAAATATATCATGCTGGACCGAGAGCGCAGTGAGAGGGGGTGGTGCGACAACGACAGGGGGTGTATAATGAGGGAAGAGCGCCACGTCGACAAGCCCAAGTACATGGAGGGAGGTGCACATGGAGAGGGGGCGCTACGAGGAGGAGGGACGCGAGAAGCAGCGCTGACACAATGACAGGGGGTGCACAACGAGGGGAGGGTGCAACTTCGGCGAATCGGGAGGTGCATGGAGGGAGGGGTGTATCTAGACGGGCGCTACATAGTAAGGAGACACGTAGAGGAGAGCACCCCAACGAGGAGGGGGTTGCACGAGGCGGAACTGCAACAACTACAGGGGTTGTACAATGAGGGGAGGGCGCCACGTCGACAAGTCCAGGGGTGCATGGAGGCGGGCGGTACGAGGTGGGAGTATATGTCGACGAGGAGGGGGAAGCATAACGGCCAGGGGGGGACACGGACACGTCGGGAGGGGAGAGGGGGGGCAGAATGTCAACTAGAGGGGAGCCCACGTCAATTCATATCCTTTCTTCCCCTTCAATAACTGCAAACGTTCTCGCACCTCCTCTCGTCCTCCACACTACCCTTGTATGAATAGGCAGTCCTCGATAAGCGGCGGGAGTTCCTAGTTCATGGGGGCCGTACCAGCAGAACCTGCTTGGTGATGATCGCGGAAAAGCAGGGTGTACTTGCGAAGTGTTGTTGTCGAAAGTTGGCGTAGTTGAGCATGGATGTACTGGGAGGACGCGGGGACAGATAGGGTAACAGGCGTAGGAGGCTGGAGGTGAAGGTGGAACACTTCGTGCCTGACTTGGAGTCTAGTTATAGAAGAGGAGTAGAGACATACAGGATGGCGTGAAGACAAAGAAACCCTCAGGTTCCAGCCAATCAGATTGAGACCCTGTTCAAGATCCCATAAATCGCCTTATAAGGAAATCCAGACGACCCTATAACCCAACTACCTTAAAAGGTAGTGGGAATTTTCCTGACTAAATACCAAAACCAACGTAGTTATCGTCATGATCATGTCATGGGCTACCATTCGTCAATCGTCCATCTGTACATACTGTCGTAGGGAAGTAGGTAATAGTCTTTCCGGAGTCGAGTGCTGCATCATTCATTAAGACAGCTCTTGCTATTGACAGTAAGGAAAGTAAACAGAAAAGATGTGTATGGTAGGCTAGCATGGCTTGCGCTTGGGAGTCGGAGAAGTCATCTCATTGTCGATCCTGCAAACCGCATTAATCATAGAGATGAGCGACTGATGAGCGTCACCATGTTACCCGAGTTTGAATCGTCCCTTTATAACTAGTCGCTGCCAGTAAAAATACTACTATGTAATACTAAAACAAAACAAAGGTAATCAGCATGCTAGACGGGGCTGTAAAAACATGGTATTCCAGTATACAACGAGACAGTAGACCGATTTCCAACTTCCTTGCACTCCCGGCCTCCTTATGGCCTAAAAGTGACGAGTCCACTTGCCCTATCTTCATTCTCTAATGACCTTACGTAAAATGAATTTTGGAATGTCTTCTGTTGTTTTTTGGTGCACATTAAATTGTTAATAAGTATTATATTTATAGCGAATGAATGTGCAATGTGCAGATCATAGCAAATGCAACGTAGACGTGTCGCAACCAAAGCCGTCATCAGCTGTTCCGTTTTTCAGACACAGTTGATTGCACCGGGATTCGTGCCCCATCCAACTCGTTTGACTGAGTGAACACCTGGCGGTAATCTGGAGGAAGAGGTCCTACTTGTGGGTTTGGATATGTGGCAGAGATGGGCCCAGCATCTTGCTCCCGTTCCTGCCAAGGCGGAGAAGGAAGAGGGTAAGATGTACTACTCAGGTCTGTGGACGACGAAGGTGCATGCGAGGCTGGTCCATATGTCCCAGTAAGTTCTTGAGGCCGGGAATGCTTCCCTGCACCGACGCTATATCCCATGTCAGGTGTCGCAAGATATGTATTAGAAGACAAATTAAGAGCACTGTCGCCTCCCACAGTGCTCCCGAATGTCGGGGCTAAGGTTCTTTGTCCAGTAAAAGGCTCGAAATGTTGTTTAGTGTCCGGTTGAATATGAATAGACCCCGTCTTTCTGCATCTCAATAAGAACCATATCATGAAAGCTATAATTATCAGCCCAGCAACTGGGCCCACTACACTTCCAACGACGATAACTGTTTTATGCGAGCCTCCTGTTGTGGGAGTGGAAGTTGAGAATGCTGAAGAAACTGAGGATGTAGTCGGTGATGGATCCAAGCCATTATCATAGCTAGATCACTTTTAAACAGCTTAAACAGTAGAAATAACCGAGCACTTACGAATAAACAAGGTAATCAAAGAGTGTCAACGACGTGTCACCACCATCCCCCACTGCCACCCCATTTTGAAGCATGAATGTATGTGAGCCAGGAGACAATGTTGTATTGCTGTATACCGAGACGTTGTATTGAAAGCCATTCGTTCCCGGAGGTATCCTTTGGAACTGACTGACTAGATCACCATCAATGTAGAAGGACATGTTGCTGAACGCGGCTAAAGCATTGGTTGTCTGTAAAGCCAGGGCACAGAATACGTATATTGCAGTTCCTAGGTTGTAATTCAGATTCTTCCCAAGTACATAATCGCTTAGGAAATCATACCGTTGAACACAAAGGTAGCATTCAGTGGTCCACTGGGAGACAAGCTGGCGCCAGCCGGAAAGTACTTTCAAGTCAGATGTTTAGCGGAAAAGTACACCGAGTGATGTTATGTGAGTCGTACAAGATACTTACCGTACCATCATGCCATGTTCCTCCATTCATCAACCGTCCGTCTGCACCCGCATTACAAGTGGTGCAGCTGTCTCCTTGTTGCCATGATGCTGTAGGGAGGTAGGCAATAGTCTTTCCCGTCAAAGGATCAGGAGACGCGTCGTCCACTGTAACATTCACTAAAACAGCTCTTGCAATTGATAGCACGGAAGATAAATAGAAGAGATGCGTAAGGTGGGCAAGCATAACTTGCGGAGAAGTCTATGTAAATCTCAATCCTGAAAACCGCATTAATAATAAAAATGAGCCGCTGGTGAGCGTTACCGTGTTGCCCGATTCCTTTGAAACAAGATATATCTAAATGGTCTTAGTCGCTTGTCAGAAATTAAAAAACGAAAGTAATCAGTACGTTAGCGAGGCTGGGAAAATATGGTACCTACGAGTAGTAGTGCTGCCGCAAAGTGCAGTAAAGTGGCAGTGAAGCGAAATTTTACGTCACTGTGACATGCCTCACAGTGATCACAGTGTGCTAGTGCTGCCGCAAAGTGCAGTAAAGTGGCAGTGAAGCGAAATTTTACGTCACTGTGACATGCCTCACAGTGATCACAGTGTGCTGTGAAGTGCCGTGAAGCGACGTCGCTAATTGGACACTTAGTAGGCGCTCCCCAGGTGCTAACCATGGAAAGCAACATTTTGGCAGATTTCGGGCGCACCATTGTATTTTCAATGCAATAAACTTCATTCGGTAGCACATAAGTAAGAAGTAGCTATATACATTACAGTCGAGTGTAAAATATTAAGTATCTCTGTAACTACAGGATATTTATTCATTTAATAGTTCAATTAACGTATCAATTTGTCCTTTGCATAGCAAATCTCGGACTTCATCAGACGACACATTGGGGGTATCATCTTGTAGCTGTAACAACTCATCTTCAGATGAAACTATTCCCTCCATCAGGTTAAGGCGCTCCTGTCGGTATGTATACTTGAGAAATTGCAGGACTTCCATAAGAGATGTTGATAAGCAACTTCGACGCATAGTAATTGTTTCCTTTGATGAAGAGAAAACACGTTCACAAGCGACTGATGATGCTTGGATAGGAAGGATATCGAGTGCCACAAAATATAACGTAGGATAACGAAATTTATCCTTCTTTGTAATAGTTGAGATTAGAAATAGAAATATAATTTGCTTAAAAATTGCCACTTACTTGCCAATGTCGTGTTAGACAATCACTTTTTAACTCCATGTCTTCCAATACTCCTTCAGACAGGTAACGCTGAAGCTCCTCTGCAACAGCTACCCTATCCTTTTCATCTGCTATTTCTTCTTCTGCTTGTAGTTCCTCCTGTGTACGTACCTGGGTTGAAAGGTCATTTACTGCGCTTGGGATAGTGCATTGCCAACTATCATGATCATGTGATTCTGATTGCTGTAATTTATTCCTAAGTGCTCGAATATATGAGAGACCGCGTTTTTGCGATTGCTCGGATGAAGGGAATGTTGAGGGCACGGTTGAATGGGAAGAAGCTTGAGTTTGAGGGGTCCTGGAGTGCGACGAAGTTCTTTTCCGTTCGGCCTTGCGAAACTCGAACATCTTGGTACTTATCAGTCTTCCTCTATGCAAAATATATTTTTCAATGAAGGTTTACCGTTTCCAGCATCCATTCTTTTGCAGCCCGACATTCCTCAGTGGTCCAATGTTCTTCTATCCATTTTAGCTTCGTAGCGGGATTAATAACTAAACAATAGAGAGTAAGACAATTAATTATGAGTTAGTATGATTTCACTGTTCACATACTCATTGCAAGTGCATAAACTCGATTTTTACGAGATTTCTTGACGTACTCTTCAATTTTTGCAACAGTGGTCGAAACAGCTCGATTGAGCTGAGGACAGCTAGATTTGAACAATCTCAACAAATCCAGAAGCTCTTCGTATGCCGGAAGAACTGCAGGAAGTGTCGGTGTCTTTTCACTGCAAAGGACTGTCTGTACAGAATGAGGAAGCTCTAGAAATGTCGATATGTCGCTGAGAACCTTGAGATCTATTTCGCTTAAAAGATGCTTATGAATTTCTTTGTATTTAACCTTGTTCAGTAATACGTCGATAGCCTGTATACACTAAATTTCAGTAATATTTTAAAGGAAGAATTTTAAAATTTACCGGATACAGTTCTAAAACACGGCTAATCATGAGATATGTTGAAGACCAGCGAGTGTCAACATCACGTAAGAGTTGGACATGCCTAAGTTGTTGCCCATTAGGAAATGATTTCGACTCATTACCATCCTTGATTGTAGACTGGAGATCGTCACGACGTGTTCCACTAGCCCGACATGCCGTTACAAGCTTTCGACACTTCGCCACGAGGTCAGTACCAAGTGCTATTTCATATTCAGCATCGCAAGTATTAACTTCAAAACAAGGTGGTGTTGCCGTATCATCTCCTGTTAAGCTAGAAGCTGATTTTGAGAGTTCTTTAAGTGCCGCCTGTACTGATATATTTATAACATGAGGAAAACACCTATTACCACAGTAGCAAAAACATCAGTTTGGTGCGGTTAACCAAAATTAATATTACCGTATGCGATTTCCTTCAGAACTGAAGGGGATACCATAGTCTTGTAAGAGTCGCCTGAGATGCTCCATCATCGTTTGACAATTTGAAGCATTGTCTAGTGTAATCATTCCAATCTAGGATGTAATTTTCAGCGATATATTCACAAAATAAAGACATTGCACACCTTATGTAAAATTCCCAACTCTTTGAGAACTTTAATATAGTTCTCTGCTAAATTGGCACCGGAATGTATGCCAGAAATATAACGAAATGCAGCAAGCCGGCTAAATACCCTAAGGTTACCATACTTATCATGAGAACAATAGTGTACAGTAAGCGCCATGAACGATCAGAGGTTTGGATCAGTCCATAAATCACTTGTAGTGGAAATGCGACCTTCAGATTTCTATTTACAATTTCAGTTAATAAAAAAATAGAATCATTACAAATTACACGAACCTGGAGATCACTTATAAGTTTATTCCATTCGCATTCGTAGTTTTTAAAGATAATGTTTGTAAGCTTTGTACGGTGTGGAATATCACCGTCTTCAAGATTTGCATTGAGGTAGAGAAGAAGATCACGTAATTCTTCACATTCTATAACATTAATTGACTATAATCAATATTTATTAGCATACCACTATTGAATATGTGAACATTAGTACCTGATCATCAACCGTAATCCATCGAGCAAGTCTCTCCAGAAAGCCATCAAGAGTGAATGGGTTCTTCACAGCCAATTCGCTTTTTTGGCCAATTTTATCCCATCCTTTCAATCGCTCCACTGAGACTATCTTGCGCCATTCATTTTCATGGTCCTTTGAAAGATGATTGCGAATGGTATCCGCCATTCCATTCGTGTTTATCCAGACTCTCCAATTTTCTGGGCTGGTTTAATATAAGTATAAAAATAAAGTACGCAAGTAAATAATCTGAGTTACTTACAATTGACAAAGACGGCAACCAACAAATTTACTCCCAGGTTTTGTTTTTGAGATTTGAGTGGAAGGCAGCGATCTGGCATCCAAGGGGCGCTCACGTGTTTCAAGTGGTCGCATGAAATACCAAACATCGGTTGCTGCTTGCTTTGATTCGAGCTTTTGTTTCTCTGAGTTTGACGTTTGACCTCTGTCAACTACAGGATCGGGTTGATTGATGGGTGGGCGAACTGGAGTGGAAGCAGGACCAACACCAGGTACAGATGTTATGGCCACAGGTGGGTTATAATTTTCATCCGATGGGTCAGAATTTTCCACATTGTGGCGAGAACGTTTCGATGCAGCAGTTGCTCCATTAGTACGCTTTCGTTTTCCATTTGTAGCTGCAACATTGGGTAATACTTGAATAGGCGGGGTGCCTCAGAAAGAGGGTTACGAGCAGCCTCAGAAACTGGCTGTGGTGTAACTGGAGGTCTGGTGGACATCGAAGCAGGCACACCAGGTGGTAGGTAGTGCCCAGGATACATTCTTGGATCATAAAATGACCCTTGCGAAAATGGGCCAGCATGGTATGGTATAGCAGGTGGACGAAACTGTAAAGGGGTATTCTGAGAATATTGGTGTGGATACTGCGGTGCCCGACGAGGAGTTGTAAACTGTGGCCCATTACTCCAAAGCTGCCTCGAGTGAGATGGTCGAGAGCAGCTACAGGTCGTAACTGACTGCCCACAAGAGTTACATCGAAAAACACCTTGATGATTAGCCATTTTGAAGTCTAGAACGATAATGCTAAACAAAAAAGAAACAAAAAAGAGTTATAAAATCAATATATGGTAGTGTAGTGAACGAACCGGAACTGTGAGCACTAAAGCAAACCGCAGAAGTAATCGATGACAAGGATGATTTTGAAGGTTCAGTAAAACTAAAAAGAAACAAAGATTAAAGACGAGTGGAAATACCAGATATAACTTGAAGAGGCTTATAGTTGAGATTGGGGGAGAGAAAAATCGCTGAATTCAAAAGGAACTATATACAGAGGTTTTATAGTAGACCAAGATTCATTTTGGATCATGTAGACGCAGGAGACGGAAATGAGGTGAGGTTCAGAGCCGAAAATTGGAAGAGGGAAGAATCTAAGGGTAAACGGGTAATTGAAAGAAAATTTTCGAGAGGACATATCAGAATAAATTGTGGACTTGGTTGTAAACTTGTAACACGAAAAAATCAGAGAATTTGATTGGTCTTGAAGAGTTTGTATGTTCCTGAACGGAAATGGGGCGCTAGGCAGTGCTCAGGTGTGATATATTGAGGAGAATTAAGCGGGGAGAGCGGAGCAGGACTTACGCATTCAACTTGAAAGACTGTAAAAATAGTAGCATATTCAACAAGAAGTCGACGACACACACAATAATTGAGTGGGTGCGACGTTGTATCATGTTCCAAGTGAGCCATAACATGATTGATGTCAGCGCGACAAAGAGTTTGCAATCCATTGAGTTCCATTGATACGGTCCAAGAATTCAGGCAATCTGGGATGTTCCTGGATCGAAATGAGGTGTCGGGCAGTGTTCAGGAGTGATATATTGAAGAGTTGTATGCCAGAAGAGTTGAGCGATACAAGCCGGGCGGGATCAGCGGGCACAGGGACAGTCCATTCTCACATTCAATGGCTGTAGACGGTGTGGTTTATACTCAACGAAGAGTTTTATATGACCAAGTGCTCGCAATCAGCTAATTTGCTTCCTGTAGCACAGATAGAACACCAGCGCACTTCAAGAATTGGTGCAGAGAATTCAAACCAGTCATTGATGCGTGAAGTAGGACCAGTTTAGAATATATATACCTTTGACTTGTTAGTATTAAATGTAAGCTACTACTAAAAGTACGACTTACCAGTGGTTAAACAGTATTTAGACTAACATTGAGATGTTTGGATAGATAGAAACAGTATAGCACTTGCATGGTGGTATAATAAACGTAGATGTTGAATGCTGGCAGGTCAAAAGACCGGAAACCGAGCTTAGGGCTCAAGCCTGAAGGCGAAGCTCAGAGTGACAGGAGATGATCGACGGGCGGTGGTCCGTGGGTGAGCGCTGGTTGGGCGTTGTATCCACGTTGACTGCACATTACTTCACAGGCACCTGAACACACTGTGCAGTGTGGCGGAGTTCAAAATCTTGCAGTGCAGTCACAGTCACCGCACAGTCACTGCAATGTGCCAGCAGCACTACAGTGTGCTGTGAAGTGCCGTGAAGCGACGTCGCTAATTGGACACTTAGTAGGCGCTCCCCAGGTGCTAACCATGGAAAGCAACATTTTGGCAGATTTCGGGCGCACCATTGTATTTTCAATGCAATAAACTTCATTTGGTAGCACATAAGTAAGAAGTAGCTATATACATTACAGTCGAGTGTAAAATATTAAGTATCTCTGTAACTACAGGATATTTATTCATTTAATAGTTCAATTAACGTATCAATTTGTCCTTTGCATAGCAAATCTCGGACTTCATCAGACGACACATTGGGAGTATCATCTTGTAGCTGTAACAACTCGTCTTCAGATGAAACTATTCCCTCCATCAGGTTAAGGCGCTCCTGTTGGTATGTATACTTGAGAAATTGCAGGACTTCCATAAGAGATGTTGATAAGCAACTTCGACGCATAGTAATTGTTTCCTTTGATGAAGAGAAAACACGTTCACAAGCGACTGATGATGCTTGGATAGGAAGGATATCGAGTGCCACAAAATATAACGTAGGATAACGAAATTTATCCTTCTTTGTAATAGTTGAGATTAGAAATAGAAATATAATTTGCTTAAAAATTGCCACTTACTTGCCAATGTCGTGTTAGACAATCACTTTTTAACTCCATGTCTTCCAATACTCCTTCGGACAGGTAACGCTGAAGCTCCTCTGCAACAGCTACCCTATCCTTTTCATCTGCTATTTCTTCTTCTGCTTGTAGTTCCTCCTGTGTACGTACCTGGATTGAAAGGTCATTTACTGCGCTTGGGATAGTGCATTGCCAACTATCATGATCATGTGATTCTGATTGCTGTAATTTATTCCTAAGTGCTCGAATATATGAGAGACTGCGTTTTTGCGATTGCTCGGATGAAGGGAATGTTGAGGGCATGGTTGAATGGGAAGAAGCTTGAGTTTGAGGGGTCCTGGAGTGCGACGAAGTTCTTTTCCGTTCGGCCTTGCGAAACTCGAACATCTTGGTACTTATCAGTCTTCCTCTATGCAAAATATATTTTTCAATGAAGGTTTACCGTTTCCAGCATCCATTCTTTTGCAGCCCGACATTCCTCAGTGGTCCAATGTTCTTCTATCCATTTTAGCTTCGTAGCGGGATTAATAACTAAACAATAGAGAGTAAGACAATTAATTATGAGTTAGTATGATTTCACTGTTCACATACTCATTGCAAGTGCATACTCTTCAATTTTTGCAACAGTGGTCGAAACAGCTCGATTGAGCTGAGGACAGCTAGATTTGAACAATCTCAACAAATCCAGAAGCTCTTCATATGCTGGAAGAACTGCAGGAAGTGTCGATGTCTTTTCACTGCAAAGGACTGTCTGTACAGAATGAGGAAGCTCTAGAAATGTCGATATGTCGCTGAGAACCTTGAGATCTATTTCGCTTAAAAGATGCTTATGAATTTCTTTGTATTTAACCTTGTTCAGTAATACGTCGATAGCCTGTATACACTAAATTTCAGTAATATTTTAAAGGAAGAATTTTAAAATTTACCGGATACAGTTCTAAAACACGGCTAATCATGAGATATGTTGATGACCAGCGAGTGTCAACATCACGTAAGAGTTGGACATGCCTAAGTTGTTGCCCATTAGGAAATGATTTCGACTCATTACCATCCTTGATTGTAGACTGGAGATCGTCACGACGTGTTCCACTAGCCCGACATGCCGTTACAAGCTTTCGACACTTCGCCACGAGGTCAGTACCAAGTGCTATTTCATATTCAGCATCGCAAGTATTAACTTCAAAACAAGGTGGTGTTGCCGTATCATCTCCTGTTAAGCTAGAAGCTGATTTTGAGAGTTCTTTAAGTGCCGCCTGTACTGATATATTTATAACATGAGGAAAACACCTATTACCACAGTAGCAAAAACATCAGTTTGGTACGGTTAACCAAAATCAATATGTCACGAAAGTCCGAATCGCATTGTAAGACCTTAAGCCTTTATCACCACGATAATATATTGAAAGATAATTGCAAGGCATCTGAGTAGAGATTACAATGTTTCTACAAGGTATTGTAAGATACACACTGTCATGTAAGACCATATATAACATCGAGGTACCATATAAATCTCTTTAAGGCTTTGATAATATTAGTGCATTCTGTGAATGCCAACATAATATTACGAAACCACTGTAAGGCCGTGTCGGTTAATTGCCGGTGTTCGCTTATTGAACACATGGTAGTCATCGATGAGAAAATACATATCTCTATTATCATCAGTTTCATCTCACCCGTTACCTATTGCTTTCTCGCTCACGAGATGACTCAACAAAAGTCAGGCAAACGCACAAGAGCTTCCGATAACATTCCCTGTCAATACTGCCACCATCACTTCAAATCACGAGGCTTGCACAACCACCTCACATTTTGTGCTAGGCAGCACCGCCATGCCTTAAACACGGCAGCTACAACGAACAGCCTAGGTGATACTGGCATAGAAATTAATAATTTAGCATCAATTATAAATAGTAGCAATGACTTAGGTTAGATATTTCATCTTACACTGTACAGGATAGATTTCTAATCACATACTCTAATTAAAAATTCGAATATAGTAAACATCACAGAGATGAATATGGATCTTGATGCACCTCACAAAGACGAACCAGATCATCATGAAGTGGCTAGTATGTGTCTATTTCTTCATGTGAATGTTACTTGTTGACAAGATTTATCCAGATGACTCTCCACTTGAAGAATTCGTCGAAATAGAATACCATCCTCATAGTGGAAAACTTCCAGTTCAAATACCTATTGAAAAATATGATGGAATGAAGGCTAACACAACATTCAACAGTGATATGGATGAGATATGGAGTGAATCGAAGCCATGGCATCCATTTCGCACTCCACAGGATCTCGAGTTTGCAGAAAAGTGCACTAGGCTCAATTTCAGCCACAAAACAAGTCAAGAATGGCTAGATTTTACGAAACAACTTCAGTCTAATAATTTAAATGTGACATTCACCTCCATATTCGAAATGGATCGCCTCATTGAGTCTGCTGTGTCATCTACGGTTGGGGTAAGAATTCTTTTATTCTCAACACACAGCTATTGATTCTGCTTGCATTACCAGTTTGATATTGTCCGATTTACAGTTCCATATAAAGGGAAGGATTATCATTATGAGGTTCTTCGTAGGCCAATTTGGGATTGGATAAAAGAGGTTGTTTCACACCCAATCATATCTAAAAGCTTTACTTGGTATGCTGAACGGCGATACCATGTACTTGGTGACAAAAAAATTCGTTTCTGGAATGAACCATGGACTGGTGACAAGTTCTGGAGATTACAGGCAAGTACATAATATATGTATATATGTATAATTTTCTCTCACAAGGTAAAATGTAGAGTGAACTGCCAAAAGGTAGTGTTCCATTATGTCTTCTTCTTTGGAGTGACAAGGGTCGGGTTTCGGATTTTGGGGGCCGAAAAAGTTATCCTGTGATCGCTAGAATACTTAATCTTCCATCAGATATCCGTAATTCAAATGGATTTGTAGGCGGTCAAATTATTGGATGGCTTCCAATTGTAGGCATAACCTCACCACTAGTGCTTACCACAACTAAAAACACATCGTACAGGTACCTGATGATGTGGAACATTCTGGGAAACATTCCTGGGCAAACCATCGTCGCATTGTTTGGCATGAAGCCATGTTTCACATGCTTGAGTCACTTATACCACCCGCCACCACTGGTGAATGGTTTCAATGTGGAGATGAAGTAGAGAGACAACTATTTCCATCCATATTGATATACTCGCTAGATTATGAAGAGCAGTAATTGAGAAATTTTCATTTATTGGGTAACATTTGCTAATGTGTATTTCAACAGAATAATTGTTGTTCTAAATCGTGGTGTAAACGGAGAAGCTGCATGCCCTTCATGTGAAGAGCGAACAGACAACTTTCTAAACTCATTAGGTGGTGCACAGCAGCGCACCACCAAAGCATATGTACACCTTTGGATTAAATCTTCAGAAAAATCAGCCGAAGAAATAGAGAAAATTTATAAACCCCTGGGACTTGTGCATTTGAAGGTGTCTATAAAGTTCTCTTTCAATGATAATAGATTATAATTATATCTTATTTATTAGAATTGCTTCTGGAAATTTCCACATACAGATATTTACAGCACAATGTCTTATGACGTACTTCATGCAAATGAAATAGGTGTTTGCAAGCGGCTCTGGAAGTATGTCAAACAGTATTTTGATGGAGATAGAGTGGCATCATCTCGAATTGAGACTCGGTGAGGTTTCAGTTGAATTTATTGATCAGATACTGAGATAACTGAATATTCATAGAATTGCAAATCTACTACCTTGGAGTGGCCTATCGTCCTTTGCTCATATTCTTAGTATTGACTTCTCAGATGGTAGTAAATATGCTGATCTTTTGAGAGTAAATTATCTACAATTAACATTTGGTTTCATAGCTGATACAATTTCACAGATTGTCCTACATGGTATAGCACCCGAGATAACCCAAGCAAACCAACTTATAATTCAATGCCTTCGGTCCTTGGCTGTTATTAGCAATTATTCACGGTTCAAAATACATACAATGGATACAATTGCTGAAGGAAGGGAAGAGATAAAGCAGTTCAGCAAGTTTCTAAAGGTAATAAATACTGCCACTCACTTTATTTGACACTGTAGGTTCTGACTATTTATTTTATGACAGAAGACATGTGAGAAGTATGGATGGACATGGAATATACCAAAGATACATGCCCTTCTCGCTCATTTGTTCAATGATATTGAGGAGAAAGGCACAACATCTGTATATAATACCAAGTTGAATGAGCGGGCTCACGGACCACTAAAAGAAATGGCAAAACATTTCAATGATAAACAGGAGACTTTAGGACGACAGGTAAGTATTCCGAATATTAGAATTATAAACACTTTATCATATTAACAGCTTATGAAATATGAACATTACCAATCTGTTCTTTCGACTATGAAGGCAAATACAGATGCACTACTGCAGCAAAAGGATCATCTCAATTCAAAAATACAGCATGTTTCACTGTTTGGAAAAGGACCAGAGCTTAATCCTAGCTCTCTCCCAGCAAATCTAGCAAGAAAGCCTGCATTTTCTAGGTTTTCAAATCGGTTACATGCATATTTAACTCAGATGTATAGGGATAAAGGAATAATACAAGACCACCAAACGATTACACTTGACAACTATAGAAAAGTAAGACTTGTAACATTGAGTATTAATATCTGACCTTATCTATAAATAAATAGATCCGACAATTTTATGAACTTGATATTGATTATGTGTCTGAAGAAGACTGGAGTGTCTTGCGAAGTATCTTGCACTGCAAAGAGTTATACCATGGACGTCCCCGATATGACTGTGTCATGTTGATTCTGGACAGTAGCATTGCTTATGCACGTCTGTTGCTCTTATTTGAAGTCACCGTTGGAGTTGATGGGTGCAAACACTCCATGGCACTTATTCAACTTTTCGATATTGTCACAAGACCAACTTGGAAAGACCGGGCAATTGGATTTCATAGGATTAAAGAAGTGGCTGGAGTAAAAAACACTATTTTTATTTCCCTTGAGTCAATTGTTCGAGGTGTGTACATTGTAAAGACAGAATCTGAGCACGAGTATTACATAAATGACTTGGTAGACAACGACATACTACTTAGACTACGTAGGTGTATGTGATTCCTACTCATTACCTATGTAGTCCATTAGTTCATCATATCTTTCATTGTCACGTCTCATAGCAGAGTCCTTGTCTACAGGCTGACTAGGAAAAATTACTTGATTATATCGCTGGAAGACTTCCTGTATGCTGGGCTTATTGTAAAGCTTGTACAGCATTAGTTTATATGCTTTGAAATCTTCCGCATAAGTGATACCAGATTCTCCAACTGGGACAAACTCTGAATCACCAGATAAACCAAAGCGTGTCTGTTCGTGTGTATATTGAGTCAACTGGACAAATTGAATTACTAGAATACCGTACCAAAATAGCAACAAATGCGATGAATCCCGGGGTAACAGAACTCAATCCCCAATGTTTAACCACTGTATTCGGATTAAAGGCCCTTCCCGCTTTCCTAGCTTGAAGGGCACGGGCCCACGAAGAAGACACAGACCAATCTATAATATTAAATATCAATCACTTAAAATAGAACGAATAATAGATCCCTACATCGATTAATATTTCCGAAGCAAAGACATGCTTGTCTTTTGTGTTACCTTTCGGAAAGAATACAGGCGGGAGAACTTCGTATTTCCTTGAGTCCAAGTCGAAACCCAATAACACATCTCGATCTGTTACGTGGTTGATAAGAACTGGAAGCACTTCTTGAACTTGCTCTGCTGCATTTGAACGCTGTTGCTGCATACCATGTTCAAACTGTGGCAGTCCATCAAGTTGGACTATTTGATATATTCAAATTGCTCACCTTAGCAATAAAGTGGCCCGACGATCCACCATTCGTCATATTATGAAGAAATGCAGGGACAATCATTCGAAGATCTCGACGTATACCCTCCATCTGATTGTCAGGGGTTGCATACCTCTCAAATGAATTCCAGTTGGTGTCATTGGGGTCCGGGTCTGGGAGAATAACGGCGAGCTTCATCATGTCACACATCCACACCTCAAACATACAAGTAAAATAGCGGCCAGCTTTCACGATTGAGTCATCATTAGGATGCACATTGGTCCGCTGGAGACGACGACGAGTAGTAGGCTTTACAGCCTTAAGTGTGGCATTCTCTTTAGTGACTTTCTTAAGGGCCTTATACAACTTCGAAACTTTGAGCTGAGCGGCTCTAAGACCCTGTATATATGAATATAATGTTAATTAATATTGCAATTTATATACAATGACTTCGTACCTTTCGTAAATCCTCTTTCTTAGCCTCTGGACCAGGCATGACAATGCTAAGATCCATATCCGTTTCGTCTCCATCAAAGTCTTCCTCTTCCTGCTCCCCATCGCCCTGTGATTCCTCATCGGACATGTTGTCATTGTCGGATGGAGGAGATATAAATCGGTTGTGATTACGCATTGAAATAGATAACTGAAGTGGAGTGAGATGTTTGAGAGACAAAGCAAATGTTTAACGTGCCTTATAAATGAATGTTTGCCTAGGCTGCAGATTTCCATCTCATCAATTCATTAGAACATGACAATGACTTCACTTGGGCTGGAGCGAGACCCTAGTGCACGTTATCCCATATAAACTGTCCTAGATGAAGGCGAGAAAAGACACAGCATGTACTAGGCAAGGCATTCGAACTATCCATTGTGGCTGGATTACCAACCACTGAGGAAGCTGTCCAGTATAACGACAAGTTTTGATGTAATTTGTTGATAGCTTCGTGCCGGGGCGGTGAAACTTCAAAATGGAACGCGTTAAGGTCTAAACATGTGATCGCGTTGATGTTCCTTGCTTACCAGCGAATGGCTAGAAGTGTGGAACACAAGTCTGGATGGTTGATGATTGCTCCAGAATGTTTAGCGGTCAATTGTCGAGACCACATAAGATCCGGTACGTGCTGACAAATAGAGTTTCTCAAAAGGTATAAAGCAAGTCTGATTTCTAGCAGTCGTGCTCACAGAACGAGATGGAGGCAGTGTCACGTTACTCTTAGAGACCAGGGTGTTGACGGAGGCAACCGTCGGCAAAGGTCAGCGCTTCAGCATCTTCTCTGGTCCGCGCGTTTACTAACTGATACTTACGTCATTCTGCTGGCGCATTGAATCCGTGGCGTGCCCGGACTCCGATTGTCGACGTCGTTGCGCATACATCTGTAAGTATTTCGTATACTCCGATTCCAGTAGTGTCACTAACATTGTAACGATGGCAGGTTACC
Organism: Cyathus striatus; assembly: GCA_025738555.1. Taxonomy (NCBI): domain Eukaryota; kingdom Fungi; phylum Basidiomycota; class Agaricomycetes; order Agaricales; family Nidulariaceae; genus Cyathus; species Cyathus striatus. Next base: position 1,417,471 of record JAOVFP010000011.1, read on the forward strand.
CACTGCAAAGTAAGTACTTATGCATGTTTGCACATATCCATATAGTGTATAAAGAGATATGTAGTAGCGTAGTGACCAATACAATTTCGGTTCGAATAAACATTGCCAGATTTAGATCCGGAACAGACAGAATTGGAATCAAAATTAAGCAAAATTTAAATGTATATTCATAAAATGGATTATAGGAAACTGTAGAATTAAAAGTCATTGAAATGCATAAATCTCTTATAAGGCTCGGGCTGTAGTCTTATAAAACATTGAGAGTAAGCGGGGAGTTTGCAACACACCGCAGCAACACACGATATGCCATATAATGCATTGGGTGACTCACTGCGTCATATTGTATGGCATTGAATGGCTCTCAGCCATGCCTTGCAATCGTGTTTAAGGATTCGTGTTCAACAATTGTCCTTTTGAGTCAGTCAATGCCTTAAGGCATTACAATGTCTCGAAATCTATTGTGTGGTAAACTTAACTTTTGTGACATATATTACCGTATGCGATTTCCTTCAGAACTGAAGGGGATACCATAGTCTTGTAAGAGTTGCCCGAGATGCTCCATCATCGTTTGACAATTTGAAGCATTGTCTAGTGTAATCATTCCAATCTAGGATGCAATTTTCAGCGATATATTCATAAAATAAAGACATTGCACACCTTATGTAAAATTCCCAACTCTTTGAGAACTTTAATATAGTTCTCTGCTAAATTGGCACCAGAATGTATGCCAGAAATATAACGAAATGCAGCAAGCCGGCTAAATACCCTAAGGTTACCATACTTATCATGAGAACAATAGTGTACAGTAAGCGCCATGAACGATCGGAGGTTTGGATCAGTCCATAAATTGCTTGTAGTGGAAATGCGGCCTTCAGATTTCTATTTACAATTTCAGTTAATAAAAAAATAGAATCATTACAAATTACACGAACCTGGAGATCACTTATAAGTTTATTCCATTCGCATTCGTAGTTTTTAAAGATAATGTTTGTAAGCTTTGTACGGTGTGGAATATCACCGTCTTCAAGATTTGCATTGAGGTAGAGAAGAAGATCACGTAATTCTTCACATTCTATAACATTAATTGACTATAATCAATATTTATTAGCATACCACTATTGAATATGTGAACATTAGTACCTGATCATCAACTGTAATCCATCGAGCAAGTCTCTCCAGAAAGCCATCAAGAGTGAATGGGTTCTTCACAGCCAATTCGCTTTTTTGGCCAATTTTATCCCATCCTTTCAATCGCTCCACTGAGACTATCTTGCGCCATTCATTTCCATGGTCCTTTGAAAGATGATTGCGAATGGTATCCGCCATTCCATTCGTGTTTATCCAGACTCTCCAATTTTCTGGGCTGGTTTAATATAAGTATAAAAATAAAGTACACAAGTAAATAATCTGAGTTACTTACAATTGACAAAGATGGCAACCAACAAATTTACTCCCAGGTTTTGTTTTTGAGATTTGAGTGGAAGGCAGTGATCTGGCATCCAAGGGGCGCTCACGTGTTTCAAGTGGCCGTATGAAATACCAAACATCGGTTGCTGCTTGCTTTGATTCGAGTTTTTGTTTCTCTGAGTTTGACGTTTGACCTCTGTCAACTACAGGATCGGGTTGATTGATGGGTGGGCGAACTGGAGTGGAAGCAGGACCAACACCAGGTACAGATGTTATGGCCACAGGTGGGTTATAATTTTCATCCGATGGGTCAGAATTTTCCGCATTGTGGCGAGAACGTTTCGATGCAGCAGTTGCTCCATTAGCACGCTTTCGTTTTCCATTTGTAGCTGCAATGTTGGGTAATACTTGAATAGGCGGGGGTGCCTCAGAAAGAGGGTTACGAGCAGCCTCAAAGACTGGCTGTGGTGTAACTGGAGGTCTGGTGGACATCGAAGCAGGCGCACCAGGTGGTAGATAGTGCCCAGGATACATTCTTGGATCATAAAATGACCCTTGCGAAAATGGGCCAGCATGGTATGGTATAGCAGGTGGACGAAACTGTAAAGGGGTATTCTGAGAATATTGGTGTGGATACTGCGGTGCCCGACGAGGAGTTGTAAACTGTAGCCCATTACTCCAAAGCTGCCTCGAGTGAGATGGTCGAGAGCAGCTACAGGTCATAACTGACTGCCCACAAGAGTTACATCGAAAAACACCTTGATGATTAGCCATTTTGAAGTCTAGAACGATAATGCTAAACAAAAAAGAAACAAAAAAGAGTTATAAAATCAATATATGGTAGTGTAGTGAACGAACCGGAACTGTGAGCACTAAAGTAAATTGCAGAAGTAATCGATGACAAGGATGATTTTGAAGGTTCAGTAAAACTAAAAAGAAACAAAGATTAAAGACGAGTAGAAATACCAGATATAACTTGAAGAGGCTTATAGTTGAGATTGGGGAGAGAAAAATCGCTGAATTCAAAAGGAACTATATACAGAGGTTTTATAGTAGACCAAGATTCATTTTGGATCATGTAGATGCAGGAGACGGAAATGAGGTGAGGTTCAGAGCTGAAAATTGGAAGAGGGAAGAATCTAAGGGTAAACGGGTAATTGAAAGAAAATTTTCGAGAGGACATATCAGAATAAATTGTAGACTTGGTTGTAAACTTGTAACACGAAAAAATCAGAGAATTTGATTGGTCTTGAAGAGTTTGTATGTTCCTGAACGGAAATGGGGCCCTAGGCAGTGCTCAGGTGTGATATATTGAGGAGAATTAAGTGGGGAGAGCGGAGCAGGACTTACACATTCAACTTGAAAGACTGTAACAATAGTAACATATTCAACAAGAAGTCGACGACACACACAATAATTGAGTGGGTGCGACGTTGTATCATGTTCCAAGTGAGCCATAACATGATTGATGTCGGCACGACGAAGAGTTTGCAATCCATTGAGTTCCATTGATACGGTCCAAGAATTCAGGCAATCTGGGATGTTCCTGGATCGAAATGAGGCGTCGGGCAGTGTTCAGGAGTGATATATTGAAGAGTTGTATGCCAGAAGAGTTGAGCGATACAAGCCGGGCGGGATCAGCGGGCACAGGGACAGTCCATTCTCACATTCAATGGCTGTAGACGGTGTGGTTTATACTCAACGAAGAGTTTTATATGACCAAGTGCTCGCAATCAGCTAATTTGCTTCCTGTAGCACAGATAGAACACCAGCGCACTTCAAGAATTGGTGCAGAGAATTCAAACCAGTCATTGATGCGTGAAGTAGGACCAGTTTAGAATATATATATCTTTGACTTGTTAGTACTAAATGTAAGTTAGTACTAAAAGTACGACTTACCAGTGGTTAAACAGTATTTATACCAACATTGAGATGTTTGGATAGATAGAAACAGTATAGCACTTGCATGGTGGTATAATAAACGTAGATGTTGAATGCTGACAGGTCAAAAGACTGGAAACCGAGCTTAGGGCTCAAGCCTGAAGGCGAAGCTCAGAGTGACAGATGATCGACAGGCAGTGGTCCGTGGGTGAGCGCTGGTTGGGCATTGTATCCACGTTGACTGCACATTACTTCACAGGCACCTGAACACACTGTGCAGTGTGGCGGAGTTCAAAATCTTGCAGTGCAGTCACAGTCACCGCAGTCACTGCAATGTGCCAGCAGCACTAACGAGTAGTGCTGCCACAGAGCGCAGTGAAGTGGCAGCGAAGTGAAATTTTACGTCACTGTGACATGTTTCACAAGCTTCACAGTTGGCTGTGTGCTGTGAAGCACTGTGAAGTGACGGCGCCTAGAGGCTAGGAGGCGCTCTCTCTAAATTACTACTTTAAGAAATAGTAGGGTGCACTCTGGAGCCAATCTGGAGCGCTGGCAAGCGGAAACGAATGTCAAGGTCAAGGTTACGGGATGCTCGACAAGGCTCAGTTGACGACGATTAAGGCGGGAAACGAGGATTCAGGACGGAATGCACGCGTTGATTCGACAAAGAGACAGTCCAAGAAGTGCGTAAACTAATGTAGTACTAGGCGCTTGATTATGCGCACGGACCCATGTGACTTAACCATCACATCATCTCCCCTTTAATGGCGGATCCAGACGGTCTGCTGGGCGGGAGATGCGGCCAGTACGGGTGGTAGTGGAACTAGGAGGTACATAGAAAGACCGTGGGTTGATTACGGTACGAGGAGGGGAAAGAGGCCGTGGAAGAAAAGAAGGTACGTTAATAATAGTCGCGGCTTCTGGATTGTTACAAACTGAGGAAACAACAGGCTCGTCAGTTACAGTTGATACAATGGGTAAAGAGTGTTCCATGGGTACAGAAAAAGGAGGCATGGGGGATAGGGCTTCATCGGCAGTGGGCAGGGATGGAAGAGCAACGGCAGGTGGAGGCAGCAAGGGAGGATCTGTGGATACCTGTGAAGAAGGGGAGGAAATTTTGTTAGTAGGAAACGGGTTTTGTATTGTATTTTGTATAAGAAGGGTATGGGGGCGGGGGGCTCTGGGATGACGATGGTGGAAATGCTCGATGAGCTCATTGGAAGTAGTAGGTAAATCGGATAAGGGAATCCAAGAATTTTCGGAATCAGAGGAGTTCTTCCATCGTACGAGATATTCGTAGCGATGGCCTATTTTACGACAGTCAAGAATAGAAGAAACAAATAAAGCGGGGTCGTTAGAAAGGGTAGAAAGTTCAGGAGTAGAATGAGTATGAAATTCAGAAGGGTCAGAATAGGGCTCAAGAAGTGAAGTGTGGAAAACAGGATGCAAACGCGAAAGATAAGAAGGAAGTTGAAGTAGATAGGAGTCATTGCCAACTTCTCGGACAATTGGGTAGGGTCCAAGACGTCGATGGTCAAGTTTGAGAGATGGTCGTGTAGTGCGTATATTGCGGCGGAGTAGCCAGACAAGCTGATCTGGTTGGTACTTGGGAGAAGGAAGAGTATGTCGGTTAAATTGTTTTTCTTGCTGTTCTTGGGCATATTGGAGTTCAGCTTTGAGTTCAGTGTGAATATGATCGAGACGTGTTGCAAGATCTTCAGTTGCAGGTACTGTGGAGATGTCAGCGAGTTTGGGGGAGAAGGTGGGGTGGAAACCGTAGTTGGCGGAGAAAGGGGATTGTTTGGTTGACGTATTTTCGGTGTTATTGAATACGAATTCGGCAAGCGGGAGATAGTCAACCCAATCGTCTTGTTGATAAGAACAGTAAGCGCGTAGGTAGGTCTCGAGAGATTGGTTGGTACGTTCAGTGAGGCCGTCAGTGCGGGGTTGGTATGCAGTGGAGTGGCGATTGGTAATGTTGGGATGAGAGGTAAGGGCAGTCCAAAAGTTAGAAACAAATAGTGAGCCACGGTCTGAGACAATTGAGTCTGGTAGACCATGATAACGAAATATGCGATCGATGAAGAGCCAAGCTAGATCTGGTGCTGACATTTCTTCAACACAGGGTATAAAATGGGCAGCACGAGTGAGGCGGTCGCAGACGACCCAAATTGAGTTGTAGTTGTGAGAGATAGGAAGCTTGACAACGAAATCCATTGAAATGGACTTCCAAGGACATTCAGGAATATCGAGAGGTTTCAGTAGACCATAAGGTTTGTGATGAGGGATCTTTGTTCGGTTACATGTATCGCAAGCAGCTACATAACGACGAATGTAGGTATAGATACCTGGCCACGAATAATCTCGCAGTACATTATTCACAGTATTGGTACGTCCAGGGTGACCTCTCCGAGAACAGAGTCATGGCGTTGGTGAAGAATCTCGATTCGTAATGACTGAGGAACAAAAACGCGACCTTTATGGAAAACCAAGTTATTCTGAGCTGTAAATTCGGCGTTTCCCCCTATAATAGCTTCGCGCCACTCTGTATCTTCATTGTAAGCATCTTTGAATTGCTTGAGCAACTCTGAGTTGTCAATTGATAGGGTAGTGAGAGCTGGAATTGATATTGTAGGGAGTGAAGGGGGGATTGAGGGGAATATATGTTGTATGTGATGAGGGGTAAGTATTGCTTTCTGCTGCAGCGTCTTATATTTTCGAGAACTCAGGCTGAACATGATGCACAGGTGAAACTGGTTCTCGACCGCTTGAAGGATGCTCGCCTTTTTGCTAACCCCAAAAAGTGCGAGTTTGACAAATCCGAGGTCGAGTACTTGGGTTATATTATTGGTGCTGACGGCATCAAGATGAACCCCAGGAAACTTGCTACTATTTCTGAGTGGCCTGTGCCCCGTTCTACCCATGATGTTCAAGTTTTTCTTGGTTTTTGCAATTTCTATCGTCGTTTCATTGATCATTATGCTTCTATTGCACTACCTTTACACTCTTTGACTCGTAAAAATATTCTTTTCGCTTGGAGTGATAAAGAACGCAATTCTTTTGAAACTCTAAAGCATTCTTTTACTTCCTATCCTGTTCTACGTCACTATGACCCTTCAAAACCTGCTACCCTTTCCACTGACGCTTCAGATTTTGCATTATCCGGCATCCTCCAACAACCGGACGAGGCTGGACTTCTCCACCCTGTTGCTTTTTACTCTAGGAAGTTTTCTCCGGCAGAGATCAACTATGAAGTTCACGATAAGGAACTTCTTGCTATTGTCGACTCCTTCCGTGATATGCACGCTTGGCTCATGGGTACTGCTCAACCCATTTCGGTACTCTGTGATCACAAAAATCTTGAGTACTTTATGTCCTCTCATGTTCTCAATTGCCATCAAGCATGCTGGTCAATGTTTCTATCGGAATTCGACTTTCAATTTGATTTGGCCCCTGGGTCCCAAAATCCTGCAGATGCTCCTTCTCGCCGTCCAGACTTTATCCCCAAAAGGGGAGATGACGTCCTGACGCTGCAGCAGAAAGCAATACTTACCCCTCATCACATACAACATATATTCCCCTCAATCCCCCCTTCACTCCCTACAATATCAATTCCAGCTCTCACTACCCTATCAATTGACAACTCAGAGTTGCTCAAGCAATTCAAAGACGCTTACAATGAAGATACAGAGTGGTGCGAAGCTATTATAGGGGGAAACGCCGAATTTACAGCTCAGGATAACTTGGTTTTCCATAGGGCACATAGAAAATTCCGGGCACGCACAAAAGTGAGCGTGATTGAGCGTGCCACGCTCAAGGCCAAATTTTCACGCACAAAAGTGAGCATGATTGAGCGTGTCATGCTCAAGGTATTTATTTTAGTTCTAAATGGCCTATTTGTGAGCCAAAAGAGTATAAATCAAATGTACATACTGGTGTTGTATGACTGTGTCTTATTGTGAATGTGAGTGAGGTTTTTAATCAAGATATGAAGTAAAATGTTGAAGAATAATATTTATATTTCACGCTCAAACATGTGCGTGCACGCTCATGTTCACGCTCAAGGTGTGAGCGTGGATTGAGCATGCACACTCAACACACGCTCAAGATCTTTCTTCACACACAGGGTCAGATTTTTCACGCACAGGGTCAGATTTTCACGCTCAGGGTCATCGTTTTCACACTCAAGTCACTAGTTTTCACACTCAACATTTGTGAGCATGAACTGTGAGCGTGAAAATACAGTAATTCGACTAAGTACATGAAAATATTTTTAACATTTGTTTCAGTCTGGAAAGATGTAGTACATATATATAGTCACATTCGTTATAGTTTGACCATGGGCATAAAAGTTTAAGTATGAATATTTTCCAATTCATGCTCACACTCAATGTAAATTACATGCATGAGCGTGAATAGTATAGCTTACCACAGTCATGGTTAAACTCAATTTAATCAAGATCATACTCAAACTCGAGTAAATTATGCATTGCAGTTAATGTAATACTCATGCAATAGTTATGGTAGATATGCGTGAGCATGAATTGTAGTACCTATCACGCTCACCTCCAACTTCATAAAATGACACTCAAAGGAGTGAGCGTGATAGATATTACATATCACGCTCATGCTCAAACTTAATTAAATTGAGTGTGAGCATGAATACAGATTAGTATATATATATTCACACTCACAATGGCTATATTTACTGTAGAGTGAGTTTGAATGTAAAATACATATGTATTATTCATGCTCACGCTCAATTTAATCGATTTTGAGCATGAGCGTGATAGGTATTACCATTCATGCTCACAGACACTCAAACCGATTATTAATGTGAGTGTGGATAGTTATATTTACACATTTTTAAGACAGTACAATACAGAACTATGTCAATTTATAAGATATTATCTTCACGCTCATGTAGGATTTCTTCACGCTCAATATACAATACTTCATGCTCAGGGTCGCCATTATCATGCTCAGACCCTGAACATGCACGCTCAACTCATGCTCACTTTTGTGCGTGCCCGGAATTTTCTTGCTGCCCAAGAATATCATCCAAATAAACAACACAAAAAACTCCAAGAAAATCACATAGCGTGTCTTGAATAAAAGCTTGAAAAACAGAAGGGGCATTCATGAGGCCGAAAGGCATGATGAGATATTTGTAAAGACCCATAGGTGTTCTGAATGCAGTTTTCCATTCATCCCCCTCGCATATGCGAATGAGATTAAATGCATTCTTGAGGTCTATGACCGAAAAAACCTTGCATCCTTGGGTACGATCAAGAAGGTCGTCAATGTGGGGCAGTGGATAACGGTTTCGTTTTGTAATAGCATTTAAACCGCGATAATCAACACAAAGACGAAGATCTCCAGTTTTCTTGCGAATGAAAAGTACAGGGGAGGCATCTGATGAAGTAGAGCGCCTAATAAGTCCTTTTTTGAGATTCTCATCCAGGTAATCACCAAGCACCTTCTGTTCATCCTGAGTGAGGCAGTAAAGCGGACCAAAGGGAGGTGATTTTCCTTTCTCAATATCAATAGCACAGTCATACTGTCGATGAGGAGGAAGATCATCAACAGCAGTGGGTGAAAAGACAGAATCAGCCCAGAATGAATAATTTGGTGGAATGAAGGGACCACAAGTAGGATCCTTAGGTTCAGCTATGTCATCTTTGAGTGAGGGAGAGGACGACATTGCAGAGATATAGGCAGGAGAACCAACTGGATGAAAATTAATAATTGATACTGGTGTATTCTTAGCATATTTAATAAAATGACAAGGGTTACAAATGGTAATCTTTGGTTTAGGCAAAGGCGAGGGATTCTCGAAGGTGGAGCAACCGAAGCTGGTCCAACGTGTCAAGAAACTGAGATATGAGGTACGAGGTACGGTGTTCATAGGTGGGTCCAAGGTAGGTGATGTCGAGGGAACTGCAGCAGCGGGGACAGGGTGACTAGGAGATGATCGTAGACCGAAGCCTAGACCAACAGCAGTAGAAGGGCAAGAACATAGAGCATTCAAGGCCAAGGAGGGACCAATGAGACCAGAGCCTTTAGGTCGGACAGAGACAGGAGCAGAGAGATTACAACATGAAAGAGAAAGATTGGGATCAGCCCAATCAATAGCAGGGTTGTGAAGATGAAGCCAATCAAGACCTAATATTACAGGATAAGAAACAGAAACAACGGAAAGAGAAATCATTTCAGAATGGGAATTCATATGTAGCTGTGTAAAAACACCTTGCATGACCAATCCCGAAGCAATGGGACGATCATCAACTGCAAGAATAGGAATAGGAATGTCTTTCGAACAACAAGGAAGAGAATAACGAGAGGCGAAACAATCGGAAATGCAAGAGTTCATAGCGCCAGAATCAATAAGAGCAAAGGTTTTAATGGGTTTTCAGTTGGGAAAAGAAAGAGAAATGCCAACAAAGAAATGGTGAGGAGAAGAAGGATCAATGAAGGAAGTATTGAATATAAAACGAGGAGCGGGAAGACGAACACGATCCCATGTGCCATCAGATAGTCAGACATGGGGTTGAGTGGGCACCAAAGCGGGCGGATGGGTCCTGGCATCGTTTTCTGGTAGCCCAGGTAGGACCGGGGGGGTAGGACTACCGGCTAAGCTTTTCCTGACAAGGGAGAAGCCTTCTTGTCGTTTGCCTTGGCCTTCGCAGACTTGTTGGGGCACTCCGACGCAAAGTGCTTGCCTTGGCCACAGTAGAGGCAAAGGCCGTTGGCACGACAACGGTCCTTTTCTTCAGCAGTGAGCAGACCATGACGCAGAGCGTCAACCTCCATAGGGATGATGTTGGTGGAGGTGGAGGAAGGAGTGGGAGCAGGAGCAGGAGCGAAGGTGGGAGTTGTTTGGTATGTGGAGAACTGAGTAGCAGGAGTAACAGACACAGGAGTATGTTTCTTACCTGCATGCTCATCCATCCCAAGCTCATAAAGCTCATTATCAATCCCAATGATCTCCTTCAAAAACACCTCATAGTTGTCTGTAAAATAACGACCCTTGCGATTTGAAAGCATGAGTTTAACAGGCGCCTTTAAATGATCCCAATATTCTTGAATCTTCATCTGATCTGTCCACCCCAATTTGGACATGATTTCCTCATAGGCGGAGGTGAAAACAGCAGCGGAACTGGTTTGCTTCAAGACCTTGAGTTTGTGGAGAGCGGCGGCATACTGGTCAGACTGCTCAAAGCATTTGCGAAACGCAGCGAGAAAGGCAGTGTAGTCGTCAAGGAGATGAGCTTGGTTGAGCTCCACAGTGTGGTACCAGGAGCCAGGGGAGCCGTCGATGAGGTAGAAGGAAAAATAGATAACCTTGTCGCGATCTGTGACAAGGCTGTTGCATTGAAGGGTGAGAGCATTCCCACTGCCAATTTCCCTCAGGAAACCATCCACTTGTTCAGCTTTGCCATTGAACATGCGTGGCTTGTGGAATTTTGGGATACCAGGAGTTCTCGTAGTAGAGGGGGCAGGAGCAGAAGCTAGGCGGTCCGAAATTGACTGGAAGAGTTGGAATTGAGCATTGCTTTCAGCTCATTGGTGTTGCATGAAAGAGTCAACGTTGGATCCGAGAGTGTAAATAGCATGCCACATCACCATTTGTTCTTCAGCAGCGGAGCGCGGAAGTGAGGGAGGAGTCAAGGGATTGGGTGCAGCATTGGTAAACGGCTGAGGTGCATCTTGGAAGCCATCGAGTGCTTGCTGCTGAACGGGAGGGTGTGAAGACGGATTGGAGGGATTGTTGACAGGGAATTCGAAGCTGGGGAATTGATCCATGGCTGACAAATCAGTCCCAGTGAAAAGTCCATCTACTGGCATCTAATGATACATAGCAAGATATAGGCTCTATACACCATCTATTGTCATCTAGGAACATATAGTCAAGAATTAAAATGAATTCTCAGCTGTTACACGCACTCAAATTCTTGACTCATAACCAAACTAAAATCTAGATTCTAGGTCATCAACGACATGAAAGACTTTGGTAATTTTTGCTAGCATCTCCGACATAAGTTCATCGTTTCTCTAATATAACCGTGGCACTTCTCACAGAATGACAACTTTCTTTCTTTCTCTCCCACCAACACAACATGCGACTTTGCACATTTCCGTTAAGTCCTCCCTTTTTCTCTTTCAGATTTATTGTTTGCCAGGAGGAATGAACACTTGTAAGTACTGTGTTCGTTTCCATAAATCATGCCTTCTATACTGACTCAGATGTTTTGTCAGTGTCGTGGTCATCATATTGTCATCAGAAGGAATCGAAATGAGCGGACTCAGGAATGTCACTCTCGGTGGGAGCTGGGGCATGTTTGATTTTAGCTGTAGCTGGTGTGTAATACATTGGTTCTAGGTATGTGCTTCATCACTAATGCTAAGCAGCTAGCCACATAGTAGATAGTATTACCGACATTAGTGCATTCAAATAGTATATGGTAGTAGTACTATAGTAGTAGTGATTTAGTCCATAGGTAAATTAGATTTGTATCTCTAGCTGCATACATAATACATTTTGTATCGGTTTAAATACCCCTCTTCAAAGCATATTCAATAAGTATTAGCCTAAATCATACAACTATAAATACATAGATGAGATTACGGTGCACCTATATGTCACTAGATGTTGCTAGATATTGCATATAGAGAAATCTAACATTTTCTAAGTATTATACTAGCCTAGATGAGCTTTGAGCGCGCTAGAAAAAAATCTAGATATTCTCCTTTTTCTATGCCTATCTAGCGATAGCTAGTCCCTAGATGTTACTAGACCAGACGCGATGTCCTTAGATGGACTTTTGACTGGGAATCAGTGATAGCGGAGTTTATACAAGACAGAAATAAACCGGAGTTTGCCAGGAGGGAGCTAGGCGTCGTTACTGTGCGTTACTGAGGGATGGTCGAATCAAACTGTCAAGGTCAAGGTTACGGGACGCTCGACAAGGCTCAGTTGACGACGATTAAGGCGGGAAACGAGGATTCAGGACGGAATACACGCGTTGATTCGACAAAGAGACAGTACAAGAAGTGCGTAAACTAATGTAGTACTAGGCGCTTGATTATGCGCACGGACCCATGTGACTTAACCATCACAACGAACAAGTGCTTTACATTTCAACGCGGGGACTTCACAGTCACTGTGCAGTGTGACTGAGTTTGAAATCTTGCAGTGCAGTCACAGTCACGACACAGTCACTGCAATGTGCCGGCAGCACTACACTACAGGCTACGAGTCACGACCTGCAACAAGATGTAGAATGCGTCCAAGATAAGATGAGTATACAATGCGATAGTAGACCTATTTATAACCAATTCCAACATCCTTGCGTTCTAGTCTCTACATTTTTTCATGTCAACTTCGCCCAGGAACACTAGACACATCCTCACTATAACCAGACTGTCCATTGAACACCTGCCTATAATCCGGTGGAGGCGTTCCATCCCTTGGATTCTGATACACCGGCACAACAGGCCCAGCATCCCTTTCCCTTTCAAACGTCGGAAACGGAAGATCAGTGGAACTACTCAGTTCCATAGACGAGCCCGGAGCATTAGACAAAGGCCCATAAGCCATATTATTCTGATCTTGAAAGCGTGATCGTTTTCCTGTTCCAACGCCGTATCCGACAGCATAGGAGCCTGGCGTTGTGAGGTACGCATTGGCGTTGGTGTGTTGGGATAGGTCAAGGACGCTGGCACTCAGTCCTGCTGTGCTCATGTGTGGTGGTGCTGAGTTATATTTCGCTGCGAACGGGTCAGGATTGAGGTGCTGTGTAGATTGGATAAATTTGGGCCGCAAGGTTATGCGACGTAGTAGGAACCATATTAGGGTGGATATTAGTATTAGCCCTGTGATGGAGCCTACTACGCTTCCGGCGATGATGACCTTTTTATTTGCACTATTTGCTGAGGTGGGGAGAGACGTTGCAGAGGAATAAGGGATCGAGGATGTAGTAGGAGATGGTGCTAAGGTGGGGAGAGAAGTTGCGTAGGAATAAGGGATCGAGGTTGTAGTAGGCGATGGTGCTAAGCCGTTGTCATAACTAGATTACTTAGCTCGCTGATAGTACAACATACAGTACCTGACACTTACGAATAGACAAGATAGTCGAAGAGTGTCAGTGATGTATTTCCATTGGTCCCCACCACCCCATTTTGAAGCATGAATGTATGTGTACCAGGAGATAAGGTTGTATTGCTATATACCGAAACGTTGTACTGAAATCCATTTGTTTCCGGGGGTACCCTTTCAAACTGACCGACTTGATAACCATCGATGAAAAATGACATATTGGTAAACGCAGCCAAAGAAGGCGTTGTCGCTAATGCAAAGGCGCAGAAGGCGTATATAGCAGTTCCTGTCATGTTGCAATTTAAGATGTACGTGGTACAGTTACTCAGAAATCTTACCGTTGAAAGTAAATGTAGCGTTTAATGGTCCCGTCGCAGGCTTGTTGGCTCCAGCTGGAAAATACTAAACGCGACAGTTTTTAGCTATTACACAGGGTGAAAGATGTTTTGTGTGACTTACAGTACCATCATGCCATGTTCCATCACTCATAAGTCGTCCATCAACAGCTGCAGTGCAGCCGCTACACTTGTCTCCCTCATTCCACGCTGACGCCGGAAGATACGCAATGTTATTTCCAGTTACAGGGTCGGGAAGCGAGTCGTCCACCGTAACGTTAACCAAGATAGCATTTACAACGGATATAAGGGAAACTAAGAAGAGAACGACGCGATAGGAGAAAAATGTAAGCATGGCTTGCGTAGGAAGATGGTTGGAACGTCGAAAGAGGCGATCGCAGATTCGTGTGGAGTGGATGGAGGTCGTGGAGGGTGTTATGTAACTTCATTCAGTATCACTGAAGATGATTGATGATCTTGTAGGTACACATCTCGAATCGACGTTGCGTGCACGGATCTTATCATTCATTATAACTTTATGTCATTCTTCTTTTGATGATTATAGCTTCATCCGCAGCCCTTCACAGCAACCTTTTATCGATCTCAGGCCAGTGGCTTGAATTGTCTGATTCAATAGCATAATATGGAACAGTTTGTAACTAATGGTGCGAAGTCTTCGAATTCGTTGTAGGGTTCAGGTAGTATTTGCTTTATTCAATACTCATCATATGGAACAGTTTGTAACTAATGATGCGAAGTCCTCAACTTCGCTGTAGCGCTCAGGTAGCATCTGCTTTGTAATATAGAGGCTTGTATTGTTGTTCATGGTGGAATTTTAGCAGCATGCGATGCCTACATGAGCGAGGGTGATCATTGTTGTGGGGTCTGACAGTTACTACTACGATATCAAAAGGTTGCGAGCCCTCGAGTTCAAAATTCAAATACAAGTATTTGTCATTTCATATGGCTTGTTCCAAATACAGTACGACAAGCATCACACGGCGGGGTATTAGCTGTCATGTAATGATCGAGTGTTGAACAGTAGTGTGATCTGTCATGTAGAATAAGTAGTCACAAAGAACATTATAACTTGAACTAGTTTGATATCTACAGAGGAACAAAGAGAAATATCTTGTGGCTTGAAAGACCTCAAAGCAAACCAGAACCACGAACTTCTCAGGTGAGACAGGTCGGTTGCGTAATATGCTACAATGGCTCACAGTTCTGGTCAACATGCTCTTTTCGCAGTTGTGCAGCACAAAGAAAAAATGAATATGCACTCATACTGCAGCTGAATTTTACTTACTATATTATTATTACATGTTGAATATTTCAATGACATGTTTAAATAGAATTTCTTAATATCTAATGATCTACAGACTTACTTCCAAACTGTGCTTTTTTCGATATCAATCAATGAATTGTTCAATTCCATATGACATGCGTGACTCTTTTTCTACATGACAGCAAATACCCCGCCGTGTCAGTAATAGCTAACACATGTCAGTTGGTTGCTGTAAACAATAGGAAGGGCTCGTCAAACTTTACCCTTTAAACGAAGGAGAATGCGTGCATGTAGCTAGTTAGTCATGACATTGTAGGTGCGACGTTAGCGGAAGGCTCAGGAGGAGCTGTTGCCTCTTGCTGAGGATGGTGAACTAGCTCGCTCAGTCTACTGTTTTCGACGATCGATGGTTGTATGTATCTGTACAATCAACCTCGGCGTACAGCACTCGGTCGACACCATAGTAGGGACGAGAGGCACTGATGAGCGCATTTGAGCGGATGGAGCTTGCGCAGTCGCAGGGACCTCAAGTCGTCAGGGATAGGAGTGAGGACAGAAAAGGATGGAAAAGGAGCTGGTATGATACTATCATACCAGTCTAATCATTAGATCTTGTAATTGTTGTGCACTTGCGTAGGCAGGGGGTTAAGTTGCCTGCTCAGTTATGGAGAAAGAGACGATTGCAGATGCGTGTGGAATGGAAGGAGGTCGTGGAGGGTGTTAGGTAGCCTTCGTTCAGTATCACTGATGATTATTGATGATCTTGTAGGTGCACATCTCGAATCGATGCTGCATACACCGATCGTATCATTCATTATAACTTTATCTCGTTATACTGTTGATGATTATGGCTTCATCCACGACCCTTCACAGAAACTTTTAATTGATCTCGGACCAGTGGCTTGAATTGTCCGATTCAATAGCATAATATGGAACAGTTTGTAACTAATGGTGCGAAGTCTTCGAATTCGTTGTAGGGTTCAGGTAGTATTTGCTTTGCGATACAGAGGTTATCGCTGCACATAGCACGCGAGGCCTACATGAACGAGGGTGATCATTGTTGTGGGGTCTGACAGTTACTACTACAACGTCAAAAGGCTGCGAGAGGCCTCGAGTTCAAAATTCAAATACCACAATTTGTCATGTCATTTGGCTTGTTCCGAATACAATACAACAAGTAATAACTAACACATGGTTAGTTACTCTAAAAGATAGGAAGGGTTCTTCAAACTTTACGCCTTTAAACGAAGGAGAATACGTGCATGTAGCTAGTTGGCTATGAAAGTACGGTGCTGGTGGAAGACTCAGGAGGAACTGTTGAATTTAAATTAGCGAAGAACTGGCCATATGCTGGGGGAAGCATCCCTTCTGGGACCACAGGACCAACATCTATGTCCCGTGGCTGAGGAGATCGAGCAGGTGATGAAGCAGAGTAGGAGGCACTCGCATTTATCGACGACGAAGGTGCAGCTGAAGAAGGGCCGGAAGTTATGAAAGGTTGCTGGAGTTGATCACTTTTACTCGTACCAACGCCATATCCAATAACGGGTACGTGCGACGTAATCGGGTAACTGGTAGTAGGGGGCCGAGCAGGAGCGCTCGAATCACCACCATCTTGTGCAGTGAAAGGTTGTAGTATGATCTGATTGTTCTTTGGTATCAGGCTGAAAAATGAATCTCTCTCATTCATTTTTGTCAAAGCACGAGATCTCCTATGCTTGAGGAAACATATTAATAGGCATAAGATCACTATTCCAGCAATTCCTCCAACTGCACCTCCAACTATAGCAACAGCTGGAGAAGATTTCCTTGATGCAATTGGTGGACTGGATGACGAGGTAGGCGTCTGTGTGCCCAAAGCTGAACTGGAAGTTGAAGCTGGCTGACCATTGTCAGCACTGGATTGATGTAAGCCGGAAGTTGCGGCTGGTTCGGCATTATCATAACTGTATTAGCGTGTGTCAGGGGTCATGGTAGCCATACTAACGTTCACTGACACTTACGAGTACACCAGATAATCAAACAATGTCAGTGACTGCTTCCCGCCGCCCCCGAACTGGCCGTTCTGAAGCGTGAACGTATGCTTTCCTGCCGGCAATGTTGTATTGGAATAAACAGATACATTGTACTGGTATTCTTTAGTACCAGGCGGTAGTCTCTCGAATTGACCGACGAGCTCATTATCGATGTAAAAGGTCATGTTGCTGTAGCCAGTTGGGTCGCTAATTGATAAGGAAATTGCGCAGAAGACATATATAGCGGTTCCTATATATCCGGAAGATATATTAAAAAAGCAAAACGTAAAGAAAATGGCAAGAGAAGAATCTCACCGTTAAATGAGAATGTAGCAATTCTCGGTCCTGGGCCTGCAGGGTAGTACTGTGCACAATAGTGGGTTAACAAAGTTTAACGAAATCAGACAACTCAAAAGTTGAAGAGCGCACTGTTCCATCATGCCACGAGCTATTGAACATAGACATTTGATTAAGAGTAGCCGCACAATCCTGGCATGTTGCTCCATCTTTCCATCCACCTCGGTACACAATATGCTCTCCTGTCAAATCAGTAGCTGAATCGTCCACAGTAACATTGACAAGGACAGCTCCTGCAGTAGATATAAGAAAGAGGTAGAGCCAGGGAATTGCAAGGAGGGGTGTGGGCAACATTGAATTTGGAACGTTGAAAGAGATGAAGAGTAACCAACTTCTCGTACCTGCAGTTGTTGGAACAAGTAATGTATGAAGATGCTGTCGTTCCAGAGTCACGCAAAAAAAAATCTTTTCCCCAGTATCTTTAGAAGATTCATACCTATAGCACACATCATTCTAAAGCTGCACTTCTCAGCTTTTATGATCTGTAATATTTGTGAAAAACAATGGGAAGATGGATATAGTCAAGTTTCCAGAAGTGGTAGCATCCTTCCACTCCACACGAATCTGCAATCGTCTCTTTCCATAATTGAGAAGGCGACTGCTTAACCACCTGCCTAGCGGAGTGCACAACAATCACAAGATGAGAAGGTTCTTTCCACGAATGATTGTACATAAACTCTGGATCGGGAGTAGCTGTGTAAGCCGTGCACAATGCTCTATCGTTCCATAGACCTTGGTACATGATATACTCTCTTGTAAAATCGGCAGTTGAATCATCCACAGTAAAATTGACAAGGACAGCTTCGGCAGTAGATATAGGAAAGAGGTAGAGCCAGGGAATTGCAATGAGGGAAGTGGGCACCATTGATTGGAACGTTGAAAGAGGTAGGGGAGTAACCAACTTCTGGTACCCGCAGTTTTACCAATATCTTTACAACTTCATACCTATAACATACATTATTTTGAAGTTGTACTTCTCAGCTTTAATGATCTGTAATTTTCGTGATAACAATGGGAGGATGGATACAGATAAGAGTTGCCAACAGCGGCAGCGTTGCATGAATCACACAATCACATTGCACTGAACATTGAGCACCTATTTTGATCTATTACAGTGCTTTTCTTATCATTGTAGCCCCTTGGCTTTTTAGTATACATCTGAGTTTCGTCGGCAGCATGATCCGAGCCAGGCTGCTGGTATGACACTCACCAGGACTCTAGGCGCCAGTTTTCAATTGACGCCGCCTACAAGCATTATTCTGTAGACTGGGATTATCCCTTAACATTGGAGACGACGAGCAGCGTAATTTACTGAGCGTTGCTACAAGGTATGTATACAGTGGGTATGTACCCGGTGAGTCGTACACCTTACACATTGTTTAACTATGCGCCAGTACTCATATCAGCACGATCCAGGTCCCCCAGGAAGACATCCTAATCCTCCATATCCCATCCACTATCCACCTCCTTATCCTCAACAGTTTCATCG
This sequence comes from Cyathus striatus, assembly GCA_025738555.1. NCBI lineage: Eukaryota > Fungi > Basidiomycota > Agaricomycetes > Agaricales > Nidulariaceae > Cyathus > Cyathus striatus. The sequence goes on from JAOVFP010000011.1 coordinate 1,436,339, forward strand.
TCTGGTCCCACCAAGAGATAGGGCCGGGAGGATCGAGTAGCTAAGTAGAAATGAAAGAAAGACATAATGAGAGTATGACAATACGCACCGCCCCCGGCATATAAAAATATCATGCCTATGTGAGCACATTCCATGCGCAGCCCAACCATATGAACGTTGTGCAGAGAAATGGCTTAAATAACTTTCATCCACAAAAACCAGTTGGTTCACCTCGTAATTGCTTGCAATACAAATCTTGAAGTTTATTCTTCTGTCTTCATTGCACTCAAGTGCTGGCCATTCTATCTATAAAAACAAATCAGCTTATTTATAGGTGTTGATTGTCGCGCAGCTCACCTGTTTCCGAGTAAACCCACATTGCTTCAGAGTACGCAATATTGTTGTCAGTGACACAGAAATAGTGCAGATCTCCTCCAATTCTGCCGCTCAATACAATTTTCCAGAAACTGAGATGATATATCAATCACACAAACAAGGAGTACAGAAGACGACTTACCACAACATCAAGACTAGTAAGATAACGCGCACTCAACAGGAATGCGGCAAACATTACCTGTGTTTTGATATAGTGAGAGCATCCGCTTTTGTGTAGACCTCGCAACCCCTGTGAACCAACAAATATTGTAGCGTAAAACATCCTCGTTGTCCATGTGAACAAAAACCTCCTTAAGCTCTCTTGAGATGTGTTGACATTGTGCGGGCATAACAAGTGGGTGAGGAAAGAGACATAGCAGGACCCAGGGGACGGTCAGTGATATGCATTAGCAGTGAAGCGAGTAGTGGAGCTTCTTAGCGCTTAGTGATAGCAGCCATGTTCCAGTGTTTTGGCTGTGTAGTCGGCATTGATCGCCGGTAAAACTCAGATGTATACGAAAAAATCAAATGGCTACAATGATAAGCAAAGCACTGTAATTTCACTAAGCAGTGTTGGGAATTAGTGTTGCCGCGGCGCAACTCAAAGCCGTTAGCCGGATAAGCTGAACCGAAAATTAGCTGAGCATAGCCTCTAAATCACACTAGTTAGGAAGTCCACGGTAGTGTTGCCACGGTTCGACTCCACTCCACTTGGTTTGACTTCTACAGGTTTTATGGAGTTGACAGCGGAAGGGTCGAGTCGAGTTGTGCCTGAGTGATGCACTCGACTTGACTTGCGACTAAGTTATCGACTTACATATAAATCAGATGTTATTGAGATTTTTACTAGTAAAACTTACTCTGAATGAAAATATAAATGATATATCCTATTTTATACACGTATGCAGAAACTTACAATGATTTTTGTGATATGGTTCATGTTTAAAGTCACAATTGTTGCGGAGAAATGAAAGTGGAAGTTGAAGGAATATAGGCGCTTATCACACAGGGCTGACATTGCGTGTGTACACTTGGTGGCGGGCGCCTACCAATAAGTTACTAAAGTAAAGATATGATTCACAACATACTATTCATAAAACATTATAATTAAAGCTAAGAATACGTAGAAATTATCCCTCAATTAAAACGTACGCCATATTGACTTGATATCGTATGGGGCGGACTGCGCTGGAAAGCTGATATACGAGACTTTTTGTGCGACTTAAAGCGACTAAGTCGACTTCGAGTCGACCTCATCTGGAAGTCAGGTCGTGAGAACCGGAAGTCAACAATGTCGACTCGACTCAGCTTTTTTCGGTCCCACTTGTACGGTTTGTGGTTTTCGAGTCGAACCGTGGCAACACTAGTCCACGGTGGCCAGCCCATAATTAGCCATAAGTATTAGGTCATACCCGGCAATGGCTCACTAAGTAGGGTCCATTGGTGTGTTCGGTAACGCGGTAACGGAGCAGGATCGGCTACGGAGAAAGTCCACAAATCGGCCAGGACTGTCCCTTGACCTGGCCGTGGCTACTGGCCGCCCCAACGCTGCACGTAAGCTATTGTCAACGACGACGAGCTACCTTGTTCACTGTCAACCACGACGACAAACGACACTTGTTCGCTATCTCGACCGACGAAGACTTCAATTATGAAGGCAGTATATCCCCTCTTGCAAACTTCAGCTTCATGCATTCATGTCTCGCCTCCTTCGCTCGTCTTCCTCGTTCGTTCAGTTCATAGCCCCAAGGCAACTTCACGCATGTTCATCGCCATCCACACAGAGCACAGATCTAGAGAGAATCAAGCACACAACTCAAGAAGGCTGCATTCTAGGTGATCGATATCGCTATTCTAGAGCACAACGCTGAGATTGCCATGTATAGTCCAACTCTTGAGGCGTTAATGTTTCAGATGAGCCGAAGCCTCCTGCTGATGATGGCGAGTTAGCTCACTCAGTCTACTTTTCGACGAGTGATGGTTGATCCAGGATAGAGTACAGCATGACAGGTTGCGCCGTGTGGGTGTACCATCTATATGAGGAGTCTCTTCAGGTGCACAAGAAGCCCCCCATTACACTGCGAAAGTGGTTGATGCATCTGAATATCCCAGAGGATGAATAGCTTGCATCTGTACAATCGGCCTCGGCGTCCAATACTCAGCCGACACCACAATGGTGACAAGAAGCAGTGTTGAGCGCGTTTGAGCAAATGGAGCTTACACTGAAGGCGAACTTATCAGTATGTTAACAAGGTTGGGAAAATATGGATAAGATAAGTATACAATGAGACAGCAGATCGATTTATGATCAACTCCAACATCCTTGCGTCCCTGGCCTCTTTATCGTCTACAATTAAGGATGCATTTACTCTATATTTTGCAGTCAACGATCATGATATATCGACGTATAGGTTGTTTTTAACGATGTGCAGCATAGCAAACGTATCCAACGTGTCACTGTCATAACGTAAGTCATATCATCATTCAACGCTCTCCTTTTCATTTCGACTTCGACCAGGAATACTAGACCCACCCGCACTAGAACCAGACTGTTCATTGAACACTTGCCTATAATCCGGTGGAAGCGTTCTATCCCTCGGATTCTGATACACCAGCACAACAGGCCCAGCGTCCCTCTCCCTCTGAAACATCAGCGGGGACGAAGGATCGGTGGGATTACTCAACTCCATAGATGAGCTCGGAGCATTGGACGAAGGCCCATAAGTCATATTATGCTGATCTTGAAATCGCGAACTCTTTCCTGATCGAACGCCGTATCCGACTGCATTGGAGTCTGGCGTTGTGAGGTATGCATTGGCGTTCGGATGTTGGGATAGATCGAGGACGCTAGGGCTCAGACCTGCCGTACTCATGTGTGGTGGTGATGTTGGATTATACTTCGTTATGAATGGGTCTGGGTCGAGGTTTTGGGTAAATTCGATAACTTTGGACCGCGAGTGTAAGCGGTGTAGTATGAACCACATTAGGGAGGATATGAGTATTAGCCCTGCAATAGAGCCTACTACGCTTCCAGCTATGACGGCTTTTTTATCTGAGCTGTTATTTACGTTCGTTGAGGTGGGGAAAGAAATTGCCGAGAAAGAAGGAATGGTGGAGGAGGATGTAGTTGGAGATGGTGCTAAGCCATCGTCATAACTAGATTACTACTTAGCGCGCTGATTAAACAACATATTGTATTTAACACTTACGAATAGACAAGATAGTCGAAGAGTGTCAGTGATGTACTTCCATCAGTCCCTACTACCCCATTTTGAAGCATGAACTTGTGTGTTCCGGGAGATAAGGTTGTATTGCTGTATACCGAAACGTTGTACTGAAATCCATTTGTTCCCGGAGGTACCCCTTCGAACTGATCGACTTGATGACCATCGATGAAAAATGACATATTGGTGAAAGCAGCCAAAGAAGGCGTTGTCGCTAATGCCAAGGCGCAGAAGACGTATATAGCAGTTCCTGTATTGCAGTTTAGAATGTACCAGGTAAAATTACTTGGAAATCGTACCGTTGAAAGTAAATGTAGCGTTTAATGGTCCCGTCGCAGGCTTGTTGGTTCCAGATGGAAAATACTACACGCGACAGTTTTTAGCTATTACAAAACGTGAAAGATATTTTGTGTAACTTACAGTACCATCATGCCATGTCCCGCCATTCATAAGTCGTCCATCGACAGCTGCAGTGCAACCACCACATCTGTCTCCCTCGTTCCACGCTGACGTAGGAAGATACGCAATACTCTTTCCAGTTAATGGGTCAGGAAGCGAATCGTCCACTGTAACATTCACCAAGACAGAATTTACAACGGATAAAAGGGAGAATAAGCAGAGAACGGTGCGAGGGGAGGAAAACGCAAGCATGGATTGCGACGAGCTGCGTAGGAAGGAGGTTGGGGACGTCAACCACATTCCTTAGAACAATGTTGTTGAAATGAGGACCCCCTGGTGAGCTCCCGAGACGTCCGAGTAGAAAGTGGACATTCGTGAATTGGAGTTAGCGAACAGGGACCTTGGCGCACTTCAAGTGGGCAGCTCGGTTGAAGTTCCGAATTATTGCGTATATAGGCGCTGGAAGGGAGCACGTGAATAAGTTCTTTACGTAATCTATCTGTCAACAACGACGAGCTGCTTTGCTCGCTGTGAACGACCGACCTTGAAACGACCCTTGCTCGCGGTCTCGAACGACGAAGACTTCAATCATCTCGCAAGCTTCAGCGTCATGCATTCATGTATCCCCTCCTTCTCTCGCTCTCTCTCCACTCGTCTTCCTCATTCGTTCGATTCATAACTCCAAGACAACTTCGGGCGTTCTCATCACCGTCCATACCGAGTACAGCTCTAGAGAGAATCAAACATCCAACACGAGCAAGCCACAATCTAATTGATCGATACTGCACCCTCCAGCAGTCTCTCAGAGGGAAACAGGCGCACAGCAATGATATCGTCCAGCTCTTGAGGCGAAATACGATGTGACTACCTTCCATGGGTTCAAGGTACCCGAAGAGCCAAAGCCTCCTGCTGAGGATGGTGAACTAGCTCGCTCAGTCTACTGTTTTTGACGATCGATAGTTGTATGTATCTGTACAATCAACCTCGGCGTACAACACTCAGCTGACACCACAGCCTGGACGAGAAGCACTGATGAGCGCATTTGAGCGGATGGAGCTTGCGCAGTCGTAGGGACCTCAAGTCGTCAGGGATAGGAGTCGGGACAGAAAAGGATGGAAAAGGAGCTGGTATGATAGTATCATGCCAGGCTAATCATTAGATCTTGTGATCGTTGTGCACTTGCGTAGGCAGGTGGTTAAGAAGTTGCCTGCTCAGTCATGGAGAAAGAGACGATTGCAGATGCGTGTGGAATGGAAGGAGGTCATGGAGAGTGTTAGGTAGCTTTTGTTCAGTATCACTGATGATTATTGATGATCTTGTAGGTACACATCTAATATGCCTAGTGTACTTCTACCTACTGTAAAAACATTATTTCTATATTCTATGTGCTACTTACAAATGGTACAATATATCTGGGTTGTAATTAGTAGCTAAGGTAGAGGTCCTGGACCATTAGCTAGTGTGGGAACAATTTGCGCTAATAAGGGACATAACTAGCCTAAGTAGGAAAGTGTCTAAGAATAGAAACACTGAGGTCAGAATTTATTCTCGACATCAGTGGGAAGTAATTACCAGTAAGGCCAGAGATCGAACTAAGCGCGTGTCTATTCTAATAATAGGATATTGAAGCTATGTTATTGCATCATAGGAAAAGGCATGAGCACTAGACCCACAGCAGTTGCTGCTATCTAACCACGCTGTACCAGCGCTGTGCATCAGCATGCCATAGGCGCCTAGCCTATGCCTGAGATCCGGCATTCCCAGCAGGCTTATTCAGTGGTTCCCATTCCACGCGTCAAAGCGTGTGGCATCATGCCTCCGTATGGAGTGTTCTTCCTGCAGGATGATTTATTGTCCTTCGCTATCTTCCCATATGGACACATTCTTGGTGCTCATATGTTTGTGTATCTGTGATTTACTCCGGTCCATCCCAGATGCCAGTATCCAGTCTAAATGTCTACCTTACTGCTTAGCTAATGTGTAAATTACTGTATTTGTATCAACTATATAGTTTCTCTAGCCATAGTTCTGTATGATATTTAATAGGTAGAGTAGAGTAGTATGAGGGCAGTCTCCTGTGCCCTGAGAAATACCATCTAGCATCATGCTTTAGTATTTGTGTGAGCTTTGAGATTCTAAGTGCAATGCGAAGTGTGAAGTCATAAGCCCGTGTTAAGTCCGAGATTAAGGAACACGCATCAAAGCATTTGCTAAGTGTGCACTCCCTCTCGAACGTCGGTTTTCGACACCCTTTCTATTACTTTACTTCGCCCGGAAGCACCTTGCATCCAAGTCTTACCCACCGAGCACTTTCTTAGTGAGCATACGTGGTGTGAGTTTTATTATTAATATTTACATTTACACTACGTTGCGCTAAACTAGGTACTTTACATCTCTAATCGACGCTGCATACACCAATCATATCATTCATTATAACTTTATCTCGTTATACTGTTGATGATTATGGCTTCATCCACGACCCTTCACAGAAACTTTTAATCGATCTCGAACCAGTGGCTCAAATTGTCCGATTCAATAGCATAATATGGAACAGTTTGTAGCTAATGGTGCAAAGTCTTCGACTTCATTGTAAGGTTCAGGTAGTATTTGCTTTGCGATACAGAGGTTATCGCTGCACATAGCATGCGAGGCCTACATGAACGAGGGTGATCATTGTTGTGGGGTCTGACAGTTACTACTACAATGTCAAAAGGCTGCGAGAAGCCTCGAGTTCAAAACTCAAATACCACAATTTGTCATGTCATTTGGCTTGTTCCGAATACAATACAACAAGTAGTGGCTAACACATGGTTAGTTGCTCTAAAAGATAGGAAGGGTTCTTCAAACTTTATGCCTTTAAACGAAGGAGAATACGTGCATGTAGCTAGTTGATCATGGCTATGAAGGTATGGTGCTGGTGGAAGACTCAGGAGGAACTGTTGAATTTAAATTGGCGAAGAACTGGCCATATGCTGGAGGAAGGATTCCTTCGTTTTGGTCTTCGAGGACCACAGGACCGACATCTATCTCCCGTGGCTGAGGAGGTCGAGCAGGTGATGAAGCAAAGTCGGAGGCACTCGGATTTATCGACGACGAAGGTGTAGCTGAAGACGGACCGGAAGTTATGAAACGCTGTTGAAGTGCAGCATTTTTATTTATACTAACGCCATATCCGATAACGGGTACATCCGATGTAACCAGGTAACCAGTAGAAGACGAAGCAGAAACACTCGAGCTACCATCGTTTTGTGCAGTGAAGGGCTTCGGTATGGTCTGATTGCGGGTTTTTACTGGGTTGAAAGATGAATATTTCTCGCTCATTTTTTACAAAGCACGAGATCTCATACGCTTGAGGAACCATATTAATAGGCATAAGATCACTATTCCAGCAATTCCTCCAACTGTACCTCCAGCTATAGCAACAGCTGGAGAAGATTTCCTTGGCGCAATGGGTGGACTGGATGACGAAGTAGGCGTCTGTGTGCCCAAAGCTGAACTGGAAGTTGAAGCTGGCTGACCATTGTCAGAACTGGATTGATGTAAGCTGGAAGTTGCGGCTGGTTCGCCATTATCATAACTGTATTAGCGTGTGTCAGGGGTCATGCATGGGTAACCATACGAACGTTCACTGGCACGTACGTGTACACAAGGTAATCAAACAATGTCAGTGAGATATTCCCAGCATTTCCAAATTTGCCATTCTGAAGCATGAACGTATGCTCTCCTGCTGACAACGAAGTATTGGAGTAAACTGAGACGTTGTACGTGTAGTCTCCTTGATTATCAGGTGGTGTTTTCTCGAAATGGCCGACGAGCTCATCATCGATATAGAATGCCATATTGCTGTAACCATATGGGTGGCTGAATGATGAGACAAGTGCGCAGAAAACATATATAGCGGTTCCTATGTATCCGGAAGACGTATTAAAAAGCAAAAGGTAAAGAAAATGGCAAGAGCAGAATCTCACCATTAAATGAAAATGTAGCATTTAACGGTCCTGTAGGAGGTGAGCTCGCAGGGTAGTACTGTACATGATAATGGGTTAACAAAGCTTAAAGAAATCATACGACTTAAAAGCTGTAGAGCGCACTGTTCCATCTTTCCACGAACGATTGTACATGAACCCTGGATCGGGACTAGCTGTGCAAGCCGTGCACGATCCTCCATTGTTCCATGGACCTTGGTACATGATATACTCTCCTGTAAAATCAATGGCTGAATCATCCACAGTAACATTGACAAGGACAGCTCCTGTAGTAGATATAAGAAAGAGGTAGAGCCAAGGAATTACAATGAGAGAAGTGGGCACCATTGAATTTGGAACGGTGAAAGAGATGGGGAGTAACCAACTTCTCATCCCTGCGGTTGTTAGTATACGTAATGTATGAAGTGATGGCTGCATCATTTTGAAGCTGTACTTCTCAGCTTTTACGATCTGTAATTTTTGTAAAAAACAATGGAAGGATGGATACAGGTCAAGAGTTGCCAACAGCGGCAGCACTGCACGAATCAATTAATCACATCTGTTTTTATTTATTGATTTCATGTAAGCAGTGTTGGGAATAGTGTTGCCGCGGCGCAGCTTAAAGCCGTTAGCCGGATGAGCCGAACCGAAAATTAGTTGAGCTTAGCCTCTACATACCCGGCCATGGCCTGTTCGGGCCCAGCACTAGGGCTCACTAGGTCCATTGGTGTTCGGTAACGCGGTAACGGAGCAGGATCGGCTGTTCCTTGACCCGGCCGTGGCATCCCAACGCCGCATGTAAGCCGTTGTCGACGACGACGAGCTACCTTGCTCACTGTCAACCACGACGACAAACGACCCTTGTTCGCCATCTCGACCGACGAAGACTTCAGTTATGAAGGTAGTATATCCCCTCTTACAAACTTCAGCGCCGTGCATTCATGTCTCGCCTCCGCTCGATATCTCTCCGCTCGTCTTCCTCGTTCGTTCAGTTCATAGCCCCAAGGCAACTTCACGCGTGTTCATCGCCATCCACACAGAGCATAGATCTAGAGAGAATCAAATACACAACCCAAGAAGACTGCATTCTAGGTGATCGATATCGCACCCTCGAGCGATCTTAGAGGGAAACTGGCGCGCAGTAATGATATCGCTATTCTAGAGCACAACGCTGAGATTGTCATGTATAGTCCAACTCTTGAGGCGTTAGTATTTCAGATGAGCCGAAGCCACCTGCTGATGATGGTGAGTTAGCTCACTTAGTCTACTTTTCGACGAGTGATGGCTGATTCAGGATAGAGGCTGCATGCCAGGTTGCGCCGTGTGAGTGTACGATCTATACGAGGAGTCTCTTCAGGCGTACAAGAAGTCTATCATTAGAAAGTGGCCTGTGTCTGTACAATGATCTCGGCGTCCAATACTCAGTTGACATCATAACCGCGACAAGAAGCAGTGATGAACGCATTTGAGCTGATGGAACTTGCGCTGAAGGCGAAGCATACTGCAGCGTTGCAGGGAACCCCAAGTTGTCGGGGATAGGAAGGAGGATGGAAAAGGATGGAAAAGGAGTCTTAAGTTAGCAATACCTCTATACCATTCTAATACACTCTACCTTCTCATTTGATCTTATGATCGTTGTGAACTTGCGTAGTCAATGCGTAGGTAGGAGGCTAAAGAGAGACAATCGCAGATTCGTGTTGAGTGGAGGTGGTCGTGGGAGGTACGTTGTATTATTTCACTGGGTGTTGCCTCGTTAATTGCTCTTACACAGAGATACGATTACTGGAGTCTGCACTAAGGGTGATTCCTCTTTCCTCGATATTCCTCTCTGACGAGCCTACACAGGCGATGTATGATGCATAATAATGGTGAACACTTGTTCGGCGACATGATCACTTAGAGTTAGACGCACCAACAGTTACGATAGCTTTCAGCGCGTTAAATGGAGGAATCACACGAGGCGCCAGTGGATGACAACTGTCTTCCAAACCTTCGTTCACTTTTGTCATTTCAGAAGGTAAGCAACTCAAATCGACGTGGCATGCTCCGATCGATGACTATCGCTTCATCCCCGGCGACCCTTCACAGCAAATCCAGAATCATAGATTTTTATCGATCCGCACAAAGGGTATTGAAGTTCTTGTCACTATTTACATCTTCTCCGGACTGGCTCGGATCGTCCGAGTCGATAGCATCATATAGAAGAGCTTGAGTAGCTAATGATGCGAGGTCTTCGACATCTTTATAGCACTCAGGTAGCGGAATTCTGGTGGCATGGAAGGGGAGTGTGGCCCTTTTGTAAGCTTAGTGCCAACTTACATGGCATGCTCTAGGACTTACAACATCGAAAGTGCTGCAACAGTTCTCGTGTTCAAATACAAATACAAATATGCCATTTTATGTGGGTCTGTTCTATTAATATTAAAATGCATAGTAACATATGCATTTAGTAACAGCGAACACATAGCTGGTTGTTCCTCTAGCTTTTCACTTAAAGGATTCCGAATAATCTAGTAAATGATAGGAACTGGGTTCATTAAACTTTATGCCTTTAAAAGAACCTGAAGGAGGACACTTGCAACTGATCATGATTTCGTAGGTGCGGTACTAGTAGAAGGCTCAGGAGGGGTCGTTAAACTTGAATTCACGAAGACCTGGTCATATGCTGGAGGAAGCATCCCTTCGTTTTGGCCTTCGAGGACCACAGGACCAACGTCTATCTCCCGTTGCTGATGTCGAGCAGGTGGTGGGGCAGAGTCGGAGGTACTTGGATTTATCGACGACAAGGGTGTAGCTGAAGACGGGCCGGAAGTTATGAAACGCTGCTGAAGTGCAGCATTTTTATTTATACCAACGCCATATCTGATAACAGGTACGTCCGATATAACCGGGTAACCGGTTGAAGACGAAGCAGGAGTACTCAAGCTACCACCATTTTGTGTAGTGAAGGGCTGCAGTATGGTCTGATTGTTGGTTGATACCAGGTTAAAAGATGAACCTTTCTCGTTCATTTTTGACAAAGCACGAGATCTCCTACGCTTGAGGAACCATATTAGTAGGTATAACATCACTATTCCAGCAATTCCTCCAATCGCGCCTCCAGCAATAGCACCAGCTGGTGAAGATTCCCTTGGCGCAATGGATGAACTGGATGACGAGGTAGGTGTCTGTGTGCCCAAAGCTGAACTGGAAGCTGTCTGACCATTGTCATAACTGGACTGATGTAAGTTGGGAGTCGTGATTACTGTTTACTCGACACTTACGAGTACACCAGGTAATCAAATAATGTGAGCGACTTATTCCCAACATTCCCGAACTGGCCATTCTGAAGCATGAACGCATGCTCTCCTGCCGGCAATGTTGTATTGGAATAAACAGATACATTGTACTGGTAGGCTCCTTGCAAACCGGGCGGTACTCTCTCGAATTGACCAACGAGTTCATTATCGATGTAGAAAGTCATGTTACTATAGCCAGTTGGGCTGGTGATTGATAAGGAAATTGCGCAGAAGACATATATGGCGGTTCCTATATATCTCGAAGACATTAAAAGGTGAAAATAAAATGCCGAGAGAATAATTTCACCATTAAATGAGAACGTAGCATTTAGCGGTCCTGTAGGAGGCAGGTTTGAGTTTGCAGGAAAGTACTGTACATGATGGTGGTGTGTAAAACTTAATGAAAATCAGGCAAATTGAAGGCTGTAGAACGCACTGTTCCATCATGCCACGTCCTATCAAACATAGATCCTCCATCAACAGTCGCCGTGCAATCTGTGCACAATACTCCATCTTTCCATGCATCTGTAGGAAGGTAAGTGATCGGCCGTCCTGTTAGTGGATCAGGAAGTGAATCATCCACAGTAACGTTGACAAGGACAGCTTGTGCTGTTGTTATAAAGGAGAGGTGGAGCCAGGAAATTGCAAGGAGCAACGTGGGCAGAATCATGCTCATTAACTTCGGCAGAGAATGGGAAGTAGACATCTTCTCGTTTTACGCGGCCGTTAGAACAACTTCGTACATAATAGATTCTACTAACGCGAGATTAGCTTTCAACCTACATATAGAACATATGGTGGGCCGGGCCTCTGGTGGCATTTGATGTAAATAGTTCGCTATTGAGGCGGCTACTCCGCTGGTTCCCGGTTACTTCATATATATCTCCGATCAAGTAGCAAATTACTGCTATATCTGTGTTGATTTCGCCGTTTGAGAAAGTGCATATTTCAATTCGATGTTGCATACTCCGATAGGAACTATAAATGTATCATTGAAAGGATGGCGCTATATAGTGTATGATATCGATCAGAGGCCTTCACACCCTTTTATCGACCATCACAAAGGATAATGGAGTCCTTGTTGCTATGTATAGCCTATTTGAACTCCCTAGACCAGCTCGGGTTGACCGAATCCGTAGCATCATACACCGGCGCTTGCAGGCTGACTGGTATTAGCAATTGATGCGTGCTCTTCGACACACTTAGTTAGCATCTGTCTTGCAATACAGATGGGGCTACAGGGGCTGTTGGCCTGATGCAATATTTGCGGATCCATACTGCGTGGAGCTTGATTTCGATGTCTTCAAGTTGAATCGCCAGTAAATATATAAACTAGTAGCAAATAGCTCAGTAGTGGATGACTTCCCGCAGCGTTTAGAAACCTAGATTAAATTTCTAAACGTGTTAAGCGAGATTGGCCGAGGTCCCGTTATCCAAATCGGATTGAGTTGACAGCTGATCTCGAAACAGGCCCCTTTCTAGATTATAATCTGGAAGAGGCCCCCCCCCCTCTTCTAGTTCTAAACGCCCGTTTCTAAACACGTTTGAAGATCCGACTGCAACCGATTCAGGGTTGTCTCGTTATCACCCAACATCAACCCATCGACATGGAACGACTCTTGCTTCCACCTGTCTAAGGTCTTCTACGTATTTTCAGCATCCTCCGAGCTCACAGATTCCCGCCGTCGACTCTATAATATCTTCTTCTGCCGTGTCTCCTCGAAATTCAGCTAGATTTCCTAGATTTACGCTCAGTGCGCGCTCGTACATGCCAAGCTGATATCAGGTGAGCAGCGGTTTTATTACATTATGACACCCGTAGAATGGAGTTTTTTTTCTTTGCTAGGGTCAGCCTTTTTTCTCCTCGTTGTAGCTCAAAAGTGCTACGCCGTGAAACGAGTGTTGAAACTTTGGGGATGGTGGCGGTCAGTGGGCGCATTGGGGAGACATTGGAGCAGTTCTGGTCGTATAAAAGACCAGTAACTTCGTGAGTTTATGATTTATCTCAGTTTCAACTGCTCTTTTAGCTCTCTATTCTAACTGTTATTCGCTCTCTTATTCTTTATGTCTCCTTCAGAATCGTCTCAGCAAAAGAAGACTCCCCAGGGAAGTGCTGGTGGCCAGGGAGATAACCCTTCGTGGTCTGTCCAACCACCTACTGTACAACCTATGGTGCAGTCTTTCCTATCTCACATTTTTTCTCACTTACCTTTTGTTTAGGTGCACAATTTCTCCCAGCATGAACCGTCCAGAGCTCAAGACCACGCTGGCTACTTGAATAGCTATGTACGAACGATCTTCCCAACTCCGTTGAAGTCCAATTAAATTTATTTCTTCAGCCGCAGGGACATCCTATACCAAACGGCTATACATTTCCACACTACGTGTCCATGGTGAGTCAATCTAAGTACATGTTCATGCGACAAAATTATTGACTCAGTTAACTTAGGATATGTATCATGGAAGCCACAATGGCTTCCAGCCTCAGTTCCTCCGCATGCCTCCTGCAGGTAGCAACGCAGAGGCTGCCCGATCCGATCTAGATGATCCCCCTCCCCCTCCTTCCAACCAGCTTCACCAAGTTGCGCGCCCAAGTTCAAAAGTTGCTGGTTCTCGCCGCCCAGACCCAAAAGGAAAGGGTAAACAACGAGCCATGGAGGATGAGCCTGTCGCATTGGGTTCAGGGTTAAAACGGAAGGTGGAATCAAATCCTAGCGGACAACCTGAGGTGAAGAAGCAGAAAAAGGGGCGAGCATCTGGCGCTCCCAACTATTCCCCCGAAGACGTTGATCTTTTGCTTAACGTTGTGGAGGCATTATTGCCACTTGGCGGCAATGGTTGGAACAAAGTTGAGTGTATTTATAATGATCATGCTGTGGACATTGAACGCCCTCGAAGGTCAGCTAAATCTCTGGAGATCAAGTTCAAACAAGTATGTATCTTTCTTTTAACTGCGCTATCCTCACTCACTGATCTTATAAAATACATAGCTCGTTAAAACACCTAAGCCAACTGGCGATGCAGAGTGTCCACCTTCTGTTGAATGTGTGCACTTGATTGATGAGGCTATGAATGAAAAAAGTGGAACCTGGGACCTTGATGATGAGGATATTGTTGATGCAGCAGAAGAGGGGGTGGTCAGTCTGAAGCTGAGGATTCAACAGTGGTGGTACCAGCTTCTAGGAGTAGAGTTAACCCAACACTAGTCCTTTGTTGCCCTGCTGCCAACTCTCAGCCTAAATGTACGTCTCATTCGCACTCATGTGTTGCTAGCCAAGGCATTTTGGCAAATATTTCAGCCTCCTTGGATCCCTCTGTATGCCAGGCTCGACATGAAGAGCACTTGCTTCATTCTGTTCAGGCTAACCAGATATTTCAGCTTACTTCCCAGTTATGTGAAGCTCAGTGTCATGCAGATGCACTCTCTGCCCAGTTATTCGAAGCAGAACACTGTTGTGCTGCTGCTGAACGACAAGCTGACTGAAATGAGTTATTGGGACTTCTTTCATCCCGGCCGCATAGTCAAACCTACACATCCCCTAGGTATCAACATGATCATAACAGACCACTAGCCTGGACCCCACCCCCTTGACATTGTCAGTACTCTCAAAGTTCTTCTTTCTGACATCATTGCCCAAGTCCTCATCCCCACCAACCAAGGCGCTGCTACTGCCAAGACATTTATTATGCAGATGGTAGACAAGCAATGTGCTGGGTTGGTGGGTCTGATGATGATGATGATGTTGTGGGTTTTAATGATAGTCCTGGGACTCAATGCATCACTTGTCTTGATGACAGCTTTGTTCCACCTCCATATCATTCCCCTGTACCTGCTGTTCGTCATGAGCATTCCCCACTCCCAGTTTCCCACCATACTACTGCTCCCTCAATGACTGTTGACAATAATCATTCTCTCTTGCCTGCTATTAATTTGAATGGTAGTCAATCACCATCATTGACTCCCTATATTTCTTGGACCCCTTCTCCTCATACTCACAGGGGACAATTGCCTTTTCGCTCTGCTGCCTCTGTATTTGATGATGCTCATGAAGTAGATTCTGAGGCTGAAGGCAATAATTAAGTTCTGTCTGTTCTTGTGGTTTTTGGGTCTTGCTTTTATACTTATTTTGCCAACTACTGTCACTCTTTCATATTGTATTTACTGTCTTTTCCTTGTGATACTTCTGTCATTTGCGTTTTCCAACTACTGTCACTTGTTTATATGGTTGTGTTCTATTCATAATCTAGCCTACATACCCCAATAAAAATTAATATGAAATCGATGTCCTGAGTGATCAAGCCTCCACTATGTTCATATGAAATCTTCTTACTCTATCGTTGTCTCACTGCTCAGAGAACAGCATTGCTTCAAAATATAACCAAAGCTGCTCCTGAGTCTCATTGGCCCTCCAAATTGGCATGTAAACTGATCTGATTTGATTGAATCTGATGGTACATGTATGAAGATTGAATAAGTGTGTGGTAGTTTCTAGCAAATCACCACAGAGGTCACTATAGTTGATTGGAAGAGGAACTCGCAGGCAACCAAATGAACCTTGCATTGTGCACATTCCCCATTCTGCAGTTTGGTGATATGTCAAAAGTTGGTGATCAAACTTCAGTAATTCAGTATGTACTGTGGGATCTGCTGGTACCCTTGTCCCCTCTTTCATAGGAGCCCTAATCTGACCTGCTATCTGGTTTGTTCCATGTGGAAAAGCAGTGTCTGTAACTAAGTAGTAGCCTTCAGGAGTGTGTGTCCGAAGTTTTTCATAAATGGGTTGTGCTACTCTGGAGTTGTGCCAACTTCCTGGTGCATTGAGATTGCAGGCAATTATTGTCCTTATGTTAATATACATTAGAACCACTGTTATGTGTGATCACAAAATTGGATTTACCATCTCCAGCAAAAACAAAAACTGAGCTCACAAAGTGTTCATGGAGCCACCCATTATATGTCACATTTTCTACCTCCAAGTTGCTTGATGTCTGAACTGCAAGATTCAATCCATCCATACTTCCAAAAGCACCAGTTAAGAGTGGATGATGAGTGGCAATTAATGCATTGCTTTCCTGGAATTCATCTCCAACCAGATACCTTATTTGAGCCTCTGGCATTTTCTTCAAAGTTAGAAGCAAGATTTGAAGAGAAAAGCTGATATATTGTGATACTGTAGATGGGATAAGTGCAAAAATCTTGCAGAGACTAACATCATGCATTGTTGAGTTTAAAAAATGCAAGATAAGGCCCAGAGCACCACTCACATTGAGTGAACATCGTGTAATGTGAGGGTGTGAAGTAGGTAAAACATCATCACAAGGAATAGGAATCTCATTCCACAGATCCTCAAAACCACTATCCAGGATATGACTGAATGTTGAAGCATCAATTCCCATTGTCATAATAAATGCACAGTCACTTTTAGTGTCATAAAGTACCTGTCATGGTGTTGATACCCATGGATTGGGAAGAAGATCAGGTTGAGTAAGGTATAATCTGTGTTTCTTATGTCGCTCCATCTGGATTCTATGAGCTTCTTCAATGCCATAAGCAATCAAGCCAGCAGATGCATAAAGAATGTCCTCTTCATCTTCCAATAGCTCCAATTGCTCTGCAAGGTCTCTCTGCAAGTGTTGGAATTCCCCATACTCATAGGCTTCCTGATCGTCAATGTCCATGATGAAGGTTGTGATAAGAACAAGCACTCAGGAACATGGCTCAGGGTAAGAATTTGTATTTGGCATCTAGAATGTGCACTGCTACATGTTATGGTTTAGAAATGGTTTCTAAATTTTGCTAGACATCACTCGCTTAAGTTTAGAAATTTAATCTAGGTTTCTAAACCCTGTGGGAAGTCATCCAGTCCCCAGCTTAGCCAGTCTGAGATTTCTAATGTTCTGTGATGAGTCACAATTACTTATACTGTCAGCTATCAGAAACTCAGTCACACCTGGAACCTGGTCATAGCTCATCCTCCAGCTTCCACATCAACTATTTGTGCAAATTTTTGATACAGTACAGTACATTATCATAACATCTATATAGTGTATAAGTATTTAGATTGCTACTAATACGCCTAGCGTACTTCTACCTACTATAAAAACATTATTTCTATATTCTACGCGCTACTTACAAACGGTATAATATATCTGGGTTGTAATTATTAGCTAAGGTAGAGGTCCCGGACCGTTAGCTAGCGTGGGAACGACTCGCGCTAATAAGGGACATAACTAGCCTAAGTAGGAAAGCGTCTAAGAATAGAAACACCGAGGTCAGAGCTTATTCTCGACATCGGTGGGAAATAGTTACCAGTAAGGCCAGAGATCGAGCTAAGCGCGCGTCTATTCTAATAATAGGATATCGAAGCTATGTTATTGCGTCATAGGAAAAGGCATGAGCACTAGACCCACGGCAGTTGCCGCTATCTAACCACGCTGTACCAGCGCTGTGCATCAGCACGCCATAGGCGCCTAGCCTGGCCTGAGATCCGGCATTCCCGGCAGGCTGATTCAGCGGTTCCCATTTCCACGAGTCAAAGCGCGCGGCATCACGCCTCCGTATGGAGCGTTCTTCCTGCAGGACGATTTATTGTTCTTCGCTATCTTCCCATATGAACGCATTCTTGGCGCTCGTATGTTTGTACATGCGTGAATTACTCTGGTCCATCCCAGACGTCTGTATCCAGTCCAAAAGTCTATCTTACTGCTTAGCTAATATGTAAATTACTGTATTTGTCCTAACTATATAGTTCCTCTAGCCGTAGTCCTGTATGATATTTAATAGGTAGAGTAAAGTAGAGGGAGAGCAGTCTCCTGTGCCCCGAGAAATACCATTAAGCAGTTCTGCGAGAGTATTTGTGCGAGCTTGAGATTCTGAGTGTAACGAGAGTCAAAGTCCTAAGCCCATGCTAAGTCCGAGATTAAGGAACGCGCATCAAACGCGCATCAAAGCGTTCGCTAAGCACGCATTCCATCTTGTGCGTCGGTCTTCGACACCATTTACTTTACCTTACTTCGCCCGGATGCGTCCTGCATCCGAGTCTTACCCACCGAGCACTTTCTTAGTGAGCGTACGTGGTGTGAGTGAAATTATACATATTTTAATTTATACTACGTTGCGCTAAACTAGGTACTTTATCTGGAGCCCACCGCGAGGGGGTAAACCGGATACAAGCGCTAACGTTGCGGAGTAGTGTGAATTGAATAAGTAATAATGCGCTCGCCATTCCGCCGAAATCTAAGAAGAGCGGCAAAAGTGTGGTAGAGGCTGAACCCAAACCCAGCAAAGCTGTAGCGCATCACAGAGCAGCAGATCAACAAGCGAGTTCAGGGTCCAGTAGCGCTCAGAATCAGAAAACTGATCGCGAAACGCGAGCAGAACGAAGAGCACAGCAAGCTTTAGAGAAGGAGCTAGCAAGAGATAGATCGAGAGCAGAGCAGAGCAAAGCAGTTAAGAGAGAGAGCACAGAGCTAGAGCCAGAGTTTAGACCATTCCCAGAGCTAGAGCTTAGTGCAGAGCAGAGACGATCAGAGACAGCGCTATCATCCCCAGAGAGACCATTGTTCCCGTTTGTGTCAAGGCCATCAGTAAGCGAGCCTCGTGAGACAAGACTTCTTGAGACACCGTCTGATTCATCAACGGACCCAGATATTGGATCATTGTTGTTTCCCGGAGCTTTTGGAGAACCTGATTACGAGTACGCTAGCGAACCTAGTGGAGCATTAGCAGACCTTTCGGCATCCTTTAGGCAGTTCACCTTTGGGAGTCCTAGACATAGTACTGCGCATACACGCCCGTCATCACCAGATATTGATCCGAATCCCCCTTCATCAGTAACAACGAGTTCCCGTTCCCCATCACCTAAACCGTCAGAAAGCATGGCACCTGAACTGGATCCATACGGCAAAAATGCGCCAAAATGGAACGGTCAAGGCAGTGAAGTAGCATTTTGGTTAGACTCTTTAGAAGGGCTCTTTACGCATCATAAAATAATTGATGATAAGACGAAAGTGGACTTCGCGGTGAATACAATCACTAATTCACCAAGAAGGAAACAAGTCAAGAGCTTCCCAGAGAGGAAAGGAGAAGATAGAACGTGGGATAAATTTAAGAAGCGGATGTTACGGGAATACGATCCAGAGAATGAGATGGGTTCGCGAGAGAAGCTAAAGAGGCTGATGGATGAGCAGCGTGAGAATCGGGGAATTAGAGTAACGCAGAAGACAGTGTGGAAAGAGTTCCGTCGCAATTTCAAAGCAGAAGCAGAAGAGATTGCACAACATATATCAAACGCTGAGCAAGTGTGGTTTGTTATGCGGTCGTTGCATAAAGATCTGAGGGAAATGGTGAGGCATCGGCTAGATATGGCCAATTCGCTAAAGACACCTACCCCAGGGACAGAGATCGACCCTGAAGACCCGTACGAACTCAACGAGGTTTTATCTGTGTGCGACGATATAATTCATAATAGAGGACTATCGTTTGAGACGGACAGTGAAGATGAGGAGGAGTATGTGGAGAAGCGCGAGCATAAGAAATCGAGAGGATTTAGCAGAGGCAAGTCTGTAGAGTTGCCAATAGCTGTGAAAAAAGAAGAGCCCGATGACTCTAAATTTACGCAGTTGTTGAAAAGTACTGAGAGCAGAATGGCATCTATAGAAAGGGAGGTACAGAGTTTCCAACAGGTGATTCAGGAAGTAAAGGCGTTAATGCAGGCATCTGCGAGCCGTCCGGCTCAACCCAATCCTAACCCAGCATGGACTTCATACCAATTTCGAAGCAATCAGGCGCCACCAGCCGCAACGTCTAATTTTGGACAGAGGCCGGCGGGAAATTGGAGCGGGGGCAATCAGGGTAGCCAACCTTTCTTCCGAGGATGTTTCTATTGTGGGGGACTTGTAGTTTCGCTTCGTGCCCTGTCAAAGCTAAAGATCTCGAAGGGGGAGTGATTAGAGAAGAGCGTGGATCGATCGTGTTGAATGGATCAAATGAAATATTGCCGAGAGGGTCTCATCCCTATAAAGAATTAGTAGATAAGATGTTGAAGAGAAAAGAATCAGAAATTCCTAGCGTAAATCTGTACGAGCAACCCGCGGAGCAAATGAGGTACATGCAGCAGCAGATACAAGAATTGCAGTTTTCTACAATGCAGAGAGAAAATGACGCGCGGCAGGAATATGGGGAGGGACCGAGCCAGTACGTACAAACGCGAACTGGTAAAGATACCAATCCGGGTTTCTGAGAGGTTCGAGGAAGGAAGTACAGCGGCCCGAACCAATCATTCTTGAAAAGCCTGAGGTCACGCGTGCTCCGGAGGACAGTGCAAGAATAAAGGCAGTCAGATTCGAGGAGAGAGAGCGAGAAGAAGGAGAGCTCGCAGATACAGAATCAGATAGTGAGGAGGAAGAAAATATACTAAAAAAACGAAAATAAATAAAACCCAGAAAAAAGTTAAAAAAGTTGAAACCCATAAAAAAGTGTCTGAGTTAGAGAACGATAATTTATTAGGGCCGGAGCTACCCTTTAGATTTATAAAGCCCATAAAACCAAGTCCAGGTCACTTGCCGATACCGGCGAACGAGCTACCAAAAAGGCAACCTGCCTACAGACAGAGAGCGGAAGTAGAGGCAGATGCGAAGCCTGAGGACGTAGTTGATAAGATTTTAGACGCGCCTATCACGTTGGACGCTGAAAGATATTTTAGGATTATCGCCGGCAGTCAGGAACGAGTTACAAGCGAAGCTCATTACAGAAACGTATGCCGCTAGCTAAGAATAGTGCATATGATAAATATAAGTTAGCTAATGAGAGGCCTGCAGCTAGGATCGAAGAAGTCACGGACGACGAGGCTCCAGGCAAACCAAGTCTTCAATGGATCTATGTTGAAGATAATGAGCTTCCAAAACCGTTGATTAGTAAAAGTGAGAAAGGATGGGTAGTGTCAGACCCGATCACGCAGTACCTGCACACTTTTTCTCTGGAAGAAAGAGCGCGTCGTGTATTTGTTGCAAGGGATACGGAAGCGCTAAGGGCGATCTCAGGGAAGATAAACGGCACATTGGTGGAAGATGCACTTTTAGATAGTGGTTCGCAAATAGTTACTATGAGCAGAACATTAGCTGAGAAATGCGGACTCAATGGGACCCAGACGCGTGCTTAACTATGCAAAGCGCGAATGGGGTTTAGAACAAACCTGTGGATTAGCTAGAGACGTACCCTTAAGTTTGGGTGAGCTAACCCTGTACTTACAAGTTCATATTTTGCCGTCACCACCGTACCAAATGTTATTGGGACGACCTTTTGATGTACTCACGGCTAGTCACGTAGTTACTTCTACAGATGGAAGGACTATAATAACGTTAACGTCTCCGGAAACGGGAGCGCGCACGGTTATTCCCACGCACGCTAGGGGTAAACGCCGGACAGTAGTTCAAGAGGAGTCGCATTTTCGGGATTCGATGAGCTGATGAAAAATCAGGGAGAGTTCGCAGTAGTGGTGTCAGAAGATGGATTTGGGAAGTTAAAAGTAGATAGTATGTATATGCCAGAAAATACCAAAAATTTCCAGGGAGACGAGTTAACCTACGCATACTTGCAGGCTCAAGTACAGCACGGTGAAATTAAGGAAGAGAAAGCTTCGCAGTTGTTAAATATACATTTAAATCAACGACTAGGCGAAGGAAAGGAAGGAGATGGATGGGTGGTAAATTTCCATGACATAGTCAAGAAATCCGTGCCCACCAAGAAAAAGTCGGTACGACATGTATTCGCCGGAAAGAAATATAAACCTGTTGCGAAGAAAGTCAAACCAGTATTAGCGGAACTCCCTAAGGAGTTTTATATCAAGCGAGAGATCATAGGAGATCCCTTAGCTACGTTACCTAAATTACCAACTAAGCCGCCAGAATATGAGCCAGGCATTAGATATACTCAAGATCAGAAAGAATATATCGATAAGGCACATACGGAGGAATTTATGTTACCAGAGGAGCGTAAGCTAATGCATTGGATGCTTAAGGAACACGAAATGGCTTTTGCTTGGGAGGAATCAGAAAAGGGTCGGTTTAAGGAGGAGTATTTTCCCCCCGTGAAAATACCAACTGTACCTCATGTACCATGGGTAGAAAAACCGATACCTATTCCACCAGCTATACATGACGAGGTCTGTGCCATCATAAAAGCTAAGCTAGACGGCGGTATATACGAACAATCAAACTCTTCGTATAGATCTAAGTGGTTTTGCGTAATTAAGAAAGATGGTAAAAGTCTTCGTCTAGTACATAGTCTGGAACCCCTAAACAAAGTTACTATAGCGCACTCGGGATTGCCGCCGGCAACTGAGGAGTTAGCTAACCATTTCGCTGGGCGAGCCTGTGGGGGAATCTTAGATCTGTACGTAGGATATGATGAAAGGTTATTGGATGAGGAATCGCGGGACCTTACAACGTTCCAAACACCGTTTGGAGCTTTAAGATTAGTTACCTTACCTATGGGATGGACGAATTCAGTAGCCATTTTCCATGACGATGTCACTTATATCTTGAGAGACGAAATCCCTGAGTTCACTAAGCTATTTATTGATGATGTGCCTATGAGGGGAGGAAAAACAAGGTATGAGAGACCAGATGGAACCTATGAGATGATTCCTGAGAATCCGGGAATCAGACACTTTATTTGGGAATATTTCCAAGGTGTAAATAGAGTTCTACAGCGTATGGGATATGTGGGAGGAACTTTCTCCGGAAAGAAGTCGATTGTATGTGCGGATGAGTTCACAGTGGTAGGACATAGATGTTCTTACCTAGGACGTAAGCCGACTAAGCATACGATTGATTCCGTTATGAATTGGGGACCCTGTAGAAATACAACGGAGGTTAGAGGTTTCTTAGGTACCGCCGTACAAGCGCGTTTAAATATTCCTAAGTTCGTTGAGTTAGCCGCGCCTCTTTATGAATTATTAAAGAAGAACGTAGAATTCAAATGGGAAGATTTAGAACAGAAGTCTATGGACGATCTTAAACAAGTTGTGTGGAACTATCTACCAATTCGGACTCCGGATTATAAGAGTAGTCAACCGTTAGTGCTAGCCGTGGATACATCTTACATAGCCGCGGGTTGGTTGATCTATCAAAGGGACGAAGTAGATCCTTCCAAGATCTGGTACGTTCGCTTTGGATCAAAGACTTTAACTAGACGTCAAAGTCGCTATTCACAACCGAAACGAGAATTGTTAGGGTTACGCATGGTTTTGGAAGAAGAACAGTACCTATTGCGAGGATGTCGTAATCTAGTTGTCGAAACTGATGCGAAATATTTGCATGGGATGTTGAATAACCCAGGGGAATGCCAAACGCCACTACAAATAGATGGGTGGATTATATTCGTACAAATTTCTTCTTTACGCTAGTACATAAAGCTGGGAAGACATTTGGGCCGGATGGTCTATCTAGGCGAAGGTATGTACCGGGGGATCGAACAGACTGGGTGTTTACGGATGAATCTGAGGGACGACGAAAAGCCAATACAATATATGAAAGCCAGAGACGGTGATCCAGACCCATTGAAGCTTGAAGAATTTTACGATGAGATCGACGATAGAACAGGATTTCTGTATGATATCGCCGAGGACATTGATTCGTTTAAGGATGAGCTAAACATGGCAAAGGAAGAATATCGTAAAGAACAGGAAATCAGACAACAGATAATAAATTCTGATAAATGTGCTCCGGCTCAGCGAACATATCTGCAGCAATTCGTACAAGTCCCAGTAGTACCTGACCCAACCCTGAAAGATGACCCTGAACTAAGGCGTCGTATTCAGAAGATCACCGTAAGGAACAAGCGCGATTTATGGATCAACGCATAGAAAGCATGCGCGAACTCTTAGCAAATCCAAAGTCTGAAAGTAGTGAGTGGACTAAGGAGGACAAACGAAACCATGAGTTAGCTAGTAGGTTTTTATTGCGTAATGGTAAGTTGTATTACAAGGATGAGGAAGGACAACATAAGTTGTTTGTAGAAAAGGAAGAGCGCATGTATATGATGAAGGCGGCACATGATACTTTAGGGCATCGCGGGGTATTTGCGACTACAGAACTATTAACACATAGATTTTGGTGGCCGCAGGTCTCTAACGATGTACAATGGTACATAGCTACCTGTCATATTTGTCAGAAACAACAGAAACAATTGTTTGAGACAATGCCTGTCCTTACAGAAACACCGTCGATCTTTCAAATATTACATACCGATGTATTAAACATGTCTACAAATAAATCTAATCAGTGTAAGTATATTGTTCACGGTCGCTGTGCTTTGTCATCATGGGCAGAAGCTAAAGCCATCAGGAATGAAAATGCGCGCGCTATTGGAGAATGGCTGTTTGAAGACATCATATGTAGATGGGGGTGTATTCAGAAAATAGTGACGGATAACGGAACCGCGTTTTTACGAGCAGTTAAGTGGTTAAGGGAAAAATACAATATAACTGGTATATCCATATCCCCTTATAACTCGAGAGCTAACGGAACGATCGAACGACCCCATTGGGATTTGCGACAGATGCTTGTAAAAAGTTCAGAACCAGATTTATCTAAATGGTACTGGTTTTTGCCGCATGTTCTGTGGGCCGATCGTATGACCGCTAGGAAACGATTTGGTTGTTCTCCGTATTTTATAATTACTGGACAACACCCGGTGTTACCTTTGGATTTGCAAGAAGCTACTTGGTTTATACCAGCGCCGGATGGACTTATGTCTACAAGCGATTTAATTGGTCTACGAGCGAGGGCTTTAGCTAAACATGCGCAACATGTCGAAGATATGAGGAATAGGGTAACTAAGGAAAAGATAAGGCGGTTAGCCAAGATGGAGCAGGATGTACAACACAAAGTCAAGGAATGGATCTTTAGTCCAGGAGATCTTGTGCTCGTACGAAGTCCAAAAATAGGGAAACTTTCGAATTTGAAGAATCAAGTCAGGTACAACGGACCTTATGTTGTGGTATCACGTTCAAAAGGGGTAGTTATATTCTCTGTGAAATGAATGGGGCGATATTACAAAATAAGGTAGCTAGATTACGAGTAATACCGTATCTAGCTAGGAAAAGAATAGAGTTCTCAGAGGAAGTACAAAAGTTAATTGGGTTGACACCCGAACTTTTGGAAACCATGTTATCTGAAGAAGAAGACGAAACACCGTCTAAAATTCAGGAGGACTTACATTTCCGAAAAATCCGTCTGAAAGCGCGTGAAAGCGAGTCTTCAAGCGAAATGGGACCGGATATATTTGATGAGGTTATACCAAACTCGGAAGACTCAGATTAACGAGGGAAAGAACGCGGCATAATCAAAATATCATATAAAAAAGTTCGAGAGGGGGATGCTACATGTGCGGGGATCGTGCTACAAGCCTATTCTACCGTTACCATACAGTGTCCTCGCCCATAACAGTCCCTATTCGCGTCTAAGTCCCTTAGCTAGTCACAGGTACAACTTAATCTATAAATAAATCAATAGAAGTTACTAGTGATTTATAAATAGATAACGGAGTCAAAGCTTACCAGAGGAACCACGAGCGTCAGAGTACCGAAGGTATCTCTCGATGTCCGCGTTGGTGTCAATGAAGGTCTTGTAAAGCTGCTGAATGCTTTGAGCCGTGCACATCAGAGTCTCGGCCCGGTGCATCCCCATCAAATGGGAAGGCACGGGCACCTGATCAATCCTATTTAGGCTCAGCAGGTGGTCCATCACGGACCGAGCAAAAGTAAGACACTCGGAGGGGGTACCTAAGGACAGTAAAGTGGTTAGAAATGGATAAGCTAAGTAAAAGACGGATACGTACGAGGAAGAGGAAGCACCAAGCGAGGGCGCTTGCGAGAACCCTCATCTTTGTCAGTTTTGGGATGCTTCCCTTTACGAAGGCGCTCAGCTTGACGATAAGCGGGACTATTGCGATCAAGATTGGGGATCACGTCGAAAGATAATTTCACCACCTCCGGGCGAGTAGAAGACTGGAGTTATTAAATTAAATTTTCATTTGATAAGAAACTTTAAAAATAACTCACAGATGCTTTGGCCTCGTCGTCAACCTCCATTGCATTGAAGCGCTTAGTTAAGTTACGAACACGAGGGTTAGTATGCTTCTGTCGCGTAGAAAGTCAAGCTACGATACCTCAGCGTCAACGACAGAGGAAGTTGGAGAAGTCGTACTGGTCATGTGCGTACCCTTATCATCATCCGCATCGGCAACAACGTCGGAACCCTTGCTGGAAATCTAAGGAGATCTTGGTTAATAAAATACAAAAGTGTTAGCTAGGATAACTTACGGGACGACGAGAGGTAACAGGTGTCGCAGGTGGCGCAGTTGGAGCAGGAATGATGTCGGGAATGAGAATGGCGGCAATAGCCTCAGCAGCACGGACCCTTGGCTCAATTACAGCCCAAGCCTGCTCAAGGAGAGCAAAGAGGCCCGCCGGCTTCGCCAATTTGTACCGGTTCTCGAGAAAAATATAGAGCGAACGGGTCTTTCTCACGACCTCCTCAACGACGGAGTGTTCGAGCATTGCAGGGAAAACCTCGGCATATTCTAACATCATTTCCTAGAAAAGAGGTACGATTAGCTAGCAACCGGTACAATAGTAAAGTGAACACTTACGAGCGTAGCGGCCTCCTTGCGTAACTCAGTACGAAGTTGGATGCTAGACATCGTGTCGCGCTGGGCTTGCCAGTGCCCCGTCTTCGTGCGTAAACCACGAGCGGCGTCAAGAAATGCGGCTTCAGATGGGAAATTGTCGGCCATTACGGTGACGAAAAAGTAGAGTGGAAAAGTGGGAAGTAAGCAGAAAAATAGGAGAGAACGGTAACAGGAATGCTGAAGACCAGCGAGGAAACTGCAGGGTTTTTATACCATCCAACAGCGAGCTATACGCGAAAGAAGACATAAGCTAATTACTAAAATTGAGATCAGTGTCTAGACAAAACGTGTATCGCACTGTTCATGACTTCTGATAGCTAGCACATTGCCCGGCAGGTACGCCGAGGACGGCTTTTATTGTTGGAGGGGGGGAGAGAGTAGGCTCACGGAGCTGAAATTTTGAAATCGCATGAACAGTACGCTAGGCGCAACGAGTTTAGAAAAATAGTGATGAAGTCAATCACGACATGTGCATAATCTAAGTGGATGTATATGGAAAGTCCACTATAACTCCGAGATGAGATCTTTTAATTTCGGCATCACTCAGCGGGATAAGACGCATCACGCATCAAAAGGTACGCATCAATATGACTTCAAGCACTCAGACTCTCGTTGAACAACGACTAGTTAATGAGATAGCAGTTGTTAAAATTCTTGAGAAGTACTGATGGATGTAAAACACACATTCACACATGTAAGACCAAGAAAGAGCAATTTATTTTATGAAAAACCCATAAAAAAGGGCGTGTACATCGATGCGAGTATTTAAAAATGTTCATAAGAGCAACTACCTAATCTGCCTTTATCAAATCAACCTTATGCTCAGTGTTTCCTTCACGCGTAGCCCTAACAGAAGAAGATCCGGAAGGACCAGGAACGTTGCCGGAATGATCTTCGAGAGAAAGGGGGTACAACTGACGGTTAGTGAAGAGCCCACCCAATTCGCTAAGGTTGCGAGCACGAAGGGAATGAGAAAAGTCCCAGATCGCAACGGTTTCTTTAGCATTGGGAAATTTGGCAATTTCCTCAGTAGAAGTGGCGCGCAAGTTGAAAGTATGAAGTGCGAATGCACGTTCCAAGGCGGTCTCGAGAGAAAGGAAATCTCTACAGTTCGGGAGCCAAGGATCAAGAGCGGTGGCTAGTTCCCTAAGGTTGTCAAGGTTGTCGGGAGTAAAGTCAGGGGAAATGCCATGAACGGCATGCAAGTGGTCGAAAGAGTGAAGGAAGGCAATATCTTCCAACCGACGAACCACAGCAATACAGTTCTGAGCATACTCCACTTGCTCTAACTCAGCAGCCAACGAAGCACGATAAGCGCGTGTACGACTAACGTCGAGGGCACGACATGCATGATTCAGACCTGCAACCAGAAAAGAAGTTAGGGAATGATAAAAGAAGGAAAAAGAGAAATACGTACCGAGGATAGAGGAATTACCAACGCAATGAGCAATAGACAGAGCGAACTCGGTGTTGGGAGGAGGAACAGAAAAGGTGCAGTGAGAGGTCGATACAGAAGCGCAGGCACCGCACTTAAGGCCAAAACCACGGAAAACGCATTCTCGGCCCTGGGATATGCAATTAGTACACGTGTGGGCACCAAAATGCTGGATCAGCTCGAGGAGATTATTCTCGAGAAGCTCAACATTGATTGGCTCGTTCGAGACCAGCTGAGGCATTTCCTCAGGGGTACGCTTGACCGTCTTCGTACCAGTAGTCTTGGACGATGCCTTCGAGGCCTTGGAAGACCTGGAGGCCTTAGCTTTAGCCGGGTCCATGACAGCGACTTGAGGAGATCGAGTGTACCGGGAAGTGGAAGCCGGAGCAGATGTGGTAGAACGGTCACGAAGATGGTAGCTGGAAGCAGAAGCAGGCTCTGGTTCACTAGCAGCTACAGAAGGAGTAGCAGCTAAATAAGCAAGTCAGAAAATAAAGAAAAATAAAAATAAAAAGATGCTCACGCTCAGGCAGAGGAGTAACTTTTTCCGGAGAATCAACGACTCCCACTCCACCAAAGTATTTGCGGCGCTTGGACGCTGGAGCAAAAGTAGTGGGGGGTTTAGGAGCGGCCTTGCGTTTACCAGAGGCGACGGTGGAAAGATCAAGTCGGAGGGGAACGTTGTCTTCTAAAATAAAGCAATTAGCGTTAGCAACATTGGATAAGAAGAAAAAGAGACATACCGAGGAGTTCATCCTCTTCCTCCATAACCGGAGAAGGAGGGGCGGTGGAGGCATCTAGAGTTGAGAAGGGAAGAGCGGGATCTTCAGGAGCGGCCATGGGTAAATCCATATCAGGAAAAGAAGAGGCGGCCATAGCATCGGCGTCAGCACGCCTAGTAGCCTCCTCTTCCTCAGCGCGCCTCGCATTTTCTTCCGCCTCGGCAACCCTCTTAGCCTTCTCTTCGTCGGCCCGCCTCGCTGCCTCTGCTTCCTCAGCTTCAACCCGACGCGCCTCCTCTTCCGCACGTTGCTGTACCTCGGCAATTGCCTCCATCAAGGCCTTCGCTGCTGCTTCAGTAGCCGCCTTTGCAGCAATTTCTTGGCATAGAGCCATGTCTTCGGGTGAGATTTTGAATGCAGACATATCGCGAGAAAAATGGATAAGCAGAGTAATAGTAAAAGCAGGGGGGGTAAACAAACGAGAGATGTTTGAGAAAAAGAGGAGCCACGAGATAACAGTAGATTAAATAGGAGCACGGTGTCGGCGATAAGACAAGCACCGTTTTGTTTGTTGGAGTCATAAGTTAAGCTCGGGTTTCCATACGAGATAAACATAAGGCGGGGACTTCATATTAGGTTTTTAGAGGCGTGTGAACGGCGATCGTACTCAAAGGAACGGTGACTGAGGACAGTCATTTATTGGTTGGGGGGGAGATAATACGCCTAGCGTACTTCTACCTACTATAAAAACATTATTTCTATATTCTACGCGCTACTTACAAACAGTATAATATATCTGGGTTGTAATTATTAGCTAAGGTAGAGGTCCCGGACCGTTAGCTAGCGTGGGAACGACTCGCGCTAATAAGGGACATAACTAGCCTAAGTAGGAAAGCGTCTAAGAATAGAAACACCGAGGTCAGAGCTTATTCTCGACATCGGTGGGAAATAGTTACCAGTAAGGCCGGAGATCGAGCTAAGCGCGCGTCTATTCTAATAATAGGATATCGAAGCTATGTTATCGCGTCATAGGAAAAGGCATGAGCACTAGACCCACGGCAGTTGCCGCTATCTAACCACGCTGTACCAGCGCTGTGCATCAGCACGCCATAGGCGCCTAGCCTGGCCTGAGATCCGGCATTCCCGGCAGGCTGATTCAGCGGTTCCCATTTCCACGAGTCAAAGCGCGCGGCATCACGCCTCCGTATGGAGCGTTCTTCCTGCAGGACGATTTATTGTTCTTCGCTATCTTCCCATATGAACGCATTCTTGGCGCTCGTATGTTTGTACATGCGTGAATTACTCTGGTCCATCCCAGACGTCTGTATCCAGTCCAAAAGTCTATCTTACTGCTTAGCTAATATGTAAATTACTGTATTTGTCCTAACTATATAGTTCCTCTAGCCGTAGTCCTGTATGATATTTAATAGGTAGAGTAAAGTAGAGGGAGAGCAGTCTCCTGTGCCCCGAGAAATACCATTAAGCAGTTCTGCGAGAGTATTTGTGCGAGCTTGAGATTCTGAGTGTAACGAGAGTCAAAGTCCTAAGCCCATGCTAAGTCCGAGATTAAGGAACGCGCATCAAACGCGCATCAAAGCGTTCGCTAAGCACGCATTCCATCTTGTGCGTCGGTCTTCGACACCATTTACTTTACCTTACTTCGCCCGGACGCGTCCTGCATCCGAGTCTTACCCACCGAGCACTTTCTTAGTGAGCGTACGTGGTGTGAGTGAAATTATACATATTTTAATTTATACTACGTTGCGCTAAACTAGGTACTTTACTACTCTCTTGTACATTGAGAAATTCAGAACTTCATTGATTGCTACAACCAAAAATGGCTAAATCTAAGATGCAGACTCCCACACTCTAGAAGGAAGATAATGCTGCAGCTGTATGCAGCACATCCAAAGCATAAAACCATGCTATATATCTATTTTAAAGCCCTCTGTATTGATTGGGACTCTTTTTTAAATGTCATTTTCACTCATTTCTATACTATTTCACCAATCTACACACCAGAGTGGTACAAAGAGGTGGTTTCAAGGTGTACATTGAACTGCTTGTATCTTTCATAAATGGTAGAAAGATGCTATAAAAATTATAATGCGGAATACATACAATCATTACATTATTATTCAAGTTTGAACGTAATTTTAGCGATTTTATTTTGTTTATAAACTGTAGATCTATCCAAAACCTCTACTTTTCATTTTTTCATTCTAATATATCAAATATTGGATGCCTCAGGCCAGATCAAGCACTGTAATTAATCATTATAAGTAGAATAAATACTTGTTAATATTTTACAGCTGTTTGTGAAGTATAATGTGCAAATTTGTGGCTTCAAACATCGAAATTGTTGTTATTCATGGAATGAAGATGATATTTAGTTGTTAAGTCCAAGTAAGTCTGATAAGCTTAGTTCAGCTGCTAGACAAGCCCTGATATTATTAATAAGGGATGGCTGAGTTCCCGAGTTCCTGAGACAGTACAGTATTCCATACCATTACTTCAACAGCACTTCACAGCTTCACCATGAACATCATTAACTTGCTATCTTTTCTTACTGTATCCTTGGATCTCAGCAGCGTTGCATGTGTAATACCTACATCACAGTACAAAGGCAGGGATCTCTATGCTGTGGAGCTTCAGGAGAGAGACCTGCTCTTCGCTGAGGACCTTCAAACTAGATCACTCCATAGCAAAGATCTCCTGGAATATAGAGAACACAATGACAGCTTCAATTTCCAAAGTTGCCAATACACTGGTCTTGAGAATAGAGATTATGATACTGACCCAGAAGTAGTGATGTTAACAGCCCAGCTCAGGACCATCAAGCTGCTGAGCCAAGCTGTATTTGAGCTGAGCCGAGCTGTAAATAAGGCTAACAGCTATTAGCTGTGGCTGGCCACTTGCTAACAGCTTGAGTAGACCCTCCAATTCCTTCCAATCTTGGACTTCCCATCTAGCCACATGAGAATAACAGAGGCTAATTTTGATGGTTTGACAGGGTTGACTTAGGGTTAAGTGCCACATTGGCAGCCCTAACTGCACCTCATTTTCTCTTCATCTTCCAACCACCTTCACAGAAGTAAGTAGTGTAGAAAGTAGTGTGTGCTAAAGCATATAATGTGGTATATAGTATTTGTAAAATAAGATAGTGGTATTAATGTTCCAGCACCCTTACATAAGCTGGTTATGTAAGCGCCAAGAGGTGAAAAATGTCCAGTTCAAAAAAATCCAAATTATTGAGTGCCAGGAATCGGCTCGGATGAGCTCTGTAGAGTAGAGATTTCATGATATTTGTATTATACAGTAAGATTAGACATATATTGATGATATTCACTCTTAAGATAAGCTGCCATTTCTGGAGGAAGCACCCAGTGACCATGGTACCTTCTATTAGCCCACACTGCCTCAGGCCCTGTCAGGCTCTGGTCATATGCGCTGATAAAGCGCACCAAATGGTTGGCATATTTAAAATTAAATAAGTATGAGAATTATTGCAATGGATTTGTGCATACCAAAGAATTTGAAGTTGTGGGATGTCATCCAGACATGCAATGACATTATTTTCCATTGCATTGATATCAGAAGTTCTGAGAGTGTGTCTGTATCGTAGTTTAGCTGCACCCCAATACTGTTCAATAAAGTTGAGCTCACAGTGATACTTTGGATAGAAGTCACATATATGACCTCATGATGTGATGTATTCTTCCAGATGTGACTTCTGATTGATGAAGTCTGGCTGGGAAAAAAGAAGTTGACAGCAACAGCAGTCAGTTCTTCCTTCCTCACACTTAAACCCCCCACATTCAGCACACATTCCACCCTCTCATGGCCATAGACCATGCTCTTTTATAATCTGTTCCATACCCTTGAACCAGCCTCCCATGGTAGGATGATTATCTGGGTAGTAGAAGTCTTGTGGTGTGTTGTCTGACCCAAACACTGTGGACCGCATTTTTGGTCCATTTTTATGGTGAGTCCAGTTACAGTTTGGGTTCTTCACCATTCAATGTGCTGAAAGGGCATCTGGGGCACATCTTTGATGACTAGGAGCATTATCAAACATGAAAAATCCTGTGGCCTTCCCCTCTGTTTTTGCCTTGAAAATATCAATTGCTTTTGTGACTTGTTCAAGCAGGTGCTCCAAGGTGAAGTAACCATCTCGATTTTTCCTGCCTTGAAAACTATGTGCGCACTCCTGTTCTAGTGAGTTAAAACACATAAAATTAACATATTTAATACTAACTGATCTTCATGAAGTAAAAAACCCCATTCTGGTGCAAGAAACTTGGAAATCATCAATGAAACCCCTTTGCCTTTTGGCTCTGCAACCGGCTTACTGGCTGGATGGAGCCATAAAGTCTTTCATCAGTCATTGGCATAGAAGGTAGACTTGTCATGTGTGACTAGGATCAGTTGAAAGTGTGATTCTCCTTGTGGAACTGGGAATGGAATCAGTGAGTATAAAATATTTCTGTCATTGTCATAAATGACAAATCATTGTTCATACTCCTTCCAACGTTTACAGAAGGCCTCTTGATACACCACTATATCCACCCTCTCATGACCATCAATATACATCCCATTTCGCTTTTTTGTATACCTCCAGCTCAGCTTATTTAACCACCATTGAGGAGTCCACTCTGATATTCCTCAGGCCGAGGTACAACTTGTACCTCAGGAGTTGCAACATACTGACAACACTATGAGCACTTATATAACCTTTTTTTGAGACCTCAAGAAGGTGAAGTTGAAGCTCATGTGCAAAATATTCATCCTCAAGAATGGAAATATTGTATGCTCCATATTGATGAAGAGGAAGCTTCTCATTGTGAAGATAATTTGCAATCCAAGTTCGTATATTTCAGGCATAATTAATTCCATGTCCTGCTGCCTTTGCTGAAATCATAGAAGCTTCTCACCAGGTGTAGTTCAACTCCAAGTCAAGAAACAAATTCAATGCTCCAACCATAGCTGTAATCCACTTTCAGAAGAAGAGATCAATTGTCTTGGCATTACTCTTTATTGTGAGCTTTAGCTTTGCATTGAGAAGAGCTGTGCGATTTGAACTACTAAATGCCTGTAGTAGTTTCTCACTCTTGGTCACTGGACTTGTATCTGAACTTGGTATGTGATGGCACATTTCTGCAAGAAGCTCTTTAACATGAGCTTCAGCTGCTTTCTTCTCCATGCTTGCTGCCTCTGTATGTTCAACTGGCTCTGTGCTATTTGATGGTGAAAGTACCCACTGTATGCTTTCTTCAATATTGACATCTTGTGTGTTTAACACATCAACCAACTGCTCCATGCTGTTTCTGGCATTGCTTTCATCACTGATACTTAATGTATCTGTTGTGTTGGAGGTTGGTTCTGTGACCATATTGTTTTTATTGAAGAACCATGATATAAATGGTTGTGATCCAGCTTCAGCAATTTTGCGTCACTTTGAAGCCCACCATTTCTTTGTTTGAACAGCATTATTGGTATAGTGTTTCTTCCATTTTGGTTTCAGTTCAGCTACTTTTCATTGTGCTTTTAGTGCCACTTCCTGTGCTTCTTGAAGCAGGGCAGTAAAACAAAGCACCTTTGCTTCCATTTGGATCTCAGCTTCTTCATCAGGATCATGATTACCATCTTCTTCTGGGTCCAATTCTTCAGAGTCAGACAAGTCAAAATCATCAGAAACTGTCTCTTTACAAGTCAGTAAGTGTATTCATCCTTTTGAAGTTGTACATGCACCATATCCTGGTGTGTACTCATCATCTTCACTGTCTGTAACCTCCTCTACAGTGGCCTGCAGCCCTCCTGATACCCCTGCTGCACTGCATGATTCTTTTGATTTACTGGAACCTTTTGTCAAGTTTGACAAGCAGTTTATTGTGCTTTTGGGATGTCTACCCATGTTTTTGATGTCTATATCCCCTTGTTTTTCGTCCATATGAGGGGGTTGCTGACACTTTGAACAGTCATGTGACCTGATTATATAAGCTGCAAAATGTTGGGGGACAAAAATTCAAAGAGGCTTCTAACTGATCTGTAGCATAATAATAAGACATTTTGAACAACTTTATATAAAAAACTTGTGGTCGAAATTTTGAAGTCAATTAACTATTTTTTAAAATTTCTTTTTGAACATTCTACTTTAAATACACTATAGAATAACTTCTTGGAATTAGATTTGTGGGAGAATGAATATTGAGGAAGATATTTCGAGACTAAGTTAAGGTCAAGTTTGTATTATGTAAGGGTACTGGAACATTGTGACCACTATCTTAGAATAATTCTATATATCTTCTGTGAATATTGTGCTGTGAACATAAAATTTAGTATACTAACCAAATACTAATCAATGAATTGCTTTTAAGGACCATCCTTGAAACTTAACTAGTGTGTTTAATAGATGAGGCCTACTTATGTAATGACCTTCTAAATATATTATATTTCGATGGTCCCACTGGCTAGAGCTGCTAGCTGAGCTGAAAAGGGCTGAGCTGTTGCAAGAGCTGATGAGGGCTGAGCCAAGCTTAGCTGGACTGCGCCATTAACAACACTACCTGGAAGGCTGAGGGCACTTTGACCTAAAGTGGATTCTGAAGCTTAAGGGCCTCCAGCAGCAGTATAGTGAGTATATGCTGTTCTCCTACAATGAAACCAGGTAAAACCCATCATAAATAGGACCAGAACTGGTTGGTGGTGTCTGAATATTCAAAGAATGTGAAAAGTACTCAATCAGCATTTTATTCACGAAATGTAACATTGTCATTTGCCATATCAAACTCTGGTTCTACAGGGGAGGTAATAGGAGTTACATTAAATGTAAGTGTCATGTTTTCTGTAGTGAGGCTAATACTGTACCATTTTGATCAATTTGATACTAGTGTGGTTCTCACTGTGATGCACTATATGTTACAATAAAGTTCTGCTTGGGACTTTTATCATACAAGTCTGATAGTCACATGACTAATGAGTTTGAAGAACAAGTTAATTAGTATCAAGTTCGAGTAGTCTCAATCTTCAAGCTCTTAAGTTGGTTGGACTTAAGTACAAGTGAGGAAGATGAATCAAATAAGAGCTAGTCTGATTTAAGCTGAAGCTTGAGCTCTACAGCCCAAGTTCCTACTGTTTAAATACAAATGAATCATACTAATAATAGTGAAGTAATGAATCCAAATAAGTAAAGATGCTATGCATCAACTGTGCATTACTGCAGTGCAGTAAGAAGAAAGAAAAGTAAACTAAGTATGGTATAATGACTTGATACAAGTCATGACTAAAGATAACCATGTAAGTAAGAAGGTATGTGTTTGGTATCAAAGGTGATACCAAACAAGTCATCAAAATGGAGATAAAACATATGTAAATAGAAAAGATAAAAGAAATCATAACATTATTCCCAATTTAATGGATGAAGTTCACCTGAATTTCATTAACATCATTAGTCACCCAAATAGAAATCTCTGATCATGTCATAGTTCTCTGACATGGTGGTTCATTGAAGGAAGTCGTCATATGCCTGCTCTCCAGATTTGCCATTTGGTTGGATGCCGCTCCAGTACCATTTCTCCCCCTTGGCTGACCCATCCCTCTCCCTCTGCTCCTCTCTTGCCAATTGAAACCCCTTTGATGTTCTTTGTCCAACCTCCATTCCTCATTCCATATGGCGGAGGCTCTTGTAGTGGATGTGGCATCTGGCCTTCTTGCAAGAGGAGGATTCTGAGGACAAAGTACTTGCCATGCAGGGTGGAAGATCCCTACATTTGGTGTAGCAAAACCCCTTGTAGTGTGAGGCACATTTGGGTTTACCACAGGAAGGGGGTCTAGGGATGAACTTCTCTCCAAGCACTTCATTGAGGAGGAGAATAAGGTGGTGAGGGGTCTTCACAGTTGTCACCCACAAGCACATCTCAGGGTAAAGAACTGCAGACATTTGGGAGTAGTGTGGCTGGGGGCATTTCGAAAACATTGTGAGCATGTATATTTCAGACAGTCCTTCTTAGCATGGTCGATGCTGTGACATCTTGGATGGGTACTGTTCTGTATGATGGGCTCGGGGAGGGGTTTCTGGTT
Source organism: Cyathus striatus (assembly GCA_025738555.1). Classification (NCBI taxonomy): domain Eukaryota; kingdom Fungi; phylum Basidiomycota; class Agaricomycetes; order Agaricales; family Nidulariaceae; genus Cyathus; species Cyathus striatus. Next base: position 1,473,489 of record JAOVFP010000011.1, read on the forward strand.
GGGAGAGCACTGGATGGATAGAGTGTCACTGGTGGTGATGAGATAGGGTGATAAGGGGTTGCCAGATGTGAGGGGGTGTTGTCAACGGATGTCATGGTACTGTTCGGTAGTGGTGTAATTGCTGAGGGATCAAGATTTTGGATGGAGGTAGTAATGGCCTCCAGCAGTGCAGACTCTAAGTTCTGGTTCCGGCTTCATGTTCTCAGTTCCATCACAGTGGTCAGCTCTATTAGGTCCAGGTCATAGGATTAGTGCAAGGAATGATTTGATGAGGTTAGGAATACCAGCAGTTCCCTCAACCTGGGCTACCTCTGTGAAGTGATGTAACCCTGCATTGAACATGATCTGTATGGCATGATCTTGATTCCTCCTACTTGCTCATTCAAAGTTCACAGCTTCTCTAAAGGTGTTGAAAAGTCTGACAATGGCATTTCCATTTTCTAGTTGGTGTAGAAACTGGTGAGTGGTCATGACATGTTCGTCAGGTATGTTGATAAAAGTGTTACAGTATTCATTGATTAGTTCTGCAGGTGCAGAGGGAATAACTGGTTATTCAACAATGTTGTGTTGAATGTTGATGTTTGAAATAACAGTTGGAAGAGTGAGAGGTTCAGTGGAAAATATGATAGTGGTGCGAGGGTTTGAAGTGGAAGGAAGGGGTCCAGTGGAAGAGTTGTTAGAAGAAGCATTGGCAGACATTGTAAAGGTGAAAATATGACTGGTAATCATTGGCAGTTTGTAGTAAACTGTTATTTTATTTTAGACCAGCCTTTTTCTTATAGTCTTCTAACATTTCAATTGCATTGCTTAGATATCCTTTGTGTACCCATTTGTCTTTTGCTGACAAATATCCTTTCCATTGGATCCTATATTGAATTCCTGGTTCTTCAATCTGATTCTTCCATTTTTTCAGGATTTTGTAGTTGACAATGGCTTCTATCTCCCACTCAGGTTTGCTTTCTGTCAGGTCCGGAGGTGGTTCAAGGAAGTTTTTCCCATGAATGGAGGTTTCAATGTATGGCATGAGAAGTACAGTGTTAAACACAGGATGAATTTTCCATTGTTTGGGAAGTTCCAGTTTGTAGGTATAGGGAGCGAGTTTCTCTATAATTTTGAAAGGTCCTTCTTGTTGTGGTGCCATCTTTCTGGAGGGGTATGCAATATAAAGGTTTTTTGTGTCAAGCCATACCATATTGCCAATTTCATATTTTTGGAATCCCCATTTTTGGGCTTCACAAGTTTTTTGCTGGGAGATTTCAATGAGGGCCTGTGCTTCTTTTCAGGCTTCTGCCATTGCATCTATTCTGATCTCTGCTTCCCTTATGTAGGTAGTGTCTCACAGTGGGAGTGGTGATAGGTTCATACCCATGAAGTAGGTAGAATGTGGATTGTTTTGTTACTGAGTTGATCAGGGCATTCCATGCTATTTCTGCTTCAGAGATGTGATTTGCCCATTCGTGTTGTCTAGAGCTACAGAAACATTGAAGGTAAGTTTTGATTTCTTGATTCATTCATTCTGTTTGACCATCAGTTTGTGGGTGATAGGCAGTTAATCCCATTTGATTTTGTGGAAGTGAAGTATTGCTTGGAATATGTCTGCAATAAATCTTGGGTCTCTATCAGAGATGATTGAATTGGGGAGACTATATCTTTGGTGGGGGGTTTTTCAGATCAAAGCTGCCATTCTTTCCACATTAAGGCCTTTCATGATACAAGGTTCGAAAATTACCCCCTTAGTAGAACCATGGTCTACCACAACCATGATACCATCAAAGCCCTCTGATTTAGGCAGGTCAGTGATAAAGTCCATGGATACTTGTGTGAAAGGTTGTGTAGTGGAAGGTGTTGGAATAGGATTGATGGGTGGTTTGGGTCTTCTGCTGTATGCCATTTGTTGGCAGATTGTGCATCCTTTGACATAATTTTTTATAAAGACACCCATTCCAGGCCACCAGTATTCCTTTTTGACTTCTTTTTCTGTGGAATCTTGTCCTTCATGTCCAGCTGAGCACTTTACGCTCGCCCCCTGTTACATGTGGAATACATGTGTATTCCACCTTTACATGTGCACTCCATGTGCAGTTCACGTGTACTTCACATAGCTTTGGATGTATTCAAATTCGAAAATTTCCATACAATTTTTGAATTTTTTTACACATGAAGTACACGTGAACTGCACATGAAGTGCATATATATAGGTGGAATGGCGGAATTCCACATGGAAACATATAGTGGAATTCACGTGCATTTCACATGCAGTGCATATAACTACATGTATTCCACATGTATTACACATTCATAATTGAATTATGGTGCTTGGTGTATTGCACATGGAATACTTGCAAGTATTACACTTGTTGCTTACTAAGTATAATAAAAAAGAAATAGAACGCGAAAATCTGTCCACAGCGGTAATCGAACCCGAGACCTAGCATATCAACGATACAACTGTTCTACGCTGACACAACTAACCGTTCGGCCATTGTACCCTTTGAATACAACGGTAAGTCATGCTATGTATACCGCTCATCCGGCTGTCGGTAACCGGTACATACCCGGGCGACGCGTCACCAGCGCTCACCACCAACGCTTACCACACCACTCTTCAGGCACTCACTGCTCAGCGCCTGCTCCCTCCCTCCCTCCCTCCCTCCTCCCCTCCTCATCCATCCCTCCCTCCGGACCCTCTACGCTCGTCCCCTCCCTGCGTGTAGAAGGCAACGATGCCGCTGGCAAGAGCAGGTGTCAACGCCATGTCGCCCAGCCCCTTCCCCTCTGTGTCACAACAACCGCCCACAGCTCCCACCCGCTCCCACCCTCTCCCATCGCATCAACAACGCTGACACACCATCGGCAACGCCTCGTCACCCACCTCAAGTCACCTCAACGTTCGTGTCTCGCACCGCAACTCCTGTCCCTCAAGATCTGCAGCGATGTGGCATCAACATCACTGCTCACTAGGTACGCCGTCTCCCCTTTCTCCTCACTGTCCCGCTGTCTCGTGTTCCCGCAGCGTCGTCTACGTTTCGTAGACGCCCAACCTCACTCGACGACAACGTCGTCACGTCGGCGATGGTGCCATGTCGTTTGGCCGTTTCGCAAAGGCGGCGGGGCCACGTCACCTGCCCCTCCTCCTCTCCTCGCCAGCGCATCACCATGGCGTTTGCTATTTCTCGAAGACGGCGGCACCACGTCACCCGCCCCTCCTCTTCTCGGCGACGGTGCCACGTCGTTAGGCCGTTTCTCCCCTGTTCACAAAGATAACGACGCCACGTCACCTGCCCCCTCTCTCGTCTTCCTCTCCCCCTGCTTCATGTCGGCAACGGTACCGTCTGGCCGCCCTCCGCTGTTTCGTGAAGATGGCGACGCAACACCACCCGCCCACCCTCTCTTCCCCCTATGTGTCTCCAGCGGCACCGAGGCCGTCGCCCTGTCTCCCACAACCACCACACCTCCTTTCTCCCTCTCAACCAAGCGACCGCCGTCGTTCACACGTCGCCGAGCCCACGTCCGCCACCACCACCCCGTCACCACCCCGTCACCACAACCCCACGATCTCCATTCTACTGCCTTACCTTCCACCACCACGCTTCGAGAGGGCAGCAAGGGGAAGAACAGCGAGGGGGGAGAACAGCGAAGGGGAGGAGAGAGCGAGGGGGGGGGAGCAACAAGGGAGGAGAACAGTGAGGGGAGGGGGAGGAAAGTGAGGAGAGAGAGAGAGGAGAACGAGGAGAGAGGAGAACGAGGAGAGGGGAGAACGAGGAGAGAGAGAGGAGGGGGAGAGAGGAGGGTGAGGAGAGAGAGAGGAGGGGAGAGAGAGGAGGGCGAGAGAGAGAGAGCGAGAGGGGAGGAAAGCGACGGGAGGGGAAAGTGAGGGGAGGAGGAGAGCGAAGGGGGAGTAGAGCAAGAGGGGAGGGATGGGAGAGGAAAGCGAGGGGGAAGAGAGCGTGGGGGGAGGAGAGCGAGCGGGGAGGAGAGCGTGGGGGTGGAGAGCGAAGGGGGAGGAGAGCGTGGGGGGGGGGGAGAGCGAAGGGGAAGGGGGAGGAGAGCGGGGGGAGGAGAGCGTGGGGGGAGGAGAGCGAAGGGGGAGGGAGAGCGAAGGGGGAGGAGAGTGTGGGGGGAGGAGAGCGAAGGGGAGGAGAGCGAAGGGGGGGAGGAGAGCGTGGGGGGAGGAGAGCGAAGGGGGAGGAGAGCGAAGGGGGAGGAGAGCGTGGGGGGAGGAGAGCGAAGGGGGAGGAGAGCGAAGGGGGAGGAGAGTGAAGGGGGAGGAGAGCGTGGGGGGAGGAGGGTGGGGCGGAAGGAGAACAAGGTGAAAGGAGAGGAGAGCGAGGTGGAAGGAGAGGAGAGTGAGGTGGAAGGAGAGGAGAGCGAGGTGGAAGGAGAGGAGAGCGAGGAAGGAGGAGAGCGAGGAAGGAGGAGAGCGAGGAAGGAGGAGAGCGAGAGAGGAGGAGAGCGAGGGAGGAGGAGAGCGAGGGAGGAGGAGAGCGAGGGAGGAGGAGAGCGAGGTGGGAGGAAAGCAGGGGGGGATGAGGCTGGAGGAAAGTGGGAGAGGAAAGCGAAGCTGGAGAACAGCGAGAGAGGAAGAGAGCAAGGCGGGATAAAAGTGGGGGGGACAACAGCGAGGGGAGAGGAGAGTGAGGGAGTCCTCTTCCTCTTCCTCCTCTTCTACTGCTGCTACCACTGCTGTCGTCTTGTTGGGCGTCGAGCAGTGGCTATTTTTTAATAGTAGTTTAGTTACACATGTATATTTGTATGCCAATATAATTTTTGTCTTATAACTATGATTTGCGAGAACATAAAATGTAGAGACCTTGCTTTATATTGATAAATGCACTGCATTTGCGCTACATCACTGAAGTGTGATGGGCTGCCAATGAGTTTGAAATGACACGGAGCGCTGGTGAATGTGGTGCATGTCACTTACAAATAGCATGCCATATCGGATCGTTGCTCATCGATGATCCCACGGTCTCTGCTCTAATCGCAACCACCACCTATCCACCTATCTACACCACAACCAATGTCGAGCAACACTGCCAATACTGCCAACACTGACAATACTGGCATTCAGGTTTCCCCACCTCGTTCTCGCAGTGGGAAACCTCGAGACCCAGACCTTTTCAACCGTAAATCTTGCAAGCGCACTCAGTCCACTGTTGATACCACACAAGAGCCTGCTACCAAGAAGCCAGCAGTAGAAGAAACCAATGATACTGTACAATCTGGTAGAGGTGGAAAAAGTGTGTGGGGTAGGAAACAGAAAGGGAAGCAAGCAGTACAGGGAAGGTTCGTTGTCTGTTCATGTACTCCCCAGCTCTCACTGTCTCACTGTTTTCAACATTTAGGATAACATCTGCCAACAAAAATGAGATGGATGAAGCTGCTAAGGCTACAGCTGAGAAACAGATTGCAGGGTGAGTAACACTCTTTATTCTTTGTTATGTGACATCATTGACACCATTACTTACAATTTTACAGTGCCATGAAGTACTTGAAAGATGCACATGTGTCTGTTGCTCCACCCAAGGCTACAAAGTCTGCAGTTAAACCTAAACCTAAGGCTACTGAGTCCACAGCTAAGCCAAAAGCTCCCACTCCAGCTGAGAGTCCTGCTTTGAGCCGAACACCTTCTGAGATTGATTATAATATCGACACAATTGAAGAAGGAGATGACAGTAAAGTGGTAACTGAGGAGGAAGGTCCTGGCACAGAGGACGATAAAGTTGAAGAGGAGGAGAGTGGGAAGAGCAGTGAAGCAGATGAAGGAAGTGGGGAGTATGTTGATAGTGGTTTGGAAAGTGGAAGAGGAGAGAGTGGAAGAGGAGAGAGTGGAAGAGGAGAGAGTGAGGAAGGTGAGGAAGGTGAGGAAGATGAGGAAGGTGAGGAAGGTGAGGAAGGTGTAGAACAGGAAGGGGAAGGGGAAATTGAAATAGAGGAAGGGGAAGTCTCTATTAAACAGAAAGGGAAAGGGAAGGGAAGGGAAAATAAAGGGGGTAACAAGGATGAAAATATGGTTATCAGCAACCCCACCACTCCAACAAAGAAAAGCGGTATGCAATAATTATTTTAAAAAATTAAAGCTTATTCATTGTTTTCAGATATTGTTATGAGAAGCCCTAGTCCAGTATGGTCTAAAGAAATATTGCAAGGTTCATCTAAAGTTTCAGGTATATTCTAATTATTTTGGTTGAATAATTTCTTATAAATTAGTAGGAGGTATACTACGTGGAAATGCAATTGGAAATGTCGACAACTGGGCAGATATAGCTGATCCTACTACTCCCTCTCGCTCACCAGTCAGTGGAACTGTACAACTGTACATGACCCAGGATGAGCCAGACTTCAATCCTACTGAGCAATCTGGGATACCTCCAAAAACTATTTCAGTCCCATTTTCATATGAAATTGGTAATGTTTTGAAGGCAGTGGCAACACCTATGTCACCTGTCAAAAGTGAGTGCTTATAAATTTATTGGTTAAAAATATGTTTATTAATGTAAGTTATAGACCAAAACTGACGAATGTACATGTATGATACTGCCAGTAAGGAATGGAATATTTTGGGGCGCTATTCAGTAGTCGATAAACAAGGTGAAGTGCACTGGAGTAGCAGGGATAATAAAAATATAGTTTATTTAGCTGCGGTATTTCTTTTAGTTATTGCATAAAATGTGTACTAACTTTCTTTTAGGTTAATCCAGTTTCCTCTTATCAGGGAAATTCTACCAGTGTTCCAACTGCTCCAGCCACAGAGGTTGATAACAAGAGCTCTTCTGAGGAGTTTAATTACTTCACAGAGGACTTCATAACTTTCTGTGAAGTAAACACTGATTTAATTGGTGTTGAAAAATGGGATATTCGTTTTGCTTGGAGGTTCCATAAGGAGATTGAAAGAGTTCATACTTTCATTCAAAATATGAAAGCTGATGAAAATCCTTGGCCACAAAGTTTGTTATATTTTATTAATGATTTATGATTTACTAATGAAAATAAAAGGTGTTGGAAAGCCAAATAAGAAGCAAATAGTTTCATTTTTCACAGGTGGAAAGCATGGACACACATCTTACTACAATTGGACACGCATTATGGGGCGTGTATCTGAGTATCCTGAAATGACTCAGTGGCTTGAAAATCTGGATCTTACTGATGTGGATACAAGAGAGCTTTGGGGACTTCAGAAGACATCTGGTTTTACTCGCACAGATTTGGAACAATGGGTTAAGCGCCAGTCTGGAGTTCAGAAAAATAAGAAGAGCAGTAGTAGCAGAGGTGGTAGCAGCAAGAGTGGTAACAGTAAAGGTAGTGGTAGCAGGGGTGATAGTGGTAAAGGTGGTAGTAACAAGAGCACCACCAATAAGTAAGTGATTTAACAATTTTTTTGTTTTTTGACTTTGGTCTTTCTATAACTGTACTTTTAGTTTCTCTTTTTTTGTCTTCTATGTCTGCTATATGGCCCTCTTCTTCAACAGTCTCCTCTATTTTGGAAAATTCTCCCTATGATTTCTTTGATTTCTTGATCTTTTATTCAGAAAAATTGTTTAAGTTTGAAAATTCTCTCTATGCTGCTGTGCTTGACACTGACTACAAATATATCTATCTGTGGACTTCACTTTATAAGTCTGGATTCTCCAATCTGAGAGGTGTTGCTATATTATGTCTGCTATCTTTTCTACCCATGGCAGCTGCAAGTCCAAATGAACAGTCTTTTCCTAAAATCCATTTCAAAACCTTTTCCAACTTTATAGAATGCAACTTTGGCCCAAATATATCACTTTCAACTGTTCTTATGCTGTTATTCACAATGACAAGCAATACAGAGTTACTGAATTTACACCAAAGACAACAGCATCCTGAAAATGAATTTGAAAGAAAAAGTTTAATCTCAGCTTGGATACGATCTTTAAGCTATGCAGTTATACATGAGCTTGGTGACAAATCAAAGCATCTTTTCAAAGAGAGTGAAATAACACCTGGTTTCTGGAATGTTAATAATAAAAATGCAGTTGCTTTGAACCTTGGAAAGAAGCTAAACAAATTTAGTAAAATTCTGAAACTAACATCATATGATGATCATGGAAGACTTGTTAAATATCTTAAACCTGTTTCTCTCAATAAAATACAGCCTATAAAAATGATATGTCCAGCTTCTGTCAGTTGTGCTGGAAGTAAATGCAATAACAAAAATATTAAACTTTTATCAAAATATGAAGATATACCATGGGTAACATTGATCAGTAGGACTGAGATTAATAGTCATGCCTATATACTTTCTGGAATCTGCTCAAACTGTAAAACAATATATTATGCTGATCATGAGAGACACAAAATATCTTCAAATCCTGCTCAGAAAGTCTATCTTAATAATGCAAAGTACATAAAAATTGGTAAAACTCTATGGGTTGATCGCATATTCTCAAGATCTGTATTAAATGCAATCTATAGCTTTCATGCTTCTACATCTGCATTTGCTGAGTTTTGGAGTAATTCTTATGGAGATACAAAAGAAGTTAGTCGCAGACAGATTTGGTGTACATTTATAGAGGAGTCTTTGAGAACAGTAGCTGAATCCTCAAAATCAAATTTTGTTATTGATGATGGCCTTGCAGTTAAAGACATTACAAGGAGTGCATATGATAAGCTTGGGTCCAATGGTAATATATATCCTGCTACTGAGCATAGTTGCTCAGAATGTACCCACAAATATAAAACAACTGCAGATGTAATTCCTTCTGGAATTCATTCAGATCCAGCTTCCACTACTCCTGAGCAGTCTTTAGATACAAATGAAGAAAATTTTTCTCCAGTGAAAATGGTTGTTATTGATGGAGTCATAATGGGAACAACAGTGTGTTAATTTCTTTAATTTATATATTTACACTAACATGCATCTGTAGCATTGTGCTTGGGAAGGCTGTATTGCTGAGCTACAAAATCATCGAGGTGGAGTATTTTGTGGACTTCATACTATTATGTATGGTGCAAAATGCCGTGTCAAAGGGTGCATATCCCAAAAAATTAAAGGTACACAGGCCTGTGAAACACATCAAAATTTATGGAACAAGCATAAGTCAAACTCAAGTTCTTCAGGATTGGCAGGTCTCGAAGAGCTTTACAAACAAGAGATAGACAGCCATGGCAGCCAAGTACTACAAATAATGTATCTGCCCATGATGAACCTCATGAAGAGCCAACAGAAAGACATAAGACATACTTTAAACCTTCAAAATCCTACTGTGTTGAAACTCTCTGTGCACCATGTGGAGTAGTAATTGCTTGGTCCAAATTCATGAAATCTGAGTCTCCTACAGAGATTTTGGGGTTTATAAATAATGTTTATCCAACACCAGAGTCTCGCCCAGCATATTTTTGTATTGATAAAGCTTGTGTTGTATTGCGCACTGTGGCAAATCAAGAAGAATATCGTGAATTACTAGAAACCAGTCGATTTGTTGTTGATAGCTATCATTATAATAACCATAAAGCCTCTGATAGGTTGTGTCAAGAATACTGTAACCCAGCACCACGTGATGGATCAGCACCAAACTTGGTTGTTATTGACTATGATAATGATGGTACACCATATTACAAACGTGCTTTTAATACACAGGCAAGTAACTTATTTTTTTGCATAACAATCAATATTTAATTAATTTATATAGGCATGTGAGCAGTTAAATGCATGGCTTGCTGGATTTGAGTCTATTCTAAAGAGAATGACTCCATCAAACTTCAACTGGTTTTTACATACAGTACTTTTTTATCATACTCAATGTGTTCTTCAGAAGCATAGCAAAAAGTGGGTAAAGATTAGTGATGATATTGTAGAAGATGATGAGTAAATACTAAATGCCTTTTGTATGCAACCCACTTTCCAAACTAGTCTCTTAATAGCTTCATTTCTACTTGCATGTAAAGTCATTATAAAGCTGTAATTGATGTATATACTCCAGTCTCAAAGCTAGTCAAGACTTCTTTCAGATAAATTTAGCTATATAACATGTATATAGTATGTGATTCAGTTTATAAATAAGATTGTATTGGTGTATTTAGTTTAGTTTTTAAACCAATCTGTTCATGAATTAATGTGTATATATTTTTCAGGGTTAATTTCACATGTAATACATCAGAACTTCATGTGAACTTAACCTTAAAGTTATGTGGCAAAATGTATTTAAATACATGTGGAATACATGTGGATTTCACATGTAATACACCTGAACTTCATGTGAACTTAACCTTGAAGTTATGTGGCACAACATATTTAAATGCATGTGGAATTTATGTGGATTCCATATGGATTCCACATGAATCATTACAAATTTTAAGGATTCCATGTGTAGTCCACATGGAATTCACATGGAAAAGTACACATGAAGTACACCTTAAGTACACCTTTCAACTGTCATTTTCATCAAGTTATAAGAAAGGTGGAATCCATGTGTACTCCACATGGTTCCATGTGAATTACACATGGAAAATGTGTACTTTTTTCCAGATATGTGGATTCCATGTGGACTTCATATGGAAATGTGTACTACACGTGGAGTACACGTGTATAGGTGGGTGTGCGGAAAGTACTGGTCCAGCTGGTAAACTGTCATGTTTGAGGGCTATGATACTTCATTGTAGTTCAATGTCTTCAGGTACATAGACTCTGTCCCTAAATAAAATCAATCCACTTTCAAATCTCCAATCATCAAGTGAGGATCTAATGGCAGGGACTTCTTTTGCATTTATTGCCAAAAGAAGTGTTTTCCCAAGACTGTCTATTTCTGTGTGAGAGATGACTAAATCACAAAGTTCTGTTGAGATGAAATTAAGGTGTAAGTCATTGTCCAAAATCTTTCCAAACCAATTTTCCCATTCCATGTCAATTGTGTTGATAAACCAGTGGTTGGGTAATACAATGTATCTGTTATTTTCATTCTCTTTGTCAGGCATTAAATCTGGTCATCGTGAGATTATATCAACTTCAAGGTTCTTTTTCCCTTGAATATGTTGCATGTTGATGTCAAAATCTGAAAGGAATAGTGACCATTGTGCTTGTCATCTGGTGACCTTCTGAGGTTCTCTGTAGTATTTCAGGTTTTCATGGTCTGAATATATGACAATCTTGTTTGGGTGTCCTTCGAGTAGATGTCTCCATGCTTTGAAGCCATAAATGATAGCATAAAGTTCTTTATCATATATTTGATAATTTCATTCTGTTGCAGTGAACATATGCAAAATGTAACCACATGGCTTCCAGAACCCATTTTCATCTTCTTGTTTTAGAACTGCTCCTGTTGCATAATCAGAAGCATCCACAAGCATAGTGAATGGTTTATTGGGGTCTGGTATCCTGAGAATAGGCTCCTTTAAGAAGGCTTCTTTAAGGTTGTCAAAAGCTGTTTGTTGCTCTTTGCCCCACATCAGGAAATACCTCATTGACCAAATTAGCAAAATTACCGAAATTTAAGCTACTATAAGCCCCAAAAAAGATGTTATAAGTATCAATAAGTTCAATAAGGAGAATTAGCTAAATAAACTTACCCCCTCCCTTATTGAATAAGATATAAGGTAGTATTAGTTTGATTTAGATGATATTAGATTTAAATAGGTAAAACTTGGTTACTTGTCATACCACATTAGGTCAACATTTAGTTACTAAACAAGAAGAATAAATGTTTATAAGTAAATAATAGGTACTACATTACTAGTATTGCAGCTGGATAGGTTGTATTGATGTTTATAGTATGGCAGACCTCAATGCATTCACCTGAACATAATAGTATTTCAAAACTAATACTAACACAGAGAAGTAATAGAGTATAATAGCATTGTAGCGAGGAAGCTTACATATGAAATACTAATACTATTAACATTAGTTCTCCAAATACTTTCTGACATGGCAGGTTTTCAGCTGTTATGTAACGATCAGTGTTGCATTGTAGCGAGACCTGTAGTGGATGCTGTCATGTAAGATCTTTCAAGATCATCAGTCACAAGCATGATAGTAAAATGAACTGGTTTACAGACATGTGATAGCAGGCCTGGAATATTAGATCAGAATGAAATCCTATTGGATAGCCAGGTGCAATATTTACTTTGTGCATGAATCACAATAACCGAGCCAGCATGCTACATCAATGCCTTGCATGTGCTTCATCATGAGTAAGTCTATATCTTGTAAACATTTTATCTTCAGTATAGATTGCTGATTATAATAATTTCCTTGCAAATAGTATGTAGTTTTAAGATAAAATAGTGTAGGTAAAATAGTACCACAGTCATAATGGTGTCACCTGTTATAAAAATAAGAGATGGTATCTGAATGATTTGAAATGCATCAATATGGAATCGAACTTGTGACTACAAGACAGAAAAACTTTATTTCAGGGATGTTCTACCAATACTCCATGCAACATTACTTATTACTGATGATAATACTATCTTATTGTATATGATTCACTCAGTAAACCTGTAACATTTATTTCTCTCTCCTTTGACTGCATGTAATGAGCATGATTTACAGTATACTGAAGTAATTCTTAAATGCACTTTTCTTTGGAAATAAGAAGTGTTGGTAATGTATGAACTGTCTAAACACTCCACAGTTATTGAATACAAATTTTACACAAACTACATACTTTGTCAGTAGTTTGTAGATGCAAAATACATTTAGACATCTTATAAATTTATTATCCTATCTTTCTTAACGAAGTATAGAAATAAAAGAAAAACAATAGCTGATAAAATCTGCAACGTGCATGAATTGAACACATGAGCTCGTCCTTTCCAGTCACTTGCACCAGTAGTCATCATTTCTCAAACATATCACACTAATTTTCTCATCAGACTGAATGTCACTTCTGTGTGACTGATGATCTCAAAGATCTACATGACAGTACCCACTACAGGTCTGGCTACAGCACAACACTGATCGTTACATAACAGCTAAAAACCCGCCATGTGAGGTCCATGACACAATCAATGCACTTCTTACCCTTCTTTGCAACAGCAATCAGATGATCAGCTTCCAATCATCAACATATGTCCACACTTACACTCATGCTCGTCACTACCATTGTACTTGAAGAAAACACAATGGGACTTGAGGAGTTGGTGGGTAGCACAACATTAGCTGAGAGTTGTAATCGGAGATGGAGCACTTTGCATTGACATAGGGGTAATGTTGGTGGAGGTGGATGATGAGGAAGATGGGGAGCATAGCACAATAGTGCTTATTGACCATATTGAGCTTCCATGTTTGTAAAGTGTGGAAATGATAGAAAGAAATAACCAGATAGAATGACATTCAAAGAACACTGAGCTGTCTTGGCAGCTATCTCCACACACATTATTGTACATGCAGGTAACCCATCCATCCCACATCCAGCTTGAGCATTGGTGAGTGTAAATGCAAGGAGGAAGACTGAGAGCTTCAAACTGAGTGTTGTACACAGTTGCTGTCACTGTTGAAATATATGGATGAGTTGAGTGCAGTGGTGTGAAAAGGGTTGTGAAGACGGTCAGAAACAGTAGCCAAGTGGGGTGGCCATGGGGTGCACAGACTGATGTTCCATTCATTCCACACAAGTTGTAACTCTTGGAAATGTGAAGAGCAGATCATATCATACTATAATAAAAGGTTAGTACTAACTGAAGAAATAAATGATGTAAGCTAGGCTGCCATAGTAGATGGAATACAACCCACAATATGGTGAAAAAACTGGATGGATAAGCAGAAGGGCAGAGGAGCAGAGGGCAGAGGAGCAGAAGGCAGAGAGGTGGGGAAAAGGAAGAATGAATTGAAAGCAATTCACCAGTCAAGTTCAGACTCTGAACTCCTATGTGACATGAGGTGACGTGGCAAGTTTCAACATGTCACATGACCAGACAATACTGGTGCAAAGCGGAGTTTGGAATGACTTCACCATTATGAAGTACCAACAAGTTCTTGCACACCGCTTGATCTCCTGGGCCTTCCAATGCTAACTCATATACAACTTATATAAGTACTCACTATTTTCATCACTTCTTACACCTATCTTCTATACATTCATGTATATACATTGCTGAAAGAATAGAAGGTTTTTTTTATTTTCATGAAAACTAAGTTGTAAATAAGTACAGACTAGTAATAATTAAATAAGGGTGTTCCTTATGGAAAGCTTGTAATACTTATCACCTATAAATAGTCAATGGGAATTTTCTGATGATGACAATAAATGTAACTAAATATCTCTTAATGTTCTTAAAATAAATGAAGATAAGGAGAGTGTTAGTAGTGTCTGAACTTATATCTTTTTAAACTCTCAAATATGTTACGATCCGAGCTGGTCTCGTGATGTCTTCTGATCTTGTGATATAATAATCATGTGACTTGTCACTACACTTGTAAGTCGTAAGACGAAGTCGAAGTCTAAACAGTTATAATGTAAGTTATACACTAATGGACTTAGCGGTCTCTTCACAGTAACACTTGAAGAGAGGATATGAAGTAGTGGTATTCTGGGTCTGAGGTGTTCTCAAAGAGGATAGAAGGATTTAGCCAGCTATATTGGATGATAGCTAAACTAAGATCAAGCTGAAGAAGCTTGATCAGAATACATGTGCTATTTATACAAAGAAGCATGGTCTGTGTGAGTAAAGGTATGTAGCTATAAATAAGTCCATGACTTGCCATGACTTGGCAGAGGTCTATAAATAGAATGTGCAGTAATGCGCAGCAGTATCAGTAAGCAAGTCTGAGGAGATAAGAGAAGTCCATGCCCGTAGTATGACAAACCAGTGGGGCGGGGTCGGGGATGATGAGTAAGTACATAGTTATAAATAGAGAGGGATGAGTAAGTAAAAAGATATAAATAGAATGATCATGTGAAAAAGAGGTACTCTGGCTGGGTTGAAATGAATAAAGTTTAACAAAATAAGTGAATATTAAGCAGTAATTTACACTCCCCCAAGAGGTCTGTACAGATCCATACAGACCCGTACAGACCTGTATAGATACCATACAGAATTTATATAGTAGCTATTATTATTATTAGAGGTGATTATTCTATATGGATTCCATACATATTCTGCATGGATTCTGTGTGGATTTATGCATTGCTGCCTTGTCACACATGTCAAGTGTAACCCTAGGTGAAAAGTGTCACACTATACAAAATCCATGATACACTCAACATATAGTATCAATCTCAATGCATAGTATCACACTTAATGCATAGTGTTATACTTAATGTATAGTGTCACACTCAATACTTAGTGTCATGCTTAATGTATAGTGTTATGTTTAATGTATAGTGTGACACTTAATGCATAGTGTGACACTTAATGCATAGTGTGACACTTAATGCATAGTGTGACACTTAATGCATAGTGTGACACTTAATGCATAGTGTGACACTTAATGCATAGTGTGACACTTAATGCATAGTGTGACACTTAATGCATAGTGTGACACTTAATGCATAGTGTGACACTTAATGCATAGTGTGACACTTAATGCATAGTGTGACACTTAATGCATAGTGTGACACTTAATGCATAGTGTCACACTTAATGCATAGTGTGACACTTAATGCATAGTGTGACACTTAATGCATAGTGTGACACTTAATGCATAGTGTCACACTTAATGCATAGTGTCATGTTTAATGTATAGTGTCACACTCAACACTTCATGTCACACTCAATGCTTAGTGTCACACTCAACACTTAGTGTCACGCTTAGTCACACTCAACACCTAGTGTCACGCTTAATGCATAGTGTCACGCTTAATGCATAGTGTCACATTTAATGTTTAGTGTCACACTCAATGCTTAGTGCCACACTCAACGCTTAGTGTCACACTCATGCTTAGTTACACTCAACACCTAGTGTCATGCTTAATGCATAGTGTCACACTCAACATCTAGTATCACACTCAATACCTAGTGTCACATTTAACGTATAGTGTCACATTTAACGTATAGTGTCACACTCAACACCTAGTATCACACTCAACACCTAGTGTCACGCTTATAGTATCACATTTAATGTATAGTGTCACACTCAACACCTAGTATCACACTCAATACCTAGTGTCACGCTTATAGTGTCACATTTAACATATAGTGTCACACTCAACACCTAGTATCACACTCAACACCTAGTGTCATGCTTAATGCAGAGTGTCACATGCAAGGAAATAAGTATAATAAAATTCTGTACAGATTCTGTACAGAATCTGTACAGAATTTTCAGGTCTGTAATGCAGAATTCTGAGGAATTCTGCATAATCCGTATGGAATTTTTGGAATCTGTGCAGAATCTGTACAGACCCAAAAAAACCCCTGCCAAAATGAAAAAAATCTGTGCAGATTCTGCACAGATTCCGAAAATTCCGTACAGATTCTGCACAGATCCGTACAGAACACATGGCTAAGTGTAAAGAGCTCATATTAAGGTGAAATAAGTCATTTTAAAGCAAGGGTTGTCCTTACTTACATTAAAATGTCCTAATTTTACTAATCAAGCAGATGAGGATTTTCCTGATGCAGTTCCATGGTATTGCATTTCTGGTAAGTTTGAGGATTGGTTTGATCCTCTTGCTGTAACATGGGATAAATTGTTGATAGAAGTTGCAGAATCTGGCAAAGGATTGTACTTCTTTGATCTTTGTAGGAGCAGGCCAGTCAGAAATTCTAGAAAGTTTCTTGGGATCCATTGCAATTTCATTCGGTCTAATGATCATTCCCAGGTAGTCAACTTCAGTTACTCCAAACGAACATTTTTCTGGTTTTGCAAAGAGGCCATTATCGCAGAGTATTCAAAGGATTTCTCATGTTATTTTTTGGTGAAGTTTGAGGTCATTTTTGGTGAAGATGAGTATATCATCTAGGTATACTTGAACGAGTCCTTGTGCAATATAATCTTCAAGCAAATAATTAATCATTTGCATGAATGTTGCCAGTGAGTTGCATAGTCCAAAGAACATAACAGTTGGTCTAAAAATCCCTCTTTTGGTAACAAAGGCAGCTTTTGACCTATCTTCCAGAACAATTTGTACTTTATTATAGGCCCCTCAAAGATCCATTTTCATGAACAAGTCAGCTCCTTTAAGGTCTTCTATCAATTGTTTGATATGAGGTAAAGGGTAACAATCCTTGATGGTCCAGTTGTTGAGGTAATGATAGTCCTAGCATGGTCTCATGTCTTCCATGTCTTTTTTCCCTACAAAGAAGAATCCCGCAGTGTTTTCGGCATCTGTAGAGTCAGGTTGTACTTCTTCAATATATCCTTTTCAAAGATTTTCATCAATGAATTCATTCATTGATTTTTCTTCTCTTATACTGAGTGGATATATTCTGCTTTTTCATGGGAGGAAATCTTCCTTCATACAAATGTGATGATCCCATGGTTGTGAAGGTGGGAATTCTTCTGAAGTGTCCTTGTTGAATATATCTTTATAATCCCACAGATGTTTTGGTACCATCTGTTCAAAGGTTTTTTTGACCTTTTCGGGTTCATAAGACAGCTGTTGCAAGATTGTCTGTTTGACTCTGATTGGGATTCCATGTTCTTTAAACAAGGTTTCTGTTAAATTATAAGACATGCCTAGTCTGTGTTCTGTGAGGAGAGGGTCTTCAATTTCTGTCAAAAAGGATCATAGGTGAATACTTTCTATTGACATTTCTTCAATGTCCTCATCTTCTGCATCATTTATATGCATCCAATAGATTTCAATTGGGTTCCAGTTGTCCTGTAATAGTAAATCTGGTACTTCTATCAACTTCTCATTGGGGATTCTTGTATCCTCAAGAGAATACCTGTAATCAGTACTTTATGCTCCCCCCCCCAGTCTGTCTGGAGTCCAGACAGACTCAATATAGTCCAGATAGTCTGGGTGGAGTTCGGATGGAGTCCTGATGGAATAGATATTGTCCTGATGACATCCTGCTGGAATATAAGAAGTCCTGATGGAGTCCTGGTGGAGTCCTGATGGACTTTGTATTTTTTAAAGTAAGTTCTGTTTAAGACTCCAGGTGTATTTTCCCACACCTATTGATAACATACTATCTCACTACTACATCTTTGCTACTACTACTATTCTTTACTACATTTTCCCACACCCTTCAGTACATGCTACCACTACTACACTTTACTACATTTTCCCACACCCTTCAGTACTGATAGCATACTATCTCCCTACCACATCTTCCTATGCCTCTTCTACAATATTTTCCCACACCTATTATTCTCCTACTAGATATCTCTGTACTACATTTGTACCACATTTTCTGACACATCTTCTACCATATTTCTTCCAATGCTTCTACAACAGACCATCATCATGTTCAAAATCTTCACTAATAATACTAAAGTTTTGGCTGTTCTATCATTTTATTACTTGTTGAGTATTGTTACGATTGTCGATATTCTGAAGAATATAATCATACAAGTCAAAAGTCACATGACTTAACTGATCCGAAGAACAAGTTAAATCAGTTTCGAAGTAGTTCTCATTACAAGACAAGAAACTTAAGTTGAGTAAGAATCAAGTAGTATTCTTTAAGCTGAAGCTTGGTCTTTACAGGCCAAGTTCCTACTGTTTAAATACAAGCTAGTTCATACTAATAATAAATAAAGTATGAGTCAAAGAAAGTATGTAAAAGACTACACATTAATAAGGCGCAGTAAAGAAGTGTGAAAATAAACTAAGTATAATACAATGACTCGAAGAAAGTCATAAAGAAGTAAAAGTATGAGAAAAGTGAGTATAAATAATAATGACTCACATGTAGTCATTATGAGTCAAGAGTATAAATAAAGTTACATAAAAGTAAAGATATTTGGCATCAATGGTTGTGCCAAACATGTCAAAGTAAACTAATTGTAAACAGAAGAAAAGAAAGAGAAATCGTAACAAGTATGATAAAAGATCATAGAATGTATGAACCAATTAAAGTTGCTTGGAGTCATACATTTCATAATAGATTCAAACCCACCAAGCCATGAATTTAGTTGTTCACAGGCTTGTGTATTGAATGCTCATTTGTGATATCTTTCACCATTTCTGTCTTGTGCAATATAAACAAGGTTTGGTGCAGAACCATCTTGTGGTGCTGGATTACACCACTTTCTACAAAGATAATCATCTGAGCAGTGATTTGTATAGTGGTAGCCATCTACTACAAAGCAGCTACTTTTAAACCAATCTACCCAACTTCCATTTGCAACTGCTGTTCGAAGAAGTTTACATGCCTTATCAATACATATATAATCTGGTCTTAATTCTTCATCAGGAAAAACATCTTCTAAGAACTTAAGTATATTGGTTGTTGACTCAGACTTCACAAACTTTGTCCATGCAATTACAGCACCACATGGAGCACATATTGTTTCTACACAATAATAGCAAGAGGCACTAAAATAATGAGATTTCTTTGGAATATTGGTATCTGACTCATCATGAGGCTGCTGAACATGTCTTCCTCGGTTTTTATTCCAAGGTGGATTTTCAGCTGGTTTGTGAAGCATTCTTCATGCACCATTTAAATAATCTGAACTATGTTCTAAATTATATTTATGCCACATTTCCTGATGCTCATTGCAAGCTTGTGTATTATCTATCTTTTGATTTTGACAGTCATGAACACAGCATCTTGCTCCAAATTCTTGGTTGTGAACATCACAAAATACACCTCCTCTATGGTTTACAAGAGTATTGGAACAATTGTCATATGCACAGTGCTTAAAATATGTATTAGTATAATATTGTTTAGTTTTAGTTGTGTATTACCTGTGGTCCCATAACAATCCCATTAATTACTACCATTTTAACTGTTGCACTCTCATTTGGTAGTGAGTCTTGAGTTTCTCTATAAGGCTGTGTACACTCTAAGCAGCTGTGATTATGTGATGCACATATTTTTCCATTTTCACCCAACCTTGCAAATGCTTCTTCTGTTAATGCAGTAATTGAAAGTCCATCAAGACTAATAAAATTAACACCAGATCCTGCAGAAACCATGCATATTGATTCATGTATAAAAGCCTCCCAGACTTGTCTTTGGCTTATTTCCTTTCCATTTCCAAAACTATTGTTCCAATATTCCATATATGCTGCAGCAGATGCATGAAAGCTATATATACCATTCAGAACACCTTTAGAAAATGCCCTATCTACCCATAGTTTTTTTCCTACTTTCAGATATTTAGCAGAGTTTAAATGAACCATATAATATCCCTGTTTTTCATCATAGGCACATTCATGTTCTGCAGAATATAATGTTTTACATTTTTCACAAGTACCAGATACTACATAAGCATGTTCAAATATTTTTGAGCCTTTAATTAATGTTGATTTAGGTACACCTCTAACTTTGGTATGCACATGTAGTGCTCATCCTTTACAGCTCCGTGTCTCACACTCTGCAGCTATAGGACATATTATATGAACAGGATCAATACTAGCATGAGATACAGGTTTCAGTTGACCTTCAAAAACTTTTCTCTCCTGATTGAAAGGATACAACTTCAGAAGTCTTGCCATTTCATCTAATTTAGTACCTAACAAAATAGATCTGCCTGTTTGAGTTGTGTGTTCATTAATTTCATAATCTTCAAAGAGATCATCTGAGTCCATGCCAATTTTTTCCTGAATAGCTCTAGCCAGTAATCTAATCCATGCAGTTGCATCAACATTTTTTTCTCCTGTTAACTTTGCATTCTGCTGTCTTGCATGAAGACTCAACAAATCAACATTATCAATCATAGAGAACAATATAACCAATGTGGCAGAGAGTGATGTTGGAACCAAAATTTGACAGAATAAATTTACTGAACACATCAAATGTGATGTTAGGAAATGATTGTTCTCCTGCTGCAAGTACTGGTTGAATAAAAATAAATAGAACTAGTATTGCACTTGGGAGCCATTGAAATAGCCAAATTATTAATAACCAGAATAAAATATGTTGAGTGATTTCTGGCATGAATATAGCCCATATACAGGTTAAGCACCACAGATATGTCTCAAAGGTTACCATCCAACTGAAAAATCATATTGTAAACTATTACAATTTGTGTTCAATATACTTACTTGCACTTCTTTGAACTTGATTTCTCTTTATCCTCATGAGCCTTCTCATCCTTACCTCCCTTCTCCTCCTTGCTCTTTCCCTTCCTTTTCTCCTTCTTCTCCTTAAGCCATCTTTTCAAATCCAAAAATGTGTAGTAATCTCTTTCAAAGCCCCAAAGGTCTAGATCAGTAGGACTATCCTCATCTTCAGCCAACCAAGACTGTATTGCTGGAAAATCTGCAATCTTATCAAAGTTTGAATAGTTCTCATACCAGGCTGAAGATGAGACAAAGACTGTGACAATTTCTTTCTTTGTGGCCTTGGCAACTGGCCAAGTCCTGTTCTTGTCCATAGTATTGTGGTCAGAAACTGCCTTTATACAGGCAAGATACCTCTGGTATGCGACTCAAAGTCCAGGTGCAGTGCTCTCAAGAATGTCCCTAGGAATCACTTTGAACAAGAGAAGGGGTGTGAGAGCAAGCAACAGCACAAGAGCTAGTTGCAGAGCTTCCAGCTGACTTAGACTGAATGGAATATGTCTCAATATCAAGGGAGAGTGGTGCATTTGGCTGAAATCCAGACTATAAAGCAACACAATATAAGTAAATAGTACAAGAATAAAAGAATAAAATATATAGCTACACTCAGAATTGGCAAGATAAATTCACCATCTATCTTTAGCCAGTTGACTTCCTCATCATCCTTGACAGCAGATTCAAAGTTTCCGAGAATGTTCCAGGCTTTACTTTCATAAACATACAAACAGCAATTAGCAGCTAAAATGATATTAGTATATGAATAAAATATGAAAGAAAACATACTAAAGAAATGTTCAGCTCTGTCTTTGAGTTTCTTCAAGACAGGCCCAATGGTTGCCATAAGATTATGCTTCAATGTAAATGAAGCGACTCCAGGTACCATAACAGTACTTGGATCTGCATTAGACATATACAACCATACTTGCCCCTTAACTGAACCAACAGTAGTGCTTTTGGCAGCACTGTGAAAGTCAGCAGCATTTGGGTGATTCCCAAGTGCATTTCCTCTAAGAATGCCACCTACTTAGAGTTAGTACATATATATTTATACAAATTATAGGTTTACCTTCACTCCTTGAAGAACCTTTGGGACTAATATTGGTAATATCCACAGTGTCAACTGTACCTGGCTTACTGGTGGTATGAGGTGGACTAACTGGTGGACTATTCATAATAATATCTAGCTCTGCAAATATTGAGTCAGTATAAATACAAATATTACTGAAAATCCATACCTTTATCTTTACTAGTCCTGTCTTCTGTATGATTGCTGTTGGACTTGGAAGATATGATGCTGATATCACTCCCTTTCAAGATCTTAAATACAGTAATACAGTTATAACATTACTGAATTTTTCTTACCTTTATTCTTACTGGTGTGATCTTCTGTATACTTTTTGTCAGACTTGAAAGATGTGATGCTAATATCACCTACCATCACTGTATTCTGATTCATTTCCATGACCTGCATTTGATCCATCAGTTGAACCTTCAGTATTTTCTGAAATATAACTTGTATTAGTAAATATATGTGTAAGCTATCAATTCAAACCTTTATTTTCACTTTCATTATTGGTATCATATCCATCTGATTCATGTTATTCTTCAACTGTAGAAGATATAAATGTTTAGATACACATCTTATACATATAAATGAAATTTTTTTTTTTTTTTCATGTCTGAATGGCGCTTACGAGTAACAGTGAAAACTGGAGCTGCCGGTTGAGGTACATCAGAAGATGGACCCCGCTTTGAAGGGGCAACATGAAGGCCACTTTCCTCCAGCACCCTTTCAGCACCAAGTATTATTAGTACTGATACACTAGTAAATGTAAATGACATACCCTATTTTAATTTCTTTACATCTTGATTTCGAGATACCAGTACTGAGCGCGTCAAGAATGGAAACAGCAGGGAGGGGCTGAGTTCCCATGCCGCCTCCCATAATTTAATAAGGGATTTAAAACAAATAAACCTATAAAAAACCAGTAATTTACACTCCCCCACCAGTTTACATGGACTCCACATAACCTCCTCTTTTTTTAGGTGGACTCCATATAAACTCTACATTAAGTCCACCTAAACTCCACATTGAGTCCATAATTTCCATATATACTCCATGTGGAGTCCATCTTATCTTCATGTAAACTCCACATGTACTCCACATTATCCTCCATGTAAAATTTATGTGGAGTCTATGTAGACATTATATAGATTTCACATAACACTGCATGTATGGATTGATATTAGCTGTTACATTGCTTTGTTTTGCCATGTTTACATTTATATAACAGTTGTCACTACTAATTACAGGTGTAATATAATCATAAATTATCGAATTTGTCACACAGTGTCACAGTTGTCACAGTTATCTTAGCACATTTAATTTTGTCTGTCATTGTCCCACTTTTGTAACAACATTACTACTGCAGTTGTTATAGTGTTATAGTTGTCACACTTTTCATACAGTGTCATGCTCAATGTATGGTGTTACACTTGATGCATGGAGTCACACTTAACACATGGTGTCATACTTAATGCACAGTGTCATGCTTAACACACAGAGTTTGCTTGATGCAGTGTCACATTTGCTTGATGCATGGTGTCACACTCAACACATGGTATCACACTCAACACACAGTGTCATGCTTGACACATGGTGTCACACTCAACACACAGTGTCACACTCAACACACAGTGTCACACTCAACACACAGTGTCACACTCAACACACAGTGTCACACTCAACACACAGTGTCACACTCAACACACAGTGTCACATTCAACACACAGTGTCACACACAACACACAGTGTCACACTCAACACACAGTGTCACACTCAACACACAGTGTCACATTCAACACACAGTGTCACACACAACACACAGTGTCACACTCAACACACAGTGTCACACGCTTGACACAGTGTCACACTCAACACAGTGTCACACTTGACACACGGTATCACACGCAACACACAGTGTCACACTTGACACACCATGTCACACTCAACACACTGTGTCACACTTGACACACCATGTCACACTCAACACACCATGTCACGCTTGACACACCATGTCACACTTGACACACAGTGTCACACACAGTGTCACACACAGTGTCACACACAGTGTCACACACAGTGTCACACACAGTGTCACACACAGTGTCACACACAATGCATAGTGTCACACTCAATGTATAGTATTACATAATGTATAGTGTCACACTTGATGATAATGTGTGACAAGTGTGACAATTGCTACCCTGTTGCAACTATAGTGACTGTGACATATATAACACTATAATACTATGAGTTACATAGTGTTACAGTTGTCACAATCATTACACATGGAGTCTATATGGAGTGTACCAGGATGTAATATGGAGAATCCATGTGGAGTTCTCCTAAACTCCGCGGACTCCATGTGGAATTTAGTGATTTCATGTGGAGTCCACATGGAGTCCATGTAAAATCTGCCTACCTTATAATGTCAATAACACATCACTCCACATATCCTCCATGTTGAGTCCACATAGGCTCCTGAAATTTTACAAGGGGTCCACATGGACTCCATGTAAACGTGTGGGGGACCGTAAAGTGCTCTAAAAAACATAAAAACTCCGCCTCAGTATGGTTTAAAATAATTTAAACAAATACATACCACTTTCTTTCAATATAACAACATCGTTTTGCAGTTGCTAGCCCAACAGAGACCCCACTATTCATTATGACAAAGCCTTAGAGTTGCAGACCAACCAAAAGAGTGCACAAAGTTGAAAGCAGAACCTAGACCCTAGAACCAGCCACAAGCTCGAGAACTTGAGCAAAGCTATGCAGACAATGCATTAGCTAAGCATGGAATGATGCCAATAGACCACACACAACCCATGTGCAGATCATGAGAAGAGAAAGATAGCGGGGTGAGTATGTGACACAGCGATGGCATTTTGTTGCAATACTGACATGCCACATGCATTTGATGATATAAGCAATACCTGAAATGGTAATAGATCAACATGCTGCCCACACGGGCACCCATTGCGACATAGACACATGTGCACACATGCATGCAATTGGTTGCAGCAATGGCTGGGCTAGAGCCACAGAGAAACCTAGAAATAAAATTAGTAATTAGTATAGACCCAATCCATAGTTAGATATGTCCATAAATGTATATAGATGAGTGATGGGGGAATGAAACAGCAGGAACTGCCAGGCATTCTTCCCCCCACAGATAGGGCAGTACAGACAAGATACAGATGAGAATCAGACATATTTATGAGACATTTAGACATTGAGAAATACGTACAGAAGTTTCTTGTTTGAATTGATATCTGAATACTTTGAAATCTGAGTACCTTAACGCATACCAAAAATAGCCCGAGTTCATTTGATCTAAAAATAACTTGTTCTAAATTTGGAATAGAGTCAATTGCACCCCTCAAACTAACTGAACTTACACCACGGGATCAAGTATTATTATTATATTTGGAATTTCTATTCTAAGTACATAAGTATTACTTAGAACTCGTTGAGTGACTCAACAGTACATAAATATTGTATAAATATATGTAATACATATGCAGTAAGGTCAGGTACACCTTCTTCATCTGCAGCAGCATCCTCAGCTCTCCCCCTTTCCGAAGTTTTTCTAAAAAATATTAGCAAGACAGTGAAAGAAAGTTATGAAACCATACCGAGTTTTTTTGGCTTTCTTGGCTTTTACAACTTTTTTACTCTGTTTTTCCTGCACATTTTCACTCTCCTCATTATCTGTAATAGATTTGTTGGTCGTGGCCTGCTTCTTTGTTGGTGGTTGAGCTGTAAGATTGGCAGCAGAAGTACCATGCTTGTGAGACTTGCTACAAGTTTCATGTGTAGCAACTGACAGAGAAGCAGACTCTGTAGGAGTAATACTAGAAGCCTGAGTTGTAGCAGAGCAAGTGGAATGATGAGGAGCCATTGTGTGTAGAAGTGTTAAAATGCTTTGAGATAGCAAGATAGTGGTGGTGGTTGAAGGTTGAGAAGGAGGGGGGGGTTGATGCAAACCAAAATCTTAGAAGTCTGATGATGCACAGCAATTTCTCATGATCAAAAGATTAAAAATATACAGCCTTTTATAGGCTACATTGAACATAACTAAATATATATTACATGTCATTGGCTATACAACATAACTATCTAACTATTTTAAGGAGACACAGCCTTTGATCTTCTTCAGCCTGTTGACAGCATGCATGAAGACAAAGGGAGAAGGGGGGGGAGAGACAGCATGATAGGGGGGAAAGGGGACAACAGATGACAGGGATGAGGGGGACGAGGCAGGGGGGAAGGACAGTGTCCTCGTCACTTGTGAGATGGGAGGTAGCAGAGGAGGGGAGAAGGGGAAGGGGATGGATACTCATCCTTGTCACTTGCAAGATGAGGAGGCAGAGGCAGAGGGGAGGAGGGCATGAGAGGAGGGGGGGTGACAGGTGGCTCATCCTCGTCATTTGTGAGACAAGGAGGGGAAGGAGGAGGAGGGACAAGGAGGGGAGATGAGGAGGAGGGACAAGGAGAGGAGATGAGGAGGAGGGGGACAAGTGCTCATCCATGTCACTTGCGAGACAAGGACAAGGAGGGGGGATGAGGGCCGAGTGCTTGTCCTCATCATTTGCAAGACAAGGAGGAGAGGGGGGGGACAAGCACTTGTACATGTCACTTGCAAGATGAGGATGAGGAGGGGGGGGACGAGTGCAGGTCCTCATCACTTGCAAGATGACGAGGAGAGGGGGGATGAGTGCTTGTCCACATCACTTGCGAGACAAGGATGAGAAGAGGGGGGATGAGCACTCATCCATGTCACTTGCAAGACAAGGACGAGGAGGGGGGGAACAAGCACTCATCCACATCACTTGCAAGATAAGGACAAGGAGGAGAGGGGGAACGATATGCTCATCCTCATCATTTGCGAGACAAGGAGGCAGCGGAGCATGGGGAGACAGCAAGCTCATCATTTGCGAGACGAGAAGCAGGCCGGGAGGGGGGATGGCTGCTCATCCTTGTCACTTACAAGATGAGGCAGAGGGAGGAGGTGAGGGGGCGGTGACTAGATGAGAAGGAGCAAGCAAGTGAGGGAAGAGGGAAGAGGGAAGAGGGAAGAGGGAAGAGGGAAGAGGGATACTTACCTTTATCATGTATGCACTCACACACACACCCTCCCTTTCCACTATGGCACCTGTGCCATTACCATGTGTTATCAATCTTGAAGGAAATCGATTGTCGCCTGCTAAGTGTTGGTGGGGCGATGATGTGGGAAGGGGGCTTGAGGCAATGACTTGAGAATGGGGGCTTGGGGTGACAACATGGGAGGGGGCTTGAGGCGACGACATGGGAATGGAGCTTGAGGTGAAGGCACTGACATAGGAAGGTGAGGCAATGATGTGTAAGAGAAAGAGAGAGTGCGGTGGGAAAAACTACATGCTGTTTTAGGAAAGTGACATATATGGCTACTATATACCTTACTGATTTAAGAAAATATAAGACCATTTGGTGTATTGGTATTGCATGCGATTTCAGTGTGCACATGACTTGTCCCTACATTGCTGGTTTGATTCACACTGGTTGTAAAAATTTTACTATAGAATATTAAAGGTAACTAACTAGTAATAATAACTAACTAGTAATAGTGGGTACTTGTAAGTCCATGTCCACCTAGTCCAACTGGAGTCCAGGTGAGTTCTGAATGGATTTAGTCTGCTGGAATTCCTGCTAAACTTGCCGGACTCCAGCTAATGAAAGCATTCCTGGCAGACTCCAGGTGGACTGGAACCAGACTGGATTTGGAAAATTGGGTGGACTCACAGTGAAAATGTGTCCACCTGGAGTCCAGCTGGAATCCATGGACTATCTGGAAAATCCTTGAAGTCTGTCTGGATAGTCCATGGAATCCACGGAGTCCATCCAGAGTCTGAACAGAATGGGGGGGCAAGCATAAAGACCTCCCTGTAATCTTGAGGGAGCATTTCCATTTTCTCGTTCTCTGATTCATTGGTGATTTCTTCTATAGAAGCTGGTAGTCCTGTTTGTTTGTTTCCATTGGTAATCCTTGTCCTAAAAATGGATATAGCCTGAGTGAATTTTTGGTTAAACTATCTGTTTAATTGCATTTGGTTAATCTTCAAGGTTCCTTCTTTCCAGTTAATTTGAGGGTTAGTTTGTTCAAGGAAAGGGTAACCCATGATGATTGATTCGTTTCCAAGGCCAGAGAGATAAAATCTAGTAGGAATAGTGGCTGTTCCCACCTTAATTTTATTGTCCACATAATGTGAGATATATCCTTTTTTGTTGAGAGTTCCATCTGCATTGTAGACTGGTGTAAGTTTTCCCAAAGGTTGCGGAGTAAGATTAAACTTCTTCACAGTTGCTTGGCTCATAAAATTTCCCCCAGCCCCTGAGTTGATCAAGACTGGGACTGATCCCACATTTCCTAAAGTAACCAGAACTTGCATAGTATTTCATTCAATATCAGCTACAATTACATTGGAAATTAGAATAGGAGGTCCTACAGTGGGATTAATAGTCCTCCTTATTGAAAACCCATCTTGTTAATACTTTCAAAGTATTCTGTTTGTTTGGCTCCAGGGAGTTCTGGAACTCTGAGCCTCATTTCTTCAGCAAGATCCTTCCCAGTTGTGATCTTTTTAATAAAAGGATTATTGTTCCTAGTGCTATTATTAGTTCATGGAGTTGTTTCTCCTTTGTTTCATTGTGGGCACTGCCTAGCCATGTGTCCTCTGATTCCGCAGTTGAAGCATTTCCCAGCTTGCAAATATTCTCCACAGGTTTTTGCACCCAGACAGCCCAATTCCAAACAATCTACATCCATGGCATTTGGGTCCTGGGCATGAGTTTTGGGTCTGGGTGTGAAGTACCCTCTTTGTCCAGATTTATCATAAAGTTGAATCTGTCTGTAGTTTTGGTCAAATTTTCTGGCATCATCTTGCCATTTGACTATAGTGTCAGGGATTTCTTTCTGAGTGTGGACACTTCTGAGGAGTGGTCTGTTGAGTCCCACTTTGAACAGGTCAATTTTTGTATAATCTTTGAGTTCTTCTATGTGGCTGCAAAGTATTTCAAATTCTGTGATATATTTGTCAGCTGTCCTATTTCCTTGGGACAGGTTCTGTAGTTTATGGAAGGCTTCATCTTTTTCATCAGCTGGATCAAAGTTTTTTTTGAAATCTATTTTAAAGGCATCCCAGGTTCCAAATTTTGGGGTGTCTTCTTTAAAGAATTCGTTTTGTATCTTTTCCTTCCAATTTCCTGCTATTCCTCCACCAATGTAGGACATGGCATAGTTTATCTTCTGTATATCGGTAGTGTAGATTTTGTCATTTACCAGAAGGTAAGTTTCTACATCTTGTAGCCATTTCTTTGATTTCTTCTTGTCTCCTTCAAAAGGAGTCAGAGGGTTTAACCTCAATTCCTTGTCATTTGTTTTTGGGGTTTCTTGGCCTCTTTGGTCAGACATGCTGATGTCTGATTCTGGTTCTGATGGTGTGCTAGGGAAAAATGGAAGTATTTCTTTATCTATAGTGGGTGATTCTGGAAGGGGTGGAAATCCTTCATATGCTGTTTCATATGTATCAGTATCTTTGGGTTGGTTCCTTTTTAAGTATTCAACTAGTTCTATTGCTAGTAAATCTTTTGGGATTGGGGTAGGGTTCCATTGTGTCAGGGTTGGTTCTTCTGAAAAGAAGTGTCTATGTGTAGTGATCTGTGGTTTCGGTACTATCGGTTTGTTTGATAGTGTGGGTCTTGATGTTGAAATATCAGCCACTCATCTTCCAATAGGTTTGCTAGAGCTGGCGATAGATGCAAATGGGTTAAAACTTCCTCCTTCTGTTTGTGACATGGTTCATCCTAGTCCTGGTGGCTTCAGTTTCCTGTCGTCTTCTTCGTCAGAACTCTTGGGTGCTTTAAACTTCCCAGGAGTTGTTGCGGTGTTGGTTTGTGGTGTTGGGGTGCTGTACTAGATAGTATGAGCAGTTGGCAAGCTTCAGCTTCTGTTACAATAAAGTTCTATTTGGGACTTTTATCATACAAGTCTGATAGTCACATGACTAACGAGTTCGAAGAACAAGTTAATCAGTATTGAGTTTGAGTAGTCTCGATCTTCAAGCTCTTAAGTTGGTTGGACTTAAGTATGAGCGAGGAAGATGAATCAAATAAGAGCTAGTCTGATTTAAGCTGAAGCTTGAGCTCAATAGCCCAAGTTCCTACTGTTTAAATACAAATGAATCATACTAATAATAGTGAAGTAATGAATCCAAATAAGTAAAGATGCTATGCATCAACTGTGCATTACTGCGGCACAGTAAGAAGAAAGAAAAGTAAACTAAGTATGGTATAATGACTTGATACAAGTCATGACTAAAGATAACCATGTAAGTAAGAAGGTATGTGTTTGGTATCAAAGGTGATACCAAACAAGTTATCAAAATGGAGATAAAACATATGTAAATAGAAAAGATAAGAGAAATCATAACACTATAATTTTTGACAGTATTCATAAAATTCAATTACTAATAACCATCACAGCCTGTAAGTTGAAACAGTACAGTGTAAGTATTGTAGACTTGTAGTGCACAACACATGGGCAATTCACTGGGGTGCTGTGGTTAAGGCTGAGATAAGAGCAAGGGGAATAGTGTCCTCATGTTTGGACCCTGGCTGTAACCTAAGTGAATTATTCCCACTACCTTTTAAGGTAGTTGGGTTATAGGGACCTCTGGATTTCCCTATAAGTCAATTTGTGGATCATGGTCAGGATCTCACACTCTGGCAATATTATTGGCTGAAGCCCCATTACACTCTGTGATTGGTTGGGAGACAGATCAATCAATCACCTGTGACATTCTGTGACAAAGGGCACTTGTAAGTATTGATTTTCTCTGAATCATTTGAACAATCTTTCATTGGATACCCTGGTTTGGATTTTATTCCTTGCCTGCTTCTGCTATTGTGTCCCTCCCAAAAGTAAATATTATTTATTTGATTTTCTGATCATCTCTCATCTTATTCATAAATAGATTAGTGAAGACCTTCAGTTTTCTGCAGGCATGATCCAATGAATTTTATTCACATATTCCCTTATGTTCACTGCATTCATGCTGGTAGCTGGTCATATTGCAGATATGATACATCCCAAGTCAGTCTTCACAATTGGCTTCTTGGTTATTGGACTACTTGCCATCCCAGTTGGAGTGAGCATTAGTCTGATCATGGCCATCATATTCTGTGCTATTCAAGGGATAGGTAAGTATTCCTAATCACATCTGAGGAACCTTTTCTAAATGAATATCATAATCTAGGTGCAGCGATGAACATCCCTTCAGCTATGGCACTCATTAATATGAACATCACAGATCCCAATGAGTGTAGTTGTGCATACACTATATTTGGTAGTGTAGGTGTGATTGGCAATGTCTACAGTTTAGTTATTGGTGGTGTTCTTACCACTCAAGCTTCATGGAGATGGGGTAGGTTCTAACTTGTCCTCTTATTGTTCAATCTACTTGCCATGTTTTAGTCTTTTATCTATTGACTATCACAGTGACGCCTCTGGCAGCAATCTCATAGTTTATCCTCCCACCCCATCAGAAGCCTGAACTTGAAACTCAAAGGAGCATAGATTGGGCAGGTGTTTCTTCACTCACAGCTGATCTTATTCTCTTTGTCTTCACCCTCACTGAAGGCAGCACCTTTGTAGTCCTTATATCTGTTAATCTTGAAGCACTAACCAACATTCATACTTATCAGGTTGGGGATCAGTATGCATCATTGCCACACTAGTTCTCTCAGTTGTCCTCCTTGGTGTGTTCCATGTAATCAAGCAGATAGTCAAGGACTCCACATTCCCTTCTCACACATGGACAAATAAGAACTTCACCCCCATGTTTTTCTATGCATGGAGCATCTACTGGTACATTTTTATCATAGAGATGTAACTGTTAGGATCCCATTCATTATCTAATTATTCTTTTATCTAATCATTCTTTTATCTAATCATCTTTTATCTTATCTTATCGTCATGTGATTAGTCATATGACTTACAATGCAGACACCATGCATATCAACATACATTATTCATCAAGACTACAGGCACAGTCCACAGTTCAGCCAGGCCTTTAACATACATAGTACATGAGTTTGTAATGTAGAAGCACAGTAGACATGTGTTGTAGTGTAGAATAACCACATGCGATTCCCTCATGGACATTACTATAAATACAGTCATTTAATTAGTTATTCTCTATTCTTGTGCTAGTTTATTCCAGACAAGCAATAAGATTCATTCATTCTTCTTTATTCAAGTGTTTGAGTTTGACTTCAAGTATTTTGCTCATCTGTTGCTAACAGTAACTCATTTAGATCTTCAATGTAAAATTTTCCCTGTTCCTTCTCCAATTTCTCTGTTTTAACATGTACTCTCTGGGGTGCTTTGCTCTCAAGCCCCCTACTCTATTATACAGTTCTCCTGTTCATTCTGGAGCTCAAAGCTTTGTCATCAATCTCTATTCTTCCATCTCAAGCTTTTACCTTCTTTCAAGCACTCCTCTTCATTCTGAAGCTCTAGACTTCAATATCTAATTCTTATTTCGATGTAAAGCCTCTGCTTCCATTCTCTCTTTATCATACAGCAATGGTGTCATTGTCATATCAGTCACCACCACCTCCCACCTCACTTGCTTCATGATGATGGTCTCCACCTACATCTTCCCAATGTACCTGCCTGGGGTTGTCAAAAAGACATTTACACTGCATCTCTCACCCACTAAAACATCATTTCATTTCCTCTCACACCAGCAGCTATGTCATCATCTCAATTTCTAGGATCTTATTTTTTTTTTGAGTGTCAGGACCAATCCTGTTCAAGATCTGAATCAAACTATAGCCTCCCATGCTTGTTTCTGCAGTAATATAGTATCTCTTAAGTACTAATCAAATTGTTGAGGTACTAGGTAGTGGGCTGTGCTGCTTGTTGGCCTTTATTCTTTATAGATATAGTAAAAAGGTTATTACCAAATAGATCATAAACATGATAGTTAAAAGTAAGGAAACAAACAAACTTACTCTGAACCAAGGATATTTATCTAGCCATTGAACTCAAATATCCTTTTGTCTGGGAGTCCTTGGTGGCTTTTAATTAGTGTGGTCTATTAGGACGATGTATAAATGAAAAAGAAAGCAAGGGTGAAAGAAAGAAAGAGCTGGAAACTGAAAATGAGAGGGGATGATGATAATGGAGGGGGGGTGAAAAAAACCATCTGGGACAAGTCAACATGTCATCTGTCACAGATTGTTATGGGGCTCCAGCCAATCAGACTCAGATCCCATTCAAGATCTCAAAATCACCTTACTGTCATCAGGAAATACTTCATTCACACAATTAGCACAATTAGCAGAATATAAGCCAATATAAGCAAAATATAAGCCATTATAAGCAACAATAAGTCCAATTAGGAGAATTAGCTAAATAAACTTACCCCCTCCCTCATTGGATACATAATAAGGTAGTATTAGTTCAGGTAAGGTGATATTAGATTGAGATATGTAGAACATAGATACTTATTATACCACCTTAGTTCTGATTTGGTTACTTATTTTCATGCATTAGAATGCTTTAGGTACACTCATTCACTAATGTTCCACATGCATTCAAAGTGGGATTAATTAATCCAGGTCATACATGCAACTACATAATAACTAGCATGAACTATACCATAACAGCACCTAATATCCTACCACATGCAACTCACCTAATCTTCCCCAGTGGAAATAGAAATCCAGCCAGTGTTCATCAACAGACCTCCATAATTTCACACTCAACAGGGAACCCTGCATTGTTGTCATGAAGCAAGGGAGGAGGCAGGAGAGAGATGGACTGGCTGACATGGTCTCAACAACATTCTTACCAGTGATGGTGATATTGTTGAGATGCAGAGGATGAGGGAGGGATGAGAGAGCTGGGTGACATAGCCTTGACACTGTTCTTGCATGTGGTGTCATTGTTTTCATGTTGCAAAGGAGGAGGGGGGCTTGGTGATATGGTGAAGAGGAGTGGCTGTGAGTGAGATGTGATGTGGCAGAGATGTGGGACAGCAGGAAATGTTGGGGTGGTTGTTAGTGAGACAAAATAGTAGAGAACAGTGGCTTTATGAGCAAAGTCACTACCTATGATGCATAAACAATGTAGTGGGGATGTGAGATGAAAGAGAATGTTGAGGAAAGCTGATAGATTTGACTTACATGACAATATGTGCTTTGAGGGCTGTGCAATGTGGCATTGAGAGAGATAGGCATTGAGAGAAACTAGTGTTAACAATAGTCAGTGAGCAAAACACAAGTCTGCAAGTGCTACTAGTACTCAATGCAGGTGAATGACAGTTAACTAGCAGTATAAGTCCCTCTTGTGTGCTATGGAAGGCCTGAGAGAGGGGGGGAGAAGCAGTGAGTGGAGCAAGGCTTAGGCAAAGCATGACAGATGTAAGTGGGTGGATGGTGGGGGTATTTGGTTGAAGAAAAGTTGAGGTTCAGACTCTGAAGCACTGATGTGTTGCAAATGTGTTGGCATGTTGACATGGAAAGTCACATGATCGGTCCGGAGTGCCTGGGAAGCCCTGGGCAGGGTTTGAAATGACTTCAGCCATTACAGTGCTGTTAGTAGTGATATGAAGTCCTGACTTTTTGTTGACTTGTGATTTCGTGCAATATTCAATTGATATTTAGCCTAGTACTCACTTCATGCACTTATCCACTCCTCCTGTAATTACATTAAACATGAAATAAGTCATTTCCACAGGAGCTAAGTGCTTGAAACAGGCATGAAAATATACACCAATACAATGATATGCAAATTTATGTGAGTATTAATACAATTTAGCCAGTTTTTAGTATGTCTTTTACTTATTCTGTCCTAACCAGAAATAAAAATATTGAATAGGGTCAAACATAAGTGAAGTTTGATGATTTTAAGGTAATGCCTTTTACTTATTCTGTCCTAACCAGAAATAAAAAGCTTGAATAAGGTAAAAAATAAGTAAAGTTTAGTGATTTTAAGATATTGGTATTGCTAATAATGCTTATTATCCTAAATAGGCCAATGAGGTTTTTCCTGATGGTACTGGAGTGTATGGAGGCAACTGTCACGTGTAACACTAATCCAGTTGTGTTGCTAAAATTACCTTTTGTCATGCATAATGGGGGCCTGGTTGCTAACACAGGAAGCATGACAGGCTAATTTTTGAGGTAATATCCGAAAAAATAGCTAAAAATGGAAATTTTGGTTGCTAATTCTGCAATTTGTCACACCAAATTAGGCCCGGTTGCCAGTGTTGTGCTCGATAAATCATGTCATGCTCGAAGGTCAGTTGCCTCCATACACTCCAGTACAGTATAGGGAAATTGAAATCACCCTATAACCCAACTACCTTAAAAGGTAGTGGGAATTTCACTTAGCTGAAGTTTTCCTGCACCATGCTGATTTAGATATGCCAAGACCTTGTCTCTAGGACTGTCAATGTTTTCATTGACAGTCCTAGATGGAGTCCAAAACCTATATCTGACTAGATGTTGCTTGAGTTCAATAGACTGACTTTTCATTGGGGTGAGGACACAAGAGGACAATTAAAGAATGAGAAAATGCATTGGATTATATACATAGGAAATCAAAGGGTGAATGTGGTTTACATTTACAAGGGAGAGGTAGAGAGAAATGATGGGATGCGGAGGGAGTAATGACTTAAATGAAACAGTGAAACACGTTCTTTTTTTCACGTATTCCCCCTTAGTCTTTCCTCAGCCCAGATGTCTTTGATGGCTTTCACCCCTCAGGCAACCTATCCTGTCTACATCATATCAAAAAACGTATTTGTAACTGAGAGGTTCCTACTGGTAAAATCACATATGTCAATGCTCAGTAGCATACAATAAACCTCTAACTCCATAATGTAAATGTATTGTATGATAGGAATAAGATGGTAGCGTGCCACTTGCTGGCCCTGTTTCTTTTTTAAACTAAAATTTACTAGTCTTTGGAGTCCTCTAGCAAGCAAGACAGCCTTGGCAAGGAGCCAGATTTCCTTTACTGAGGCTCGCTATATTCATAGTAGAATCGTTATGTTCTGTCATATATTACCCCAGCGGAAGTGAGAAGAATAGCCGAAGTGTCAGACCACATCCAACCACACGCACTCTTCATAGACATATTTTTCACTGGGAAGCTTCTGCCCTTAGCAGTTTACCTTGACACTAAGAAATAAAAGACACTTTAAATGACATGTCATTTTCCTCTTTAAAAGAGGTAGCTTCCACTGAATGAATGGTGCTTTAGTGTCGTGAAAGCCTACTAAATAATTTCAGTTACTGATCCGCCGCTTGACTCACTTCATATTGACTCAATATACATAATGCCAGCATTAGCTACAATGAAAGAAGCTCAGGATCTACGTACTGCCCTTGTCTACATTCGTATTATACATCATTACTAATGGCTACACTGGTGTATTCATTATATCCGAGTCACTCTTCCGACATTCACGTACATTTGTATCAATACTTTAGTGTTGCATATCAGCCGTAACGCCCATCTTTACTCCACATATAATACTTGTACATTAGATAGATCGGTGTACTTACTCTAAACCTGAAGCCTGAAGCTTGAAGCTTCGCAATATCACAACAAAAGAACATCAGTAAATGACAAAAACCGCCTTTCATTATAAAGTATGTTGATGTGTGATCATATCGTATCTTCTTGAACACGTTTAAGTTTTTCGATCATAGTAAGGAGTACTGTGCGAACCCACAATCAATGTAATTATTTTCCCGAGTTAAGGTGCATGGTACAGCTGATCTCAATCTAATTGTGTCAAACTGTATCACTCGTCTTCAAAAGGAAGTGCCTACGCAACTCATCTAGGCAACTCCTTTCTCCAAGGAAAAGCTATGCAAATGTATCCAACAAAGTTTCATCATTTTTTGAGGCGTAGTCAGAACACTAAAAATGAAGAGGTAGTATCCCCGTATGAACGAAATTCAAGTAAGGTTACACCATATGGTAGATTAACGAACACAGCTAGTACTGTAATGTGGTCCACATGCGGAGCGTTGTAACGGTTCCATATCCTGATTATACGTATAAATAGAGTATGATATACTGTGGTAGCTTCTATACAACCCCAAATTCACTTTCTATACAAATCCATCATGGAAGAACATGAAATAAAAACTGAAATCTTAGTTCGTG
This sequence comes from Cyathus striatus, assembly GCA_025738555.1. Lineage (NCBI taxonomy): Eukaryota > Fungi > Basidiomycota > Agaricomycetes > Agaricales > Nidulariaceae > Cyathus > Cyathus striatus. The sequence continues at coordinate 1,510,873 of JAOVFP010000011.1, forward strand.
TCACCGACATTCTTCTAACTTCCAGTCGAGTTAATAGTGTGTTGTTTTATACTATCTTTCAATTTCTCGCTCTGAGTCTTACAATCGAGCTGTCATTATAACTTTCCTTGTGTATGATATCATACACTACTTCTTCGACGAGGTATTATTATCCACATCTTATGCGACTTCAATAAAACCAGTTATTATTCCATAGGTGCAATACATTTGGTGGTGAGTTGATTATCATACTACTTGAAAAATATCTCACGGAGATTATGTTTAATTCTCCAGTGGAATGAAATGGTCAATACCAAAAGTACTTTATATCATTGCACGTTATTATGGTCCCCTATATCTTTTGTAAGACTCTTTCTACGATATGATGAATAACTTATCTCTTTGACTTTTCAGGATCTACACGGTGGCAACTCGTATTAGCTTTCATATTCAACGCCAAAAATCATTAAACTGAAATCTAAACTTTCTAGCTTCATACATTACACTCTTTGGAAATCCGTCAATAACTGTTAGTAATTCCGCCATAACTCTACTCTCTCAAACTGAACATGATGGAATTAGTAGTAGCGGTATATTTGCTATAATACTTAATGGGATCTGACATATGCATGCAGTTGTCGCGTGATAATATGGTTTAGCGACTGGTAAGAACTTAAAATTGATTTAGTTAATCTTAATTCAAACTAACGAAAATCACATAGCGGAGGAACATATTGGATTGCAACTGACATTATCTTTGCACTTCGAGTTAGTGCCTGTTACGGAAATGGCAGACGAAGTAAACATCTTCATTTATCTATAATGATAATGCAAGACTAATAAGTAACATTAGTGGTTATTTTTATAGCTATATCTTTATTTGGTCAGTTATTGTGCTATGCGTTGATCACTACTGATCCATAGTACATGGAAATGTATTAGTGCAAATCTCGGTGTGGTTCATATAACTATTTTACAGCCACTGAACTCTAACTGTCAACATTAGTTACTACTAACCGACATTCTATCATTTGCAATTGCAGCGTCAGAAAACATCTTTTTCATTCCTGGATACAATGCATGCTTGATAAACCTACCGCCGGATAATGCACATACTGTTCAAATTTTGAACATTGTTTATTATGGATACACTGCTGCATTTCACAGTATGTTTATTATATTATTCCACAAGCAATCATTAATTTTCTTTACACAGCTATGTTATTTCTTCTAACCGTTATTAGGCTAGGAAAAGAGACAATCCTCACCCATGGGGGGCTGAGAAATCTCGTGAGAAATGAAGGAAGCACCTTTCCTATTATTACGTCATTTATCCGAGATGGAACACTGTATTTTTCGATCGTCTTTGGTAAGGTGTTCTTGATAATAATTTCAGAGTATCTACTGATATATGCTTGTTGCAGTATTTACACTAATTATGATGTGGAGTTCGATAAATAATTTTAATCCGAAGGATCGTATAGGCCTCTATTTGGACCCGTAACTTCCTGTCTTACTTTATCTTCGTATTGAAGTTTTATATACAGCTACAGGTGGTACAATGCAATGATGTCATTTGCAGTAAGTTATATCACCATACATTAGATTATATTAATATATACTTAGGGATCACGGCTGATATTGAGCCTACGAAAAATATTAGCTGTCAGTGGGGGGGCAAGTGTACCAATGGAGTCTAGGTCAATATTTTTTGCTCAATCGAGGCAGAGGACAATCGACGTACCCCAGGAAGATGGATTTGAAAATGTGTAGCTTGGCTTGCCCATTATGGTTGATTGATTTTTTCATGTATTTAACTCAAGTTACTTCATGTAGTGCTCAGGTTTGAAGGGCATGCACATGAATTAGTGGTGCAGAATATATTTAATTGAAAATGGAGATGGATGTTGAGTGCAGAAAATCAACAGACTTGCAAAGCACTGCATCTGCAAAGATAAGCATTCCACCATTATGGAGAGAATGAAGGGGAACTTTCACTGAACACTCTAGAAGCATAGATATACATAGTTTAAATCATAAAAGAGATGTGGAGAAATAGTACTAGAAATGTTGTACACAAGTGTAAATATGTGTATTCTGCTGTGGGATTGTAAGTATTATTTGTTATACCCCCCCATGTCATGAAAGCCAAAAACATCTTGTAAGGCCTTAAGCCTTTACTTTCACCATAGGGTCTTGTCAGATCATTGTAAGGCATGAGCCAATGTATTGCAAATTCTATCAAACAGAATTGAGTTCTGATGATCAGTGATCCCATCTTCTCAGTTAGTACTTTTCAGTTGTGGACATCAATCAGTCAAATCCAATATCAATTTGGTGATTCCAAATCTGTGGGGATGATATTATGTAGTGGAAATCAATATTCTATAGACCTCTGTGACTTCAAAGCTCAGCTGAAGCTATCTGTATTCATTTTCTACATTTGACTGCTAGTTGAATACTACATCTTAAATACTTTGAAGAATTGGAGATTGTGGTTCTTTATGTGTAATTGCAGCATTGGTTCAGTGCCTGGGCAATGAGGTTGGAGTCTGCAGGAGAAAGCAAGAGTGAGTGAGAACACATTGACAAGCCTAATGACTGAATACCTAATAATAGTACTTTGCACTCCCACCCCCTTCACCATGAATGTCACCAATTTTGAGCATATTTCTCATGAGATTCACATGAAATTATGTGACTTTCACATGATTTTCACCTTCACCTACAATATTTTAAAACCATCCAATTTAAGTGAAAAGTAGGTGAAGATGAGGTAAAGTTAGGTGAAATCTGCACCACAGTTACCACTCTACCTCCTGTCCTGTTGTCAAGGGAATTGTAGATGGGACAGATGGCTGCATTCAAGGGGAGTGCTACATCTACCACCCCCCTTGTATCTGCTATTGTGTGGGTTGTGTACCCTACCTTTCTTTGAAACTGAGAAGGATCTAGCTCCCCCTTCTCCTCCCCTATCCCACTCTCAAAAGAGTTCTGGTGTGCCACCATGATCTGCATTGCTTCATTTCTGCATGGTGGGATGCATTGTGTCATATGTTGTTCTCCAGCATAAGTGCCAGCCAAAATTATCATAAAAGTGTAGTGTTTTATGATTGCCACAATCTTCTATCCAATGATCACCTAGATCATAAGTGATCATTAGACATTTTAAAGGGTTATTCACTCATTAATACTAAATCTAATGGTGATCATAAGTGATCAATGAATGTTTCAATGGGTTATTAGTTTATTATTAGTACTAATAGTATTTATAATATACTAATATACCCTTGCAACACACAATGATCACTTATGATCACTATTAGATCTAGTAATAGTAGGTGAATCTACTTTTGAAGTACTCAATGATCACTTATGATCACCATTATATCTAATAATAATAATTGGTGAATATGCTCTTGAAATACTTAATGATCACTTATGATCACCATTATATTTAGTATTAATGAGTGAATAACCCTTTAAAATGTCTAATGATCACTTATGATCTAGGTGATCATTGGATAGAAGATGGTGGCAATCATAAAACACTGCACTTTTATAATAATTTTGGCTAACACCACTCCAACAAGCTCAGCAGCAGGCTATGACCTGCTCAGAACAGTGCTGTCTGTGTCTCCTTGAGATTGAATCCAAGCAGAGGATGGAAAAGGCCAAAGTGTTCAAGTTGACTAAGGTGAGTTTTGTTTGATGTCATCATCACTGTCTATTCTTTGCATTGGCATTGGTGTATGGGAGCTTGGATCTCAGTTGTTTGGTACTGATGTTGGTTGGACAATCTATGTTGGTAACATGACAGGTGGACAGGGTGTGTTGGTGCAGGTGCAGTTGTGAGAGGTGGTGGTGTTAATGTGCCTAGTGCATATTTTGGACAGTGGAGTTGTTGGGGCATTTGTGGGCAGAGGTTATGCTGTGCCACAGTTACCATTGACCCCCTGTCCTGTTGTTGAGGAGGTTATTGTTGTGGTAGAATTGTAGGCAAGATGGATCTGCTGCTCTCTGCATTTGAGAGGAGAGAGGTTATACTGTGCCATGATTACCACTATGCCCCCCATCCTGTTGTCAAGGAGCCTGTAGTGTTTTGTGGATGAATTGTAGGCAGGACAGTGGCTCTACTGTTCTCTGTGTTTGAGAGGCCCTCCTCGTTTCAGCTGCTATATGTGCTGCATACCCCATCATTCTCTAAAGCATGAAGAGGATCTTCCCCCCCTCCCCCTTCCCTATCCCACTCTTGAGTGGGCTGCACAAGAGGTACCAGATTTACCAACCTTGGATGTCTTATACATCCACGCCAGAATGACAGTGGCATCATTGACAGTCAGAATTGTCCTACACCTGACAGTGGAGTGGATAAAGAAGTTTCACAATGCTTGGGTTGACAAGTCCCCAGACTATATCCCAGGGGCTTATGTTGATTGGGCAGAGAGGAAACTTCAGCAAGTTTTATATTGAATTGGAAAAATGTGCATGACTAATGTAATTCATGTTGATTAAAGTAAAATTCTTCATCCAGCAGCCTAATACAACCCACAACCCTAGATAATGAAACAATACTTCACCTGTCCATCATGTATCCCTACCCAATCACACAATATTGAGGTATAAGGTCACATGTATATGGCAGACTTACATCACTGCTCTTCTCTTCTTCATATGTCCTATCAGTTAGAGTTGATGTTTATTGTATATTCATATCTATCCAGGTTGTTGGTCCAGTGTTTGCAGGTCTTAGGTTCCCATGCATTAATCTGAGTGCTGTTGTATTCACATATCAGTGGGGCATCACAATTAGAATCTTTCTCACCTCCCATTGCCAATAATTCAATCAGATCCATGACAACACATCCACCTATCAGGTCTATTATTTGTCCAGGATGAAGTATGATATCATGAAATAAGAATTCTATTCATGAATCTGAAAAGCTAACAATATCATCATTAGATACTTACATCAGGAAAATACCTTGGCAAGATTCTTTGGCTCATCATTTGTGAGCTCATTGACAATGGTGTACTCTACTTGGGACAGAACATGTAAAACTTGAGAATCCCTACATATTCAACACTGCTTTATTATCACTGATGAAGAGGTGTGTTATTCTCCTTTCCTTCTTGGCTCAGAAACTAACTCCAGGACTCTCAAAGTTCAGAAGCAACAGTTTTTGCAGAGCTCAGTGGTGCCAATGAACTGTCATGCAGTGAAATTAAAAGCTTGTAATATTGTGTCTATCATGACAAAGATTGGATACCGTGAGGAGGATGTTCTGTTGATGCAGATGTATCACTGTACAATGTGTGTACCACTTTTTGACTGATATAATAATATTTATTCTAGATTTGAAGACAGAATATATGAGGGTTGATGTACTTAACACACTAGTTTAGAATACTTTAAATATACTTAGAATAGTTTTACTTATTCCAATGATTTATATTCTAAGTTTCCTGTGCATGAAGATTTTGTAAGTTCAAGGGCATGTGGATTTCAATTCTTTCAAAGTCAAACTAAATTTAGAATATGATCATTCTATTTTTAAAACACAGTGGGACTTCAATGATTTAATTATAGCTGTCAGGCTTTAATTCAGATTGAGTACAATTCAACAGTTCAAGTGCAATTCAATTTGGTACATCAAAACTATATACTATTTCTGGTACTTCTGTCTGATACATCACCCTGTCTGTGGGGGGGAAGAATGCCCATGCAGTTCCTCCCATTTTCCTTCTCCCCTACTCATCTATATACATTTACTAACATGTGTATTTACAGTTCTCTATCTACAGTGCTATCTTTCCCATATGGTAGCTTCATTCTAGGTCTGTGGTGAATCAGCATGGAGCACCAGCCCATGTATGCAGCCAATCATATGGCACTACCACATTCCTTATCTATTGCGCTATTGTGACAGTGCATGCACACACAGGTGCTTCCATCAGCGTCTTTCCTAATTTGGAAACTGCAATAATGATGCATGATGCACTCCCATCAATCTCTCTTTTCTTCAATAACTCATCATTCCTTCATTGCTGCACTCACTTCCTTCACGTGTTACTTCTGTATATGGTACAGCCTCAAGCTATCATTATCACATCTGTCAAGGTATCCAGGTGTCAGGTCTAGAGCTCAGGTAAGTTATCCCATTGTCATAGTGCTGTCTCCATTCTTTGTCATTTGTTCTGAGTACATGTCATGCAGTTTTATAGGGTTTCATCTGGTATGTTTGGATTAACTATAACATGTTAGTTTAGAAATAAAATAGGTATATTATTGGTTTAAAAGGGTTTAATTCAGTTACTGAGGCAGAGTATTTGTGTTTTAATAGATAACATATCCCTTGATAGTTTATGGGAGGTGACATGGGACCTCAGTCCCTCCCCTTGGTGTCCGACTGAACGCCTCAGTCTGAAATCTCACAAGTATGAGATATAGAAATTTAATAAAGTACATGCTTTTCATTTACCTGCATATCAGGGTCTTGTCGTTATCTTCAAAAACAAGTACCAGTATGTCAATCTTTAATTACTTTATTGCTCATTCTTCCAACGACTGTCAGAAATATGTTGCCCACCACACTGAGGATGGTAGTGGTGTCAGCAATGACATCATCACTAAAGTCAGAAAGTTCAAGGTGGGTTTGAGAATGTCTAGTTACCACCCCCATTCAATATGGACCTGGATATGTGTTTCATTTGTTTCTGCTTTCATTGTATTTCACTTTTCCTACCAAGAGTCTAGACTCTAGAGAGCTATACCATGAATATAACTGATATACATACATGATACACCCCTGTGTTGCTGCCTCTTTCATCCAGCAAATGTTAATATACTTTACACATTTCACTTTGGATTGGATTATCTGAGTCTTTCAAATGTAATGACAGTAGACTTAACTCAGTGATGTACCACGCCTAAAGCCAATATGAATACCATCATTACACGATATAATATACCTGTGTGGTCACTTACATGTTACATGTATTCTTTAAATGCTTGGATTTGTGAGTTATTGACAGCAAATAATGACCCAATTGTTGTGCCGGCTCGCATAAATTAATTTTCTACATTTGAGTCACAGTACTAGTAATCAGGAATCGAGTGGGTAGTGGGCTTTGCCGCTTGTTGGCCCTATTCTTTATAATTTATACATCGTATAACAGGTTGCGACAACCACGGAGTACAAAATACTGGATGGTTCGTTCATGTAAGTAGGTGCTATTAGAGCAATGTAGTAATTTCTGCAGTGATTAGAGTATTTCACCCCCAACCCAAAAAGACAAGAAAGGTCCATTATAGCCACTAAATTAAGAGATATACTTGCATGTAACTAACATATCATGCCTTTCCAGGTATGAAACTAGTACTAGAAGGCTCAGAAGCAGCTGTTAAAGCTGAATTCATGAAGACCTGGCCTTATTATGAAGGTAGTGTTCCTTCTTCATCTTCATCTTCAAGAACAATGGCTCCAGCATCCACCTCCCGTTGTCGAGCAGATTCAAAGGTGCTCATATCTATCGACCAAGAAAGTGCAACCAGCAATGCCGCCGACCACGCCTCCAGCTAGTATAGCACCAACATCTGGCGAAGATTTCCTTGATGAAAAAGATGAACTGGATGTTGCCACCAGCTCGCCATTGTCATATCTGCATTGGCGCAAATAAGGGGTCAATGGTAACTAGAACTAGATAACTGTTCACTCGGTACTTACGAATATACCAGATAATCAAACAATGTCAGCGACTTATTCCCGCCATTCCCGAACGGGCCATTCTGAAGCATAAAATTATGCTCCCCAGCTGAAAGCGAAGTATTGGAATAAACAGATATGTTGTAAATGTAGGCTCCTTGAGTACCAGACGGCTCCTTCTCGAATTGGCCAACAATCTCGTTGTCAATGTAGAAGGTCATATTGCTGTAACCATCTGGGCTGGTGAATGATAAGGCAAGTGCACAGAAGACATATATGGCGGTTCCTAAGACATATTAAAGAAAGTTAAAGAATTCCTGGAGAGAATACTCACCGTTAAATAAGAACGAAATGGTTAGGGGTCCTGTAGCAGGCAGGATTGAGTTTGCTGGGAAGTACTGTGATAGTGTTTAGCGAAGTCAATGGCTGTCATCATTGTACAACGCACTGTTCCATCATGCCACGTCCTATCAAACATAGATCCTCCATCAACAATCGCTGTGCAATCTGTGCATTCCACTCCAGCACTCCATGAAGTTGTCGGAAGGTAATTGATTAACCGCCCCGTCAATGGATCAGGAAGTGAATCATCTATGGTAACATTGACAAGGACAGCACCTGCAGTGGTTATAAGGGAGAAGTAGAGTCAAAGGATTTTGAGGGGGCCAAAGGTGAGCATCAGTGGAAGAAATGGGAAGAAATTGACACTGTTGTCGTTGGAACAACTCCATAATGGCTGCAAACACTTGATTGCTGTCCTGCCAGGTTGTTACATGTTCTCACCTAATTGAATTGCCCATAAAAACCGTGTGAGAATTTCTGTCGGAGTAGCCATGATGTATGGCACACATACTGGGTAAAAAGCCTTTTTTGGTACACCTTGACCGCTTTTTTGCTAATATTGGTACACTTTTAAGAAAAAGTTGTGTTATTTGGTACACCTCACCCCAATTTTAGCATATTTTGGTACACCTTGGTAGATCACCATTTGGTACACCTTGTATTTCAATGGTACACCTCCATAATATGAGATTGGTACATCATGTAGTTTTGGTACATGTCTGAAAATGACTTGGTACACCTCATTCACCTTCAAATTCTGTTCAATGCACCTTTTTAATGAATGATATGTGCTTGGTACACCTTGAGCAATGATCATATGTATTTGGTACACCTTGGCCACCGATCATATGGTTGGTACACCACCGATCACATTTTGGTGTGTACCTTGTTTGGCTAGCCTTGCATTTACATCCGTCTTCAACTGTGCAGTTTATGTCGCATCTGCCTTTCCTTTTTTTTTTACCAAGCACTGCTCTTCCTTCCCTCTTCCATTTTCTTTCAAATATGGGGTCCTTCCAGGATATTTCTCTAGGTCCTTGCATTAGTCCTGATTGCAACTTTGGTTGTGGTACAATCATCCCTGAAGATGATCAACCTTTAGATGTCATAATCCTCAAACAACGATGTTGCTGTAGTTGCTTTGGAATGCAGCATGCAAGGATTAATGCAGATTATAGATCTCAGGCAGTCCCAGTATGTTTCTTGTATCTCCACCTCAAGGTGTACCAATTTTGAATAAATAAATTCAAAGTGTGTCGGTTTTGAAAATGAGGTGTACCAATTCCAAAAGATTTTATATCAAGGTGTACCAATTCTGAATTTTTTCTGTCAAGGTGTACCAAATTCAAAAGATATAAAATCAAGGTGTACTATTTCAAAAAATCAGGGTGTACCATCATACAAAGTTAGAAAATCAAGGTGTACTAATTTCAATTTCTTGAAGGTGTACCAAAACGATCAAAAATCATCGGTTTTTACCCAGTATGTGTGCCATAATGATGACAAAGTTTGATGCGATGGTCATTGGTCTTCATTGGCTCGTCACTTCGTTACCCCAGCTAACACAAGTTGACACATCTCCTATCAGGTCCAGGCTTTACATGTGTGTTACTTGAAGACTTCCTAGTGCATACATAAAATACAATAAATGGGCGGTACAGGTAAGATTCCTAAATTGTTCTTTACAGTTAGAAAATATTATGTATACCAATGAAACTAATCGATCATGATTTTCTTATAGGTGTGGCACTACTACTAGAAGGCTCAGGAGCGGCTCTTGAACTTGAATTCGAAAAGACCTGTCCATATTCTGGAGGAAGGGCTTCTTCTGCTTCTTCTTCATCGTCTTCGAGGACAATAGGGCCAGCATCCATCACTCGTTGTCGAGTAGGTCGAATAGCGGATGGAGCCGAGTCGGAGGCCCTCATATCTATCGACGACGAAGGTGTAACCGATGAGGGTACAGAAGGCATGTATCGATGCCGATGTAAGATGTTTTTACTTGCACCAACGCCATATCCGATCGTGGATACGTCGGACGAGCTCGGGTAACCAGAAGAAGACGAAGCAGGAACACTTGAACCACCACCATACCCCATTAGCCGTGACTCACTTTGTGCAGTGAAAAGCTGTCGCACGATCCGATTGTCTGCTGGTGGTTCCAGGCTGACAGATGAATATTTCTCGTTCATTTTTACCACGATACGAGATCTCCTACGCCTTAGGAACCACAATAATAGGCCTAAAACTGCTATTCCAGCAATTCCGCCGACCACGCCTCCAGCTATAGCACCAGCTGGCAAAGATTTCCTTGACGAAAAAGAAGAACCAGTGGACGACGAGGTAGGTGCCTGTGTGCTTGATGAACTGAAAGTTGTAGGCTGGCCATTGTCGTAACTGCATTGGCGTAAGTCAGGGACCGGTGGTAATTGTTCACTCGACACTTACGAGTACACCAGGTAATCGAACAATGTCAGCGACTTATTCCCGCCATTCCCGAACTGGCCATTCTGAAGCATGAACGTATGCTCTCCTGCTGGCAACGACGTATTGGAATATACAGAGACGTTGTACTGGTAATCTCCTTGTAAACCAGGCGGTATTCTCTCGAATTGACCGACGAGCTCATTATCGATGTAGAAGGTCATATTGCTGAAGCCAGTTGGGCTGCTGATTGATAAGGAAATTGCGCAGAAGACATATATGGCGGTTCCTATATATCCAGAAGTCATGTTACAGAAATTAAAAAGAATTACTTGAAATATAATCTTACCGTTAAATGAGAACGTGGCGTTTAGCGGTCCTGTAGGAGGCATGTTCGAGTTTGCTGGGTAATACTGCGATAATGGTTAACAAAGCTCCTCGAGAATCGGACACATCGAATACTGTACAACGCACTGTTCCATCATGCCACGTCCTATCGAACATATTTCCGCCGTCAACAGTTGCAGAGCAATCCGTGCAAAGCACTCCAGCTTTCCATGAAGTTTTCGGAAGGTAAGTGATCAGCCGTCCCGTCAGCGGATCAGGAAGTGAATCATCCACAGTAACATTGACGAGGGCAGCTCCTGCAGTGGTTACAAAAGGGAGCCAGAGCCAGGGCCCAGGGATTGCAAGGAAGAAGGTGAGCATAAGTGGAAGAGAGTGGGAATCAACCCCCTCGTCGCTGGAAGTTGGAACAGCTTCATAATGGCTGAAAATACCAGATTGTTACATGTTCTCACCGAATTGATTTTGACAATTGGCGTAGCCATGGATGTTTGATGCAACAGTAAATCATCCTCTTTCTCCCACTGATCACCATCTTCATCTGACTCTTCATCCGAGTCTTCCAATACTTCTGCAGCTAAAAGGAGCACTGTTGACACCTCAGATGCAAGCTCTGCAAGCTAGTTTAGTTTCCCCATCTCAATAGACTCAGAAGTGAAGAGTAAGGCCTTAAGGGATGGAATTGCACGATTATCTACACAACTGATTATCATGCACAGGTGTGCCGAGCGGACGTTGAATCCGGCAATACTGACAAAGCGGTGCATAGCCACAATCAATTCTAAATATGGTGCGAATGCCCTACTTCAGTAATTTGCAGCGCGACTCAAAACCTCGCGATCTAAGATTGGGTTGCACAACCCATCGTACTGCGTACTGAACAGGGCCTAAGTAGTCTCGTTGTACCATCCCCTCCCGATTAGGACTTCCTATCGAAGGGGCTGGGGGGGGATGAACTTCGGCTCATTCGGGCATCTTTTCCCGCATTATGTATGTCACGAACGCTCACCGCTCTTTGTACCTCCCTTGTATCTTATCTACAAATTCACTGCTTCACACATCACTCAATTATGCATAGCTATAACACTCGACGGTGGCCATCTGCACTGTCATATGTCAGTGACTTCGAAGAAGCATCTGCCGTTGTTAGTCCTCCAACTCAAGATACTTCTACTGCCTCCAGCCCAGTGGCAGGGGCTGATAGCGACACTGAACTCCCTGGAATGCTGTTCAGCCCCTAATTAGGACATGGCCTAATCGGGAGGGGACGGTATAACGAGACTAATGTGACAGTTCGTAACTTCGCTACACCAGATACCACAAGCGGACATATGTCCGATCAGGTGCTACATGTTTGCTACAAAAAATGGACGGTACAGGTAAGATTCTTAAATTGATCTTTATCTCGTTTTCTGTAGTTACAGGGGTTTTTATGAATAACATAAAAGACAGGAAAGGTACGTTACAGCAAGGGGTATACTGTTGCTTGCATGTAGCTAGTCGATCATGATTTTCTTATAGGTATCGCACTTATGCTAGCAGGCTCAGGGGCGGCTCTTGAACTTGAATTCGAAAAGACCTGGCCATATTCTGGAGGAAGCGTTCCTTCATCTTCACCTTCGTCTTCAAGAACAATAGGACCAGCATCCATCTCTCGTTGTCGAGTAGGGCGAGCAGCTAATGGAGGAGAGTCAGGGGTGGTCATATCTATCGACGACGAAGGTGCCACTGAAGAGGGTACAGAAGGCATGTATTGATGCTGATTTGGCGTATTTTTACTTGTACCAACGCCATATCCGATCGTGGGTACGTCCGACTTGCTCGTGTAACCAGCAGAAGGAGCACTCGAGCCACCACGAAAATTCATTGGTCGTGGCTCACTATGTGCAGTGAAGGGTTGAGGTATGATCTGATTGTCGGCTGGTAAATCCGGGCTGACAGATGAATATTTCTCATTCTTTATGTATGTGGTACGAGATCTTCGACGCCTTAGGAACCATATTAATAGGCCGATAATCGCGATTCCGGCAATACCGCCAACTACGCCTCCAGCTATAGCTCCAGCTGGTGAAGATTTCCTTGATGAAAAGGATGAACTGTCTGATGAAGTAGGTGTCTGCGAGCTTGAAGACGAACTGGAAGTTGCAGCTGGCTGGCCATCGTCATAACTGCAACAGAGTATGTCAGGGGTGATTTACTGCTTACTAGCTGCAATCGACACTTACGAGTATACCAGATAATCAAACAATGTCAGTGACTTATTCCCGCCATTCCCGAATTGGCCATTCTGAAGCATGAACGTATGCTGTCCTGCTGGCAGCGATGTATTGGAATAAACAGAGACGTTGTAAATGTATGCTCCTTGAGTACCAGGCGGAACCCTCTCGAATTGACCGACGAGCTCATTATCAATGTAGAAGGTCATATTACTGTAACCGTCTGGGCTGGTGGTTGATAAGGCAATTGCGCAGAAAACATATATAGCGGTTCCTATACATCGAAAGATGTGTTATGGAAAGCAAACATAAGTAACCTGTCGGATAATCTCACCGTTAAATGAGAACGTGAAGTTTAGAGGTCCCGTAGGAGGTAGGTTTGAGTTTGCAGGGAAGTACTGTGATAATGGTGAACCATGCTTAACCGAAATAAGAGGATTCAATCATTGTACAACGTACTGTTCCATCGTGCCACGTCCTATCGAACATAGACCCTCCATCCACAGTCGCCGTGCAATCCGTGCACACTACTCCATCGCTCCACGAAGTTGTTGGAAGGTAGTTGATCAGCCTCCCCGTCAGCGGATCAGGAAGTGAATCATCCACAGTAACATTAACAAGGACAGCGCCTCCAGTAGTTATAAAGGAGAGTAAGAGCAAAGGGATTGCGAGGAGGGAAGTGAGCATCACCGAAGGACAGTGGGATTCAACCACGCTGTCGTTCAACTGGAACTTCATAATGGCTCCAAACACGAGTATGGCGTTCTGCCATGGTGAAACATGTTCTCACCGAATCGCCCATAGCTAATGCCGTGATTAGGATATCCCTGCACAATTACGCTATATTCTATTTATAGAGCGCATAGCCCCGTTGGCGCTGGCATTTCGGCTGACCTCGGGAGCGGCGGAGCCTTGGCGTTTGGTACAAAGCAATGGTTCTTTACTCCAGTTGACATCTCCGATCAGGGAAGTGTAAGTAGTAAAAAGTACAATGTACATACAATGGACAGTACAGGCAAGTTGCCTAAATTACAATGTCTATTTCCATAAGAATACTATGTATCAATAAGTTACCACTCAATTAGGATTGTACTCGCAACAAGTATAAGATCACAATTAAAGTCGTTACGCGTACGCATGATATTTATTCTCTGTATTCCTCGGTGACTTCGGAGACTCCAAGGGAGACGTCGTTATACCGGTCGAGAACACAGTTAAAATCGTAATTGACATTCCTGGGTAGAAGACTTCATTTTCTCTATGAGCAACTTTATATAAGTTGATCAGCATTCTTGAAATCATGATCTCCATTGCAGCATGAAACGGTCTAGGAATTATTAGCTATCACAAACTAAAACTGGGCATGGCTCTCACGAATAGCTAAACCATGGTATGTTTGTGACACCCTATATAACGCAGATCAAATCCCTTAGTAAGTGACGCAAAACATCAGGTGAGACAACTTACAACTACCATGAGATTGTTGAATATCAAAAGACAAGTGATCCTATTAATGATATAAATATCAGCTACCAAAGGATAAGAAGCAAAGTAAAATGCACCCGAAGAAATACAAGATGTTATCGCGTAGCACAAGTTCATACAAAGATAATCCTGAGCCTCGTTTCCATCTTCCTACAGTTGTGCTTAGAGTCCTATAGAGCGCCCATAGGAAAAGGACGCCTTCAAACCCAGTTGCTGAGAGACTTCAATGACACACCCATAGAAGATGAGAAATTAGAATGTACCTGGAATCCACTGCGCCCACTCAATGCCTGTGTGAACAGATGGACATCCCGGGAGAGGTAGATGTATAACATCTGCAATCACTGCGTGTCGTCGAATAGCATTGAATATGAGGATGTACATGAAGCCGCCGATGGAGGCCAGGAATAGGATGGTATTGATGATTGTGACCTATAGGTTAGTTAGTGAAAGTAAAATACAACATAATTGATCAGCCAACTTTTTTAGAACAGTTGAAGATTGCGCATATTCGTAGCTGCATTACGATTTCTATTGACCATAGGAGGATTGCTCCCACTACTCGGATTACTGTATCCATTGCAACACATCTGATGTCGTCTTAGAGCAATGATTATATATCATACGAAATACAAGGGCTACGCACACGGTGTCATTTGTTATTCCTGGTCGACTGAATAGATGTATTTGGGTGACATCAAATATAAGCAGCGCTATTCCGTAGTATCTTATCTGAAAATTGAAAACAAGCTTGTCAGAGAGCCAGACAGCGCCCAAGGTCTTAGACGGTAGACCGCACCCAAATAAATAAACATTTCCCGGTATTCCAAGGTTGAGGCTGTAAGTATCGGTGTCAGATCAATGATTGACATCGGGTGATAGAATCAATCCACCCAAATATAACGAATCTGTCAAAAGTTGTCAGGACTTAGGACTATATCAAGAAACGGGAGAGAATCAAAATCCATGACGAACCTCATCTTCCAACGTAACTACTGGATGTCCATTTCGATGTATGTTAAATAATAAAACATCTAAGATGATGAGTGGATAGCTCACAGTAGTCATGCAATATCCAGGTCAAGCCAGGGACTAGACTAATCAGTCGATGCTGGTAAGAATAACAGGCGAAAGAAACTCACGGCAAGCATGAAGAGGGATTATGCTTCCTCTGTATAAATTAATATACTTATCGTTATTCTGCATATTTTAAGTTAAGCGAGCGAAGCTATACTACGCAAATCTTCATTGGTAGATCAGAGACCTTAGAAAGATTTGCCAGTGGTAGCTCTTACTGACATATATAGTGCTGAATTAGGGTTTCACTGACAGAAGGTGCTACCGGGCCTGTCACGTTAACTAAAGTATGTGGAGGTGAGTAGGGCGTTTGGAGGATGAAAGATGACTACCTGGCTCTCGTGTATATATAGGGGAGACTCCGCGTTTTATCCGTGGAGTGCGCAATGTATCTTTGCAGTGCTTAAAATTATGTTCCAGTGTTCAAACTCCCAATGTTCTCAATTCCGTAGGTAGCCGTTCAGCTACGTAGCTCAGCCTCTAGATCTCCTGAAAATCATAGGCAATGCCCTGATACAGTTTGGACTTTCATCATGATCTGAAATAGCGCTGATGCTATGATATCAAGGTTCATATTGGGATAATAATCAGATGCGCTAAACAGATTACTGAGAGAGAGGAAAGTTGAATAATAGAACTTACTTGATAGCATCGGCTTCGGAATTGCTGGGAGCTTGGTTGGGAGCTCGACCTTTGAACGGACTTGCGAAGGTAACAAAAGAGTCGAACACGAGTTAATGATGGGAGCTAAGTGGTGCTCGAGGTTTCCCACGAACATTGATACTTAGTTTCCAAGGCACCTTGAGGTACCTCACTATCGAGGGCAACTCACCTCGCGGTAACACTAAGTATCGATATGCTTAGACTTGCAATTCTACTACTACTAGTGTATAGTTGAGTTATACGGCCATCAATGCCGACTCCACAGACAAATCACCGGAATTTAGTGGCCCCACCGGTGTGCCCACCGCCGCGCCAATTCCCGCTGCTTACCTGCTATGACTGTTTTCCATTTTTGGGATAGCCTGGTTAATCTCACCTTCAGCCTGGCCCGGATCATGCTGACGGTGGAACTCAGCTATATATATGCTACCGAAATTGTAAGTCTATATCGATATGCAAAGCGCTACGCTGAGCAATACAGACTACTTTAAATGTCAGATGTACAGCATGGCGGAATTTGTAGTTTCAGCTCGAGGTCACTGGATCAATAGGAAATGCTCACTGACTCTATTCGATCTTCATCGTAATTTATTCAGAGTGGCTTGGCCTTAGTTGGAGCTAGCCGTGCGGATGGTACAAGGAACTCAGAGGCATTTGATGATCTGCATTCTTCCTCGCTCGTGCACCAGCACTATATCACTATTACTTTCTCAATTTAGCCTCTCGCATTTCTCTATCATATTTCGGTAGTGTCTCAACTCTATATGTATACTGACCTATTCTGTTCACAATCTGCTAGTAGCTTTTCTCCAAGGTTGGCGCCTCCCCTCGGCTAAGTGCCAAGTATGTAGTTAAAAGTACAACAATTTGAAATTGATGGCAGAGTAAGCTGCCTAACCTACAAGGTCTGTTTTCATAAATACTACCAATAAGTTACCAGTCAGTTAAGATTGTCCTTCTTAATAAGTATACGATCCTAAATTTGGTCGTTACGCATGAGATTTATACCATTTCTTCTTCGGTGAATTCAGCGAATCCACGGGAGACGCTGCTACACCGGCTGAGAATACAGTCATAGTTGAAGTTGACATTTCTGGGTAGATGACTTCCTTTTCTCCATTCGCAGCTTTGTATAAGTTGATCAGCATTCTTGAAGTCATGATCTCCATTGCAGCGTGGAATGGTCTAGCAGGAGTTGTTAGCGTCCACTAACCAAAAGTAAACAAGGTTGAGTGGCTCTTACGAATAGCTGAACCATGGTATTTTTGTGGCACCCTATACAACGCAGATCATATCCCTAAGCGACGCGAATCACTGTTAATCAGCGACAGAACTTACAACTACCATGAGATTGTTGAATATCAAGAGACAAGTGATCCTATTTATATAAAGATCAGCCACCGCATGATAAAGTGGGAAAAGAAAAATGCACCCGAAGAAATACAAGACATTATCACGTAGAACGAGTTCATACAGAGTTAATCCTGAGCCACGTCTCCATTTTCCTACGGTGGAGCTTAGAGTCCTACAGAGCGCCCATAGGAAAAGGACGCCTTCAAACCCAGTTGCTGAGAGACTTCAGTGACGCGCTCAGAGGATAAACAATTTGAATGTACCTGGAACCCACTGCGCCCACTCGATGCCAGTGTGAACGGACGGACACCCTGGGAGAGGTAGATGTATGACATCTGCTATGACTGCATGTCGTCGAATGGCATTAAATATAAGAATGTACATGAAGCCACCGATGGAGGCGAGAAATAGTATAAAATTGATGGCAGCGACCTATATGTGGGTCAGTAATGGTAATATACAACGTAGACCAAATTGATCAACTAACTTTTATAGAACATTTAAATATTGCGTATATTCGTAGCTGCATTACAATTTCTATTGACCATAGGAGGATTGCTCCCACTATTCGGATTATTGAATCCATTGCAACACACCTAATGTGGTGTCTTAGAATAACGATCGTATGAGATACTAAGGCTACGCACACAGTGTCACTTGTTATTCCTGGTCGGGTGAATAGATGTATTTGCGTAACATCAAAAATAAGCAGTGCTATTCCGTAGTATCTTATCTGAATATTAAAACAAGGTTATTAGAGAGTCAGATAGCGCCCAAGGTGTCCCGCACCCAAATAAATAAAAATTTCCCCGCAGTCCAGGGTTGAGGCTGTTAGTAGTATCAGGTATCGGGTATCAATCAGATCAAATGATCTACACCAGATGATATAATCAACAGACCCAAATATAACGAATCTGTCAAAGGATGGGGTTATGTCAACGGATGAGGGAGTATCAAAATCCATGACGAACCTCATCTTCCAATGTAACTACTGGATTTTTGTTTGGATCTATCGTCAGTGATAGAACGCGATAGTTGAGAAATGGATAACTCACAGTAGTCGTGCAATATCCAGGTCAAGCCCGGGACTAAATTGATCGGTCAGTTCTGGTAACAATAAGTTATAGCGAGTGGAGGGAAACTCACGACAAGCATGAAGAGGAATAATGCTTCCTCTGAAAAGATTAATATACTTGTCGGTATCCTGCACCGATAATGCCATGTTCCAACCTTGACGAGTTAAGTTATACTCTGTTAAACTTATACTACTTTAACTATCAGCGCCACGAGAGACAATCCGGCGGCAGCCCTTACTTACTGATATAGTGGTCTCAGTGGTCAACCGGAGTCTTAGGAGATAGTAATTGTAACGTCAACTAAAGCATATGGAGGCGAAGAAAGGCGGTTGAAGAATGGAACATGAGTACCTACCTTTTTTTGTATTTATATCGAGAGTGTGTGCATGGTCTGTGGAGTATGTAATATATTTAAGTTCCCATGTTCTACGTCCCAATCGCCTAATTTCCCCAAATAGCCACGGGCTACATGGCGCAGCCCCCTACATCCTCTGACATTCATAGCTATTCATAGCCAGTAATTCCCTGACAAGATGACAACCCTGACACAGTTTGAATTGTGATCATGATCTGCAAGTTGGGGCAATGCAATGATATCAAGGCTTACGTTGCGACAATGATCAGGTGCGGTAAACTGATTTCTGAGCGTAAGGTAAGTAGTTGGAGGTAATACTTAGTTCGAATGCATGATAACATCGGCGGATTTACTGGGAGTAAGGGTAGTTCCTCTGTACATGGGCGTAATGATGGTAACGTAGGAGGCGTTGATGACGGAAGAGCACAGCTTGAGGTTTCCCACGAAGATTATAAGCGCTGAAAACTACCCAATAAATTCAACGGATTGTACTGTGTACAGCATGTTCGGAAATGATCGCTAATACGCGTGCCAAGTTGACAGTGTAGTTCATAATATTGGGTGGTCATTAAACCATTGAAATAAAAGGCGAGGGGAGGATTTGGTGAGGATAATAATTCAATCAACGCCCAAACCGGAAAAGGCGCTGAGGCACCCACGGTAACCATACGCGAGAATGCTATTTTTACTGAGTTCATTATCAATCAGATCCCCGTGATAAGCCACTACTGAAAGGTGAAACTTCATCGAATGCGTAAGTAGTAAGTGCTCATAGCGGTATGCAGAATGAATAAAGTTGTAAAACATATCCAAGCGATTGTAGGCAGTAGTAGGTCCAGTAGTTTGGGCGCATCATGAAAGGCACCTACATGGAAAAACACAGTATACCACGGACCCACCACATGAAAGTACTAGACTAGTAGTATTTAAACCGGAGGAGATCCGTTCAAATCGTCAGCAGTGCAGGACAGTGGGTCATTTCCACCTCAACTCTCATTTCTCCCCAATGTTCATATTCTCATATCTTTAGCTTCTCAAACTTTCTCAAACACAAGACATCGTGCATTAAGCAGTGCTTATACAAGGTTGGTTTGCTGGATTTAACTATAGTTTAACAATTCTAAAAGCTCCCATAGCTTTACATTTACTCTACAATGTACTCCATCATCAAATGTTTAGCATTTACGCTTGCTGTCGCCCAAGCTGCTCGGGCCGCACCTGCCGCATACCCAAATACTGAAGAGGACATTGCTGCCCGTGATCTGTAAGTCTTTAAATTTTATGAGCGGTTTAATCACAAAATCATTGATGTGTCGCATATAATACAGTGCCAACAAGGTATATGGAAGGGAACATCATGCAGGTGGACGTCAGCCTACAACAAGTCCGGAGCCGTCGACTATTTACGAAATAAAAGCACGTGCCACTGCAGATTCCTACCACCAGTATCGAAGGGATAAACCAGTATATCCTCGGTCGATGATATCCGCGGCACACGTCGCCGTGTATAGAAGAGGTCAACCAGTGAATCCGCCAAATCCAAATCCAAATCCAAATCCACCACCGACCACTACTAGTGCCATGTAAAGCGACATGACTCGGAGATGAATGGTCGCGGGGTCCAGTTAATAAATTAGAAGTCTTAGTTAGCTAAAGAACGATGGCCGTTTAAATGACATGTGTTTGAATGGCGTTGTAGAGGAAACAATGGGCTTGAGGCCTAAACAAAGAAAATAAAATAAGCGAGTCGGTTGAACATCCGTTCGACCTGGGTGTTCTAAGGTGTCGAAAAGGGGGGTAAATGTTCACTGGATTAGGAGGAGGTAGATACATAGTTTTTAAAGAAAACTAGAATAAAGAGACTACTTAATGAGGGAAGGTTGAAATAAAACGGAAATTAAATGTGTAGGATCGTAGATTATTGAAGAAAAAAGGTAAAGTTTGAAACATAGAGCATACCGATGAATTGGAAGAGAATTTGTAAAATAAAAACTTGAGGACAGGGACTTGGAGCAGAGACACGGCCTTTGGTAACGCTAATTCCGGTATTCAGTGGAGCTTGGTAGCGCGCAGTACCGATTATCTTGAGTAATTGCGGCGTTGCGGGCGATGCAGGAGTGTCGGCGTTGAAGGGAAATGAGAGAGAAAGAGAGAGCGTGTGAACGCGAACAAACGCGTCGACGCACGCATCACTTGATTACGTAATGGAAAAATGTAATATCTTGATTTTTGTAGTGCAGGCGAAACGCCTGCTCTACAGCGTGGAACCATAAACGCCGCCTTTTCCCGTGCTAATATCAGTTACAAGGTTGTTTATATACCTCTCTCATCATAAAACTATGGGCACCTAGTTTTTACCGCGCATGCATAAAGTGAGCGTGATTGAGTGTGCCACGCTCGGGGACGAAATTTCACGCTCAAGATATTTATTATACTCGTAAAGGCCCACTTATGAGTCAAATTAAATGTAAATCATATATATATATACCGGTATAGTACTATTGTAGTTGTATCGTCACCGCAAGTAATGATTCAAAGCAGGATAAGCATCCAGATGTCGAAGAAATCTTTTATATTTCATGCTCAAGTTGGAACGTACACGCTCATTTTTCACGCTCACATCACGTACAAGATTTTATTTCACGCACAGGGTCTGAATTTTCGCGCTCAAGATCCATCAACTCACGCTCAAGGTCTCTACTTCATGCTCACAGTGTGAGTATTTATTTTTATAAGATTAAATGACACATCTGCATTTTGGCTTCACTTATGCATGGGAGGAGTAGTAAGTACTACTAAATACAATAGACATGGGTACAGTTCAATGTGGTGTATATTCACTTCATGTTAAAGCTCAAACTCGATTAAATTCAGAGTGGGTGTGAATATAAAAGTACATTCACATAAATTGTGGCTCACTCTCAATAATAGATTATGAGCGTGAGCGTGATGAGTATATCTACCCAGGCCCATGTGTCATGGTAGGCTTTCCTATAACTCGAGAGTGAGTGTGGCAGGGGTACATATGTTCACGCTCACGCTCATCTCAATTTAAAGGATATGCAGTCGTACAGTATATATCACGCTCATGTTCATACTGACTATTAATTAAGTATGAACTCTATCTCATTCCGTTTGTCAGTACATAAGTCGAAGGCAAATTTAATATACTATTTATATACATGCCTAGTATACCAAGTCATTAATATACAAGTCGATCCGTTATACCCCTTATGTTTACACTCATGTATAGAATATCCATGCTCAACACTTCCCACCGGTGCTCACTGCCAAACTCATCTAAATTGAGAGTAAAATATATAGTTCATATTCAAGTTACTGGAAATATGTATGAGAAAAAACTGCTTCAGACGTTGGTCCAACTTTGGAGGTTACTACTGTATGCACTATTTAAACTCCCCTTCCATCACATCTCCCAAAGATATACACTGTTGAGTCACGCGACGAGAGTATTTACTTTAATAAAATACTTAGAATATAGGTCCTAAATATAACAACTAAACACAAATCCTGAAGTGCGATTTTCAGTAAGTTCGAGGGGCGCAGTTGTATCATTTCCAAAATTAGAACAAGTTATTTATAGGTCAAATGAACTCGGGCTATTTTCAGTTCGCGTCGGGGTATTCAGATTTCGGTTCAAATAATAAACTATGTACGTATTTGTCGGTGTCAAAACGTCTCGTCAATATTTCTGAATCTCGTCTGTTACACACCCTCCCTATCAGCGGGAGGGAAGAATGCCTGGCATTTTCTGCCGTTTCGTTCCCCCATTGTTCATCTATATACAGTTACTAATGCGCTTATCTACAGGTTTTATCTATTTTATTAGCCCTACTCAATTCTTAATTTCTGGTGTGCAAAAACAGGAACCAGTGTAAGCGAGTTGTATGCGAGTGCAAGCGAGAGGCATCCATATGGTTGAAATGGTGCCAAGTAACGCATTGTGATCCTTCGCTGAGTTTCGGAGTTTGAAGATGATAAGGCGTTGCTCATCGCGACTGAGCACCTGGGGAGTATAGCGCGGCATGAATAAATCGTTGAGTTCCCCCCCTTACGCAAGTGGTATGGCTAGAGAACAAAACAGAAAGCATACATATTCTCAGACAGAAAAGTTCAAAGCCCGCAAACGTGCACTCCGAGATCTAGAAACACTTGCGATCTTTCTTCTCGCAGATGCAAATGACGAAGATGACGAGATTGCTGCTTTGGGAATTGCTCATATTGCATTGAATGAGGCAACACTGCTTCGGAACATGCGCTTTGGGAGGTATGGAAGGCGAGGAATGTATAACCAAGAGAAGGCAGACCAGTTCTATGAGCTGCTGATGACACAGTTCTCAAACCGCCAGTTCAAATCATGGCTTCGGTTCGTCTCACAATCTCATTCTCACATTGTATTCATATTACTAAGTATCAGTTTAGCATGGATCGTGAATCATTTTGCAAGCTTGTTGATTTCATAAAAGAGGATCCAGTATTTGTTAGTCGAGGCCGCAAGCCTCAGCATCCAGTTGAGCATCAACTTGCAACATTTCTCTGCCGTGTTGGGGCAGAAACTGGAGTTAAAGTATGGAGTAGGGGAACCTATATGTACACATGCATTAGAAATATAGTAAACTTACAAAGAGAACACGTACCAAAATCCATTGGAAGACCTTTCTTAATCCTTTGCCTCATGTATCCGGCTTGAGCTGCAGTCATATTCTCCTTCCCAGGATGGACATGAGATCCTTCATGATATCCTTCTTGCGTGAAAGGTGATGGTGAATAGGGTGAATAGGGCTGGTATCGATGATTGGGAACAGGCTGAGGAGGTGGGGACTGGCTCTAGTCAAAGCTAGGTGAAGACAGGCGTCCAAAAGAGTCAATTGAGGGCAGTGTCACCGTGGAGCGCTGAGAGCTGTTTGGTGTTGTTGGAGCGCGAAAAGGTGTCAAGTACCCTGGGTTCTCTAAGATTAGATAGTATGGGCGCTCAATGAACATGTAGCGTACCTTCAGCCTGCGATCTCTCCATGGCACACTACACCAAAGTGCCAGCTCATCACTCCGGAGTCCGAGTCCCTCTTCGTTTCGCACAGAGTGTTGTTCAATCTCCGCCTGAAAGCTCATCACTCCCCTCTTACTTGGCATCAACGTACCATGCGTCTCAAAAGCTTCCGCATGCCTCCAAAGGCTGAAAGTTTTTAGAATTGAGTAGGGCTGTTATATACCATACGGTGCTCAATTCTAGGCTTAACACGCGTCAACGCTCTGTTACAGTCCATGCGTACATGGCCAATCATCAGGCGTTCCATTGTTCCCCTATCTGCCGCCATATTGCGACGGCGCGCGCTCACGCGGGCGCTCCTATAAGCGCTTTCCTAATTCGGAAGCCGGGGCCGTGATGCGTGATGCGTCTTCGCTTCACTTGGCAATGCGCCATCGCCACATTGCTCTCGTGCTCTCGTTCTTATCTCGTCCTGTTTACACAAGGGGTACTCTTTCTCGTGGTCCGCGCGTGTTCTATCGGCTTCGTTTCGCACATAGCTAATGCACTGTCTGCATAGCTTTGTTCAAATTCTCGTGGTCTGGGCTTCTGCTAGGGTTTTAGGTTCATCTTTCAACACTGTACGCGTTCATGGGGTTTTTGAATGAAAGTGGTACGTATTTGTTTAAAATGTTTTAAATCCCTACTGAGGCGGAGTTTTATGTTTTTTAGTAGGTTTTTTTTAAAAAAAAATTCCTTAGTGATTATGGGAGGCAGCGCGGGAACTCAGCCCCTCCCCGCGGTGTCCTACTCGCGCGCTCAGATGGAAATTCCGTGAATTCGGAACAAGAAAATTAAATTAAAGTACGTCATTTACATTTACTAGCGTATCAACACTCATAAAGAAACCGTGACAAAGAGTTGTTCATAGCCTTCCTGCGAACTTGCATCGGCACTTCCGGTGTTTGAGCAAAGCTGTCAATCAATGATCTAATCAATGAATCAATGGCACAATCGCTTGATGTAAGTAGTATACTTACATCACGTGGCATCTTGTTCAGAGTATAAATAGGAATCCGCCCATCTTTCAGACCCCCAACAGCTGGTCTGTACTCCTAACGCGCAGGACGTTAGTAACATCCAATTTTGATCAATTTCGCATTTTCAGACACCAATATGAAACTCACACTCTACGTTTTCATGCTTTCCGCCTTCGTATTCATTACGGTTCACTCGATACCCTTATCGGTCCCTCTTCAACGAGACCTCGAGCAGCCTATTCTTGAGACACGCAATTTATCTGGAAGATCAATGCCAGAATTATACCAACAGGTTGTCGTCGAGGATGGCGAGGTAGACTGTGAGGAAGACGATGCGTACTTTGACCGTGCTTTGGACGAAGCCCTCTTGCGCACTCGGGAGATGGGACGATTAGAACCTAGATTCATAGGGCTTCTAGTTAAAGTTGGACGAGCGATATCCGGTGCTGTTTGTGAGTACTCTATATTTTCTTGACGTTGGGGTTTCTTCTCATCGTTTAACAGCTGGTCATCGAAATAAATAGTCTCTTTATCGTAGTCATTGTGAATTGATTAATTTGGATGTAATGGAGAACTTAAATTTAGTATGAGAGCTTGCGCTAAGTCTCATGCATCTAATGATCCAGTAACTGTAAGTACTGTATGATACTAGCTGTAACATCGTTTTGAAGTTCTATGCGTGACACTTATTCCTACTACATATTAAGGTAGTTGGGTTATAGGGACGTTTGGATTTCCCTATAAGGCAATTTGTGGATCACGTTCGGGATCTCACTTCCTTAGTCTCGACCCAAGACCGTTCACGGATAAGTAGCATATGTGTCTACATATGGAAGGACACGTGATGTCGTGGGCTGGGCCTTTGATGAGCCTACTCACTTCCTAGCAACGCTTGTAAATCTCTCATTTTTTACCTTTCCGTCATCATCTTTCCTCATCATCCTCTGCGTTTCCCACTCGTTGTCATATCCCCCTTGTCGTCATCTCCACCCGTAGTAATGCACTCCATCCCGTCGGGGAGGCCTAAGCAAACCTCCACTTACCCCGGTTTGCCTCAATAGTGGACGCTGCGACCGGCGCTTGCAGCTGCACTTAGATGGGAATGGACAGTACGTGTTTTCTTCTCACTGTACACCGTACAAAGATCTTATGGTATAACAGGGGACGTATCTATCCCATGCATTTCACGGTGCACAGGAGCAAAACGACTGCAGCAGTACATCCATGCCACCACTTTTTCAAGCTTCTCCTCGCCTCCTCGCCTCCCTCTCTGTGGCACATCTTCTCACATTCTCCCTTCCATCTCCCTCCCCTCTCCAACATTCACTTTCCTCTCCCACACGCTTACATTCATATCTACAGACTACAGCCCAACCCCGCACCCAGCACTTCTGCCTCAGCAGGATACAATGCCCCCCTCCAAGTTCATATGTATACACGCCCCAACATTTGCCATAGCCATCCATATCACCAGGGAACGCACTCTCCTCTCCCTGTCCTCGCCTCAGAAAGCACCCTCATCACCCTGGTACCAACCAATCTCCTAGCCAGTGGCACTGCAAGGTCTAAGGACGATCCTTATGCACTCGCCTTCCTTCCCGCCCTCCAGTAACTCACTCACGCTGCCCCCTCTTCCCCTCACTGAAACCAAAGCTTCCACTTATTGCCATATCTCACCACCTCCGATGAAGCTCCATGAACCGATACATCAGGGTAAAGATAAACATTGCACGGATGCGTTAGGGAAGGCCAGGGAGTTGGGAGAGGGACAGGTTGCGTCAAGTGGCAACTATTGGCTATGCAGGGATCGAGAATTACTTGGAAGGGATGTTCTGAGGGTTGAATTCTCGGGTGAAGTGCATGTTTGCGGGAATTGTGGGAAGACGTGGGGGTGGGGACTGAAGATGATAATAGGAGTTACTCTTGTAGGATTGGAGAAGGGGTTGCGTGGTACTGGTATAGTGTTTTCGTCATCGTTTCGAATGGAGAGGGTTGTCTGTGCATTTGGGACGGTCACGTGATATTGAATGCAGCCGTGAAGCGCATCGGTAGGTCTCTTATGGGATCTTTAACATCTCTAGTGGTATATGTTGCATATATTTATAATAACATCCTACGGCTGTATTTATATGATATTAATAAAGTTCATACGATTACCACTACCGTCATATTCTGATGTTTGAGTCAGAACCTCTGGGGCTTGTTAGGTACCCATGCTGTCACTAAATCTAACTAACAATGAAAAAACATTATGAAGAGATGTGCCTTCTGAGTATGCATTTACGGCCTTCTTGAATGGCGAATCTGCCTAGCTATTCTAGTTACTTCTGTTGGTGAGGTACAGCCTACTACCTACGGTTTATGACATTAGCATATCGAGATCACATTCGATTTACTACGAGTTTCCGTCGATGCATTTCAATTGAAGCTGCAGATATCCCATTGAATATATTTTTCGAATGTTCACAATTTTTATATATGTATTTTTCCCTGACTACCTCCACTTCTACTTGTACATAATAAACAGAAAATCGTTGTATCCTGTTTCTGAAGAAATAAAAACCTATGAGGCCCTTTATTTCTTTCCCTTTCTATATTTAATCGGTCAATTTCTTGAGGTAGTGGGCTCTGCCGCTTGCCGGCCCTATTTCTTTATTGTGACTACGGTGATGCGTAACGACGTTACGACGTTATCACTGTCACTGTCACGAAGTATCACAAGTGCGCAATTTTCCACCTGCTGACTGTCACCGTCAGTGTGGCGCACGATAAAGAGTTGCTCAGAGCTATCCCTCGGGAATCAGAATCCTTATGAGTTCAAGAAGGGTTCAACTTTACATGCGGTAGCCTTTTCATCTGCAACCAAATCGTTGTCTTTAGCATTCCTTGTGCGTTCCAACTTCAAAGCAAGTTCAAAGCTTCAAGCCAAGCATTGATACGGGCCACTTTCAAGCATTGACCTATCTCTTGGACCCAGCTTTCACATTCCGCAAACGTACGAATCTCTGGAATCTTTGGATGCTATCCTACAATGCTAGGATTAATTTGGGATTGATGATAATATTGCCGCCTCACGTTCAACCAAAGCGAACTACTGCGTCTGTTCAACCGCTAACGAAGAACCGCGGACTCTCAGACTCGCAATTTTCCACGTGTATCAGTGTGTCCACTGTGGCGCAATGGAAATACTATTCGTCCCTACACGTCTTGTAGGGCACTTTGTGGGTGTAATCGAACAAATCCATCGCACGCTATCATGTATCTGACCTACAAAGTCTAGCCGGCATGTCGTTCGAACCTACAACGCGTCGTTTATCATTGTTCTATCAACTCAACAATGAGCCTTAACCGGAATACGGACCCTGAACGGCTCAAAATAGCTCGGACCTATGTTTAACACCATAACTGCTTTGGACTGTAGATACGTGGTTCAAAGCATGACCACACGAAGTGACGAGGTCCGTAGTGGTCCGTTCTTCCGGCATTCACCCGTGTTGCCACTTTGGTTCCATTGGAATGTTTTCGGGGTTCAATCAGTCTTCGAAGGATGCCCATTCATCGATGTAGTTCGTGTGCTGTAGGTTCTGTGATGTTGATAGCCTGGATCTTTGTTCGTTGACCGGTATATTGGGCAGCTTGGACCCCATAGGCTCCCTAATACGGCAAGGTTGAGAACAATGATCTTCTGCTTATAAGCGCAGTACCTCGCAAGCGTCAATATAAATACCCTCCTTTCCGTATTCCAGTGAGTGCAACCTCTTGCGCTGTCGCCCTCATCTAACATCACCACATTCTTTATTGTGAAGGATGACCGAATACGACTATTCGCCAGAAGCTTACCAGCAATACATGGATAACCAGCAACGAGTTGGGGACTGGGTCAGTCATAGTAATGACTCGCGGGATACTCTTCCGTTCGCAGGATATAATCCTACGGTTCCTTTAACCCCAAAGTTATCACGAAGATCGAGCCATTCTGTTCTTTCCCAACACTCATCCGTACCTCGTGGAAGGAATCATACAATGTCGTCGCAGTCACAGCTGTCAACTACATCTACTACTCGACCTCGATCGCGAAGCAGACATCGTCCCCCGCCTCTTCATGTGGATACAAATCCAGCTCCGCCGATTCCCGTCATTGTGTCCCCTCCTCGCACAGCTACACGAAGTTTGTATGCTTCATCACATGGACACGCGTCCGTGCCACACTTGCCCTCTCATGGTACACAGTCTTCTTCATCCTCATATACCAACGTCTCCTCTAGAGATCACGCTAGGCCACATTCAACACGTTCGAATACGATGCCGTATGTTTCCTCTCAAAGTGTACACTCGTCAACTACTTCACATTCCCGTCCTATGGCATTGAACAACTTGTATGGATCCCAGACTCGCTCATCGCCATACGTAGGTTCGCAAAGTGAACATCATTCCCATCACCCGCAATCTGCCGGCAGAAACCAACCTCCCATTCCAGTACGACGTTCCAATGAATCTAATCATCTCGCTGTACCTCCATTCTCACAACACTATGGCTCCCAAGGTTCTGAGCGATATCACGATTCTGTTCAACATCCAGGCGAAAACCAACCTCACATTCCATTTCAACATTCCAATGAATCTAATCATCTCGCTGTACCTTCATTTCCACAACACTATGGCTCCCAAGGTTCTGAGCGATATCATGATGCTATTCAACATCCCGCACCCTCATTTTCGCGACAATACGATCCTCCTTCTATTGAACGCTCTGTATCCTCTCAGTCGTCGCGTAGCAGTACGAAGGATTCTCCATCTACCTATTCTCCCGCTTCTATCGCCCCTTCTTTGTCATATTCCGATTCATCACCCGGTCAAAGTTCTTCGTCTTCACCTGCAAGCGCAAGGAGCTATGACCCTCCTTACACTGTGGTTTATCCTGACCCCACAAATGTGACTGTGATTCATCGACAAAAGAAAATTCCGGTGATTGTCCCTCTGAATAACGGGGGGTATGTCATTGTCCCCCCTAAGGATAGAAAGATACGCGTGGTGGTACGCTGATTTCTGATTGTGTGATCCCGATCTGATCACATTTGGTTTAGAACATGAATCCCGAATATACTGTTTATAACAGCAATACTTATCCTGCTCAAGGCGGTAATAATTATACTGTTCAACCTTATACTCAACCTGTGGAAGCGAGCAGAGGGGATCATGGGTCCGTGCTTACGAAGGTTTTGGGGGCGTTTTCGTCGTCTGGGAGCGGATCCAAATCTAGTAGTCGACGGAGACGATGATAACTCTTATATCACGTAAATTGTATAACCGTAATAATATATTGCCAACTTCATCTTCTCTGATTTAGACTCGTGATCCTGCAGCTTTTTTTTTAGCAAATTACTTAATTCTCTATCCAACCTGTTAACACTTGTATTGGCAATCCTGACAGCTCTCAATGATTCAGGACGTTTCCACCATCTGTGATAGAGTTCCAATGTAATTTATTTTACACACACCAGTTGTTACTACTAATACACAACTACTATCCAGATTCTGTTCTATCAGTGGCGTCGGCCTGATCTAGAGTTAGGCGCTGGTGTCGGAGTGTGGGTAGGAACAGCAGGGAATTGAGCAATAATGTCCATGTTACCTCCCCCGCCTCCGTGGACGTTTGAGTTTCTTTTTCCTAAGCGGCGTGATCTAGAATTGGGAGCAGGTGTCGGCGTGTGGGTCGGAACCGCAGGGAATTGAGCTATTATATCCATGTTGCCTCCTCCTCCTCCCTGATGGTCGTTCCTTCGTACTACTTATGGACCCTTCGTAGGTTCTGGGCTGGTGGTAGGCTGTGGATAATCACCGGCTTTCTTTTTACTGCGAGAACAATCAACAATTCATCGATCAAAAGGTCACTGAAAGGACTTACATAGCACGTGCAACGTTAACACTTCCTTGGCGGATGTCCTCTGGGGCTGCCTGAGTAACCTCGACGGCAACGAGTGCAAGAGCCAATAATGTAAAGGGAATAAAACGCATTCTGGTGGAGTTGGATGTATGGGTAGTGGGGTGGAAACTATGACTGTGGTGAGCATTGACAATACTAAAGTTTGCGATAATCAAATTCGTTGAACGAACCTGTTAAGCACTGCTTAATGTGTGTTTGAGGAAGAGAAGCTAGAGCGGTGACGAAAAAAAATCAGAATTGTAAGGGTAAAGAGAGCTAATAGAAGAGGATTTACTGTCCGGCACTGCTGAAGGTTTTCGGACTGGATATCCACTCATTTAAATACGCCTTGTGTTTGGCCTTTGGCTGTACATGCGCGCTGTATTACACTATTAATAGATTGGATTGGACATGATTTTCGTCCGAGGTGATGGACCCACAGATGAACGGGAGGCTGATTTTCCGCTCGTCACCGTGAAACGTCTACTGTTACTTGCCAATTCCTTAGCAGGCCGACGCATGACGCATCTTTTGGAAATATTTCTGGATTCAAAATAGTACAACAGATTTCGATATGCTTTCTTTACAAGCGTGAATAATAACTTAATTAACTAGCGTTGTGAAGTAGATACCATGCGCAAATCAAGTTATGTATGTCAGTCGAATGAATGTAGGGAAATGTCTCAGGCGAAGGAGAAACATAGCTTGAAATAAGTATAACGAAGAGGAATAGAACTAATAGTGATTTATTTGAAACAACCAGTAGTTGACACTTGAAATACATGGCAATAAGCTACTTGACCAAAGATGCCGGCTACGACCGTCGACGAAGCTAGACCCTCAAAACACAATGCCTCACAAATAAATACACTACTTAGAACTAGATCTTAGGATGGTTGTTGTCCAAAGGCTCATCATCACGATTACTAATGTAGCCATGCACTATAGCCTTCAGCGCAGAAGGTGATTTCCAAATCCACCTGTGGCAAAGAATAAGTAAGTGGAAATAAAAATGGGAATAATTAACTAACATCCTCCTCCTGACATGCCACCTGAACTTCTGTGTCATCAGGTTCGAAGAAGGCAGTATGACAGTTACTAGATGAGCCTGACATAATATATTAATTAAGGCCAATGTAGCATCCGGAAAAATTAACTTACAACGAGCACCCTGACCATGACAAGAACCACCAATATATTTGAACTCGATATTCATATGGAAAGCATGGCTAATGCAAATTTAATACTCGGTATGTGACTAGTCAAATGAACTCACGGGTGAATAAGGGATATATCTGAGCTTGAACCACAACCCGGGCAGTCTGGGTTCTTCAAAGTAATTTCCACCAAAGTACATGCACCACCGTCGAAATCACACAGTTTACCAATCTGAAGATAGCTGTTAA
This sequence comes from Cyathus striatus, assembly GCA_025738555.1. Classification (NCBI taxonomy): domain Eukaryota; kingdom Fungi; phylum Basidiomycota; class Agaricomycetes; order Agaricales; family Nidulariaceae; genus Cyathus; species Cyathus striatus. The sequence continues at coordinate 1,543,250 of JAOVFP010000011.1, forward strand.
AGTAAATATGAAGATCAATAAGAAGCAATATAGAAAGACATACGCTATGGCTGACATAAGTGGGCCTTTAGACGTATGTGGTTCTCCTTTTGAGAGTACGTTAGGTCCTTTAATGAGGTGTGGCTTAAGATGAATAAGTATAATCGAAGGTAGAAATACTAAACAGCGTCTGTGGGGTCGACTTACGGTTCCAAATCCACATCTATTATTAGTGATTAGCACTGTAATATGAAGATTATTAGCTCAGAACACTTACAGGTTGTTGAAGGTAACTGTATGTTTCTCTGCAAGAACATAGACTACAATAGTAGTGAGAATGTAAAAAATTGAGAACCTCATGGTGGAGTTTGATCTGAGGTAGATGACAGTTGAGAGAAGAGAAAAGAAACACATCAACTGGTCACTTTTATACAATTCTGAAGAATTCATTGCATCCTTATAATTCATGCAGACCTAGTACAACTATTGTAACTGTAGCAAGCCAACTAAAGTGACAATATATTGGTAGTTATGATCAATATTGACATCAACAGATCCCCAGATTTTGGAGTCCCCCAGAGTTATATATAAAAACAGCTGCCTCCGTGATCGATTCAACCATCAAATCCAGATCTGGAAGTTTGAATTTGAATTGCAGGTTGGAACAATACTATGGAGGCAGGACTTGATCTTATTCTTCTATAGAAGGTCGTAACACGGCACGATGGGCTGTGTTGTTGCACTTGCTAGTAGAAGAATCAAAATATCTGGTATTTGAAAATGAATATATACTGAATTTTGACATTGAAGGTTGAACGAAAGGGAAGAGAAGAGTGCTGGTAGTCTATAGATCAAGAGTACCAAGACTAGGACATGAAGTTCAGACATAAGTAAGTAATAGTAGAAGACTGGTAGTGGACACAGACTTAATAGCTTTATAACCTGTGAATGGTAGTGGCAAAAATCTGTTAGATCAATGAAATGAGGGTCAAAAAAGAGAATAGAGTGGCATATAAAGGGGTCAATATTTCAATGTGGATTCAACATCTCGATCATAACTCAATCTAGTGTTTCTATTACAACTTGTGAAACTTGGACTAGGCTACTTAATAGAGAGACAAATATCATTATTTATCTGACTCATAAATGGTACCATCCTCAGCGTGTAGTTATGAGTTGCAGCGCGGTGTTCTTGATGCGATAAGATGATTGACGCTGAAGCCGAAGAGGAGTCGAGGACCCAGGCAGCCGGCACAGCAATGGGGGTTTGCCGACATCTCAGTATGAAATTCGCGTAGCCGAGGTGCCGGCTGTCGGAGATCATCTATCATCGATCATTTACAGTTTACCGTTCCGGCATGCGACGTCTGTCTCAGCTTTATTTTCGCCGCTGTTAGAGGTCTCGGTGCGAATTGAACTTCAAGGTTGTATTAATACTATAGCCTTCAAAGCACCATCTACAGCGCTGCTGCTAGCTATGCTCAAGCTAAGCTGTTGCGAGGCTCTCCCGCTCCACTGCCCAAGTTCAACAGTAAATGAAAACTGTTATCGAGTCACAACATCTCACTTGCAACGTTAACTCTGGTAATCATCATCGCAACTCAGTGGAGACTTGGAGAACACTGAGAAACTCGAGCTGGATCCAAAGCGCTATTCTTAGCTACATGGTGATGGATTGCCCCTGACTAAGCCAGAACAGCACAAGACGCATCATTCAACGCCTCGTGTCGTCTCGTGCGCTCCGAGCTGTGAAATCCTGTGCCTTCCCTTCTTCTCTTACATATCCTCTTCAGACGTCCTTCCCTCCCACGTCTTCCTGTACCTTGCATCACACTATAGCCTTGCTATAGCTTACGAACGTGTCAACTATGGATATGGATAATACAGAAGTCGAGTAAGTCTTCTGCATATGCATTACTATGACTCAGTCGAACTAACGCCGCTACTATTCGTAGACCATGGTTCGTTACAGGTGATTAACTGATCCATAAGCATACTTCTCAACACTACGAACTGACGTGCTGTACTTAACGAAGTGGTTCGAGCCCACGGACTCAAACAAATTCGCCCCGAGAAGACTTGGAGACCCATAGTGACAGTTGAAATTGACCAGCATTACTGCTACGAGCTAGCCCTTGGTGTGGATGGGCAGAATCCCAACCTCAAAGATCGGTTCGCATTGTACGTTCTCCCTCATACCCTCCAGCCTCAGCGTGTTGATGTGGATTTATGTTTAGCCCAGACGCAGATCTGTCCGCCCGAGTCGAAATCAAAGTATGGCATTGCCCACCGACCAAGAAGAAGAGCAAAAAGAAGAGACAGCTCGTTGCGTGTGCGAGCTGTACGCTTGGAGAGCTGGTGAAGAGGCAGGAGGTTGAGCCTCGTACGTCTCTCTTCCTTCGCTTCTCTCTAATGGTCGTTACTCATGATGAAACAGGAATCGAAGTACAGCTACAGTGCCAATCCACGAAGAACTCGAAGAGCAGTAGAGGAAAAGCGCAGTCCCAATCTCGCCCAAGTCTATACTTACACCTTCAACCCCCACCTTCTTCCTCTTCTGGGCAGAACGAACCCCCTGATTCGGGGTACTTTTCTGATTCTCATCAATGTACGCAATCACACCTTTCCCCCACATTCTTTGATGGTACTGATCGCAGTACTCAGCATCTACCGCATTCTCAGATCGCAGCACAACTCCTCCCCCCTCACCGATCCTTACAACCCCACAAAACGAATATACAGACGAAACGAAACCTCTGCTTGGCGGCTTGGGCCTACGCCGCCGCCGCAAACAACGGCCTTACTTCCTCGATTCGGAGGAAGAGCGGAACTATGAGACCGAATACGAATCTGACTCATCTTCATCGTCCTCTACGTGTCTCGATCTAACAAAGTCGTCTTCATCCACACCTTCACCCTCGCAGCCTATCTACATCTCCTTACCACTAACGAACTCTGTCCTTAACTGGCTCGCCCCTTCGTTGTTACCTCAGTATACTGAAACCGAACAAATCGAGGTGAAGGAGACGAAGGGATGGGCCAGAAGGGTGGTTGGGAGCTTTACGATGTATGAGGAGTTGCGTGATGCGTGTGCGGAGAGCGATTATGAGTGTGTGTTTCGAAGGATTGTTATGGAATGGAGTTATGTTGGTGGGTTGGTATGTGTCTTCCCTTTTCGTTCTTGTTCGTTCTGGTACTCATATTTGGTTACTTTTTAGCTGGTCGCGTTAGCTGCGTACGTCCTCTTCCCCTTCTACCATCAACCTGGGCTTTAAGCTGACGAGCGAACAGGGTAGATACGGCTGTATTCGCCATATCTCCCGACACGGTATTCAACGTCGATTCATGGGCACAGTTGGCTATTGCTGGGAGCAGCGTTGCTTCGGGATTGGGTATAGCGTGCGATGCGTGGTTCTTGGTTCGGTATGGGTGGGTTGATGCTGGGTGTTTTGCTGTATGTTGTTTCTTCTTTCTTGTCGTTTTTACCTTTCTTGTGCCGTCCTTCACACTTTTGTTTGCACCTTTCCTCCTACCCTTTTCGTACCCTCTTCGTCTTTCAACGTACCCTTCTCCCCAACTTCTCCCCTCCCTCTTTCCTCTTCGCAGCCCCTTCTTCTCTATTCTCTTTCTCTTCACCATCCTTATCTACGCTAACCCCTTCTTCAACCCACAGTCTCGCGCCCGCGATATATTCGACTCGTACTTCTTCTTCTCCATCTCCTCACGTGTGCCTGCGCTGTGCATGCTCGCATCGTCCGTTTGTCTGATGGTGTTTTTGGGGCTGGTGGCGTATGAAGTGTTTCCTGTTGGTACGTCTTTCTTTGTCCTTTTTCCGTTTCGTATTCTATTCGTGGCATTTTGTCGTTCTTTCTTGTTCTGTACGAGGGCGGGGAACTACTTCTGGGATGAAGTTTGGCTTTTGGCTCTTGTACCGAGATGCGCTACACTGGACGTTCTCTCTTGTCCGTTGAGCTTGCGTGTTTCTTCTGGGACTGAGTCTGGTCCCTGCCTGGTCCTTGTCCAGTGCTAACGTCCACGCTACGCTGGACGTCCGCTACCTTATGCCGAAGTGTTGCCTCTTCTACGATCGAGTCCGTTCTGCCATGCATGTCGTGCATTCATCTACCAGGCAAGGCTAAACTCGCTTCTCTTCTACTCTGCTGAGCTCGAGTTTTTCTTCTATGACCGAGTCCAATCTTGCCTTCTCTTCTCCTTTCCTTATTTCCTCGCTCGACACATGCTAAACCCCTTATAGGCGTCTTAATCATCTCCTTCCTAGTCGGCTTAACTATGACACTGCAATTCCTCGTGTACGGCGTACACTGGGCTGGAACGCGGGTCGTACGCAGTATGCGAGTGGGAAAGGAGGGGTGCGGCAGGTTGTGCGGCGGGTTAGTGGGCGCGTTTAGTGCTAGGACCGGAAATTGCACTGCACGGGAGGGGGGAAGGATGGGTGGTTGGACTGCCTTGGCGGGTGTGTGTGCAAGAGGCTACAGCACGGATGAGTCGTCCCTCCATGAAGCATTTACAGGAACCCAGGTCGATTGGGTGTTTACCCATGACAAGCTGTGACCTTCCAGCTTGGGATCGTAGTGCCCGAAACTACGGGTTGGGTGTATCACTGGTTCTTCGGGCCTTCGATCAGCTGTGCATCGTAACGGTTGAGGCGGTTCCTCGTTCTTTCTGCTGTTGTCGAAGAAAGGAATTGGGAATTCATATCTTGTTACACTATTGCACTGCTCGGGTTTCGAAGGACTCCTTACGCACGGGACGTTTACTTTCAGCCCCGGGCCGTACCTGCATCTGATATGGAACTTCCACCCGGGCTTTCGGTCCTGCGTGGGGCTGCACTGGCCGCAGAATCCACTCGTTCTTGATGCTGTTGAAGGATAGATATGGGAGCTTGGTCTGCGCTACGCTATTCAGGCCTTCAATGGGCACATCTTCCCGCCGTCAGCAGTCTGCTGATCATCTGCTATGTATGTGATCCTATGGACTTTACCACCCTATGTATAACCCGAAACGTGGAATCGTCACCAACGGAAGCCATTTTACGGTGCTGTTGATGATTGAATCAGCGTTGAAAATTTCCCTGGCGTATGCAAATAAAATTCTACAGCCAAAGGTCGATAGCATGTCGATAGCATGTATCATTGTTTATAAACCGGAGGTTGAGATAAAACCTGAGTAGAATCTGCATTTAAGCCTTGCTCTTCTCCCACCGCATAGTACCTTTAACTCCAACCACTAGTCGGCTGCCACTTACAAAGGATGCCCCAATATTACTTCCCTTCTAAGGAATGTGGGCAATACACGGCTAATACGCGACGATATCCGAGTTGGGACTCCAGCAGCGATGGACCTTGGGAAGCAGGGCAATTTGCAGGATACATTCCGACCGTTTCACTAAGTTCATCATCCTCTGAGAATTCGTATGGTAGTCACACTAGCACCGTTCAATCCTCTTCTGGACTTCATGGACGGTCTTCATATACACCTGTTCGATCACAAATATCCTATTCAAATAATTCTCATGATTCCCAATATAACTCCCGCTATATTGGTCGTCCCCCATCATCTGAATCGTCGTCATCTTCTAGCAAAAGGAGCCATAACAAGCCGTGTCGAGACGAGAAATATCCGGTCATGGCCCTTCTTAACAGCGGGGGCAATGTGTCCACTCGTTCGCAGTCATCCCATTCCAACATGGCCCCACCTCTTTCAACCTCTTCGTCTTCACGTTCCCGTTACGATTCACATGGTGCTATGTATAGCTCGCGTTCCACCGATCGCTCTACGTCTTATGAATCAACGTCATCTTCCAGTGGAAGGAGCTATAACAAGCCACACAGCATGGTCAATCACCAACCTTTGCAGTTTACTATAGTTAGGCCCGAGAAGAAAAAGCCGGTTATAGTCCCTCTTAATAATGGAGGCTATGTACTCATTCCTCCGACGGATAGGCGTTTGCACGTGCTGGTACGTTGGTTCATCTCGCTGTGGATTATTATAATGCTCATGGTGTGGAATTTAGAACTTGAATCCCAACTACACCGTAGCACAATATTATTCCCAGCCATATCACACTAATCCTGCGCAATAAAGCAAAAAGGGGTAACGAGCAGTCCGGATGGGCGAGGGCGAAATGTGAGTTTGGTACACTAATGAGACTGCGTTTTAAATGAGGAAGATGGACGGACCAAGTTCGTTAATACAATAAAATGCAATATTTCATCGATACCCTGTAACTAAACTGCGATAAATACCAGAGTACTGTGACAGTGAAACATCAAGTCAAGTGCCTCATTCAATCCATGAATAAATAGTGAGTCCAGTTGTTACTCAAACCTTCCTTGTCTTCCTATCCACCTCCCTCCACCCTCTCAACAACGTCCTACGAATGTTATCCTCCGAGTTATCCCCCGTATCAAATGCAGTCTTGTAAATGCATGGGTTGGGCCCAGTGACCATAGCTTCGGCTGAGCGTTCATCTGCCGGAGCGAAAGGTTCATTCCTGCGGATAGATGAATAAGGCGTTAACTACTAATACGAATGGAAAGTAGTTGGGCGCACCATCCGTTAAACAGGAATTCGGCCGGATCAGGGTTGGTGTGCTTCAGAATAGGTGTTAAATGAAATAATGTATTTAGCATTACGGTTGAACCTACTGCTGTGATTTCGTGTAGATCTCTTTCGATAGCATAGCAGAAATGATCCATATCTAACGGAAACGTGTTAATAATTAATCAAACCGATGAGTGAAGGATCGTACCAAGGTCATTAAGATCGTAATTAAAGGGATTCTCACTGTGAAAGCGTTAGAGTTTAGGTGTAAATACTGTAAGGGAGAGCTTACATCTCCTGTCCGATCTCCAAGAATCCAATAAGGAAGAACGCAACCAGCGTTGTAGCTGGTATAGTCAGGTATCCAAAGCTGGAGTATATCTGAGACTAGAAAGGGGTAAGAGTCGTAAGCCATCAATGGCCCTTCAGTCGACAAATCTATGGCGGACATACTGGCAAGAAGAAAAGATAAAGCCTAATAAGACTTCATGTTAGAATCACAGCAGACAGTAAGGACATCTTCACTAACCAAAGCGATATACGCAAATGAGCCTGATACGCAAAGGGTAGCGGCGTATTACAAATTCGCTCAAGGTTGCAGAGCGTATCTTGTAACAAGGTCAAATTGTTAGTCAAACCTGTTGCAATGGCATTCTGTACAAGCCCCTGACGCATTAACCCTACACGAAGTTAACGCCTGTCCGCACAATTGCAACTAACAACAGGCTACATACATCCAGAATAACTATCCCGGGCTCGTATTAGCATACAATCCACGAAACAAATCAGCCACTCACTTCGAAAGAACAAGCCAAATCTCCAAAGGCACATGTGTACCCAAAAGCTGTCCCCTCCCCTGCATCCGAAACATCTTCCTCGGATCCTTAGGCCTGGGCCTTCTCAGCACAATCCTATAACAAAACCTAAAGAACCTCAAAATCGGAACATGGTCAAATATCGTCTCCTGCCACCTCGGCGGGCTACGCGCCGGCTTGAGCTCGGGAATTGTATCGTCCAGATTAACAGGAGTCATAGTAGGTAGGAGAGACTTTTCTGATTCGGAACTATTGCGATCTCGGCGGAATATCGATTTCGATCGTGCAGGAGGTTCTTCAGTATATGTGGAGGGGCGGTATTCGTCTCCTGAGGATTCTTCGGGGCCGTGTTTCTCGAGCTTGTGGGAGTACCACAGTGGAAGAACGTCCGCATCGGTAGGGACTGACGGGAGTGTGTTAGCGAAGCGAGGAGGCACTTAATGAGGGGGTACAGATCCGCGTATCCTACGCCTTCCTCATTGCGGAGCAGGTGCTGTGTTGTCCAATCGGTATGTGTACTTCTGAATGATACTGTGTAACTTACTTTGACCGAGACTGCGAATGCTTGGATCTGTAGAACCGTCAATTATAGCTCTGTATCATGAAATGATAGACTTACGAGCTTGATCATTGTCTTCTTCTCGATGACACTCTTTAATATCATGCGAGTACGTTCATCTTCGGCGTTGCCTCCTGAGCGCACGTGTGGAACGTGTATCCAGAACTAGTAAACGATGAGACATTCCGTTCGATAAGGAATTGTATAGGAGAACCGTTACCATTTGACCCAGATTTCGAGAGGCGGATGTGATGTTCGTCCACATCTTCCTCCCATCCTGATACCTAATGATGTGAAGGTCAGGTAATGAAGTACGGTAGCAACAAAGGAAAACGAACCTCTCATACGCGGAAGACGTACGAAACGATATGACCAAACCGAGAATCGTACCCAGAACGGTCAACAACTGACTAGGCAGCGCCAGGCTGGCATCCGTCTTCTCGGATATGACCACCACACCTACAAAGCACAAGTTCTAAGTTACGACCCATCAAATAAGCAACTGAAAGCATACATACCAGTTGCGACGAGCGTGAAAAACAGCACGCCAGGCCATATATCGTTTAGCACCATCGCACCAACCTTCTTTATCGACCATCCTCCTTGAAAAGAGGGTTCTGCGAGACCATGGTGATTGGTGTCGATCCGTAGTGTAGCAAGTACGATCCGAGATAAGAAAGAGGAGAAAATAAACACTGAGCCTGCTGTGTTTGATTAACAAGAGAGAAGAGAAGGGGACAAACTGCGAGTCGACGAAGGCTAATTCAACCACGACGTTTAAATGTGGCGTGTGGGCATGATGCCAGTGGAGCACACTGCCTGCTGGCGGAAGTGGCATGCCCAAGCCTACGGGTGATACACTAGTGCGGAGAACAGGACGTAAACGCCTGTTTGCGGGCGGGACAAGACATAGATTGAATAGATCTGATATTCTTGGCCAAAGGACGAGATAGGGTGCAGGTATTGCAGTATGTAAGACGTGTAAGGTTCTTTATGGTGTCATTTTGTGAACCCTAGGTCCCTTTGCCCGTGATGCCCTATGCACTTATACATCACAGGATATTGGCGGGTCGTCAACGTCGTGCATAAATCCCTGGCTCTACAACTGCCTCGGTTCATAACACGATGCAATGTGAATCAAGTCAACGTGGCACCGAAACTTTCGGTTCAAGACTGATCAAAGGGTTGCGTTAATGCTAAAGCTTAAAGTATCATATCAGACGTTTTAAGCAGCTGGAAGAAGTTGCAATTCACTTACTATGCAAGTGCTGTTATGACTTATAATGTTGTTAAACAAGGTTTTGACAAAAAATCGTTGAAAGTGAAAGCGAGGGGTGGCAACCGGGGGGATCCTTCTGGCTGGGTCACGCGGTCACGGGACTCCGGAGAGGTCACATATTCTCACGGATCGGGTTTGCAATTGAAAATTCACACTAGCTCAGCCTCTTTCTTCTGAACTGTCAACATCTTTCTTTCAAACATCCACTCTCGTCTCAAATCTGTTATATCTTTTTCATTTCTTTCCTGTTATTTCTAGAATATGCCGAAACGACCTCTTCTGTCCTCTTGAGTCTTGAGTCCCCTTCAAACATATATTTGACTTCCTGTGCACCTCGTGCATTTCATACTTATAATTAATCGGTTCTCATCCTGGAGTGGAATTCACACTGCATAGATACACTGGTAAATTCATACCATTCGAATCGCAAAAGTGTGCTAAATTCTAGTAAATATAGGTGTTTCTTCCTGCAACATTGAATGTCTCTGGACAACTATAAATTCTAGAAGACATTACTATACTTTCTGATAAGGAATTGCGAATCGAAACCGTGTCATGCAAATCGCTTCACCAGCTTATGGTGGATGATCATAATTAACGCTATATATAGCGTTCATTTTAACCAGCGCCGTAATTCTCTGCCTGATTTGAAAACGCCCAATTGCGGTATGGTGCTTTCAACTTTGGTCACATGAACGCACTGTATAAGACAGATGAACCTGATATTGACTCTTCTTTTTGGCCCACTCATTCCCCTTCACAACGTCGAATTCCAAGAAATGAATAGCATCGCCCTGGAACTGGGCGACCACACGCTTCAGATCTGCATTGCATTTGTAGTTGCATTTTCCATCTACTCGTTTTTCACTAGCGAGTCCTGGAAGGTACGCAATCGCTCTTTTCCCTTAATCCATTTCTTGTTTAATAACCGTTCTTTTGCTTCAGTTGCGACACATACCGACTGCTGGGTTTAGTGGATGGCCTATGTTATCGATCATTTCTACTATTCAGTTAGCTTTGAATGGGGACAAGTTACTGCTGGAATACCATAAGCTTGTGTGTGCAAACCGAAATTACTGCTGCACAATGTCTAACCTAGTGAGCAGTATAGGAAACCATTCAAAATTGCTTCATTAAACGAATGGATCGTAGTCCTGCACAATGGCGTTGAAGATACCACAGAGTCCATGAAGCTTTCTTCCTCTGTTGTATCTTCCTCAGATTTCCATGATAAGGTATGATAGTCATTTTACTACTTGTATCTGGATCTTACTATAACACTTACAGCTATTCCATCTTCGACATTCCATCGGCAAAATAGTGCTAGACCATCAGCACACTGCAGTAGTAGCACAACGGTTTACTCGAGATGCGGCTGCTAACATCTTAGCGCTGCGGGATGAAGCTGAGGCAACTATGAACGATATCATCAGAGCTGATAGCGGTGTGTATTCTTACTATTATGTTCATGACATGATATCTTATAGTGTAGATGATTGGAAGGCATATGATATCATGAATATTTGCGGGCAGATAGTTGGTCGCGTTACTGCTAGAATGGTTGTGGGTGAAACGCTCTGTAAGTTCGGCTATATATACTTCGTGAATACGCATATCCTTAACCTACGTCATTCATTCCAGGCAGAAATCCTAAATTCCTCGGTGTATGCGCCCAGTTTACCAAAGAACTGTTTCAAACTGCAAAGTTTTTGAATCAGATGGTCCCACCCGTACTATGGCCGTAGGTCTTGGTCTCTTAGCCAGACGTATCTAAATCCTAATGGAAAATGTTGAACAGTATTGCACGATACAGCATGAAGGGCACGAAGCCTTCGATAGCTGGCATGCGAGAATTTGTGGAACCGATCATCAAGGAAAGTCCCTGTTGGGATGAAACCAAGAACAGAGAGCAGGTATACGCACAGAAAGTCATTGTAGATTTGTCCACTTCTGACGGTATTTTCTCAGACGTCTTCCACTCCTCTTGATTGGCTGATTAATCTCGCAAAGGGAGAAGAAAAAGAATACACCATTGACAGTCTTACTCGACGGGTATTATTCCTCACCTTTTCGTCTCTTTCCACAACTGCCACAGTACGTTGATATTATGGTTATAAAGTTAAATGGGATATGTTTATAATTTAAAAACGAATAGCAATTTCGAATCGCTTTGTATAATCTCGCTGCTTATCCAGAGTATATTCCGCTTCTGAGGGAAGAGGCCGAGAATATCATCCTGGAAGATGGTTGGAGCAAATCTTCAGTCGACAAGATGGCAAAATTGGAAAGCTTTATTCAGGAATCCCATAGGACATCACCAACATCTCGCAGTAAGTGACGTATACTGTGTCAGACTCCGAGTGGTACTAACAAAACAATAATAGTCAACATTCCGCGCATGATGTTGCAAGACTATACACTTCATGATGGTACGTTCCTTCCGCGAGGAACTGCGTACGCTCATTGGGCCGAAGGGATGAATACCGATGACAATGTCTTTGAAAATGCTCTGCAGTTCGATGGGTTACGGTTCTACAACATGACTCAGAACGGTGAGAGAGTCGGGCTCACCAGTTTGGATCCCCGATTTCTCCTGTTTGGTATCGGAAGACAGGCTTGTCCAGGGCGGTTCTTTGCATCAATGGAGATGAAACTTCTGCTTGCATATATTTTGTTGAACTTTGATATCAAGGCGCCACCAGCGCAAAGTGATGCGAGTGGACAGAAGCTTACCATCTTTAACACAGTCCCTGCCCAAGGTCAAATTTTACTACGACGAAGAAAGGTGCCTGAGTAGAGGGACATAGTGCTTGCATTTTTATCGCTTTGTGTAAATACTTGATTGTAGCTTGTACTTGGTCAACCCAACCCAAAGAATCCCTATCACAACTACCTTCATTGCAGCTTCAATAGTTCTTCCGTAGATATACAAAGTTACATTTCGTCAGCCACAGGCGCCTGACAAGTGATGTTTTACAATTGATCATTTGATGTAGCTGCTAACACCTCAGACAGGCCTAAATCGGGTTCATGTAAATATGGTACATCCCGATTTTTGTAACAATTAGAATATGCCATAAAATATGTAATGTGTCAGATGCATTAGAAAATTCTAAATTGGGTAATACATTTGCTTATTGTTCCAATTGTTTCGTGCCGATTTTACCTGTGCAACGTGAACCGAGCCTCCGAAAATTTTCCGATTGGCCTAGGAGTGGATGGGGTCATGGATCTTATTGTAAATATGTTGCATGGATCGGTCAGTTTTCCTATTCTTGCACATATTCTAGATTTGCTCACACATCGGTCAGATAATATATTTTAATAACTATTCTAATTGTTAAGTAAATCAGGTTGTACCATATTTACAGCGAACCGATCCACCCTTGTCTGAGGTGTAAGTAGATTACATTAAGATTTTGTACATAATTTTAAGCAGGTTGGGTCGTTCAAACACCGAAGGTTCCCGTGTACCTAACTTGGTGTGGCAATTCACTATTAAAACCAACCGTATATATATTTTTGTTTAGATATTGGGTCTCAAAAATATCTACATACCTCGACGCTAGCCTTATCAGCCAATTCACGGTGAAATGTTACCTTCGAGTTTCAAGTTGTTTATTCTAGCCTCAACAGCTGAACAGGTACAGTTATATATAGCGTTCACTTTGACAGAGGCTTGCCATTATCCTCTTAGTGCCCATTTCAAAGATTTCCTAATGAGGTAGGGTTCGTTTTGGTCACATGCGCACGCTCTACTTATAAGACATGCACAGGATTCTGTTAATATACCTTTGGGACACCTTGTTTCATTCCACTCAATCCCCTTTACGGTATCGAATTCGAAGCATGACCAACATAGAAATTTCGCTAGGGAATGCCGCCCTTCAAATCTGCCTTTCATCAGGATTTGCTCTTTTAGTCTACTTGTTTTTCATTAGCGAGTCCTGGAAAGTAAGTAATCCTCTGATATCTTATCGCTTTCTTATTTAGAAAGTATTTTGCCTAAGTTACGACATATACCAACCGCTGGATTCAGTGGATGGCCTGTGTTGTCAATCATCTCCATCATCCAGTTAGTCTTAAATGGCGATAATCTTCTACTAGAATGTCATCACCGTGTGGGTACAAATAACTTTTCTACTACTTACTATATCTTATCCAATAAATAGTACAAAAAACCATTCAAAATAGCTTCATTGAACGAATGGATTGTAATTCTACATGATGGTGTTGAAGACATCAGGGATACCATGTCACTTTCTTCCTCTGTTGCATCTGCTGCGGAATTCCTTGACAGGGTATCCTCAATGCTGGCCTTTAATAATTCTTACCATTATCTCACAACATATTTCATTCAGATATTCCATCTCGGTCATTCCATTGGCAAGATAGCATTAGACCATCAACATACCAAAGTGATAATACAGAGATTTACACGAGATGCTGCCAGTAACATCTTAGAGCTACGGAATGAGGCGGAGGCAGCTATGAACGATATCATCACGAACGACTCTGAGAACGGTGTGTAGTTCCTATTAATTTCAGTCTGTAATAATAACTTATTGTGCAGACTGGAAGGGATACGATCTGGAACATCTATGTGAGCAAGTTGTGGGTCGGGTTACTGCTAGGATGATCGTAGGAGAAACGCTCTGTAAGCAATACGATGCTGCCTACAAGTAAAGTTTAATCATTTTTTTCAGGCAGAGACCAGAGGTTCCTACATATATGTAATCAGTTTACAACGCAAGTTTTTAAGACGGCGATGTTTATGAACCTGATGGTCCCACCCATATTATGGCCGTGAGGATTAAGATGCATACTGTACAACTATATTATTTAACGGAAGTTTATCCCCTAGCATTTCCCGATATTTTTGAAGGGCACGAAGCCTTCGATAGATATCATGCGGGAATTTGTCGAACCCATCATAAAGGAAAGTCCTTACTGGAATGAAAGCGAGAATAGCGAACAGGTACACGTGGAGAAATCAAAAATTCTTTTCTTCTAATATCGTTGGCTCAGATGTCTCCGACTCCTCTTGATTGGCTTATATTCCTCGCAAAGGGACACGAGGATGAATACACCATAGATGGTCTTACTAGGCGTGTCCTATTTCTCGTCTTCTCTTCTCTATCAACAACAGGCATGGTACGTCAATAATCTCAGTGATATTTCCTAAATGTTAAACACTATTGAGTACTAGCAATTTCGAATTTCTCTATATAATCTCGCTTCTCATCCGGAATATATTCCGCTTTTGAGGAAGAGGTCACGAATATCCTATTGGAAGATGGATGGAGCAAGTCTTCGTTTGATAAGATGGCAAAATTAGAAAGCTTTATTCAAGAATCCCATAGGACTACGCCAGCCTCACGTAGTATGTGGTTATATTTCATTGAAAATTATGACTGACATAAAACGTGTAACAGTCATGAGTCCGCGAGTCATGTTAAAGGATCACACACTTCGTGATGGCACCTTTATCCCGCAAGGGACTGTTATCGCCCACTGGACAGAGGGTATGAATAAAGATGATGGAGTCTTCGAAAACGCCCAAAAATTCGATGGGTTACGATTCTACGACATGTCTAGGAACGGCCAGAAAGTGGGGCTTACCAATTTAAACCCTCGGTTTGTACTGTTTGGTATCGGAAGACAAGCCTGTCCAGGACGGTTCTTTGCCTCACTGGAGATGAAACTCCTGCTTGCTTATGTCTTATTGAACTTTGATATCAAAACGTTGCCGTTACAAAATGATATGAAAAGACAGAAGCTTACCATATTTAATACAACTCCTGCCCAAGGTCAAATTTTATTACGGAGGAGAAAGCAATCTGATTAGAACTTGATTAGAACTTGAAGGATATACACTACCGTTTTCATATGTCACTATGTGCTGTACGAGTTCTTGATACACTTAAATATACCTAGAACTACCGATTTTACTATTCGAACCAAAGTCCAGCCCACGAACCACGACAGTATTATTTCTCCATTTATACAGAAACTGCCCTTACTCCAGATCGATACATACCTTCTACGCATCGTACAAGCCTTTAGTGCAATTTACTTAAACAACGGAGAAATTAGGATAGGACACGTTATGTCACGCTGTCACATTTCCCACAATCATACTTATCTTCGACAAATCTTCGACGCCTAACGGAAGTCGAATATCTCTAGGTGTGTATACAAATTTACTATCGTTGCTGACTATGATCTATCAATGAGTTATATCTGGCTGGTGGGATACATCAGAAAAAATCTTTCTGATACAACGGAGCATATGGGGCGTGGAAATATACCACACTACACACTCTTTATATAGAATCAATTCATTCTTCCAACATGAAACCTTAAGCGTGTGTATGGAAATGAAATGCAGTTATCTGCTGGTAAGTTCCAGTGAAAATAATGACGGTCCTAATACATAGGGGTATAAAATGGTTTCTAATATCCAGTAAAACAGGGTTGCAATGGTTGTAGGCAATCGTCAAATATGTATGTACTATATAGTCAAGTCAAAACGGAGATGGTAGTGATCAATTTTATCCTTAACGCATGAAATTCGTAATGATGCATCATTCTAATTCGTGTGTGCCCGTGCACATCGAAGCTTTTCGGTAACTATCGAAGCTCCTGCCAATTCCTATCATGCTCAGGAGGGGCTACGAAGTCTTTCGCAGGACCGGCCTTCTGTACCAGCATAGAATCACGCTTCTTGTGATTAATCTTCCTCCCTAATGCCCAGTTCATGCTCCTGTCTAGCATGGGGACAGGAGCTGGTACAGGAGCCTGCCGTCTGCGTCGTGCCATGTACACTAACAGCCCTGTTATGAGCAAGCAGAGCACGGCGGCCCCGATAGAGAGGCCGAGGATCATGGATAAATGTGATCCGCCTCGACTGCCCTGTGTGCTCGTTGACGTGGCTGCCGGCGATCCAGTGGTGTGGCTCGTGTTGTTATCAAATGTTGTGTAGCTAGTGGGGATTGCAGTGAGTTTGTGAGGTGATAGGGAGGAAGGAAGAGATAGTTACGCACATGAATCCATTGAATGAGACGCAGTCGCCGACCTGCGCGGTTCCCGCGAGAGTTACGTTGACTCCATGTTGCTCGTACTCCAGGTTCTCAGCATTGAATGAAATGGAGTCGCAATTTTGGTTGGATCCTTCTGCAGAAAGATCGACTGACACTGTGTCTCTATCCAAGGTGACATTGATGGAGGGTGAGTTTGAAGAAGACGATGGTCCTCCAATGTAATATAATGTAACGCCTAATGAAAATGTTAGACAGATAGAAGCAGAGGAATATTCTATGCACTCACCTGTAAACCGAAATGATACACTCTCGTGCAGTCCGCATGCTTCCATACCGCAGCTACCTGTTTGCCAACCATCGCTGTATCTTTTGTTGCAGAATGAAAAGTAATCAACGGATGGTTACTAGGCAAGGTAACAATGATAATGAACGAACACAATTCTTGGGTCGTCAGCATCAACCGTGACATTTACAAGACCAGCGTAAGCTAGCTGTACGAAGAAAACGCAAATCCAAACTCTGAGCAAGGGAGACATAGGTGTTTAGGAAAGAAGGAGGAAGCTCGACCAAGTATTGCTCCCATGCCACTAATAAGATCTGCAGCCTGTCAAAATCCCACAGGGCAGCGGCAACCGAACGTTCTCCTAAGCATCGTAGCTTGATCATCGATGATGTCGACGCGCATTGTCTTCATTGGGATAATGTGCGGTGATTGTAAGTAAAGGAAGTGCCTATTGTAGCGTCATCGTAGGCACATGGTACTTATCGGGACTAGGCATACACACGCGGCCGCGCATGTGAGAATCCTCTCGTTATTTCTGTACGTTCTATGAAGCCTTTCCACCGCCGAGCTATTTGAGATTAACTTCCAACATAACTATAAGCTTGTATTTGCCTTTCTGGGCTGCGGTAACGGTGAAAATGGGGGAATAGTCTTGGTTTAATAGCCGGGAGATGCCAGGATCAAAGGAATATCGATGGCAGAAGATGTGTACGTACGGTTCCTAGCTTTTGTGTCATCCGGACGCATGTTAACTACGAAGAATAGTTAGAGGATGTTCATACTAAGGGTGATATGCGCGCATAATGCACAAATGACGGACCGAAATCGGAAGTCGTCGAGTTCGTTGAACTTCTGAAGTGATGTCAGTGTCATTGTCAAGCCGAAAAGCACATACACAGTACGGAATTCTACCTGGAGTACAACTTCAAGTATGTTGTTCTCTGTTGTTCTTCAGTAAGACAGTCAGACCATCTTCTTCGATTTGACAGCCAATATGTGTGCAATGCTGTACAATGGATACGTCGGCGCTGTTGTCTTGGCCGTGGTGTCCATCTAAATAGAAAGAGAAGGGGCCTGGGAAAGTGGATATAAATATTGCCGTGGGAATGCATTCGGAGGGAAACCCCGACGATATTTTACAATATTTGTTTTGATCAAAATTTGGAAATACAAACCAAAAAGAGAAATGAAAATGACTAAGCAAATGACTAATCAAATGACTATGACTAATCAAATGACTAAGCTTCTTGAAATGGTTTCCGTGCCCTCAAGTGCCGTGCCACCACCATTATTACTAAGCACGCCCGCGCCCGCGCGCACCTTGCCGCGCCACATTGGTGCATGCTGCACTGATTGCTGTGCTCCTGCCCTTTCCTTTGCTCCCCCCACTTTCCCCCCTCGATTTTTGGCCCCACCTTAATTCTGTATGTATTTAGGCACAGTGTTGCTTCATATTGACTGACTTTCCGCTTTTTTTGGCAGCCACTGCACCACTCCATAGTGTTTTCTTTGTATTTTTGCGCTTTTTTGGCTATTTTTTGAAGATCTTTGAATCCCTTCTGCACCTCCCTTCACTTTCCCCCCCTTGATTTTTTGCCTCTCTACCCTATTGTATGTGTTCAGGCACATTACTGCTTCATTTTCGCTGAATTTTCGCTTTTTTTGGGCAGCCACTGCACTTTTCTATAGTGCTTTTCTTGCATTTCTGCAAGTTTTTTTTGGTTTTTTACAGGTTACACCCCTTGGACACCCCCTGGACCTTGGACTCTTGGACTCTTGGCTCTGGACTCTGGCTCTCTGGCTCTCTCTGGCTCTTTGGCTCTCTGGCTCTCTGGCTTTCTGGCTTCTTTGGGTTGTGTTTAAGGTAGAGACTGTGTTTTTGGCTGCAGCCGTCTCAGGCATTACAGTGGCAGGAGAATTGGCAGACCAAGGTGAAGTGCAGTGAAGTCCTACCTACCTGGCCTCTCTTTACGAGTGTTTGCCGGTTGCCACACAGCTCTATATTAGAGTTGGGACCACTCTCTGTGCGCAGTGTGTAGGGGAGATTGGTGTGGCGTATTTTTCAGTTGCCCCCCTTCCTCTTTAGGAAGTAGCTCCATTATCAACTACCACTGTTCCCACCGATTTCGCTTCTTCTCTGTGTTACTGGGATAGCCCAGCTGGACCTAACAACCACTCTATTTTTTCACAAGATACAGCACAAATTCAGGAGGATCCATGTATGTCATTTTGCTTCCCCTAAAATGTGGCAGAATCTGTACTAATAAAACTGTTAAAAGGTCAACTCCCAACAGCTCAGCAGAGCAGGCTCGCATGAATGTGCGGCAGGCTGAGCGTGATGCACGTGCACTGGAAGGCCCAGAAAATAGGCGCATACCACTGCCTGCTGAGCCTCCTGCCCAACCAGTATATCACAACCTTCCTGCTCATTTAGAAGCCATGCGTCGGAACCTTCCTCCTTATTGCCACTCATTGGTAGGGGAAGGGTTAGACAACATGGAGCTCAGGAGGAAATTTGCATGCATTGGGCAATGTTGAAAATGGACATGTGCCCCTGCCTGCTGACCCTCCAGCCCAACCACTGTTTCCCAATCTTTATGCCAATTTGGAAGCAATGCGTGCCAGGCTTCCTCCTCTTCTGACTCCAGTTGGAAGGGGAAGACATAGACATGGAAATCATAATGGAAATAATAATCTGGCTCCTCCAAACCAGCAAAATATACAACAGAATCCTCCAATTGGTATTCAATGGATGCCTCCTATTCTACATCCAAATCCCAGACAGGTATGTGGTTTCTAAATGTTCTCATTAACCATCTTTTTAAATTCAATTTAAAGATTAATGTACCTAATATTGCTGCTGCACCTGCTCTTCCTCCCCATGTTCTTGCTCTTCTGCCACCATTCCAAGTTAATCAACAACATACTCCAAATGCTCAAAATAATGCTCCTGCTCCTGTTCCCCCTTTCCAGATTAATCCTGCTCCTGTTCCTCCTCCTCCTGTTCAGCCACTTCATGTATATCAACAACATCCTCCACGCATTCAACAAAATGCTCCAGCTCCTGCTCAACAACGTCACCCAGTTTTTCGATGGGTTCCTCCTATAATTGCTCCTCCTCCTCCTCCTCCTCCTCCTCCTCCCCCTCCCCATCCTCAACAACAACATTTTATTGAACAAAATCCTGCTGTATGTGTTCAAGTTATCTTTTGCCAATTATCATACTAATATATATATATATATATTATTATAGCCACCACTGCAGTTTCTGGATGAAAACATGATAGTCATTGACATACCAGATATTCCACCACCACCTCCACCACCTCCTCGCATTCCTATTGCCCGCCAACCATTTGATCATAATCGGCCAAAATTCTCCCTTGGACCATTCACTGATGTCTGCCCTGATTGTGATGCCTTGCATTGGAAGGCTGAACGTTTGACTTCATCTACCAGAGAGCGCCTTCATTTTGGAAGTTGCTGTCTGACTGGAAAAGTTAAACTTCCAGGCTGGGGACAATCACCCAGAGAGTTGATGGAGCTTCTTGCTAAGGATGGAAACAAGAATTTCCAGGACAACATTCGGCAATACAACAGTGCCTTTGCCATGACATCCTTGGGTGTTCAGAAACCTGCTTCCATCCAGGCAGGAGGTCCATACGTTTTCAAAATTGGAGGGCGTCTCACTCATTATGCTGGATCACTCCTGCCTCGCGAGGGCCTCCCCAAAAAATATGCTCAGCTCTACATTCATGATGGAGGTGAGGCACCTTCTGCTCAGGATCGAATTAATGGTCATCCTGCAAATCAAAATCTTAACATGGATGTTAATGTCATGAGAACATTGGAAGATGTTCTCTATCGTCATCATCCTGGAGCATCAGTGTATCAGAAGGCCTATGAGCTAATACGGAGGAACGAGAATCCAAATGGGAATTGTCGTCTTGCCATTTTAGCTCCTACAAACAAAGATCGACGGCGATACAATGTTCCAGCTGTAGATGAGATTGCAGCTCTTCTGCTTGGTGATGGTGATCAGGTTGAGGGACCTCGGGAGGTTATCATGCATCACATTGATGGTGGACTGCAACGAATCAGTGAGATCAATCCAATGTATTGGTCATTTCATTATCCAATCATGTGGCCAAGGGGTCAACTTGGTTGGGAGCGTGGCATTCCATACAATGGTGTGGGGGAGGTGGATGATGATGATGCTCTGCCTAACAGGGAACCAGGAGAGGAGGAGGATGCACCAACAACAAAGAAGCGTGACCATGTCTCACAAGCCGAGTTTTTCGCTACCACATCCATCCACGTGTTGGGCTGAATCTTCATCAATTCATGACAAAGAAGCTTTTCAGGAGTATATAGTGGACTCATGGGCATGTCTTGAGCAGTCTCGATTGCGTTGGATTGAAAAGCATCAAGATGAGATTCGCGCTGATACCTATCAGGGATTGGTTGATGCCATTTCAGCAAATCCTAATGTGCAAGGGAATGAACTTGGGAAAAGGGTAATTGTTCCCTCCAGTTTTGCTGGAAGTGCTCGATACATGCGTCAGAACTGTCAGGATGCACTGGCTGTCAATCGCCACTTTAACTTTGCAGACCTCTTCCTCACGGTGACCATGGATCCCCATCATCCAGATGTGAAGAGTGCCCTCCCTGAAGGGGTGGAAGCTCATGATCGGCCAGACATTGTAGTTCGCGTTTTTCGTCAAATTCAGCTGCAGATCATCCGCGACATCTACAAGGAGGGCATCTTTGGACGCTGTGTTGCACATATCCATACCATTGAATTCCAGAAGCGTGGACTGCCTCACATGCATCTGATTGTTTTTCTGGCTCCAGAGGACAAGTTGCGCACACCAGAGGACATTGACAGCTTGATAAGTGCTGAGCTTCCTGATCCTGACACTGAACCTGAGCTGTACAATTTGATCCTGAGAACAATGATTCACAAACCCTGTGGTCCTGGCAGCAATCAGTCATGCATGGAAGGTGGCAAGTGCTCAAAGGGATTCCCAAAGCCTTATCGTGATGAGACCTCTATAACTGATGATTCTTATTCGGTTCTTAAAAGGAGGGAGATCACACGATTTCAGCCCACTACCAGTGATGGCACTCCAGTGAATAACTGCTGGGTTGTCCCATACAATAAATATCTCTCATGGAAGTACCGATGCCACATCAATGTTGAATGCATTGCATCCATCAAGGCAATCAAGTACATTTACAAATACATTTACAAAGGCCATGATCGTGCTACAGTGGAGATTTTAAGAGATCCAAATGAGGCCAATACCTATATGGATGCACGCTATGTCTCTGCCTGTGAGTCTGTGTGGCGATTATTTGCAATGAAATTGCACAATGAGGTTCCAAATGTTGTTCGGCTGGCCATTCATCTTCCAAATGAGCAGTCTGTTCTATTTGATCAGAATGCTGAAGATTTGCAAGAGGTGGTGGACCGTGCTTCAACCAGGGATTCCACTCTTACAGCTTACTTTAAGGCCAACATTGAACACCCAGAAGCACGTGAGGTTTTGTACCAGAATATGCCCAATACCTTTGTGTGGAATAAAACTGAGCGCAAGTGGACTGTTCGGCAGCAGGGATTTGCCATTGGACGAACATACTTTGTCCATCCAAATGCTGGGGAGCGATTCTATCTGCGCACATTGCTCACAGTGGTAAAGGGAGCCAGATCATTTGCTGACCTGCGCACTGTTGATGGAGTGGAGTACCCTACTTTTAGAGAGGCATGTGTGGCCAAAGGTCTTCTGCAGGATGATGGTGAATGGCGAGAGTGTTTGCGAGATGCAGCTCAAATGAAGACAGGATATCAGCTGCGCAGCCTGTTTGCCATGATTCTTCGAGACTGTGCACCAGTGGATTATGTGGGTCTCTGGAATGAGTTTAAGGATCACATCTGTGATGACCTGGGACACATCATTCGAACTCGACTTGATCTTGCAGATCCTACAGATAATGACATCTATGATTATGGGCTGTATCTGATTGATCAATTTCTAACGAGTTCTGGCAAGTCTCTGTCAGAATGGGAAAATCTGCCACAGCCAACAGGAAACTGGCGTGAGCGAGAGCAGCAAGCCAACAACAGAAGGATTGACCAGGACAACAATCCCTTAATTGCATTATACAGTGCATATGATGTGGTGCAGCAGCATGCTTTGGCTCAGCAGCGACTGCCAACTTTGAATGAGGAGCAGCGGGCAGCCTTTGATCGAATAGTGCAGGCAATTGAATCAAAATCTGGGGAACTGTTCTTCTTGCATGGCCCTGGAGGAACAGGAAAGACCTATGTGTACAACACACTATGCTATTACCTTCAGGGGAGGGAAAGATAGTGATTGTTGTTGCATCATCAGGGATTGCTGCTCTTCTGATTGTTGGAGGGCGAACTGCTCACTCTGTATTCAAGATTCCAATTGACATCAATGAGACATCAATGTGCAATATTGCACAGAACTCTGATCTGGCTGGGCTGATTAAGAAGGCTGATGCTGTGATTTGGGATGAGGCACCAATGCAGCACCGACATATTCATGAGGCAGTGAGCCGCACTTTCAAAGACCTTCGTCGTGATGAGCGACCATTTGGAGGATGCACTGTGGTGTTTGGGGGTGACTGGCAGCAAATCCTTCCTGTGGTGGTGCGAGGGAGCCGACCTCAAATTGTGTCAGCATGCCTTCAGAGATCTGATATTTGGGCAGACATTTCAGTGATTCACCTGCGACGCAATATGCGACTGAATGTGGACAACCCATCTGAACGAGATTTTGCTCAGTGGCAGCTGGATGTTGGACATGGGGAGTACACAATTAATGACAGTATTCAAATACCAAACCACTTCAAGTGTGCTTCAAACACTGTGGAGTCCCTTATTTCAACTATCTACCCTGGACTTGATTCAGCTGAGGGGAATACAGATGAGTACTATGCTGAGAGAACAATTCTTTCAAGTCGGAATGATGATGTGGATGCTCTGAATCAGAAGATTCTGTCTTCATTCCCAGGGGAGTTGATATCATTACACAGTGCAGATAGTCTTCTGGATGATCCTGGGAATGAAGGGGAACTTCTTTACCCTGTGGAGTACCTGAACTCAATCAATTGCTCTGGATTACCATTGGCACACTTGGAATTGAAAATAGGGTGTCCAGTGATGGTGCTTCGGAACCTGAGTGTTTCAGATGGAGTATGCAATGGAAGCCGTGGAATTGTTACACAAATACGGAATCGAGTATTGGAAGTTCGGTTATTAACTGGGGACAAGAAGGGGTCTCGAGTGTTCATACCACGGATAAAGATTGAACCATCATCTTCACAAGTGCCATTCCGGTTTTGTCGACACCAGTTTCCAGTTCGACTTGCATTTGCTATGACGATCAATAAGGCACAAGGACAGTCAGTTCAACATGTTGGATTGGATCTTGAAATGGGGTGTTTACACATGGACAGTTTTATGTTGGAGTGTCACGGGTTCAATCTGTTGACCACCTGAAGATGATTTGGGATTCACGAAGTGAAGAAGCTGTTACAAACAATATAGTGTACCCTGAAGTACTACTTTAAGATTTAGTTTAGTATATTGTAAATATTGTAGTATATTTAAGTGATATTGGTATATATATGTATATAGAGAATAAATATGTAGTGATTTAATTAAAGGTATAAGATGATGAAGTGAGAAGAAACAGCAGGGGGTTTGGGGGGCGCAGCCCCCCAAGAAGAAAAAAAGCGGGGGTCTGGGGGCGCAGCCCCTCAGTGTGAAGAACTGGGATGAAGAAGCAGGGGGTCTGGGGGGCGCAGCCCCACAGCAAGCCGTCATTCGTGTGGAGCGGAGGAGGGAGCCGACAGGCTCCCGTTCCCGTAGCGGAGCACGGGTGTAAGGCTTGTTGAAGTGATGTTCACTAGTGATAACAAAAGCGCAATGTGATTATGTAAAGTGACTTTGTTTGCAGTGTAATCAAGCGTCAGTCACCTGTATACAATAGGGGAAATCAAACTTGGCTGTTTTGTTGTGCCAAGTAGTTTTTTGTTGCGTGGGAACTATTCGTTTTATTACAAATGGCTGATGGCTCCGGCGGAATTTTATCTGGGATTGAAGTTTGATTCCGAGTGAGTCAAGGAGTTCACGCGTGTACCTCCGAGTCCGAGTGAGCCAAGTGGCAAGCAGTCGCTTACTTCAACTTCAAGCTCCGACACAACATCGACTAAGTATGCTTGTAACAGTAAGTTGTGTCGTTTCGACCGCCAGTCGTTTCGTTTTGCCAAGAGGGCAAGTTTGATTTCCCCTAATGGATACATAAAGTTGACCATAAAGCAGTCGCAAACACTTCTCAACAGTATTTATCGGGTGTTGATTGTATTATCCATAGTTATTTTATTGATCTATATGAAAGCCAACCCACGAGTGCTTTTCTTTTTCTCTGAACCCAACTTTCATTACGTAGTCCAAAAACAGCACATCCTGCCGATAGAAATCCATGCAACAATATCATCAGCCGATGCCTAACATCTTTGCGAGGACAAAGGAGATACTTGTCAGTGAAATCACCTTATACCTATCCACTTCACCAGTGGCTCTGTTTCTGATTGATCGCTGTCGGTGACTACCGGGGTGTGAAATGCTTCGTCACCGGGGGTTGATTGATTGCAAATAACCTAGTTGGAATCAATACTTACCGTGTATTGGCGGTTTGGAATCAATTGTTAGTAGTTAGAAATTGTTTAATTAAAATCAATCCGAAATCAATAAGATGAATGGAATCATTGCGGTAACAAATCAATAAAATAAAATCAATTAGAAATAAAATGTATGGTCCCCAACCGTGCGCATAACGTAACTGTACAGCTACTAACCACGTCACCATAGCCGCTATACCACTAAGTCTTTTCTACGTAGTACACTTCGGGCTACTTAACTAGTAACTCGCTGTCATTCTATGGACTTGGTAAAAATTGGTAAAGTTAGTGATATATATTTCTTGATGTATCTTAACCTACATATTGTACCAGTACTATAGTGTGAGGCTCATTTCATCTACTTTCATGCCCCTACTAATGACATATTTTTATGAATTTCAACTAAGTAGTGACAGCAAGGTATTGGTTAAGTACCCAGAAGTATAATGTGTAAAAATGGCTTAATGGTGTATCAGCTATGGCGACGTGGTTAACAGCCGTATAGATACGTTATGCGCGTGGCTGGGGACCATACATTTTATTTCTAATTGATTTTATTTTATTGATTTGTTACCGCAATGATTCCATTCATCTTATTGATTTCAATATTCTTTTAAGCCATTGATTTCGGATTGATTTTAATTAAACAATTTCTAACTACTAACAATTGATTCCAAACCGCCAATACACGGTAAGTATTGATTCCAACTAGGTTATTCGCAATCAATCAACCCCCCCCCCCGGTGGCGAAGCATTTCGCACCCCCGGTAGTCACCGACAGCGATCAATCAGAATCGAAGTCACGACTCTCCACTTAGAACCGATCGAACACTCACTTTAGCTCATATTAAAATCTGTTGAATTATGGAATCTATTTAAATGATACTAGAACAAGTGTGATGATACATTTCTGCCTACCATGTCCAGCTTCATATCCCTGAAAACTTACTCCTTTGTCTACTTTCTCCACTTCATAGCTGTTACTACAATGGCTATCCTCACTAATGTTACTGTCGACGACTCTGGTATAGATCCGATAACTGGACAGTGGATCATCTACTCAAATGTTGGGTGGAATCAAGGACCTTGCCCTAGCTGTGCAGCGCAACCTGATAAAGCTCAAATGTATAATATGACGTGGCACGATGGTTCAGTAAGAGTTTCAAAGTAAATATAATAGCCTCGATGTTGGAGCTTATTTTAATGCGAAGTACTATCCTGCAGATTCCCCCAATGGAAATGCTACCGGGCCGCTTATTGCGACGTTTAGCTTTAACGGTATAATCCTCTACTATTTACTTTTTTCGGCTTTAATAAAGGCTTACAAGCTGGTCTGTAGGAAGTGCCATATACATATTCTGCACCATCGCTTTATTGAAATATTGGGGCATTAGCAACATGACTTTTTTAATAGATGGGGAAGTTGTGGGATCTTATGAAAGAAATATAGATGGAACTGCATACGAATATGAGTATAATGTGCTCGTATACTCTAATACAACTTTGTCTCATAGACCGCACCAATTTACACTACAAAATGGAGATTTCGGGTATAGCGGAAGCATGTCGTTCACGATATTTGATTACCTTATTTACTCGTGAGTCCCAAAGAGCATATAGTATCTTAATTTTCCCATTTAAATATATTCAGTTATGACAACGACTCGGAACCTGCGCCGACATCTACTGTAAATACATCGGAGTTTCAGGTATGGTTGGTGGACTGAAAATTATATGTCTAATACTAACCATGGCTCTTGCTAGTCTGCCAGTTCATCCTCAACATCGTCATTTGCTACTAGCACTCCTCTGGCTTCTTCCTCGGCGGGTTCATCACCAACACCGTCTGTTAATAGAACATCTCGACCACAGGGGTCTGTAAATACATCGGAGTTTCAGGTGTGGTTGGTGGACTGGAAATTATATGTCTACTACTAACCGTAGCTCTTGCTAGTCTGCCAGTTCATCCTCAACATCGTCATTTGCTACTAGCACTCCTCTAGCCTCTTCCTCGGCGGGTTCATCACCAGCATCGTCATCTCGACCACAGGGGTCGTCAAAACTGCTTATAGCTGCAGTATCAGGTGTGGTTGGTGGACTGGCAGTTATAGGAGTACTAACGTGGCTCTTGCTACGACTCCGAAAAGCAAGGCACAATGGGACACATTTCCCTTCCGACTCGCTTCGATTTATCTCATTGAACACAAAACCAGTGCCATACATCTTGAATAGTGCTTCATCACAAAATGTCGCAGAACATCGCGATGAATATTTGGCCACGCCTGATCTTGTTCCACGGTATAGGTCTGGGATACAGAAATCTGATTTGTATCAGACAAGCGATAATAGCACCACTCTGAATCGTCACTTCGCAGACAACGCGATTGTGGGAGATGGATACACGCAGAATAAAACCGATCCTCCGCAATATAGCTAGTTATTCACGATTTTTGTTTTTACTATTATTCGTCTTAGTCGTCGATATAGTTGACAGTTGGGTAACAAGTCTTGAATATCCCGCTGCATTGGCTTCGCTAGTATACTTTTTACCAGTGTTGGCAAAGTCAGTCAATGGAGGTCTGAAAGGTCTGTATTACTAATGGACTCTTGACGTATTGACCAGTTCGTCAATGCTTTAGACGGGGTCAGGAACTACGGTCAGTGCTTGCTGTCATTACATAATCAAGACTTTAGCGTTATGGACGAGTCCCTGAAAATTCGTGGAAAAATCCGCAAAATTCCTGTGGACGGGTCAGTTATTGACCGATAGACCGACAATCATTGACTTGAACCCTTTAGACCTACGAGGTCTGACCCGGTCATTGAAAACGCTGCTTTTTACAACAATATTATTCACCCCTGTCCATATGAGCTGTCGCCAAGATAGGCCGATAGCAGTATGTTACATCAGAGTCCTCTACGTATCGGATGCTGAAACGCAAGAAAACCTCCATGGAACACGGGAGCCTTAGATCAGAAGTCCTTGGATTCGTTGGGCTTCTGAAGTGATGTCGGTGTTATTTGTTAAGCATTAAACCGAGTAGAACGGTACGACGGTGGAGCTCAACTTCTGATAAGTATGTTGTTATTCAATGTGGCAGTTATTATTGATACTACGTTAACGTCGTCGTTCATATTGCGTGTATATGGATGTGGCGAGTGGGCTGCACAGTGTACACCTGGAGCCAACTCGAGTCTGGAACATTATTACCTTGCTTGCCAAGGTATCTCCCAGGTGAAAATGGGTTCAACGTTGTACATTTCGTCATTCACGTGATTTCTCTCACAGTCACATGTGCGCCTCGTTCTCGCTCCTGCTCTCTCTTTCAGATTTCTCACTCTCTCCCTCTATCTCTCTGTCTCACTCTCTCGGCGTCTCTCCCGGCGTATTTGGCTTGGGCTCAAAGGTCCCAACTGACAATGGCGGGTAGGTCTCGGATGATGGTGGTGGGTGCGTATTTGGCTCGGGCTCAAAAGTCTCAACTGACGATGGTGGGTAGGTCTCAGATGACGGTGGTGGGTGGAGATACCCGGAGAACTTTCGGAAATCCCTGTGACGCCGTCCTCTCCACATCTTTTTTCTCCCCTCCCTCTTTGTCAGCACGTCGCGCCGTATTCTCTCCCTCTCTTGTCATCGTCGTTGGCACGTCTGTTTTCACCCCGCCCCTACCCTCGTCAATGTCGTTCCACCTGCCGTTTTTCTTATAGAATGTGAGCACTCTTCCTCTCCTTTTATCATTGTGCTGTTTCCGTCTCGCAGTGTCCCCGTCGCTGTCCCGCCGTCTCTCATCATCATTGGCACGTCCATTTTCACCCCGCCCCTACTCTCGTCAATGTTGTTCCGTTTTACTTGTAGAATGTGAGTACTCTTCCTCTCCTTTTATCATTATGCTGTCTCCGTCTCGCAGTGTCCCCGTCGCTGTCCCGCTTCCCTGGCAGCATGAGCCTGCCCACTATGCTTGCCCTCCTTAATGCTTTGGTGTCTTGGTGGTCAATGGGCTGATGTTGCTATGTGCCCACGTCCTTCGATGGCCTGAGTCAATGCTTCCGCCCTGCTCGCTACTCGTCATCGACGAAATGGTAATGGCCGCGGCCTCTCTCCTTTGCCCCCATCCCTCACTTGTCCGTCCCAGTGGCCGATGTTCCTATACGCCCACCTCCCCCACCTATGCCCACCTCCTTCAACGTCCAAATGACTTGATGTGCATCACTCCTTCCGCCCTGCTCGCTACTCGTCATCGATGATAGGTCAGTGGCTGCAGCCTCTCTCTCTCTCCTGCCCCCTATTTCATATTCCAATACTCAATTCATCTCGCATCTTAAAGCCCAAATGTTACAGAAAAGCAAGGATATCAGTCATATAATTTACTATAAAATAGAGCAATGTACAATTGCATGTGTTACTAATAGTCTATGTCATGTATCTTATTTGCCAACATCTCCAAGGTATCAATAAATATATCCGGAAATTTATTTTTCTTTTATTTTTCCCTGGCAAGCAAGGTTTCTGTTGACGTAGTTGACCACTCCAAGTTCACTAGTGATAACAAAAGCGCACTGCGATCACGTAAAGTGAGTGCAATCAAGCACATGCGTTGAAACGAGCGATCATTCTGAGTTGATACTGTATACAAATTACAATGAATACATAAAGTTTATCATAAAGCTGTCGCAAACGTTTCTCAACAGTGTTTATCGGGTGTTGAGTTGTATTATCCATAGTTATTTTATGGATCTATGGAAGCCAACCCACGAATGCCTTTTTTCCGAACCCAACCCCCATTACATATCCTGCTAGTTATTGTAAGCAGACATAGCCCAAAAAAAGCACATCCTGCTGATAGAAATCCATACAACGGTGTTATCAATCGATGCTCAACATCTTAGTGACACCGCGGGCAATTGCTTCTATTCCTTTGATGATATTGAGAAGATATAGTGAAGTCAAAATATTTTCGTCATATCATCTCAATATTATTGATCTTAAAATATTTTTCATCATATCTTCGCACTTATAGAGGCAATTTCCCGCGGTGTGAGGACAAAAGAGATACTTGTCAGTAAAATTACTTTATACCTATCGACTTAGACCCGATCAAACACTCACTTCAGCTCATATTAAAAGTTGTTGAACTATGTAGCCTATTTAAATGATACGAGGACAAGTGCGATGATACATTTCTGCCTACCATGTCCAGCTTCATATCCCTGAAAACTTACTCCTTTGTCTACTTTCTCCACTTCATAGCTGTTACTACAATGGCTATCCTGACTAATGTTACTGTTGACGACTCTGGTATAGATCCGATAACTGGACAGTGGATCATCTACTCAAATGTTGGGTGGAATCAAGGACCTTGTCCTAGCTGTGCAGCGCAACCTGATAAAGCTCAAATGTATAATATGACGTGGCACGATGGTTCAGTAAGAGTTTCAAAGTAAATATAATAGCCTCGATGTTGGAGCTTATTTTAATGCGAAGTACTATCCTGCAGATTCCCCCAATGGAAATGCTACCGGGCCGCTTATTGCGACGTTTAGCTTTAACGGTATAATCCTCTACTATTTACTTTTTTCGGCTTTAATAAAGGCTTACAAGCTGGTCGGTAGGAAGTGCTATATACATATTCTGCGCCATCGCTTTATTGAAATATTGGGGCATTAGCAACATGACTTTTTTAATAGATGGGGAAGTTGTGGGATCTTATGAAAGAAATATAGATGGAACCGCAGACGAATATGAGTATAATGTGCTCGTATACTCTAATACAGCTTTGTCTCCTAGACCGCACCAAATTACACTACAAAATGGAGATTTCGGGTATAGCGGAAGCATGTCGATCACGCTATTTGACTACCTTATTTACTCGTGAGTACCAAAGAGCATATAATATCTTAATTTTCCCATTTAAATATATCCAGTTATGACAATGGCTCGGACCCTGCGCCGACATCTTCTACTGTAAATACATCGGAGTTTCAGGTGTGGTTGGTGGACTGGAAATTATATGTCTACTACTAACCGTGGCTCTTGCTAGTCTGCCAGTTCATCATCAACATCGTCATTTACTACTAGCACTCCTCTGGCTTCTTCCTCGGCGGGTTCATCACCAACACCGTCTGGTAATAGAACATCTCAACCACAGGGGTCGTCAAAACTGCTTATAGCTGCAGCATCAGGTGTGGTTGGTGGACTGGCAATTATGGGAGTAGTAACGTGGCTCTTGCTACGACTCCGAAAAGCAAGGCACAATAGGACACATTTCCCTTTCGACTCGCTTCGATTTATTTCATCGAACACAAAACCAGTGCCATACATCTTGAATAGTGCTTCATCACAAAATGTCGCAGAACATCGCGATGAATATTTGGCCACGCCTGATCTTGTTCCACGGTATAGGTCTGGGATACAGAAATCTGATTTGTATCAGACAAGCGATAATAGCACCACTCTGAATCGTCGCCTCGCAGACAACGCGATTGTAGGAGATGGATACACGGAGAGTGAAACCGATCCTCCGCAATATAGCTAGTTATTCACGATTTCTGTCTTTATTATTATTCGTCTTGGTCGTCGATATAGTTGACAGTTGGGTAACAAGTCTTGAATATCCCGCTACATTGGCTTCGCTAGTATACTTTTTACAACAGTGTTATTCACCCCTGTCCATATGAGCTGTCGCCAAGATAGACCAATAGCAGTATGTTACATCAGAGTCCTCTACGT
The DNA here is from genome assembly GCA_025738555.1 of Cyathus striatus. Taxonomy (NCBI): domain Eukaryota; kingdom Fungi; phylum Basidiomycota; class Agaricomycetes; order Agaricales; family Nidulariaceae; genus Cyathus; species Cyathus striatus. The sequence continues at coordinate 1,575,214 of JAOVFP010000011.1, forward strand.
ATCGGATGCTGAGACGCAAAAAAACCTTCATGGGACACGGGAGCCTTAGATCAGAAGTCCTTGGGTTCGTTGGGCTTCTGAAGTGATGTTGGTGTCATTTGTTAAACATTAAACCGAGTAGAACGGTACGACAGTATGCTGAAGAGGGAAATGGGAGGTTGAAGGTTCCTTATTCAAAGGAATGCGAGCCGTTGGCGCGTCCGTCCAACGTTAAGGTTCTAAGTTTGGGGAAAGAGGGTGTTAACGATGTAAACAAGAGAGGTGACGACGTAACGAGAGAGACAGAACTTCGAGACGAAGTTCTGGGGTTTGAGTGAGTAAATTTCCGAAAGGAGAGTCGAGAACGAGCGAGACGACGAAGAAACACGAGACGAGAGACACCGAAAGAGAGAGAGAGATGGGGGGAATTTCACTGAATTATTAGAGATGTAGATACACGGTTTATATAAGAAAAATGGGAGAAGGTTGTACCTAAAAGAGCGAATAAAATTTCCTAAGGCCAAGAGTGACCAGACAAGTGTTTCAAGGAGAGCTAGCAAGGGAGGTTTGTATCTAGAATGTGAAGAGAAGAGAAATGTGATATGAGGAGAAGTAGAAGATGTAGCGATGTTGGATAAACGAAGGTGATATGTTTTGCCGATGTTGAGATCTTCAGTTTGTGAGCGAGTTCCGCTGTCCCTAGCTTCGCGTGTCCATAACCGAGTGCCTGTGTTGCTAATTAGCATAATATTTCGTCCGGCGTTGGGGGAAAGTCGGTCCGATATCGAGGGCGTCGGGGGGCATTGTACAGACGGAGGTGAAAGGTGAGTTGGCGACGTGTACGCATTCGAGCTTCAATTACGTTGTAGATCACGTGACTATGACGCGTCTGCAGAACTCGCTAATGTGTCGATTCCACCACATCAGCAAGGCACGTGGATCTTTCGCGCGTCTTTGTCTTTACAGCGCGTGTTTTATCTTTTCGTCCTTGAATTTGAACGTCTTTAGCAGTATTTACGCAGTCTTTGTGAAATTTATTGTCTTTCATTTTAGTGAGACACTTTGTTCGAACTTCAACAATGTCAGATATATGTTAGATGATTAAAGTAAATAGTTTCATGGTAACAAGCTATGTAGTATTGAAATGTCCAGTCAGAGGTCCCAGTCTACCTTCAATACTTACAGTGACGAGTTAGGGTAACATCTAACAGGCATTACTGATATGAAATAAGTTCAAAATTCCATCCGTATTTATTTCCATACTTATGGCTCATGCTCGACACTCCCAGTATGGCCCAGGCCTTCAGCTTGATCAGCAAGTAGCTAGGCGAAGTCGCTTTTGAGTCGGGTCTCGGTCGAGCACAAGTCGAGCACAAGTCAGGAGGTCCAGACCATGTTATTTGAAGCTCCGCCCCAATGAATTCTTGGATCCAACTGCTGTAGCGCTGAATGGCCTTGTCCCTTTCTTCCTCCCCCGCTCTGCTTCACCATGGATGCCCCTCAAAATCCTGCCGCAACAGCTTCCTCCGATGGTCAATATCTTCAAGTTTAGTATTATATTGACTGCTATTGCTCGCTTCGTTCCTGTTTAAAGTTCAGGCTCTTATCAGGTCTGGCTACTTCTGTGCTCACCTCTGTCGCGACTCGCATCTCACAACAAAGCTACTTCATCTGTCTGTTTTCCAAATCTGTGGTAGTATCTAATGGGCTTCATCTCATTCATCTTGGCTGTCTCAGCATGAACTCGGTATCTCTCTCAGTGTATGCTGCCTAGGTCTGTCACCACTGCTGCTCATGCCATGCTTCCAAATACATGCTGTGATGTTGTTCAGGTCACTCCTTTTATAAATCGCATTTTCTCACTAACATCCTTACCCAGATGATGACTTTCAGTACAGGTGCTTGTAGTGAGGAATGGAAGAGTGCCAACTTGAGATATTGATGAAATGGTACGCTATCTTTCGATGACTTTTGGCAGTTACACTGATGTGTGATCAACATTTATTTTAAGGGATGCACTGGACCAAGGTTATCCAAGACCTATAGGTAATGAAAGGGCTGGCAATGTCGATATGGGAATGGATGTGAAGTCACAATTTCACTGTTGGTAACTTACATAGTGTTTTTGGATGTACTGTGTACTTAGCATTACATGACAATATATTTTATTCCTCTTATTTCATGTGAGATCGAGCCATACATATATAATATAAGCAGAGAACATTGAAAAGTACTGATGTCTTTCACGGTATTTAAAAAGACATAAAGACCTTAAAAGACATACATGCTGCTTTTAAAGAAAATTGACCTAGCATTAGAAAGATGTTGATGTCTTTGCACTTTAGTGTCTATATGAGTATTTTACATCTTTTGTGTATTTCAAAAGACATATAAAGACGCGTGAAAGTTCCACGGGTTTTCCTGATGCATGCAGGCGGAACGCCTGCTCTACAATGCTAATCCTACGTACTTATACCTGGGGCTCAACAAGTTCTGATAAGTATGTTGTTATTCAATGGGGCAGTCTTCAATGTGGCGGTTATTATTGATACTACGTTAACCTTGTCGTTCATGTTGCGTGTATATGGATGTGGCGACTGGGCCGCACAGTGTACACCTGGAGCCAACTCGAGTCTGGAACATTTCGTCACTGCGTTGAAATTTGAAAATTGAGGTGAGATAATCATCACAGACAAACAAATACAGCAGCAAACATGTGTACATAGTTTTTTTTATGTGTCACAGCTCGGTTGAGAGGCCCTCAAGCACAGCGCTCAAGGCTCAACACAACCAAAAAACGAATCCTCAAATTAAAATTTCTCTCATTGATCTACGAAAGCCACCCTCGAACATCTCAGTTTAGTAACTCATCCGTTTTTGATTTATAACAGGATGGCCCTGCCACTTGTAATAACTTACATACTTGAAACATACGAGACCAATACGAGACCAAGTTAGACGATACCGTTCAGTCTCGTATCCCTGAAAATGTTCTCCTTTATCTACGTTCTTCAGCTTATGCCCATTCTTACAAGGGCCGTCCTAGTTAATGTTACTGTCGATGACTCTGGTACAGATCCGATATCTGGAGAATGGATTACTTACACAGCTGGCGGATGGAATCCAAGTCCTTGCTCCACTTGCGTAGCACAACCTGATAAAGCTCACATGTTTAATATGACGTGGCACGATGGTACAGTAAGTGTTCAAATAGATCATAACCTCGATATTAAAGCTTACAGTAATGCGAAGTACTATCCTGCAAATAGCAGCTTAGGAAATGCTACTGGGCCGCTTAATGCAATGTTTATATTTAACGGTATATTCCCCATCTATATGTTGTAGTTTCATTGAAGACTTATTAACTGATTTATAGGAAGTGCTATATACGTATTCTGTGCAATTGCTTTAGAATCCGATTTTGGCATTAGCAACATGACCTTTTTTATAGATGGGGAAAACGTGGGCTTTTATGAAAGAATTCTATCTGGAACAGCGGATGAATATGAGTATGATGTACTCGTTTATTCTAATACATCATTAGCTCCAAGACCACACCAGTTTACTCTACAAAATGGAGAATTTGGGAACGAAGGAAACGTATCGTTCACGCTCTTTGATTACCTCATTTACTCGTGCGTACCAAGAGAGCATATAGTATTAACACTCCCCGCTTACATGTGTATAGTTACGACGACGGCTCGGAACCCACTCCAACATCTTCTACTACTGAACCACATGCGCCATCAAAAATTGCTACAGTTGCAGTTGCAGGTGTGATTGGTGGACTAGCAATAGGTCTACTAACTTGGCTCTTGCTACGATTCCGAAAAGCAAGACACGATGGAACATATAACCCTTTCCACTCGTTTCGTTCTACTTCAAGCAAACCAGTTCCGTACACTTTTAATAGTACTTCGTCACGAACGGTCATAGAGCCTAACAGTGAATATTTAGCTATGCCTGATCTTATACCGCGGTATGGAATTGGGATACAGAAATCTGATGGACACTCTGCTCAAGTCTCATAGCCGTTGCCTCTTATCATTGCATTTCAAGCACTGAATAATAATACTGCCAACGTATGCAGTTATGCGACTCAGAGATGTAGACAGGAATATGGGATCTCCGAAGTGTAGTTAATAATTCTATATTTGTACACATGTTCATGTAACTTCACACTATTTAATAATTATGTTTTACAATGCTGTAACAAGTCTCAAGCAACTCAATTCCATGCTGGGCTCCTTACTAGTGACTTAGGGTACATTGAGGGAACAACGGGGTTATCCACCCCTGTCCATCTGTGCTAGGTCGCCAAGTCTATAATGGCAGTTCGTTGCTGAACTTCTGAGTCACTGTGATGTCAAGCTGTCAAGCTTAGAAAAAATATTTGGTCCTATCTGGCTACTACAAGCATTATCCCGAACCTGAGTCAACGCAGAAGCTGTATGCAGTTCGTGTACTCCTTGATACGTTTAAAAGACCTTCAAATAAATTTATGTTTAAATCAATATTACTAAATCATCTCGACTCTACTCCCGAGTCCGGCTTCAGTAGGTATGTACTCAGTGCTCAACGAAGCTTCTTAGTAACGTCCTAAAATATGCTTGGATCGAAGTTCAGACCCGGTCCGGTCCGTGCCCCACCGAAATATCTTATAACAATGACTCCTTTCACTGACAAAAAACAGAGCATCTTTTCCTGCTATGCTCTCATATTTTAACGCTTGTTTTTCTATCTTTTTTATTTATTTCATAAGTGTTACAATGGCTGGAGTCCTGGTTAACGTGACTGTTGACGACTCTGGTTTCGATCCGCTCTCTGGAGAGCGGATAACATATACAACGGGTGGATGGAAACAAGGGCCTTGTTTTCTCTGTGGAGCAAATCCTAACAAGAACATGATGTATAACAATACATGGCACGATGGTAGTGTGAGTTCCTCAATGAATATAATTATATGTCGATGTCATAACGAATTTGTTGCTATTTAAAGTTTTACCCTACTGATTCCGCTTCTGCGTCAATGGGACCGCTTAACGCAATGTTCGTGTTTAACGGTGCGGTGTTCCAGCAGATGTTATTGTTGAGTTGACGATGACATCTTACAGACTTACATATAGGAAATGCTATATATGTCTTCTGTACCATAGCACCTAACTGGTATAGCAATATGTCATTTTATATTGACAGCGAGAGTGTGGGAGTGTTTGAAATGACAGCTCCTGAAGAAGATGCAGACTATGAATACAATGTTCTAGTTTATTCCAATTCCTCTATGACTGCAGGACCACATCAGTTTACGCTTCAGAATGGACAGTTTGGGAATGGTGGAAGTGTATCACTGACACTCTTGGATTATCTTATCTACTCGTAAGCATATGATTATTTTGCAGTATATATCGCTTAATTGAAAATACAGTTATGAAACTCACGACGTGGAACCTTTAACAACTTTTTCTAAGGTAACATCCCCCACAATGGATTTGCCGTCGACAACATCCACTCCTCGAATCACTCCTCAGCTCAAGCAGTCATCACAGCCTGTCAGGAGTGTAATCATAGGAGTAATTATTGGAGTTTTCGGACTGGTAACTATAGTTTTGATAACATGGTTCTTTCTAAAACTCCGAAAAACTGGAATATCGTGCAACCTGGGACATCTGCGCTCCTACATCTTCAAAAGTAATACAACACAGACCACTATAGAACACAGTGGCATTGAATATCTGACTACACCTGATCTTGTTCTGCAGTATGGAATTGGCATACAGAAGTCTAATTTGATCCAAATATTTGACGGAAATACTGTACCGAATCATCGATTCACAGCCCAAGCTTCCCAGCAGGCTTTAGGCATTAGTAGCGCTGTCGTTGGTGACGAAATGCAGACAGGATCACTTCCCCCGATGTATAGCCAGCTGTTTCCAGTAACAGATAACTAAGACCGACAAAACTGTCCGTCGTTCGCAGTTATCTGTTTCGTTAGTTTATTGTAGCAACGACTTCATCGAGTAGACGTATTTATAGTTAATATCATTGAAAGCAGAGTAAAATGTCCCATAATTGTGGCATCACATTCAGTATTCACCATTGCTGAGCAGTGTTATATCTTTGAAAATGAGCAGGGGTCTTCACTCGGAAACTGAGGTGCTGGGGGGTCTGGGTTGCTATGTCACTTTATTCAAAGAACAACTGCGGAAAACTAAGTCTAAGTGAACTTGAAAGTTAACAGTGTGGCCATCATAGTTCTACTAATATGGTTCTGGGTGCGAGGCTATGATATCAGGGCTGTCAACTTTTTGAGTTACCAGTAATTCGAGTGGAACTTAACTTAGGAACTTACTTGTGACTCGAAAAATGTATTTTATCTTGATATGTATGGTATATGACAGACATTCTGTGGCCTGTATGGATCACCACCACTCACTCCCATGCTCACCATTGTGCCTCTTCACACATAATTTCCTATGCCACTGAATGTCATTGTTTACATATTTGAGATCAATATTGTGCTACATGTTGTATTTTGAAGAGGATGAATACTGCTTGGTGGTATCCACTCAATGAAGAAATTGTACGAGTGGCCAGCACATCTGTCTGACCTCCAGATCCTGATGAGCTCACAAGTGAGGTGAACTGAGGGGGAATGCGAAGCTGGTATTCACAGATGGGTAGGTATGACATTTATGTATGTAAATGAGGTCATGTGAGTGACAGTGTGTAAGTAATGAGGTACAGAGATGAAAATGAATGAAAACCACATTTTGCAGTGCAGGCAGAATGCATGCTCTACAATTTCATGGCACATTTGATCACATTCATACACCCATCATGTTCATACACAGTGAGCACCTATTATTTTCTTCCATGGCTAAATTTTTGAGTAATTCATTCTGATTTTTTGTGAGCATGAGTTTATATTACTTACTGCCACAGTTCAGATAAACCACAGATGAAAAGTATATGAGAACCTGAGATAATTATTAGGCATTCTAAATTTTATGTAGGCACAGTGCATTATAATTATGCAAATAATGTCATATTACAAATAGAAGGATATGTTTTTATTGTATACAAAAAATGACAGAAAGAGTGCAAAAATTGAGAGAAGAATGCATGAAATACATGCTCACTGTTGAGCATGATGATGGAAGAAGTGTGACACAATCATCATCAATGCATCAGAAGTGAGTGGAATGATTGGGGGTTTGATAGATGATTTGATAGCACTATTTTTACAGGGGTGGGCATGGGAAACAATGAGCTGAGGGATCATGACAACAGTGAGCACAATTGTAATGTATGAGTTTTTTGTAATGGAACTTGGGTGGAACTTTGAATGGAACCCAACTCAAATTCAAGTGTCCTTAAGTGTCATCTATCACTCAAAGGTAACTTAACTGACACTTGAATTCATAAGCACAGAACTTAAGTACACTCAATGGAACTTAACTGTTGCTTATTTTGATTTTTACATGTGTGTAGCATACAGGTTACATTATTTAATAGTGCAGATATGTGTTCATTGTTTCATAAATTGTGTGCAGACATGAATTGTATGTAAATTATAGAATTTGAATACCTCTAATGAACTAAAAATTATTATTCACTTGAGGGAACTTAACTTTCAAAATATTACTCAAAACAACTTAACTTTCAACTTGAGGTAGCTCAACTTGGCCACTTAACATTTTCACTGTAACTTGACTGTAACTTAATAACACTTCACTGTGCACTGTTTTCTGCTCTCTCATGCCCCACCTCCCATGCCCCTTGTGGGATGGTAAGTGTTGTTGAAGGGTAAATGAGATTTTGGGCAAGTGCGAGTGCATCTGTCAGTTGCTGGTGGCTTTGAATTGAGGGTTTAATCTTGATGATGAATTTGAGATAAGTCTGAGAGATGTCAGACTATGAGTTTTGATGAGGTATCAGTTGTTGAGAGTGAATATGAATGGGATGGATGGATATTGTCCACCCAAAGGTGCTCTTCTTAAGCTACTTTACCTTTGTTGAGCAATGGATGATGGATGAAATAGATGTGATGTTGTGTATTCAACTGACAAAAGGAGTGTAAGTACAGGGGAGGTTTATATACATAAAATACCTAAATGAGTCATGTAAAATTTAGACAGTAAACTAATGTAAATAAAAGCATAGCATTTATATGAGTGCATGTGGCAATTGTGTGATAGAGTTGTTGCCTTTGGTTCCAGTGTTCCGATACACTTTTGAGGGCATAGTGCATGTTTGCCGGATCGAGGGTGTTTGGAATCAAGGGTGTTTGTTCTTAAGGTTGCTGAGTAAGTGAGTCACGTGACCCAAAGCATTTGACTTTGCTTCGGCATCTTCGTTTAGGTTGACTTTGAACTTCTGCTTCACTTACTCATTACTTCTCTTTTGATATTACAAAGTCCTATTTCTAATGGTTAGTAAGTATTTTCTTTATTGTATTGATGATGATGATTGCTCCAGATTTGATCATTTTGTGACCAGGCCAATTACATTGCCCACACCCTGCCCATTATTTCTGCCATCACAGCTGTCTGCAATCCCACTCAACATTTTCCCATGCAATTAATACACTTTTCTAAACAAATCATATATTCTATTCTGTATACTGCACCATAGCATAATCTATTGTCCAAAGCATGGAACACATTATAACAGAAGACAAAATAAATATCCAAATTACATCTTTCATAAGTTTATTTTCATTAGTACTTGGTATAATATGGCCCATTATGTATATAATAATTTATTTTAAGGGATGTGGATGCTGCTGTTAACTTGTAGCATTACACTAAGATAATACACCAAAGCTCCATACATGGCTTGACATACCATATAAAACCAAGAATTTATATGTGAATTTGCCACTGCTTGACATCATCAGATAAGGGTAATGTCATATCCCATATCACCTACCTCCAGACTCCTATGCCATTACTCCACCTTCACCTTTGTTTACTCCAGACTTTGATTATGTTCTTAATATTACTTATTGATTACTGTACATAGATTACTCTCGTTTCCTTTCTTCCATTCTACTGAGTTATCCCCTCAGTATTGTAGTATACATCTCATAGTGAGTCACTTATCATTCTTATGTGTGCCACTATCAGTTTTACTTTACACTGCCATACACGCTCACTTCTCCGATGTGTTTTATTATATTTAATTAGTTATAGTCTTCATTCTATGTACGCCTACCCTGACTGTACTTCTCTGCTGGCCTTGGCCAGTGGCCTTTACTTACTCCGAGTCTCTAGTATTTAAGTAGTACTCAATTTGTACTTAGACTTTAGTTTCGTATTGAACTATGTCCTCACCCTTTCGTCTGACTTGAGTTACACCTCTCATCTTCCGTCTCTTGTCTTCTTCGAAGGGCTTGCCCTTACTCCGAAATCCAGGACCAGGAATCCCAGGGGTGCAGCACATAAGATGAAGATGAAGTCCTACCCCCTGAGTTCTCGTTCTCCACTTTCATCTCGTACTCACCCTTGCTTCTCCATAGTCACCCTCTTGTACTCCGCCGCCAAGTAAGGTAGGGGCACAGTTGTGACAGGTAAGTATATCATATATGATGTACCACTCTGGAATGGCATGCCCATTAGCTCACTGATACTTTGCTCACATAGATTTCCATGAACAGTTAAGATTTTTGTCACACCTCAACACCTCACATGGCCCTTCAAACAGAAGGTCCAAGTGTTCAAGGCCATCACACTGAAAAGTGGCAGACAGTTGGTCATATGAGTACAGTAATTATTATACTAGTTCAACTAACATATATCACTCAAATGCCTGTGAAGTGTGGATGTGGACTGTGAGATTAATCATCTAAGATGCATGATTTTACATACATGTTTAGCACAAACTTGATCACACAATGAAAAAGAAATTTTGGAAAATTTTAGATCTGATTTCTTATTTTCCAGTGTATTGTAGAACTGTTATATCTGTGTCCGGATACATCGTGCCGACGTTCCCATGTGACCTTCTAACATACCCGGTCTGTTCGCAGAATGTACCCGCTTCGGGTTTACACTTCCCGATGTTCCTGCCCGGGAACGTACCCAGAACCCGTCGGGTTTTCTATTGGATACTTCGGATACGTACTTTCTCTTATGACGGCCTCACCGCGTCATCATTCTATTACTCCTCTCTTCCATTCCTACTTATACATTTCATTATGGCCTTTGTAGATTAGTTCCTTATTCTTCATTCTGAGCGCATCATTTGCACCCCTACTCCGCTTTGCCAAGACTTCATTTCCTACTTACTCCTTTGACTTGTCCTTTGTATAATACTTCTACATTCATATCTACAGGTTCCTACTTAGTATAAGTAGTCTTCCAGATGTAATAGGTAGTCTTCAGTATTTGTATCAACTCTGTACACTTTCTTCCTACACTAAGTTCCGAAACCTGCTCCAGGTTTTCCTTCAGGTTTCTCTCCCACTGCCTAGTGTAGTGGTGAAGCCCTCTCTTATACTCTGGAACGTTTCCTTACATTGGATATCGTCTGTTGTGAAATACGAACCATTCCCTGGGGATATCCAGGCAGCGCAGCACATACGCTGAAGCCACGGTTCACTTCCACACTTCCACTCTCATTCCCATACCCGTACTCACTTCGGGTTTCCGTTATAGTTCTCCCACGCCCTCCGGGTGTCGTCGCATTCATTTCCCAGTAGGAAGGGAATCGGTATGTAACAAGAACAAGCAATTTGCCTGCATAGCAAAACATGATTTCATTTTGTTTTCATATTCACACGTAGTCTTCATATAATCCTTATTAAGTACTTGTGCCTACATTCTTTCAATTGAAGTTGTTATCCCCCCCTTCACTTTCTCTTACAATTCACTAGGATCCTGGAGGGATAGACAGACGTCTTCCCAACTCGCATTTCTTTGTTGACCTGATACCTGCAACCGGGTATCCTCCTCTTCTGTATAAAGATAAACATCTGAATTACAGTGTTATACCACAACATTTCACTTATTAAACACTGACAATGCACATTTCTTTGATGTTGTATGGTTGCTTTATCCACCTACTCCAATTAATAAATGCTACAAAGGCCATTTTGGTTGATGTTACTGTCGATGACACAGTTCCAGACCCATTAACAGGACTGTGGATCACCTATACAACTGGCAGATGGAACAGAGGCCTGCCTTGTTCCAATTGCACAGTAAAACCTGATAAAAAGAGCATGAATAATATGACATGGCATGATAGCACAGTAAGTACCCAATGCTTAAATCATATCTGCGAACATTGTATAATATCTTATGCATATAATTATAAGTATTATCCAGCAAATTCTGATCAGCTTGCTACCAGACCGCTTAATGCAATGTTCAATTTTCATGGTGTATATTCTTTTTAATCATTTTAATAAAGCTGTCTTACAAGCTTGCATACAGGAAGTGCCTTATACATCTTCTGTGCATTTGCACCTTCACATAGCATCAGCAAATACCCACATCACAAATTTAGGCAATTAAGGTGGAAAAAAGCTTGCTTTAAGATAAATTTAGTTGAAAATAGTACCATAAGACGTCTTAGGCAAATAAGGAGAGGTCCCGTACTTATTTCGACTAATAATATTGGCATAAGAAGCCATTAGCTTGAACTAAGGTCATTTAAGCTGTAAATTAATATAATTTAATTACATCATCCTTCTTTATGTCATCACATTAGGAATATATTAGTTAGGTTTGAGCTCAAACTTAGTTGATTTAAGCTATGAATTAATCTAATTTAAATAGATATTGTTCCACTTTAATCATACATTTAGGCAGAAATTAGGTAGGCTCTTGCAATTTAAATTGCATATAAGGAGGGAATAGGTTTATTTCACAACAGATACTACCAATGGATATGCATGACTCAATATTTGCTATTAATCTACATACAATGAATGACTGATAAATGCAGCAACAATCTATGTATGGAATAACGAGGTGTCTATGTATCACTAAGAGCGATCATGAGTGAGTAAAGGAACTAGTTGAGCATTTGCTGAAGTCCATTATATTAAAATAGTGACAGGTTGTGGGAGCAGCAGAGGCGAACAGCAGTGGAGAGAGTTCAGACAACAGCAAGAATGTGAGAGAGAGATAGAGTGTGCGAGAGAAACAGAGCATGCGAGAGTTTGAGTGAAGAGCACGAGTGTGAGAGTGTGAGTGAAAGAGAAAGCACAAGAGGGGGCACAAGAGAGCGAGAGAACGAGAGAGAGGCACACAAGTGAGGGTGCGAGAGGGACTGAGGGAGAGAATGAGTGAGAGGCACGCAAGAGAGGGCACAAGAGGGAGAGAACGAGAGAGGGCACACAAGAGAGGGTGCGCAAGAGAGGGTGCGAGAAGGAGGGAACGAGAGAGGGTGCGCAAGAGAGGGCATGAGGAGGGAACAAGAGAGAGGGTGCACGAGCAAGGGCACGAGAAGGAGAGAAGGAGAGGGTGCACGAGCGAGAGCGCAAGAAGGAGAGGAGAGAGGGCACAAGAGCAAGAGGGCACAGGAGGGAGAGCACAAGAGTGGATAGTCCCTGTAGCCAAACTTCAAGCTTCAAGCTTCAATAGATGGATATAAGTAAAGGGGATGGAAGTACTTACTGGCACAGACACCCAGCTTGACAAAACATGAATCAAGTACACCCAGACAAGTTCTTGAAGGCTCGGATTGCTGAGTTCTGACTCCTACCACCCAGGACAGAAGATAAATGAAAGGTTGGAAGGGGTCTTGAGGGAGAGGGGAGAGCAATATGTGTACGCATGGCTTGCAGAGGTGGGTGGACCATGGAAGACGAGAGGGAGAAAGTAAGGGGAAGGTTTGGGGAAAGTTGAACGTGCTCAGAGTTCAAAGAGTTGAACGACGACGTGTCTGTGACGTGGAAAAGTCACGTGATAATCGTGTCAGCTTTCCAATGATTTGATTGGCTTAGGAGCTCTTCGGCTGAATATTTTGGCTTAACCTTAATGGCAGCTGTCGGACTTGCATTTAGCTACATCAAGACTTTGGAATTTTGTTGTGCATTACAGGTAGATGTATCGATAACATGTTGAATATTATAACTTTGTAAATGCATTTTGTTTTTTGAATCATTAGGATTATGTGTAAGGCCAAAGGCAGTACAGGTATTTATAAGACTCGTTACTCAAGGGACATACTTCAGTACTCTACCAAAACTCTACTATAATATAGTTAATAAAAGGTCAAATTAATAAGTATTAGTAGTTATATAGACCTACTATTGACCTAAATGCGTGTGAAGTAGTGCATTTAAGCCAAGATTAGTAGGCTGTACATGTGCACATTAGTACACTTAAGCCAAAATATATTACATTTAAGGATATGTATAGAAATATAAGGCAAGGGGTACACCTTAATTTAACTAACTTAACTAATTTAGTCAACGGGGAATTTGCTGATGTAATACTACTATGACATTTTATATTGATGGCGAGAATGTGGGTCAATTCGAACGGATACCACCCGCATCAGATTGGGAGTATAGTGTACTGGTTTATTCGAATTCATCGTTGGCAGCTAGGTCACACCAGTTTACGCTTACAAACGGACAGTATGGTTACAGGAGACAAAAATCATTGGTACTATTTGATTACGTTATTTACTCGTGAGTGTCTAGTGCACTGTGCACAGTACATTTTTTTGTTGTTTACAGGTGACTAGATATGAAGTCGATATAGAATCATTAACAACCTCTCCAACGCCAACATCTTCTACGATGAGTCCAATTTCGACACCATCGACATCACCCATATCTCAGGATGAGTCGCCAGAACGGGTTCGAACCGAAGTTGTGCGCGTCGTTATTCCAGTTGTTGGAGTAATCATCATATGTCTAGTAACATGGTACTGGGTATTAACGACTCTGTAGAGGAAGGTCTAATGGAATGCCGTTTGGCCTCAAATGTCCACCGTTTGGGTCGCGATCATGCTCACGCATTGCTGCAATGAACCCGTACAATATGAGAAATAGCTTATCCCAAACATTGTAGGACGTGGAATCGCCACTACGGGATACGTGGTTGCACAGGACATAGTTATACGGCAGGGCGTTGGGACACGTAAGCCCGGCCTCAGGATGGATGTACCAAGGACTGGTGATCGGAACGGTCAAGCAGAATCCCAGAGTCCTCCAGCGTATAATCAATATGATATCTCGGAGTTCCGTCGTTCTTAATTATATTTGTACTGAAGAAAACATAAAAATATCTAATTACATATGTTATATGCCAATATTCTGGCAGATCCAGATTAAAACGTTGCCAAGGAATGCCATTATAGTATCCAAGTAGCACTGATTTGGCAGTAGGGTAACGAGTATTATATGTAGATTGAGGTCGACTACGATGATACCCACCCGTGCTGCTCTAAAAATTGTCCGAATCAGGTGCGAGCAATTGCACTGAGTAGCCAAGATGAGTTGACAACGGAATGTCATGTAGGGGGCACCACAGCACATTATCGCAAGCTGAGACACGACGGGATACTACAGAGACAGAAATCTGTTGGTCACCTAGATCATTATCACTAATTTTTTTTCTAAATACTCATTGCATTGGGCGTTCAAAGTAGAAAGACTCGAGTATCATAACGTCCAGGCGTATTCTGCCGAAGCCACCACTCCTTCAATGTTCACACTCTTTCCAATCCATTCTTTAATTAACATACTTGCCTTTATATCTATTACAAAAGCCGTTATTGTCAATGTTACTGTGGACGACACAAACCCAGATCCATTGACGGGGGAGCGTATCACCTATATTCCAGAGACCGGATGGAACGATGGACCAACGTGTACCATCTGCTCGGCGGTTCCGGATGGGCGGCAAATGTATGCCAATACATGGCATGATAGTACGGTAACTTCATAATGTATTCGTTGACCCACGATGTGGAGGTGATTAAAAAATTCGCAGTTCTCTCCTGGAACTACCGCAGCACCTCCTACCGGACCACAAAATGCTACTTTTACTTTTAGTGGTAGGAGTTCGATGTTTAGGTCTCTGCTCTGGCTGATTATGCAACGCTTAGGAACAGCAATATACGTCTTCTGTGCTCTTGCTTTAGCAAGCACCAGCACATTTACTGCCTTCACCAACATGTCATTTTACATCGACGGCGAGACCGTCGGTAATTTCGAAAGAGAACCCCCTGGAGTGCCGGGTTACGAGTATAACGTACCTGTTTATTCAAATACAGCTCTTCCCCCAGGACAACACGTGCTCGTGCTTGAGAATGGGAACATAGGGAGTGGTGGGGATTTATCATTGACACTCCTGGACTATCTCATCTATTCGTAAGTATTTGGTTGGTGCAACATTAATCACATACAATCTTTGAATCTCTTACAGTTATGACAACAAAGAGGCAGGATCATCTTCGTCTCCCTCTGCTACTGTATCGGATGTGGAAACCGACACATCATCATTTACAACATCAGTGACAACAGTCACGCTGACTTCTACAACGTTCGTATTGCCTACAACCTTTTTGACCTCATCTTTGGTCAATTCCATATCATCGATCACGTTGTCAACAGTAACTTCCAAATCAGTGTCGTCAAACGCTGTGACATCTTTATCAACGTTGTCAACATTGTCAACGAAAATTTCTATCCCAGTGTCGTCTAACACCTCCACTGCGACATCGTCGTCAACACTGTCAATGGCATCCGAGTTTAATTCAACTTCCAGCACATCAACTAGTCCAACATCCTCAAGTTCACACTCATCTCGAGCAAAAAGGATAGGCGAGATCACGGCGAGTGTAACTGGTGGAGCTGTGGCTATATCCCTGATTATTTGGTTCTTGTTGCGGCGGAAAAGACATTCAGGCCGTAAAGATATTGACCCCTTCGTTATGACACGATCAGTCGAGGTGCCCCCAGAGAAAAGTAGCCCTCACATTCTAGAGCCCGAAAATGTATATTTAACTGCGACCGTTCACCGTAAGGAGCGTATTTTGGGAACGTCCCATCAGAATGTGGATTGGCAGAATCAGGGAAACATTCCTCAAGGGAAATATTACGGAGTTGATTTCTTAGATATGTGACTCTTTGCAGAACATTTCGCTGTTTGTTCGTCCTACCATACGTTGTATACTATCCTCGAGATTTATTCTCTACTTGAAGTGGTCATCTCGTATCTTATTGGGTGTTATAGAAATATATTCCAAGTATTTTCTAAAAAACATGCACCTTATGCATCCCCCCAGGACGAACTGCATGAAACTAGGACCATGTTCGAGAAAAACGGAACTGATTATAGTCAGTCACCTTACCTTATGAGCACCCTAATACAGTTAGCGGTATGCACACAATAACTGATGAAATTTGAAATCTCATAATTTCGTTAAAAAGAAGAACTTCGAAGATCTTTTGGGTATGCGAGAGTCAGGTCCAGGAAGACTGACTGACAGTGTTGTGACAGTAAGTGGGAAGAGATGCTTATCAATCAATGTGACGTACTTTGTAAAGCTTCAGCCTTCCGGCATTTACTGCCGGCTACCCGGAACCTGGTCATACCCAGAACCTGGTCAATCCTCATCTTGTCGCTTTCACAATCGCTTTCCGCCCAGTTTTTTTGTACATATTTGTAGTTAGCTATCATAGTAACACAATACTCAATTTTCGTGGTGAGAGCATATCTGGTTACTGAGAAATATTGCAATGAGTATGTGATTCTGATCAAAGTTGGCTAAATTTAGCATGCAGATTCTCACACGCTTTCTCGAAGACGATTTCTCTGCATTTTCCATCCCCATCCTTGTACAACATAATGTTGTGTAGCTATTTTCGAGCACCCTTTATTCAATGGAGCATCTTCTAATGTAATAATTGCTATATATCTTAGGTTATAATGCTAATTTTTAGTATAGTAGTAGTAGAATAATAATTTAGAGCATATATATGAAAATCAATACACCACTTGAACAACATGCCTGAAGAGACTAAGGCTTCTGGAAATGGATATATCTACATGAACCATCACAGAACATCATAGATCAGATTTTTTGCGATTTTATTTGCAGTGGTATGCATAGATATGATATGCATGGCTTATTTCATTCTTTATGGTCTATTTGAGAAGAATCTTAAGTTACAGACTAAATGAAGCCAATAATTCAACTTAAATAGGATATATCTATGTCTTAATATTGTAGCAAGTCCGCACGAAAGCTGTAGCTTCAATAGAAACATTATACAATGGCAATAAGACTGAAAACAACATACTCGTTAGCGACATCAATGAGTTCTAAGCTTAGTCAAAGCTTAGTAATTAATACTAGCCGATACCCTGTCAGGGTTATACATGTGCTGACCAGGTTCCGGTTACCAAAATCGTCAGGAGACGCCAGAATAAAAATATTCATAGCACGTTAAAGAGAACCTCAAAAATTCTGATTCAAAGTGTGATAGAATCTAAAATAAATACATAATGCAGCACATACATTTTATGTTCAAAAAATAGACACTGGAATGGACAATTCACATTTTACGCTAGAGTGACCAGGATCTAGATCGGCAGCAGTAATAGTATTTGTTGGTTCTATTAGCAGCAAACAAACACACACATGTACTTACATACACATACGAACGACGCGCGGTCCGACTCCGCAACCTTTTACAGCTGCTCTTCCACCGTCCACCACACTCCACCACAGCACTTCAGTCTTCTACTGACACTCATCATTCTCAGTCAAAAATATCGAAATCCCATGACATAAAATCAAAATCACGAAGACAAATATGGCAAAGTCCCATTATAACTCTAGAATCGGCATCCTTGCCGTGTTGTTGTCTCTCTCCACGCGGAAGTTTCGCTATGATTCCCTCAGCGGTCTTCGACTTCCGACAAGTCTATAATTGTAGCTCCGATGTGCCTGTGTTTGCTGCTCCGGGCTTCTCGAGCATTGCGTTCGGAAGAACTTGGAAATGATATCGGACAGCTGAGGCCTTCATGTGGATCTAGTCTATGAGGCTGGTCTGAGCTCTGAGGAAGAAGACATAGCCACGGTCGCGATATTTGTCTCCAAACAGCTCAATGTTGAAGGAAGAGCAATCTTCTATACAGCTCCGGTGTCTTATTCCTATGTGCTGAGCTATATACAACCACTTCTTGATGTTTGGAGTGATCACTTTGGGGAGGGGTAAAAAAGTAGGTTCGAATGAGCCTGAAATTCCGGAAAGAGAGTGGACTTTGTAATTGATATTCATCAAATTACATCGCTCCATCATCCTCCATGCTGAAATGACGGAGCCGACTTCTATGTATACAACATTCCGAACACATGATGCCGATGCCCATCGGACAGTGGATCCCGTATAAATAGGACGCGATTTCTAGTCTATCCTTCAGAGAATTACATCTCTTCAAACTAGTACATCCTCTTCAAGTCTTACACACACGATGTTCAAGTTTGCGCTCGCTCTTTTGCTCGCCTTCGCAGCCGGAACCAACGGTTTCAATGTATTCCGCGCTGCAAGCGACATTGTAGCACGTCAGGCTGCCCCAGTGCCTGTTCGTATTCACCCCGCCTCTGCTAGCAACCCGATAAAGTGTCTTGATGTGCGTGGAGGGCTCCTCGCTAATGGCACTCCTGTGCAGTTGTATGTCTCTTGTATCTTGCACGATTTTACTACATTTACTAAATTGCTGGTTTTTGTGAAGGTTCGACTGTAACGGAACCCCGGCCCAGAACTGGCTAATTCAGCCTGGTCAGACCGCCGTCCAACTTAACGGCACCAACTTCTGCCTCGATGCGGGATCCAGTGAGCACAAATCCAACTTCATTATTGGACACTAAAAGCTGATTGTGGTGTATAGCTCCGGGTAATGGAGTCCTCATGAAGATTTGGGAATGCTTCGCCAATCTCCCCGCTCAAGAGTGGTTCTTGACTACGGACAACCGCATTGCTCTCCTCAACCAAGGTTTGTTTGATGTCTCACTTGTATTTCAGGGAACTGACTCTATGTTTTACTTTTACATAGGTCAATGCCTGGACGTACCTAACGGCAACCTCGCTGATGGCACTCAGGTTCAGACTTTCCAATGCACTGATAACGATGCCAACCAAGTGTGGTTGGCATACTAATTTTAACGCTATAACGGACACCCAGAACACTGGATGATTTTAATTACTTACTTGACTTGCTTCCTTACTGATATTACGGCGCATTGTCACGATGGTTCCGTTTTTGGACTGTAATTTGTTCTGAATTTGCGACTTGTTTCGTGTTATTACTTCGTTTGTTTAGTCGTTTTTGCTGAAATGATTATTGTTGAATATTTTTAACGTAACTATGACTAAAAGAGATGAAATGTAAGTAGCCCAATTTGAAGAAGGCGCTGCATGGTGTACACACAAGAAGTACCAATTGAGCACTCGTGCCAAGAGTTAGGAGCAGCACAAGCTCTGTGATACGCCTCAACACCACTAAAAATATATGTATTGTACACGTAACGAGCGCGAGAAATAAATTGAGTACTAAAGATGGATACACTGGCGAAAGAAGACTGAGGCAAAAAAATAAGTGTGGAGCGAGAATAAAAAGTAAAGATGGTCTTCAACATATCTAAGTAGCCCACCGCGAGGGTCGAACTCGCAGCCTTCAGATCGCCTAGTCGTGTAAGAGTCTGACGCTCTATCCGATTGAGCTAGGCGGGCTATTATTTTACGAATACAAGTAGCACTCCTTAAAGAGTTGGGTATGGAACCGAGAGAAGAAAAAAGAACGAGACGGCTACCGTGACCCGTACGCATGAAGGAGCAGGTCTGCTGCGCATGCGTTAAACGTTAAAGTGTTAGAGACGATTCCACGAAAATGAGAGAATTCGATTGGTGGCGCAATTTCTGGAACGTGTATATAAGTAGCAGTACTACTACATACGCGACGCCCCAACTCCATCAAATCCAAATTTTAATCTAACTTAAAATTTTAGCTACACGTATAACCCCGACGTTTGGACTCAGATCCATCATCTCTCTCCTTGAGTCACCATCATCAACGTCGCCAAATGGAATCGTTTGGGCAACAAAGTCAGGAGCTGAAATCCAAGGACATTCCGCATGCCGCGCCGGATGTGACTACTTCTTTGCCAACAGAAGTACTCCTCCGTATATTCAAGTTAGTTTCTCTTAATCATCTCCAAGCCGCCTCCACATGCACAAACGCCTGTATTCACGAGGAAACTGGAACTTTGAAAACATGCGGCTGCGACGAGAAGGCAAAACGCATTCGGTGGAATGAAGAATGGAAGGTTATACAGGATGATAGGATATTTCCCTTTTGTCTTGCGAACGTATGTCAGCGGTGGTGCGAAATAATGCAAATCTATCCCGAATGGTGGACCAGATTCCGCGTTATTATGAACCAAGGCTCCCCTGCACGCATCCTGTTGAATCTTCGTCATCAGATTGAGCGCACCAAGAGAATTCTACCCTTGCAAGTATTTATTGTGAAACGCACCAGGGATGCACAGGAACTCGGACCAGACACCGAACGTACTCTCATCGACGACATAATAAAGATTGTCGGGCCTCATATGCGCCGAGTTGAGAAGATTGTCATTCAAGCTACGCATGGAAGCTCCCTTCCTCTTATTTCAAGCGGTGTCTTTTCTAATGCGACATCTTTGCTAAAAGAGCTGGAGCTGGAATGCACTTCGTATCCTGTCATCCAGTCGTTATCCACACCGATCCCCAGTGTTCCACATTTGGTTAGGAGTTCTTCCGTATCGAATTATGTCAATGTTATCTTAAGTGGTCCAACTTTCTTGGACGCCTGCTTGGTTCCAGAGTTTTGGACAGGGCTACTCTCAAGGTACAGCTCTATCGACCTTAAAATCTCCCACGTTAAAACGGATGAAAGCTTTAATGCAAACGACTTCGTTAGAACCGTATGCAGTGGAGAGGTGGAACTAGCTGTCCTCACGCTCGAAGATATCGAACTTCCCGAGGGCGATATTTGGGAAGATATTGAATTAAATGGGCCAGGCTATCTCTGCTTCATGTCAATGACCTCCACCTCGCTTCTTCCATTCTTTGACAACCCGGCGCAATTAGGCATATACCATTCTAGGACGACAGGAGTGAAGTACCCAAAGTCAGACGTATTGATGCTGGGAGATATAGCGGAGGATCAAGATATTGCCGACGCTATTATTAGTGTTGACCCGAAAACCCTTTATGTGGATGATTGTCCTGGCCTCGACGACTACGCTCTTGGTGCTATTGGTCACTTACAAGACGGCCTTGATGAAGACAATTGCTCTCGTCTTCGGGATGTAGAGATCACAGGGAAGACAAGTATCACACCACGTGGCTTAAAACAATTCATTCGAGGCAGGCAGCAGATTTCGAATAGGTATTTCACCGAGACAGACGAAGATATTCATAGTTTTGAATCCTCCGAAGACTGGGAATCTATACAAGATCACGAACCCGCTTATCTGCGTAGGCTATCATTCAGACGCACAGGTTACGAGCTATCTCAAGAGGACTTAGATTTCTTTAGTGAATCCGTACACAAATTCGAGTGGATACCGTGAATTTTATTTTGAAATGTCTTGATTAATAAGTTGAGTAGAGAAATTGGACTGTTGCACCCTTGATTTCACCTACTGTATGCTATTCTATTCTTTCACTTACAAGTTCCCCGATATACACTTCTCATTGGGTGTTCAAGTACTAGTACTCAATGGGAGCCTATTAGACACTTTAATATAGCCTTTAAGTTGCCTGGTTTTAGTAATGCTTCGCTCAATAGAACCTGTGGATCTCAACAACCACATACACTCTTGAAGATCAATTATTTGACATCCAGGTTGTGTTCAACGCAGGAGTTTCATCAGGTATTGAAATGCCTACGCGCTGGGATTTTAAATAAAGTTTATATCCAGCAATAAACTATCTTGGCGCTACGAAACAGCCAGGTTCGAATTTGAAGCTTGAAGTGTGAAGGAAAATATGCCAACTAGGTCAGGACTCCGGGACTCCGAACGCTATTGTGGGAAAATAGACACTCCCCGGCGATGGATCCAGTGCTGCTTTCAAGTGTGCATAGGAAGACTATAAGGTCCTGGATGAATGTGAGTCATAACGAATGGAGGAAAAAAAACTGGAATTTAAGCACTTCGGTGGATGTGGTTAGCTAGGATGAATGGTGCAGCGAAAAGAGCTGTCAGAAGTGTCTTCTTGCTAAGAATGAACATTGTTGAATGACGATGGGAAGTTCGATCTTGGCGATATACGATAGGACCCCGGTTTATCCTAAGAGAACTTAGATGCAAATACGGACAAAAATCGGGGCCGTAGGCCCCGAACTTAGAACGCATTCCGGACAATTTTTGCCTCTGAGACCATCGAACTTAAATACTATTCCCGGACAAAAATGATCTACCCTGTGTAACTTAGATTTTTATCCGGACATATATCTCAGCGGTTGAAGTGTAAGTTATTGAAAATCAGCGATGTCGGTGAGGTTCCGTGTTCGAATTTCGACGTTGTAGTTTTGTTTGGGATTTTCATTGCACGCAGTGAGTTGGCTACGTTGTTTACATCTATTCAATGCTATACTTATCATATATATCATTTAGTCGTCACCATGTATTCAAAATCCGCTGGAAAGCATGGGAGACATGCTGCTATAACCGACTCTTCATCCATATCTGCTGTTACAACAATTGGTGTGCAGATTTTCGCGAATCAGACAGCTAACTATTTTACTGCTACCCCCAAGGTCATGCTCAGTAATTATTACTTTCAGCTGATACCATCTATCCGGTTCATGATGGTTATTCCCTTCTCTGTCGTCACCATTCAATCAACCATCGGTCTGGTTATCAACAAGGTGTACATGGATATATTCCATAACCTCAAATCTCAAACTACGTGTCTGACTGCGGCCATCAGGGTTTTCAATGTAAGGAGAGGAAATAGTAATGATTTTGAAGATAACATTTAGATCTACAGAGTTGAAACTAAAGATATATATACTTCGTTCGCGCAGTGAACCATATTATGAGCATTAAAAGACCATTTCTGCGAGATTTAGAAGGGAAAAAACGCAAAAAAGCAAATTTTGAACTTAGAACGCTAAATCCGGACAAAATTTGGCATTTGAGACGAACTTCCATCCAAACCGGACATTTTTTCGATAGTAGGCCAAAAATCTGTCCGGACAAACATCCACTCTTCAGGATCTAAGTTCCGTTAGGATAAACCGGGGTCCTTATACGATACAGCTACAACTATTTTGTAACGCGCGCTAAACTTTTTCGGCAGGATTGTAGTGTTGCTGTCAAGTTACTGTAGCGACTGATCTGTAGCGACGCGACAAAACGGTCAAGATTAGGGGAATTCAAATATGTCTGTTTTGTAGCGTTACTACATGTTGCTACGGAACAGTCGCTGCAACCTTGCCGAAAAACGTGATCAGAAATTCAAACGGAGAGTTCTAACATAAACGTTCCCTATGTTTTACTCTTTTCCACTTTGAAATTTCGTTAAAAATTTGGAGGTTGGGTAGATATTAATATATTCAAACATTCTATCTAATAAATTATATGTTTTCGTAAGGTGAAAGGAAGTGGTTCTTGTAAGTACGATGCAAACATTATGAACTCCGAACTGATCGCCGCTCGTTCTTCTTGGCAACGATACAGAAATCACTGTAGCGTATCGCGTATCGCCATATTTGAATTCCCCTAATATTGAACTCCCCTGATTACTTGTCGTTGGCTAGTTTGTTCTGGTAGGTTGTTGAACTGCAGTGTAACCTCGAGGTACTTTTAGTCGATAAGTTGTTATGTCTACAAATATTAATATCCGGGAACTATGGCTATAGTATGCAGAGCTCGAGCTAATCTTCAACTGGTTAGAAAAACAGCTTGCTAGAAGAGTAGTTTCTTGTCGTACTTACCGGAAAATATACCTTTACACTGAACGCGGGAACTTCGCAATTGGATAGAAGCCCTTACGAGAGATTTCAGCCAATAGCTTATACCAATGGGAACATGGCAATTATCGCACATGGTTGAGAACGCTGTTATCACCCCTTCTACTCCTATTGTGCTATGTTCTAGTTCATCTACTTTTTTGCAGCTATAGCTGTAATTGATAGCTGGAAGTGCAAGTAGTACTTATTCTACTACTAGTCATGGCCTTCGTAGGTTTATTATTATTACTTAATGTATTGTGCAATAATACGTTATACATAACGCATGAGAAAGTGGATCCTTCAGTTTAGAACACAGACTAGACTCTTACGTTGCGCAAGAGATGTGTCTATTTTTGGGAGCAGTGGTCCGTATTCTTCGTCCGGTTACGCGCGTGGTTCGCAAATATAGGACATGCTCCAAGTCACATGAATCCTCTTTAGTAAACTCTTTTCGATTGACATGAAAGAGTATGAGTTGTTTCTGCTTGAACTCAGAGGACACAGATGTGTTGGCCATGAACATATTATGTATCGCAGAGGAAACTTTTCCCCAGTGACATATATATGGTTTGGTGGTTTCTCATCCTGCCACGGTCACAATCCCTGTGATACCATTTTCACTGATGAACTCCAAAGTGGTCGTGAAATGCCTAATTCCATCGTGATAAGATGTCACTGACCACCTGAACTATTTTTTCTTAACCTCCAGAAAAAGTTACATAAGTCAAGTTTTACGGTCTTCGAGTTCCATTCAAGTCGTACATAACTGCCGAACGTTAGGCTGCTGTAGAGCAGGTATTCTGCCTGCACCGCAAAGTGCGGTTTTCATTCCTTTTCATTTCTGCTGCCTCATTAATTACATGCTGTAGTTCACATGACTCATCTCACTAGTTACATGTGTTGTATGTACATCTGAGAATACAGCTTTGCATTCCCCCTCAGTTCACCTCATATGCGTGCTCACTAGGATCTGGAGGTTGGACAGATACGCCAACCACTTGCAAGATTTCTTTGTCGAGAGGTGAAGAGGAAGATACCAGGTTGGGGGTATCTTTTCGACAAAGAATGCGAGTTGGGAAGACATCCGTCTATCCCTCCAGGATCCTAGTGGGCTTGCGAGAGAAAGTAGAAGTGGGGGGAAGCAAACTCGAATTGAAAGAAAGAGGGTACGAGTACTTAAGTAAGAATACGTGCGAACTATGTGAGAATATGAAAATAAAATAAAACCTCATTTTACTATGCAGGCAAATTGCCTGCTCTACAGACGATACCGCCAACCGGTATTCCTCCTCTTCACTTATTCGTAGCCATAGCTGAAAATGCTAGCTGGAGGTGTGCATTTTGGTAGGCCATTGGTCTTCCGAGTCATAGGTTTTTTATTATTAATTAGCAAACTTTACAATAATAGTTTATAACACACGACAAATGCGGATCCTTTAATCTAGAACGCAATCTTTCCTTACGTCTATTTGTGGGAGTTGACGGAGGTAGTAGTCCGTATTCTTCGTCTGGTAACTGTGCGGCCCGCACAATATGAAGGCTGAGAAGAGGTTCGGGGTAGCAACCCTTAGACCACCATCTTCTACTGCTACATCCCAAAAAACCTTTAGGTTTACGATACCCATTTACGCCACTGTTTCCAATGTATAACCTCCATTTGTTAAGAACCAGGAACCGTTCTTAGCAGCATTCGAAAAGTTATTTTTGTTTAGCCCCCAGAAAAAGTTACATAAGCCAAGTTCTTTGGTCTTCGAGAATCGAGTTCCATTTAGGTCGTACATAACTCATAGTAATACATCCCGCTGAACGTTTGCACGTACAGATTGTACAAAAGTACCAAGCTTTATTCTACTCAATTTAAGAGGAATTCTCAATTGAAACTGATCGTGAAAAGACTGGATTAAAATTCAGGCATTTTCATTGAAGTATAATTTGGTGCATAGATTCTACATAAGGCATAGGTTATTCGAGTATGTAGCACTTATACAATCATAACTACATATGTACATCGATTTGAAAATTACAATTATTCAAGTAGAACATTTATACGAAAAGGTCTTATCATCAAAAGCACCCATATTCCACTGTCCTGTTGGGAATGTTATGGTATCGTTGGTACTGGTGGATACACATCCTGTATTCCTGTTGTGAGTAGAATTTCGTTAAATAACAGTTCCTTAAAACATTTAAATTAGACATACGCATAAAATGTGCACGTTCTAGCGTCACGAACAAAGACACTTCTGAGGTGACCAGCTAGAGGTCCTGTAAACCCTTGCAAGTTGCTGCATACACCGGAGACAAATCCGTCTGCATAACATTCCCCTGCGATGCCTTCATGTGTGCATAAAATGACCACTAAGCCCTTCTAATGAATGCGAATTAGAATTAATGGAGAAAAAATTGGAATTTAAGCACTTCGGTAGACGCGGTTGAGAGACGACTTGGAGCTGCTAGGATGAAAGGTGCAGCAGTCAAAAGGGTCCTGCTGAGAATGAACATTGTTGAATGATAAGAATTTGAAGTTGTCGTTGACTGGTTTGTTCTGGTAGGTTGCTGAGTTACAACATAGTGTCGAGGTACTTATACTGATTTTGACACCTCTAAAAAGTGGTTATAGTCTGTAAATTGAGCTATTTTTTATCTGGAATGAAGGGTTGCTTGCTAGAAGTACGGACTATGTCGTACTTATCGGAGAATATAGCCATAGACTGAACATGAGAATGTTAGAATATAGGCTGGTTGTTGGAAGAATGGATATAAACGTACTTATCGGACAATGTAACCGTATACTGAGGATTTGAATGTAAAACTTCGGAGAAGGCTTTATGAGCTATTTATTGTGACTTATACTAAAGGGAACAAGGACATGATGTGATGAAAATGCAAGTTCCAGTACGCCGTCGCATTCTAAGTCTTCTACACCTATTGCAGGTATGGCTGGAGACATGGTGAGCGGAGTATTCGGAGAAGCCGTTGTAGATCTATTACATAATATAATTCAGAATCCGAAGACACAGGATATGCTCCGCTGTTGCCCCGCAGCCTTGCCACAACTTAAAGGCGTACAGGGAAGACGGATTGAATCTTGATTGAATCTAGTAGTGCTATATCGGGTTCTTTCTGCGAGTGCAATAAGAAATTGTTGGTTTTTCGAAAGACATGTATGTAATCTACGAAATTATCGACATAGCGTGATAACTAAAGCTGATAAAAGCAAGGTAAAGTCGGTTGAGGCTGAGGCAGTGAGGCTGTTGAGTGGAAAAATGCGTGCGAACTCCGAGATCACGTGGTGAGAAACCCAGAATCGTAAGTCGATGCACTTCTGCGCTCGTGGCTTCGCTGGGTGTAGCGTAACTTGTAAGTACTCAATTCTTTTTCAGTCAAAGTTATAGCTCTTTACAACCATACACATAAATATTCAGTATTCATATATGTACGCAATGTTTTCATGACATAGGACTCGATATACAGTTTGTACAAAAACTCCATGCTTTTCTCTACCCATTTTAAGGGGAATACTCAATTGAAATCAATCATGCGAGTACGACTGGATATATTTTTAAATACAAGCAGTTTAATTAAAGTAGAATATGGTTGCATAGGTTTTACATAAAGCATAGTATCATAGGTTCTAGTACTCGAGTATTTACCACTAACCAATATATAAGCACATTGGTTTGACATTGTCGATCATTTCAAGTGAAACATTTATACGAAAAGGTCTTATCCTCGAAAGCACCCATATTCCACTGTCCTGTTGTGAATGTTACGGTGTCATTGGCACTGGTGGATACACAATCCGTATTCCTATTGTGAGTGAGTTTCGTTAAATAACAATTCCCTGGGCCATTTAAATTAGACATACGCGTAGAATGTGCATGTTCTAGCGTCACGAACAAAGACGCTTCTGAGATGGCCAGCTAGGGGTCCCGTAAACCCTTCCAAGTTTTTGCATACACCAGAGACAAAGTCGTCTGCGAAACATTGCCCGGCCTCGCCTGCATGTGTGCAAAGGATGTTAAGTAGAAGCTGGATGAGTGTGAATTAGAATTAATGGAGAAAAAAAATGGAGTATAGGCACTTCGGTAGATGTGGTTGAGAGACGGCTTGGAGCTGCTAAGATGAGAGGTGCAGCGAAGAGCGCAGTCAAAAGTGTCTTGTTGAGAATGAACATTGTTGAATAACGAGGATTACTTGTCGTTGGCTGGTTTGTTCTGGTAGAATGTTGAATTACGGTGTAATATCGTGGTACTTATACTGAATTTTTACCTCTACAAAATGGCTATAGTCTGCGAAGTGAGCTATTTTTTATCTGGAATGAAGGGTAGCTTGCTAGAAGTACGGACTTTGTCGTACTTATCGGACGATATGGCCTTAGACTGAGCAAGAGAATGCTAAAGGCTAGGCTGCTTGTTGGGAGAACGGATATAGTAGACGTACCTATCGGAAGTTGTAGCCGTACACTGAGGACGAGAATGTGAAAGCGTAGAAGACCTTACGGGATATTTGTTGTGACTTGTACTAAAGAGAACGCGGATATGATGAAGGAAAGGCAGCTTCCGGTACGCCATTGTACTTCTGAGTCTTCTACACCTATTGCAGCTATAGCAGGAGACATGGCGAGCGGAGTGTTCGGAGAAGCCGTTGTTGATCTATTAATATGGTTCTGAATCCGAAGACGCAGGGTGTGTTCCGCTGTTGCCCCGCAGCGCAGTAACGGCGTACGGAGAAGACGGGTTCAACATAGTAATGCCTTAGCGAGGATTTTGTGAATAAAATAAGAACTTGTTAGTTAATCAATGAATGAATATAGTATCTTTAGTGGTTTATCGACGAGATACCTTGATAAAACCAAGTTAAGTAAATATAAAGCTTTTAAAATGAGCGAGATCGCATCAAGGCACGTAGAGGCATCCATGAGGAGGTGTCCAGTGTAGAGGAAACAATGAGCTTGAGGCCTAAACAAAGAAATTGTAAGCGAGTCGGTTAAACATCCGTTCGACCTGGGTGTTCTAAGGCATCGAGAAGGGGGCAAATGTTAAGCTGAGTTAGGAAGGAGTAGTTACATGATTTTTATAGAAAATTAGAATAAGGAGATCACTAAATGAGGAATAGTTGAATAGAACGGAAATTAAAGGTGTATAGACTGTAGATTTATTGGAAGAAAAAGGAAAGGTTTGAAACATAAAGCATACCGATGAATTGGAAGAAATTTTGTAAACTAAAAACTTGGGAGAAGGAGACGTAGGGTGCTGACACGGCCTTTGGTAAAGCAAACTGCGCATTTAGTGGAGCTTGGTAGTGCGCAGTACCGACGATCTTGAAACGCGTTGAGTAATAGCGGCGTTGAGAGCGATGCAGGAGTGTCGGCGTTGAAGGGAGAAAGTGAGAGAACGCGTCGATGCGCGCATCAGCTGATTACGTAATGGAAATTGTAATATGTCGATTTTTGTAGTGCAGGCGAAATGCTTGCTCTACACCAGATGTAATGAAAGAGCATAAAAATGGCCAAATGGATGTCGTATTCACTCCACACTCAGAGCAACAACAGAAAGGGAGAGGGAAACTCAGCATTTACTAGTTGAAAAATCTTATGGTTGAGCGGAACAAAGCGTGAGAACTCCGAGATCATGTGATGAGAAACGCAGAAGCGGAGAATCGGGATCTGAATCAAACGCGTTCCGCACATCGCCAAGTTGAACTTGACCAGCAACCACCACCATCCTGCAATTCTATTCATTCCTGCCTTTGGCTATCTTTTTCTTGAAGTTCTTGGAATAAGCTTATATCTTGCGCACAAAACCACCGTAATTTCTTGTTTTTAGCTTATAATCTTCGCAATGGAGCACAATCCTGTCTCTCAGCCAGCGGAAAAGTTCACCGCTCTTCGCAATATCACTTCAACGGCGATTAACGTCTCTTACTCTAACTCTTCTTCTAACTTTCCTCACGATCCCCAGCAGCAGCAACAGCAAAAGCCCAAGTACTTCTCTCACCAAACGCAGTCTCAGAACCTCAGCGAGAACGCGGTTGCTCTCCAGGAGGGGTTCAAGTTTATGAAGCCCCGTCCTCCCGAGACACCCGTTCTCTGTTCAAGCCAGCAGCAGCAACAACAGAAACCATTCGCGTTTCTACAGCAGCGCGAGAGGGAAAAGTCTCGGATTCGAGTAGCGGAGGATTCAGCTGCTCCTGGTAGTGCGAGTGGGGTATTCGCAAATCTCGGAAAGATGGTAGGCGGGACGCCGAAGAGAGGCGTTCATACCCCTTCCGAACGATCTTGTACGTCTTTTCTACCTCTTTTCATACGCTGAGCTGATGAGAAACTACGTAGATATCCCAGACGACCCATTCGTTTCTCCCCTACGTCCCAGTCAAACTTCGTCTATACCCCGCCCCCATTCGTCTGCTTCATTCAGACTCGGGGAACCAAACCTCTCGGATGCATCGTTTCTCCCTAACTTGAGCCTCCCCTCTGACTTTTCGCAGGAATCGCCATCGGAACTTCAGATGAGCCGTGCTGCGAGTCGTGCTTCGTCGAGGAGGTCTGTAGGGAGAAGTACGGCTGGGGATAGCGGTGCTGCTCTTGGGGAGGTTAAGAGGTTGTATCGAGAGTTGGCTGAGAAGGTGGGTGTTTTTGTTTGTGAAAAGGCGCATATAGGCGTCTTTCTTTGCTTATCCCCTATCTAATTTCTCAATGCAGACGCAACACTCCGAATCTCTGCTAACCCAACTCCTCTCCGCAACCTCAGCCCACGAAAATCTAAGTAGAGAACACCACACGGCCCTCACAGACCTCTCAAACTCCCGCACACTCCTCTCTTCAACCCAATCCGAGCTCTCCGAGCTCAGGTCACAACTAGCAACTCTTCAAGCCGAGTTGGAATCTACCAAATCCACTAAATCCGCACTGGAGAATGAGCTGGATTCCGCGAGAGGGGAGAAGAGTAATGTGGAAGAAGCGTTGAAGCGGAAGGATGAAGAGGCGAGGGAGGGGGAGAAGATGAAGGCTGAGGTGGAGCGGTTGAGGGTTGAGAGGGATCGGGATGTGCTTGTTAGGGAGGAGACGGAGAGGAAGGCTGTGAATGCGAAGAAGAGTGTTGAGGGGCTTTCCGAGAGGTTTGTTTCGTGCTTTTTTCGTTTTTGGTGGAGGCTGATAGGGGTTTAGCTATACCGCGTTGCAGGCGACGTTTAAGGCGCTTAAGAAGGCCCACGATGCGTCTCAGGTCAAGTTGAGTAATGCGTTGAAGGAGGTGTTGGAGACGAAGCGGTGGGCTTCTGAGATTGTTTCTAGTTCGTTTTTTTTCGACTTTTCTTTCTATTCTTTGTCTGACAATGGGGTTTGCAGAGATTGAGCCGATGATGGACGAGAGTTACCAGTACACCCATTCACGGAACATTAAAGCTCTTATTGCAGAACTTCAGGATGAATTGTCGAGCTGTACGTCCCTCTCTTGCTCCTTCCTCCCTATACAACACTTATAGGATCGCAGCTCAACGTGTTAACGATCTCCTACGCGACAAACTGCACCACCATGCCAGCCAACTCGCAGAATCCCAGAACCGCATAGCCGATCTTGAGAAGGACAAGAACGACGCGTGGAAAAGGAACGTTGTTGATACCGAGGGGGTGCTTGCTACGCGTACGTTTATCTTTTCTTTGCCTGTTGATTTTGCGGTAGGTTGATGGTGGGTCTAGAGAAAGAGATGAAGGAGATACTGGAGAAGATGAAGATGAGAGAGCTGGAGACTATCGATGCGCTTGCTGAGGCTGCTGCTTTGGAGATTCGGTACGTGGAGTTTGGGGTATAGGGGAGTCTCGGTTGATTTGGGTTTTGGTGATAGGTTCAGTGAGACGAAGAAGTTTCTAGTAGAGAAAGAGGAGAAGGTTGCTGCTATGACGAGTGCGAAGGAGAGGTTCGTATCTAGTTTCGTGCGGTTCTTTACACTCTGACCCTTCTTCGTGTCGTAGTGCAGAACAATCATTGTCACTAGCGCAGGCTGAGATCG
This sequence comes from Cyathus striatus, assembly GCA_025738555.1. Lineage (NCBI taxonomy): Eukaryota > Fungi > Basidiomycota > Agaricomycetes > Agaricales > Nidulariaceae > Cyathus > Cyathus striatus. The sequence goes on from JAOVFP010000011.1 coordinate 1,607,184, forward strand.
TGCAGCATACGGCGGAGAATGGAAGGTTGAAGCTCGAGCTTGCGAGTTCTGAGGAAAAGGCGGGGAGGGTTTCGGAAGAGTATGTCTTTTGCTTGTCGGATGTGGTTCTAGGCTGACGTTATGTTTAGGCTGAGGGATGTAAAGAAGAATGTGGTGGAGAAGGAGGAGGAGTTGAGGAAGCGGGAGAGGTTTGTGTTCTATTCGTCCCATGCTGCCTTCTCGCTGATGTGACCGCAGTCTCCTAAACGCACAAGTACTTGAGATCAACGCTCTGAAAGCTCAGCTGACCAATGTTGAGCAATCGTACGTCATCCGGCTTCACAACTTCACAACTTTTACTGACGCTTACGCAGTCTTTCAGTAGCCACGGCGGCTGACAAGAAATCAAAGGAGGAAAACTCGTGTCTCACCCTTCGTGTGGCTATGGCGTCGGGGAAAGTGGAGACGCTTGAGGCGGATTTGGCGAAAGTGAGGAAGGACGCTGAGAGTCGAGATGAGATGTTTAGGAAGACTAGTAATTCACTTTTGGTATGTTGATACTGCGTTATGGGGGAATGGTACTGATGGAGGGCCTGGTTATTGTAGATATTGCAAGAACGGTTCGATGCGCAGGGCGTTACGCTGAGGTTGGCGAAGGAGCAGTGTGGGGATCTTCAGGTGCGGATGGTTTGGTAGCTGCAAGTATGTGGTCGCTGATTATGATTGCGTGTAGGAACGACTTTCTCAGACTGAGAGGTCGGCTGCGGTATGTTTCAGTATAGTTTCTCGTGGATCTGACGCTGATGTCTTGTCAGGCTAAACTTGAGCGTGCCATCGGAGAATACAAAGGCCAACTTGCTGTACTACAAGAGCAAAAAACAGCTTCCAAAGCATCTCTAGACGAGCTCCGAAACAAGCTCTCAGCAACTCGAGCAATACATAACCAAGCCGTCTTCGAAGTCGAGAAGAGGCTTGCTGCTCAGGATGCGGAGAAGGACACCGTGGCTAAGCGTGCGCAGGCTGCCGAGCTTGACTTGCAGAAGCTTAAGGTTCAGTTGGAGAAATCGGTGGAGGAGGCGGGTGGTGTACGCGAGTTGGAGGAGAAGTTGAGGAGTGTGAGGGTAGAACTTGAGGTTGCAAGGAGGATTGCGGGAGAGGATAAGAGAATGCTTGAGAATGCTAGGGGAAGGGAGGAAGATGCGAAACGGCAGGTGGAGGAGGCCAGGAAACGGACGGAAGAGATTAAGAAGCAGGTCGATGAGGCTAAGAAGCAGGCAGAAGAGACCAGGAAGCAGTTACAGGAGTCGAAGAAGCAGGTCGAGGACGCCAGGGGACAGCTCGAGGCGGCTAAAAAGCAGGTGGAGACGGTTAGGAAACAGCTTGAAGAGACCAAGCAGCAAGCCAAGGAAAGCAAGAAACAGCTCGAGGCGGCTAAGTTGTCTCCTGGCGTCAATGAAGCTGTTGTTGCGTCTCTGCAGGCGAATATCGAAGAGATGCAGGAGAGGCTGGATTTCAAGAAACTGGAGACGCTCCGGTTGCGCTATGAGCGGGGTCAGCTAGTAAGTAAGCATTGTTTGTTGTGTCGACGTTGCTAAGTGTTTTAGACGGATGAGGAGAAGGATTTCGTTAGCCACCTCATCAAGCTGGCGCAGTCGATGCATGAGGAAGCAACGGTTCTGAAGGACAATGAAATCCGTCGGGTTTGCTTCAGAGCTTGTCAGGCAAGATCTGTGCTGTCATTGACCGGTTTCATCCACAGCGCGATAACACGATCAATACTCTGCAGAAGAAAATCTCGAGCTTGGAATCCACGCTTGCCAAGAAGCTGAATGCGAAAACTCGAGGTAACGAGATCGATTGCAAGCCCATGATGGATCTTGGGCTGTGGATGTCGAGTCCTCTATCTGTGATCGAGGAGAACCTGGTAATCTTCTCGTTTATTCAAGTTGTAGAACTCACTAGCGTGGTTGACTAGGCGGAAATGGACGAGCCACCACCACTGCCACTGCCTGCCCTTGAGACACCGTGTCAGCAATCCAGTGATCCTCCACTTGCACCTCCCAAGAAGCCCGCTGTGACCTTCGCTGAGCTATCTGCTCTGGAAACGGAGGATGAGGATGATGTACCTGTCTCGCAGCTGTCGCGGCTCTCCTCCGAGAAAGCGCGTAAGCGAGCTCGACCGCCTTCTCCTATCCCCGCTCCGGAGGAGGAACCGGTGAGGTCTAGGCGGCGTGTGGTATACCTTTTGAATCTGTCTTTTGTTAGCTGGCTGAATGGGAGTACTGATGTAGTATCGAGCTGGGTCTATGCTTACCAGAGCTATGTCTGCGGAATCTCAAACACAGACGCAGAAGGTGTGCTTTGTCCTTGATGTTGTTCGTTGCATTTGTTGATTTGCTTGTTCAGCCTGTTGATGTAACTGCGACGAGAACCCGTCAGAAGAAGCGGAAGTGAGTGTCATGTGTTGGTTATCGCCTCGTAGTTAGGTTTTTTGTTCTTTTGTCTTTTGGGTGAGATTTCTCGAGTTCCTGAATTTGGGTCTCTGTGCTCTGCTCGTGTACAGTACTTTGTTCAATATTAGCACTTTATTGCACGTTTGTGTGCACCTGTCCTGTTGCCGTACTTTATGTAGGCGCTGGGGCGCTCGGGTACAAGCGTAGGATCCCTAACTTTTATCACCCTACCGGCATCCTGCGACATTCACTATGATATCTGGTACCTAGCCATGTAACTGTAATACATGCTAACAGGGGGACTACGACTACGTAAGGGAAGCAACACCGATTTGAGCGGACGAATATGTGACATGAAGGCCACATGAAGTCCGGCATGCTAACACGCAGGAACAACGAGGATAATTCATCGATGCCCGTTTCTTTTCCTCCTCTCACCTTTTTCTGTTCAGTCCCTTCTGCTTGAAACTTAAAACGCATACTGATGTCCACCACCTCCCATAACATGAATAGCCCATTTTCAGGTGCACATAACTTTCAAATTTTCAGTGCCACGTTTACGGACGACATCACTTCCAAGGAGGATAAAAGAATGCGTAGCTCAATATCTAAATGTCTTGAAGGAACTGCTCAGTCTTCTTTAAGTCGGATCCGTAACTGGGGTGACCGAGTCAATGGACCACGCGTACTGTGGCTTTGTGGACCAGTTGGGACTGGGAAGTCTACTATCTCGCAAACCATGGCAGAAGAATGGGCTAGCCAAGGAAAGCCAATCGCCACTTTTTTTTCTCCCCGCAGATCGAGACGAGAGAGCAGATACCCCTCATTCTTACCCTTGCATATCAAATAGCAAGTTGTCTACCGGATGTCCGAGATCACATTATTTCTACCATAAAGCGCAATTGCCATCCCTCCTTAATGCATTAATGGAGACGCAGTTCATAGAGTTTATCTTGAAGCCTCTACGTGAAGTAGAGAGTTCCATAATTGTACTCATTGATGCGCTTGATGGATGCAAGAATCCTCAAGTCCAAGCAGACTTCTTGAAGGTTACGTCTTGCGCTCTTTCGGGGAATCCTAGCATCAAGATTTTTATAGCTAGTCGTCCAGAACACAATATTAGCAAAATAATGCGGGAGATCGCTAGGAATGACAAAGAAGCCAATTTTTTGGAGAAAATCAGTCTCCAAAGGACGCCAGAAATGGACTCTGACATTACGAAATTCTTGGTGACAAAGTTCCAAAGTATTCAAGACGAAGAATCGACTTTCCTCTATGACAACATAATGATTTTCATGCTTGTTCGTCGTTCGTCTGGGCAGTTTATCTTTGCCTCTACCGTAGTAAAATATTTAGCGGACCTCGATTATAACCCCATGGAACGGCTTAATTATGTCATGGGCGTTTCGCCGGCGCATTCCAACGACTCATTTGGGGTGTTTCAAGATCTTGTTGCACTTTATTTCAATATCTTGATGAATAGAAGGCGAAATCTGCGCACTCTGGTTTACATCTTAGGGTATATACTGGCGACAGACGGATGTCTTACCCTTGCTCAGCTGGACAAGTTGTGTTCTCTTAAGAATGGCGACAGCCGTGCAGAACTTCACTCACTCCGCTCACCTTTGAGAATGCCAGACAATACATCAGAGCCTCTGGGAGAGAATACATGCATTCAAATCCTGCATGTGTCTTTTAAAGAATTTTTGACCAATCCGACGAGATCTAAACAATGCTATGTCGATGTATCGAAGATATGTTCGGGGATATTCTGCACAAGGCTAATAGAGTTTATAACTTGCCTTTATCAACATCCGACGATATTCCTGGAAGGGGATGACCACCCTAACTTTATGGAGGGAGATCACAATCAGCCTTCATTGGCGACAATAGCTGAATCAATGTCACTGCATTTCATGATTCTTTACACCCCACTACGCATAAACCCCATGGTATTTCTGGAAGCTGTGTGTCGGTTCTGGATAGAGGTCTTCAAGATGAACTTTTGCTGGCATAAACTCAAATCCTTCGTTTTAAATCCGTACTTCCTGGGCATTCTATTAGCGAGTAAGATGATACTGGAGGTTGCTAAGGTAACAGTATTAGTACTTGGAACCATCAGCGCAATTTTAAATTGGAAGTCAATTCCGGTTACCCATCCGAAAGACGTGCTATTTTTGGTATTCATCGCAGCTCCTGGCATCGTTATATGGCTGTTTTCACATTTCCATTTGTGGAATAAAATCAGAATGCTGGCCACTATATTTTGGATAGGGTTGGTTGTAACAGTCTCAAGTCTGAGCCTTCTTACTGTTCATTCATATTTTTGCAAGCCCTTGCTACTCTATCTCGAAGAATTCAAGGAATGGATGATATACTTCGCAATCGTCCTGTGGTATAAACCAATTATAAAATCTGCCATGCAAGAATTCATCAAACAGAGGAATGACCGTAGAGGGTTTGATATATTATAGTATTTTGTACCACAGTGCTATCTCAGTAGGTAAAGTTGACAATTCTCCACTTGATGTACATTCCCGCTACCTTTTAAGGTAGTAAGTAGGGTTATGTAGGGCGATGAAAACTCGTTTTTTGCAGAGCAAACACCTCCCATCAAGCAGAGTTTAAATACACGTGGTTGCCAAAATGATGGCAATCAACAATTTCCGCACATAATGAGAATGGCTTTCGTCGTCTGGGTTGTAGCACGTTGTAAGCAGCTCGGAATACCTCAAAAAATTTATTATATATTTTATATAGTGTGAAATACGTGTATGTACAGTTATGGCTGAATTTAATATCTTGTTGGCATATTATAAACTATTTTTCTATGAAGCCGCATTTTCCTAAAGGAAATGATTCATTGACCAGCTGAGCACTTTAAGAGCTATGGAATTGTTCAAAATTTTTCTGAGACATAAATTTTATACCAACTAATATAATATCTAGATGATTTAAAAATTGCTTCATTATTGTAGTGAAAACAGGAGTAATAAGTTTGATCACACATAATTGATATATGTGTCTCATCTCCTACCACTAAATATCTTCCTCTCTCTGACTAAATATCATACAGTGTACACAGTACTATTCTGAATCATAAATTCTACATATAATCAGGAATTTCTGTACTGCTACATTAGTCTATGTAGCAATTAAGTATGCAATTTCTCAGGTCTGACAAATTAGACTCACATAAATACCATTATATCTCAGTATACAAACACCTATATCTTTTAATATTTCAATAGCTTATACTACATATATAATACATCATATGTCCAAGATATAATGTAGAAATACCATTAAAAACAACTCCTGTAACCTAATTTGTAGATTGTGTGTGTCATGCTATTAAATAAGTCCATTATGTTATAAAGTTACAATCCAGTAATATACATCATGGAAAGCACATATTCAAAATTTCAAGATAGTCTGCACAGAGCATAGTGTGTTACCTTCTAATTAATGTGAGAATGCCTCGCATTTTTGGTGGGAAAAATGCATGATTGCCATCACTTTTGGCAACCACTGGTCCACTTGTAAATTTGAAATATTGGTCATTCCTGTATTCCAAGCAGTTAGGATCTCTAACTACTTGGTGCTTCTACATACTTACTGTGTCTGGTGTGTTGCTGACCATTTGTTGACTAACATACTTACAAGTTTTTTTGTATTTTATATTTTACATCATTACTTTAAAGTTTATGCTATATAGTACTGGACCATTTCAACCACTTGTTCATGCTCTCTTGAGTGTGACAAAAAATTCAGCTTGGGCAAGTGTTCAAGCCTGAAATTAATGTGTGACACAGGGTGGAACTGTTCATACCCTTACAGATGCCTGGCACAGGGGAAACTTTTTGGCTAAGTAAGTGCCATATTTTGCTCAAACTACTGTTCATGACAGCATGTGATGCATGACAAATGTGCTCAAGTGTTCTGTTCAAAGGCCTGGTGTGACATGTGACTGAACACTTTGTTGAAATGGTCCAGTATGTTTAGTTATATCTTTCATCTCAGAACACTTCATGGAATATACATTTCCATGTTTTTATGAATTTCACATTGAAACTACATGCTGTGTTATGATGTTCAGGACTATTCTTTAACAACAAAATATCTCCTCACCAGAACATCATAGCATGGAACTGCTCTTGTGAAATTTATACAATCCCACATATTCTCTAGCCAATTTTATACTGATTATAGCTTGTGGGCCTTGGGCCAAGATGATAGCAAAGTGTCATAGCCATACTTTTACTACCTTATTTTCGCACTTCCCACACTTCGTCTCTGCATTTCCTGCACTTCTTAACTTGTACTGATCTTGTTCTTCTACTTTCTCCTTCCGCTCTTCTGACAAATGTCACTGAGCTTATGTCACCTTATTTGTACGATTCTTATCTGTTCTCCATTATGCTTTCTCCATCATACCCCAGGTATACTTGTCTCAGAATTCCTTTCAATCCTTAGTTCATCCTTGGTACATATTGTATTCAAACCCTACTCCACCTTCTGCCACCATCTTATTATGTTTATCAATTAGCATACTACTACCCATTCATTCACCGGTCATCGGTAAAGTTGTATAGTATTTAAGTAGCATATCTTGTACTACTGATACTCTGTTCGAATATCGACTAAGTTACGGTCTTCCCCACTTGTCTTTAAGATATACTCATCTCCGGCTTAATCGTTGCTTCCAGTAACGATTCTGCACTCTGTACTCCACACTCCGCACTCTTGTCCCTCTCTCGCCTTACACTTCCGCATTCACCCCATACATCTGCCCTTTCACTTCCGCACTCATCTCCCACTTCTGCACTCCCGAATACCTGGACCACAAGAATGACAAGGGGCACAGCACACAAGCTGAAGCTGACGGTCCTTCCTGTCCCACATTCCCTATCTCGCACTCACGACTTCGCATAGAAATACCGGTCTTGACAGTATATTTGAACTCACACCTTGAGTTCTCATCCTTACTCATATCTTTTGTCTATGGCTACTAGGACCGAAGGTCCCTGCACACGAAAACAAACTGCTTTAGAACTTGAGGCTGCCGAAGCGCCACCTCTGTCTATCAGTGCTATCATAGTGCAACCTTCAGGTTCTATGTCTACTACTATCCATTGCCCATTGTTACCTGCACACAGCATCCATTTCCAGCCTCACTCCATTCCTCTTGCACCAGCAGAAATGGAACAAACTGCTACCATACCTGGGCTCTCTTGCACCACTCCCACATCTGAAACTCACTCCGCTTCCACTTCCCAGCATGAGGAACAACAGGCAAGCCAATCTGTTGCACCTCCTCCCACTATTCCAGTGGAGGAATGTGCTGGTAACACCACACCTGCACCACAAGATGCACCTGGGGCTGCTCCAGGAGCTCCTGGAGGTTCAGGTGATCCTGATGGGTCAGATGACCCAGATGGCCATTCTCATGGTGGTCATTATCGCTCTCGTCATCGCTCCCGCACTTGTTCCCACACTTGTTCCCACACTTGTTCTCACTCTCACTCTTCATCTGATATTAATCGTGAGACCTTGAATGTGATTCTGCGTCTTGCAGAATCTCTCGCCATTAGGACTCCAACCTCTCACATACCTCAGTGTAAGGTCAAGGAGCCCGACACTTTTGACGGCGCGAGTGTTACCAAACTGGAACCCTTCATCCTACAGTGTCTCCTAGTTTTCCACAATAACGAGACCATGTACCCCACCGACTATTCCAGAGTCAATTATGCCATTTCCTACCTATGGGGTACGGCCATGAATCTATTTGTGCCACACATTTCTAGCGGAACCAATGAGGACTGGATGTCCTCTTGGCCATGCTTCCTCATAGTCCTCCACACTCACTTCGGCCTTGCTGACCCTACTAGTGATGCGGAATCACACATTATGGTTATCCACATGGACGATAACCAGCGCATTGCTACTTACAAAGTAAAGTTTAATGAGTGTGCTTCTTTACTGGACTGGGGCGAAACTGCCCTTGCAGCCCAGTACTATCATGGGCTCTGCTCCCACATCAAGGATGACCTCGCTCTCCTTGATTTACCTCCTACCCTAGGAGATAGGAAATTCCTGGCTCAGAAGGTCGATATGTGCTATTGGAAGCACCAGGCAGAAAAGGGTTTTGAGTCGAAGTCTTCCAGACAAGCCACAAAGTCTTCAGATAATGTGGCGTCCACGAGCACTACTAATAAGTCTCACTCTTTGACTCCCCCCAAACCATCGACCTCCACACCATCCTCGGGAAAACCTACCAGCACACTGCAAACGCCAGCTGTCGACCTAAGTGATAAACTTGGGAAAGACGGTAAGCTGACCCCCGAGGAACGCAAACGCCGCATGGACAGCAACCTGTGCCTCTTCTGTGGGAAACCTGGTCATCGCGCAAAGGATTGCCGAAAGGCATCCTCAGCAGCTAAAGCTCGCACTGCGACCATCCCCACACCCACTGCCGAAGACTCTATTTTGAACTCTGAAGAGAGCTCGAAAAAATAGAGTGCAGCCCTCAGGTTCCTGTACAGACTGAGGGCCGCGTTGATCCCTCCTGTACACCCAGGGAGATCTGCCTCAATGCATCTGCTCTTTATGACCCCCAAGCTTTACACATTCGTTTATTATCTACTTCTGCATCCGATTCTGCACTTTCTTTTTCCTTTTCCGCACTAGTAGATTCTGGTTCAACCCACTGCTTTGTAGACTCGCATTTTACTCAGTTTCACAACCTTCTGACCACCCCATGCACCCCTATTCCTTTAAAGCTCTTTGACAGCTCCTCAAACTCTATACTTACTCAAGTTACTACAATTCCTGTAACTTTTCCATCTGGTGAATGCATAACTATGGACTTTTATGTCACTCTGCTCGACTCATCGTGCTCTGCGGTTCTAGATTTCAACTGGCTCTCCCTATACAATCCGTTGATTGATTGGACTGAGAGATGTATCTTAGGATTCCAAACCACAGCCTCATGCCCATCATTTCTGTCTTCGTCGATGACCTCTGAGGAAGCTCCCGTGCTTCCGACCTCTGCTTCACCAGATGCAAACCCACCTCTGCAACCTACAACTCCGCAAATATCCTTAATCAATGCTGCCACATTCCTTTGCACTAGTAAGCTTGAAGGTGCTCAAATGTTTAGGATACAACTTGGAGCAGTCGTTTCTGCTGCTGCTGCATCCGCACTCGATGAGGACCTGGCAGACCTTGCAAAAGTGCCCACTGAGTATCACAAATTCGCTGATGTCTTCAGCAAAAGCCATGCTGACTCCCTTGCCCTGCATCGCCCCTATGATCTTCAAATCAATCTTGAAGAAGGAGGATCCCCTCCTGTAGGAATGATCTACTCGCTCTCTCAGAATGAGCTCAGGGCCCTACATGAATTTATTGATGAGCATCTTTGTATTGGTTTTATCTGTCCTTCCTGCTCACCACATGGTGCACCTGTTCTTTTTGTTCGCCAAAAAGATGGCTCACTATGTCTCTGCATTGATTTCAGAGGACTTAATGCCATCTTGAAGAAAGATCAATACCCCCTTCCACTTATTTCTGACCTCCTCGACTCTCTGCACAAGGCCCGCATTTATACCAAAATTGACCTTCACCATGCCTACCACCTGGTCTGTGTTGCTGAGGGAGATGAATGGAAGATGGCTTTCCGCACTCGTTATGGGTCCTTCGAATGGTTAGTAATGCCATTTGGACTCACTAACGCTCCTGCTGCCTTCAAGCGTTTCATGAACGACATATTCAAGGATTTACTTGACGTTTGTGTAACCGTCTACCTCGATGACATCTTCATATACTCAGATAACCTCGCTGATCATCGGAAGCATGTTCATGAAGTCCTCAAACGTTTATGCTAACATGGCCCTTATGCACATGCAGACAAATGCGAATTCCATTCTGAGTCTATTGAGTATCTGGGTTACATTCTTTCTCCAAGCGGACTCACTATGTCTCAGGAGAAAGTAAAGACCATTCAGAATTGGCCTGAACCCAAGAAAGTTAAAGACGTTCAGTCCTTCTTGGGGTTTGTGAATTTCTATCACCGTTTCATTTTTAATTATTCTGATATAGTTGTGCCACTTACACAACTAACTTGGAAAGGCCTCAAGTGGGAGTTCTCACCCGCTTGCTGCACAGCTTTCGACTCACTCAAAACGGCTTTCACCACTGCACCAATTCTCACCCATTGGATTCCCAATGCACAACTCGTTGTCGAAACTGACGCCTCCGACTACACATTGGCAGCCATCCTCTCCATTATCACTGAAGATGGCGAAATCCACCCTATTGCATTCCACTCCTGCACTTTTACCTCCCCCGAACTTAATTATGATACTCATGATAAGGAACTTCTAGCTATCTTCGAGGCCTTCCACATCTGGTGCCATTACCTCGAAAGTGTGGGCTCTCCAATTGATGTCATTACAGACTATAAAAACCTGGAATATTTTTCCACAACAAAAATCCTCACCTGTTGACAAGCCCGTTGGTCAGAGTACCTCTCTCAGTTTCACCTAATCATTTGTTTCCATCCTGGCAAGCTCGGTACAAAGCCGGACTCGTTAACTAGACGCTGGGACGTCTACTCTAAAGGGGGGGATAATGACTATGCAAAGGTTAATCTGCATAATTTCTGTCCTGTTAAAAGGGCTAAGAGGGTTACTAGGGAGTAATAGCTACGAAACTATGTAAAGGTCGTCGCTTACTCTTGCTAACAATCAAGCAGGGGCGAGTCCGGGGGAATATCTTCAGAATACACAAGGTAATTCTGGGCAAGGGAGGGGTGAACACACTATAATATTCACTTGTAATCTATAACACTTGTAATCACTAATATTAAACTAAGCTTCTTTGAGGTCCTGGGAGGGCTTAGATCACACTGGGTTTTTACACTCGGAAATTGAATAGATTGTCACGAATACACTAAATAGCACTGATAGCGGAAGGAATTGATACAGGATTGCTTGGTTCTACATGAGCAGGTTTGCGAGTTTTATATACTACTGGAAAAGCGGAGTTCTTAGATACTGTAAAGGTACTGTACAGGTATAGCAGATGTCTAGATAAGGTAATTAACTACGATGCTGGGCGGAGGGACATGCGCGAAGGTCTGGATAGGAGAGCGTTGGACTTAGCTCCTTGAAAGGGGCGGGTGCGCGTGATAAATAGGGACGCGCTTATTGGCTGATGCACATGTTTAGATGCCCTGTCGTGTCGCAGGCCTAAAGATAGAACCATCGGCAACCACGGCTTCGGGTATATGGTCTGTTCGCTTTGATCAGTAGATCAGGGTGAGATCTCATTTGCAAGATGCCAAGGACCGATCTGGGTTGAGTCCAGAGTAGTGGCAATGGCTGTTGGCGCTTGATGGGTGCCTTGACGCTGTCGGCTTCTTTGGGTAAGTTGCGCTGCCGGAACCATCCCGTGACCTGGACACATTGCGTTACCACGCGCTTATGGTGGATCAAGTGCCATTGGGGTTCTATATACACGCTTTCCTGCTAATCCCTTATTATAATCACTATTGCTTTCAGATCTGTTTACTATGTCCTTAGTGGTGGTGACTATAAATAGCACGATTGTTGGCAGTTCGGACCTCACTCCAACGCTTAGGTAATCCAATTGTGATCGCAAGTGAGTGATTTATATTATGTAGATATCGCAAAAATACGCTTATATATGTTGTACGTCCGTCAGGCGTATCACTGTGTTCACTCATTTCCAGCTCCAAGCCTCACTTCGAGCTACCGCACTCATTTTTCTGACCTTACGTGCTAGTGTAATCATGGATGTTGAACAACTCCACAATGACATCCTTGCTGTGTTACCTTCCGACCCCATTGCATGCATTCACCTTGCTAACCCAGTTAACTGGTGGTCTGTTGACAACAAAGGTTTTCTGCATCTAGACAACCATATTTGGGTTCCTACCTCTCCTGACTTTCCCAACCTACGACTCTGCGTTCTTTTGTACAAACATGATCACATCCTTTCTGGCCACTATGGCCAAAACAAAACGTTAAACTTGATCCGCTGCGAGTACACCTGGCCTGGTCTTTGTACCTTCATAAAAGATTATTGTAAGTCTTGCACCACTTGTATGCATAACAAACCACAGTGACACCAGCCATACAGAACTCTAAAGCAATTACCAATTCCTGAACAGCCATGGAACTCGATCAATGGATTTCATTGGTACACTACTGACCTCATCTGCTTATGAGAAAGAGTTCAATGCGGTACTTGTCGTTGTTGATTGTCTTACAAAGCAAGCAATATTTATTCCTACTACGAACAAGCTTACCTCAGAAAAGCTCGCTGAGCTTTTTGTCCTCCATGTTTTCTCTAAACATGGTATTCCATCTCATGTTATGTCAGATCGAGGAAAGGAGTTCATCTCCCACTTTTTCCGCTCTTTAGGTACCGTTCTCAATATGAATCTTCATTCCACCTCTGGTTATCATCCAGAGGGCGACGGTCAAATTGAACGCACTAATCAGACACTGGAACAGTACATCTGCATTTATTGTAACTACCAGCAAGACAATTGGGCCCTACTCCTCCCCCTCGCTGAGTTTACTTACAATAACGCTCCTAGTGCCACCACAGGTGTTTCTCCCTTCTTCACTAACAAAGGCTATAACCCGAACCTCACAGTATACCCTGAGCATGACATTACTGCTGCCCACGCCCGCGAATTTGCTATCGACCTTGATGAACTTCACCAGATGCTCAAGTCTGAGATAGCAGCTGCTCAGAAGTGCTATCAAGGACCTGCAGACAAAAAGAGACTCCCCTCTCCCGAGTTTCCAATTGGTTCCAAAGCTTTCATCAAAGCTGAGCACTTCCACACTACTTGACCTACACGAAAGTTCGCCAAGAAATACCTAGGTCCATTCGAAGTTATTGCCTCTCCTGGTACTCACTCCCGCACTCTCCAACTCCCCAACACCTACCATTCCATACACCCTGTCTTTCATGTCTCCATGCTTGAACCATCCACTGAGAACACTATACCTGGTCATGTCGTTTCACCCCCTCCACCTGTCAAATTCGAAGATGGCGAAATCAAACACGAGATTGCCAAAATTCTGGACTCAAAAATCGACAAATGTCTCAAGTGCAAACTCAAGTACTTCATACAGTGGAATGGCTATCAAGACACTGACGAGGAGTTCTCCTGGCTACCCACATCCGAGCTTGATAATGCGGCTGAGTTTGTTGAAGAGTTTCATACTCAGTACCCCAACAAACCTGATCCTAAAGACACTGAGAAACTACTTCATCCCTCTTAGTCTCACACCTCTGACTACACTTATTTCTTCACTTCCGCACTTCTGCACTTCTGCATTTCCCATTCCAATCTCGCTTTATTTCTGCAAGATGACAAGTACAAAAAAAATATATATATATTAAAACTAATTATTGGGTCCCTTGCATCTGGGACCCAATCTCCGGCTCGTCATCCTCCTCCGCACTATCCACACTACTCGAACTTCCAGAACTGCTCATTTCTTCACCCTCTACTACCTCTGTATCCGCACGCCTCGAGGTTCCCACCTGGCCTTGAAAAGTGGTCAACTCCTGCCACACCCCCTGCAATTCGGCCACGGCCCGTCTCATTTCTTCCACCAAGGCCTGCTGAAGTTCCATTGATCGCTGTTGCTCTTCAAACATTGCAAGTCAAGCAACCTGCATTTCCTCCATTTGAACCTCATGGGCCTGTTGGACTTCCCGCAACAACTCCCGTTGGTCCCTCGCCATCTGCTGCATTGTATGCAGTAGCTTTCCTTGCAGACCTGCATCTGCCTCTCGCTCATGATTGAGCTTGGGTTCATCTTCATCCTCCTCATCGGACTCGGGCACAGTCATGGTTCATGGACACACCTTCTTGGAAGGCTGCCCCTCTGCGTCATTACCAACCTCAGCTGACCCCACTTTTCTTTTCTTGCTATGAGTCGTGGTGGGGGCAGTGGTGACTGGTGGGTCCATGCTGCATTGTCGATGTGATTCCGCACAGAACTCGCAGGGGGAAAACTTGCTGTCCCTATCAAAAGAATTAGTAGGTTTTCAAAAATACTTGAAAACTACTTACCTCTCTCAGTTACACTTCCCTCTCTTTGAACGATCCCTCTGCACTCGGCAACGGTGACAGACCTTTGTGCTGGGAAGGTATATGGGCCCAGGCTTCTTGTCCTTCGACGAGCCTTCCACTTCACTACCTACGACCTCATTTGTGGGCTCAGCACCCAGTTCATTGTCTGTGGCCTCTTCATTACCTTCTTCCTCCTCATCAGAATCCTCCACTACTGACTTACCACACACAAGGGTACAACTCTTCTCTTTACCCTTTCCCTTTCTCGAACTCCCCACCACCGATGCCACTTCCACCGTTTCTGACCTTCATGCCTCTTCCGCTTTTCATGCCTCTTCAGCTTTTTGTGCCTCTTCCGCTTTTTGTGCCTCTTCCGCTTTTTGTGCCTCTTCCACATTTTGTGCTTCCTCTGCCTTTTGAGTCTCCTCTGCCTTCTGCACCTCCTCTGCTTTACGAGCCTCCTTGGCTATCCTCTCTTCCTCTTTCTTCTTATCCTCTGCAGCCTGTCTCAATGCGGCTAACCTTGCCGCTGCTGCTGCCTGCCTCTCCTGTCATTCTCGTTCAATGGCCTCCCTTTGCTCTTCCTCTTTTCATCTGTCCTCAGCCTCCTCAGCCTCAAGTCTTTCGATCTCTTGAAGTTGTTTGAACACTGACATATTGTCCGAGATTTGTCCAGGGTTCGACATGGTGAAAAGAAGAAAGATGTTGAAGTATCTCCTTAGTGGGCACCTAGCTTATATGGATTCACTGGTACGCAAACAATGCAAAATGCCGTAAAAAAGTTTAAAGTTTTCCATCAAACCTAACAGCCCTCGTGGCTCGGCCCTAAGGGGGAGATACTGTCATAGCTGTACTTTTACTACCTTATTTCCGCACTTCCCACACTTCTTAACTTGTACTGATCTCGTTCTTCTACTTTCTCCTTCCACTCTTCCAACAAACATCGCTGAGCTTATGTCACCTTATTTGTATGATTCTTATCCATTCTCCATTATGCTTTCTCCATCATACCCCGGGTATACTTGTCTCAGCATTCCTTTCAATCCTTAGTTCGTCCTTGGTACATATTGTATTCAAACCCTACTCCACCTTCTACCACCATCTTATTATGTTTATCAATTAGCATACTACTACCCATTCGTTCACCGGTCATTGGTAAAGTCATATAGTATTTAAGTAGCATATCTTGTACTACTGATACTCAGTTCGAATATTGACTAAGTTACAGTCTTCCCCACTTGTCTTTAAGATATACTCATCTCTGGCTTAATCGTTGCTTCCAGTAACGATTCTGCACTCTGTACTCTGCACTCCGCACTCTTGTCCCTCTCTCACCTTACACTTCCGCATTCACCCCGTACATCTGCCCTTTCACTTCCACACTCATCTCCCACTTCTGCACTCCCAAATACCTGGACCACGAGAATGACAAGGGGTGCAGCACACAAGCTGAAGCTGATGGTCCTTCCTGTCCCACATTCCCTATCTCGCACTCACGACCTCACGTAGAAATACCGGTCTTGACACAAAGCTATTGATAAGTAAATCATTAAGAACAAATTTATGTGATTTTTCATGAAAATTAGTTTTAATGGGATATCATATTCAATAACTGTCACTGATACACCTGCTTGTGCACTTTCAACAAGTCTAGCTACATGTATAAATGATATGTTATATGTTTATTGGAGAGAATATCAAGTTGTGTCAGGTAGCAGGCCTTGCTGCTAGTCAGCCTTATTGATTTATTCTGTGTCTTGGTTTGATGCTGTGCTGATTAGATGTGGAAATTTCTGAGGTCATGCAGTGAGAGAAACTTTAAAGAGTACATCAACAACTTAAACTTAACCACCAACCACCACCATCATCATCTCACTAGCAGAAGACTGTAATCTCTTGTTTCCAGCTCATAATCTTTGAAATGGACTACAACAACACCTCTGAGTCTCAGCTAACCCAAGCAGAGGTGGCCATGAAGCAACTTGAGGAGAACAAGGTGACCCTGGTATTGATGAGAGTGTTGTTTTGACTTTGCACTTGAAGATCAATAAGATCCAGGAGACACTGAATTACAAGAAACCAGAGACACTTCAGTTACACTATGAGCAGAGTCAGTTGGTGAGCAAGGATTGCTGGCTGTATTGACATTGCTAGTGATATGCTTTAGACAGACAGGAATGATTTTGTTAGCAACCTTGTCAAACTGGTGCAGTTGATGCTTCTCATCCACAGTGCAACAACAAGATTAATGCTCTACAGAAGATCTCCAGCTTGGAATACACACTTGCCAAGAGGCTGAACACAAGAACTTGAGGTAGTGAGGTCAACTGCAAGCACATGATGAACCTTGGGCTGTGGATGTTGAGTTATATATCTATGATTGAAGAGAATGTGGTAATTGTCTCATTTGTTGAAGTTACAGAACTCACTAGCATGGTTGACTATGCAAAAATGCAGTAATTTACACTCCCCCACAGGTATATGTGGACTCCACATAGCCTCCATGTAGCCTCCTTAAATTCTATATGGAGTCCATGTGGAGTCCATGTAAAGTCCACATTGAGTCCATAAATTCCATGTAAACTCCTTGTGGAGTCTACATAGTTCCACATGGAGTCCACATGGAGTATATATGAACTTTACACATAGATTAAAATTCATATTTACTCCACATTGCACCCACATGGAGTCCACATGTAGTAATAAAAGTCCACATACATTCCTCATTCATATGTGAAGAACATTGTAGAGGTTTATGTATACTCCACATGGAGTACACATGGAGTCTAGTGAACTTTATGAACAGTTCATGATGTCTGATATGTATAAGCCTTATATAGAGTCCACATAAAATTTACATGGAGTTGTCTATCTTATACATGAATTTTAATGATACAACTAGCATCATACACATATATTGAAAATGAACAACAAATATTGTACTAACCTATACTACTTAGCAGCACTTGGTGTATTAGTCATCCCACTCTATCAATTCCTATTTCCTCATTGTCATCTTCTTCTACCACTTGATCTTTCATTTGTTGCCTCTTTATAACCCTTTGTGTGTGTAAAAACAATAGTGTGTGCATGGTCCAGTTAAAATTAGATAATGTCATTCTGTTCAACATTGTTTGGAAGCTGCCTATCCATTGTGGAAGAAGATTTCCGGTTGAAGGAATTTCTTGACAAAGAAATTGCAAGTGGATAGCATGTCTGTCTATCCTCAGGTCTTAGTGAGGTTCGTTGAGAATGTGAGAAGGGGAGGAAAGGAACTTGTATTCAAAGAACATTAAGTACTGTACTTAAATAGGTACAGAAACATGTAAACAAGTGAACTAATAAAAACCGACACAAGGCCAATTTTACGGTACAGGCAGAATGCCTGCTCTACACCATGCATTTAATTGCTCACATGCCTTATATTACTAATTAGCAATAGTTATACAATAATAAGAATATAAAACTAACTTGTGTATTAAATGCATGTTTGTAATGTGGAACACTATTCACATCATGTTCAACCACAACTAAATTTGGAGCAAATCCATTTAATGGTGCTGGGTTACACCATTTATGACATATATAATTAGTCACCCTATGATTAATATAATGATAAGAGTCAACAACAAATCATGTTGTATTTTTCCACTCTATCCATTTCCCATTTGTAGCTGCACTTTTGAGAAGAACACAGGCTTTATCTATGCATATGTAACTTGGCTGGACATCCTCTGTTGGAAATACTTTTTCTAAAAATTCAAATATTTGATCTATAGACTCAGACTTATCAAACTTTGCTCAAGCAAGGACTACACCACATGGTGCACAGATTGTTTTAACACAATAAAATCGTGATGGAGAAAAGTAGTCCTTTTTTTTCTTTTCCTCCCTGGAGCTCATAATATCATGTGCTTGAACTTGTCTATTGATCTGAGGTAACCATGGGAGTTGTTCTTCCTGGGTATGCCATAATATTCTTTGGACACCAAGTAATGACTGTCTGCCAAATCTTGTGAAATGTGATCACCACTTTTGCTGGTGCTCTTCACATGCCTTTGTATTTTGAACTAGATTTTTATTGCAGCCATTTACTCTGCATAAATTTTTGTGTAGTACTTCATGCATAGCACAGAAAACACCTTGTCTTGCATTGACTAGATCTTGAGTACAGTTCTCTATGGCACAATGAGCAGGTCCCATAACAATGCTATCTACAACAACCATATTTACAAGTGCTGAATTCTCATTTAAGCTCTCATTTGGACTTGGATCAACATTCATTGCATTTTGAGCATTATATCTTGCTTCAGCAGCATCTCTAGCTGCTCTATCTGCATCCCTACCTGTTAATGCAGGTATATTTTGGTTTTCATCTACTTGTGCTACTGCAGCTGGATCATCAGGTGTAATTATATCAGCATTAGCTTTGTATCTCTGTGTACATTCACTGCAGTGGTGATTTTCTGCACTTCATACAATATCTTCTTCTCCCAAATGTGTAAAGGCATGTCTAGTTACATCATCAATTTTTGTTCCATCAGCTATTTTTAAAACAGTATTAGAACTCAAGGCAACTTGTCGAATAGATTCCTGTACAAATGCTTGCCAAGCATAAGTGTCAGCCAATTTATTCACCATTTGCCCTAGAAATATGAGTGCTAGCAATCATGTTATTCAGGCAAAATTGAGTGCTGTTTTTATAAGGCATATTGAGTGAATGTAATGTAATGGTGATCATTGGCACTCATTTAGTTATTATACTTCATTATTGGGCTGTAATATTATTGAATAAAGGGGCACTCAAGTGATCATTTGAAGAATATTAGGTGGTGATCATTGGCACTCATTTTATTATTATATCTGATAACTAGGCTATTGTGTTTGCTGAATATGGGGGCACTCAAAAGTGATCATTTGGAGAATATTAGGTGGCAATTATTGACACTCATTTAATTATTATACTTGGTTACCAGGCTATTGTATTAGTTGAATATGGGGGCACTCAAAAGTGATCATTTCAGGAATATTATGAGGCAATCATTGGCACTCATTTATATATTACTTGTGATTACTGAGGGGTGTCAGCCAAATTTATCATTTAACAGCAGTGTTATATGATATCCCATATCATATAAGGTCTGAGTTTTATGAGTGAGGCATATACTATATGTATATACAGGCTATTCATAAGTACTCATTACTTTATGCTTATTATTATTGTGATAGTATTATGAGTACTCATAAGTACTCATTACTTTGTATTTCCTATTGTTATTGTAATGGTATTGTGGGTACTCATAAATACTCATTACTTTATGCTTTCTATTATTATTGTAATGGTATTATGGGTACTCATAAGTACTCATTACTTTATGCTTGCTATTATTTTTGTAATGGTATTAGGAGTACTCATAAGCACACATTACTTCATATTTCCTATTATTATTGTAATGGTATTAGGAGTACTCATAAGCACTCATTACTTTGTATTTCCTATTGTTATTGTAATGGTATTGTGGGTACTCATAAATACTCATTACTTTATGCTTTCTATTATTATTGTATTGGTATTATGAGTACTCATAAGTGCTCATTACTTTATATTTCCTATTTTTATTGTAATAGTATTAAGAGTACTCATAAGTGATCATTACTTTATATTTCCTATAGTTATTGTAACTCATAAGCACTCATTACTTTATATTTCCTATTTGTATTGTAATGGTATTAACAATACTCATAAGTACTCATTACTTTACATTTCCTATTGTTATTGTAATGGTATTGTGGGTACTCATAAGTACTCATTGCTATTACAGATTACTAGATGATCTGCGCTTCACATATTTCCCACGCTTCGCATTTGTCACGTACTTCACGCGCGTCACGTTCGTCACACATATTCCCGCGCCTCATATTTCTCCCACGCATTGCATTTGTCACGTACGTCATGCGCGTCACGTTCGTCACACATATTCCCGCGCCTCATATTTTTCCCGCGTATCGCATTTGTCACGTTATTCACGCGCGTCACGTTCGTCACACATATTCCCGCGCTTCGCATTTGTCACATACTTCCCGCGTGTCACGCTTGTCACATATATTCCCGCGCTTCACATCTGTCACATTTGCTGCGCGTCACGTTCGTCACATATATTCCCGCGCATCACATTTGTCACATTCTTCCCGCCCGTCACGTCTGTCACGCATATTCCCGCGCATCAATGCATCATACATTTCCCACACATCATATTTGTGACAATTTTCGCGCGTGTCACGTCTGTCACAATTCTCCCACACTACGCATATATCGCACTTGTCACGCTTTGGCGCGTTTGTCACGCTTTGGCGCGTTTGTCACGCTTTGGCGCGTTTGTCACGCTTTGGCGCGTTTGTCATGCTTTCATGCGCGTCACGCGTCACGTTTGTCACGTTCTTTATAAGCGTTACGCTTTTATGAATGTCACACATCTCACATCTATTTGTCATGCTTTTCATGCTCATCACAGTGCATTTGTCATGCTTTGTATGCGTGTCACGCGTCACATAAGTCACACTCATCACATAAGTCACATCTGTTTCTTATGATTTGCACATGCATCATAGTCATCATGTCTTTGAGGCTTTCATCATGCTTTCACACACATCATAAGTGTTACTTATGTCACATCTTTGAGATTTATAACACATTTCAAGCATATTGTGCTTGCATGTGTATCATGATTGTGACATGTTGATGGGGTTCCAACAGGTCTATAATGAAAAATGTTCTGTACATTTCATATCCAAGGAATCAGAGCACTCAGTGATGCCACATTTAACCCATATCTCATTACTTAGCTGGGTAATTCAGCCTCTTGCATTGACAAGTTAGTCATTGATTCAGTTCCTGTATGACAATACTGCACATGACTATAGAAAAATGATAGTAAGTTTTTCTTAGGCAAGAGAGGAGAAAAGACAAAGTAGTCTTTCTGAAAAGAGAACAAGAAGAAAAGAAGGTGATGATGTAGTTGACACTAAATTAAAGAATAGAAAAGCAAGTAATGATCACTGAGCAAGAAAGTGATGAGAAGTACAGGAGGGGGTTTCATATGCATGAATGGATACTAATACTAAAAGAACTATGTAACATAAATCAGAGATGTGAAACACATGACAGTGTAGAAGTGTCATGTAATCATATAGAGTAAGCATACATGTAACTTAATAATGTGTGTTGAAGATATAAGAATAACCAATGGTTAATGCAAGAATCATGATCATTTAATGACTGAGACATGAGTTTAATGTGATGTGGAATCACATATACTGACCATTCTTTCAGATTTGTTATCCATATGCAATTCTTTCAGTATATGTCCTTTTCTGTTCAGTTGTTAAATATTTCCAAAATATTCATCTCTATCATAATGATCTCATCATCTCTCATATTCAGACTAACCATTATAGTTTTTACTTTGTCATTTAATTACATCTCTAGTTCTGATTATTAAACATCATATCATCCCATTTCCAAATTTCTCATGCTCTGTCAGTGTGGGTAAGCCTTCAACTACATATACACTCTACATTTTTCATTCTAGTTTCTTATTACTACCACACTTCTATAACTTTCTAATTGTTATTTTCTGTGTTACAATCTCCAATTCTACAAGTACATATCATTTCATCTGCATATATAATTCACTCTACTATTAAATACTTACTCCACTCTCATGACAACTTGAATAGTGGTAGAGACAGAAAAATCTGATGGGATTGGAAAGCATTGTATTTGTGAAAAAGTTGCAATGCACTTGAAAAATGTGACATGCATGATAAACACATGATGCATTTAAAAAAAGACATATGTAACATATATGAAAAGTGTGACATGCATGCAGATCATTACGGCATGACACGCCTCAAAGATGTGACATGTGTGACGAGTGTGAAATGCGTGACAAATAGATGTGAGATGTGTGACATGCATAAGAGCGTAACGCTTATAAAGAACGTGACAAATGTGACGCGTGACGCGCATAAAAGCATGACAAACACACCAAAGCATGACAAACACAATGTGACAAATGTGATGCGCGGGAATATATGTGACGAATGTGACGCGCAGGAAATTTGTGACAGATGTGACACACGTGCAGTATGTGATAAGTGCGAAGCGCGGGAATATGTGTGACGAACGTGACTCGCGTGAAGTACGTGACAAATATGAAGCGCGGGAATATGTGTGACGAACGTGATGCGCATGAAGTATGTGACAAATGCGATGCGCGGGAAAAACATGAGGCGCGGGAATATGTGTGACGAACGTAACGCATGGGAAAATTGTGACAGGTGTGACACACTTGAAAAGCGTACATAATTCTATTAGAATAATAATAGGAAGCATAAAGTAATGAGCACTTATGAGTACACATAATACTATTAAAATAATAATAGGAAGCATTACAGTAATAATAGAAAACATAAAGTAATGAGTACTTATGAGTACATATACTAGTATTACAATAACAATAGGAATTATAAAGTAATGAGTACTTATGAGTACACATACTAGTATTACAATAATAATAGGAATCATAAAGTAATGAGTACTTATGAGTACACATGCTAGTATTAAAATAACAATAGAAAACATAAAGTAATGAATACTTATGAGTACACATATTAGTATTACAATAATAATAGGAATCATAAAGTAATGAGTACTTATGAGTACACATGCTAGTATTAAAATAACAATAGAAAACATAAGTAATGAGTACTTATGAGTACACACACTAATATTACAATAATAATAGAAAGCATAAATTAATGAGTACTTATGAGTACACATAGTAGCATTACAATAATAATAGGAAGCATAAAGTAATGAGTACTTATGAGTAGACATAATACAATTGTAATAATAGTAGAAGCATAAAGTAATGAGTACTTATGAATAGCCTGTATATACATATAGTATATACCTCACTCATAAAACTCAGACCTTATATGATATCCCATATCATATAAGGCCTATGATAAATGAGAAATTTGGCTGACACTTATGGATTACTAGGCTATTATATTACTATAATATGGAGGCACTCAAAAGTGATCATTTGAGAAATATTATGAGGCAATCATTAGCACTCATTTATGCATTACTTGTGATTACTAGGCTATTGTATTAGTTGAATACAGGGGCATTCAAAAGTGATCATTTTAAGAATATTGGATAGTGATCATTTGCACTCATTTCAATACTGACTATATTACTTTTAAAATGATGTGGCACACAAATGTATGCTATTTGTGACAATTGTGACGCATGTCACGCATTTCCCGCGCATTACATTTGTCACGCCTTCACGCGCGTCACAATTGTCACATTATTCCCGCACTCCACATATTTCCCACGCATTACTTTTGTCACGCCTTCATGCGCGTCACAATTGTCGCATCATTCCCGCGCTCCGCATATTTCCCGCACATTACATTTGTTACGCTTTCACATGCGTCACAATTGTCACATTATTCCCGCGCCCCACGCATTTCCTGCGCATTACATTTGTCATGCCTTCACACATGCCACAATTGTCACATCATTCCCGCGCTCCGCATATTTCCCACGCATTACATTTGTCACACATCCATGCGCATCACAATTGTCACATCATTCCCGCGCTCCGCATATTTCCCACGCATTACATTTGTCACACATCCATGCGCATCACAATTGTCACATCATTTCTGCGCATCACAAATTTCCCGCACATCACATTTGTCACGCTTTCACATGCATCACATTTGTCACACATTTCTCGTGTATCTGGCGCATTACCTATTTCCCACACTGTAAATATTTCCCATGCTAAGCATATGTTATGTTTCCCATGTGTCACACATTTGTCATGCTTCAATGTGTTTGTCATGTTTTTGAGATGTATCATATGTTTTTCATGCACAGTGCAACTTTTTAGCAAATATCACACTTTTTAATCAGATGAGATTTATCTATTTCTACAACTATTCAAATTGTCATGGAAGTGGAGTAAGTATCTAATGGTACAGAGTAAATTATAAATGCAGAGGAAACAATATGTACTTGTAAAAATGGAAGACTTAACATGGAAAATGACAATCAGAGAGTTATGGAATTGTGGTGGGAATAAGAAACTAGAATAAAAGATGTAATTGGAATCTTAGCACTATTGACAGAGCATGAGATATTTGAGAATGGGATAGTATGAGATGTTTTTAATCACATCTAGAGATATAATAAAATGACAAAGTATAAACTATAATAAATGTTTTGTCTGAATATGAGATAATGAGGTTATCAAAGAACTGTAGTACACATGGATAACAAATAAAAAGAATGGTGAATCTATGTGATTCCACATCACATCAAATTCACAAGTCTCAGTCATTAGATGGTCATGATTCTTGTATCAACCATTGATTATTCTTATATCTCCAACACACATTATGGAGTCACATATATGCTTACTCTATATGATTACATGACACCTCTACACTGTCACATGTGTTTCACTTCTCTAACATATATTTCTCCATAGTCATGTGCAGTATTGTTATTGATAGCATCAGACCCTATCTGTCAAAAGGGTCAGAATCATTGACTGACAGCCATCATGGAATCATCAATGCAGAGTCATTAATGCAAGAGGCTGAATTACATTACTAAGAAATGGGCTCAGGGTTTTCTGATTCATTAATTGTGAAAAGTATAGACATATTTTTATTACACACCTGTTGGAATCCTATTAACATGTCACAATCATGGCACATATGCAAGTATGATGTGCTTGAAATGTATAACACTCCTCATAAATGTGACACATGTGACATGTGTGATGCTCATACAAAATTTGACAAATGTGACATGATATGCTTCCAAAGCATAACAAAAATACATTAAAGCATGACAAACACATTAAAGTGTGACAAACACATTAAAGCATAACAAATACATTAAAGCATGACAACATGTTAAAGTGTGACAAACACGTTAAAGCGTGACAAACGCGTTAAAGCGTGACAAACGCGTTAAAGCGTGACAAACGCGTTAAAGCGTGACAAACGCGTTAAAGCGTGACAAACGCGTTAAAGCGTGACAAACGCGTTAAAGCGTGACAAACGCGTTAAAGCGTGACAAACGCGTTAAAGCGTGACAAACGCGTTAAAGCGTGACAAACGCGTTAAAGCGTGACAAATGTGTGACACATGGGAAACATAACATATGCTTAGCGTGGGAAATATTTACAGCGCAGGAAATAGGTAATGCGCCAGATGCGCGAGAAATGTGTGACAAATGTGATGCGCGGGAAATTTGTGATGCGCGGAAATGATGTGACAATTGTGACGCGCATGGATGTGTGACAAATGTAATGCGTGGGAAATATGCGGAGCGCGGGAATGATGTGACAATTGTGACATGTGTGAAGGCGTGACAAATGTAATGCGCAGGAAATGCGTGGGGCGCGGGAATAATGTGACAATTGTGACGCATGTGAAAGCGTAACAAATGTAATGTGCGGGAAATATGCGGAGCGCGGGAATGATGTGACAATTGTGACGCGCGTGAAGGCGTGACAAAAGTAATGCGTGGGAAATATGTGGAGCGCGGGAATAATGTGACAATTGTGACGCGCGTGAAGGCGTGACAAATGTAATGCGCGGGAAATGCGTGACACGCGTCACAATTGTCACAAATAGCATACATTTGTGTGCCACATCATTTTAAAAGTAATATAGTCAGTATTGAAATGAGTGCAAATGATCACTATCCAATATTCTTAAAATGATCACTTTTGAGTGCCCCTATATTCAACTAATACAATAGCCTAGTAATCACAAGTAATGCATAAATGAGTGCTAATGATTGCCTCATAATATTTCTCAAATGATCACTTTTGAGTGCCTCCATATTATAGTAATATAATAGCCTAGTAATCACAAGTAATATATAAATGAGTGCCAATGATTGCCTCATAATATTCCTGAAATGATCACTTTTGAGTGCCCCCATATTCAACTAATACAATAGCCTGGTAACCAAGTATAATAATTAAATGAGTGTCAATAATTGCCACCTAATATTCTCCAAATGATCACTTTTGAGTGCCCCCATATTCAGCAAACACAATAGCCTAGTTATCAGATATAATAATAAAATGAGTGCCAATGATCACCACCTAATATTCTTCAAATGATCACTTGAGTGCCCCTTTATTCAATAATATTACAGCCCAATAATGAAGTATAATAACTAAATGAGTGCCAATGATCACCATTACATTACATTCACTCAATATGCCTTATAAAAACAGCACTCAATTTTGCCTGAATAATATGATTGCTAGCACTCATATTTCTAGGGCAAATAGTGAATAAATTGGCTGACACTTATGCTGGAGCAGCATAAAGATTTTTATAATCTGCAGACTCCTGATATTCAAGGAGCGGTTGTAAGAGCTGGCCAGCGAAGGACGAGTTGACATATAAGAGGGCCGGCAGAGCTGCGTAAATGGTTTCAACTGGGTTTACGCAACTGCATCAAGTAAGTCGTAAGCCATAGATAGACAAAGCTTACCCATACCTAGATACACCAATATCTTTCATAAATATCTTCACGTCTGATGTATTTAGTGTCCCATTAGGCAATCTTGGCAGTGTAATATCCAATGCACCGAATGCCAACCTAAGAGATAATGATAATAAATCATTGTAATTAGATGATATCTCTCCTCCACTAGCCAAAACTTTGCTATCGAGATTGGTGGCTTTAGACTTAACGTCGTGACTCGTCGAAATTCCCAACAACATCATTAACCTAAGTGCAGCAATAAGCTCTGCTCGTTCGGTAGCGGAGTTGGTTACTTACAATATCATCAGTAGAATTGTACGCACTCCAATAGTATGAGCTACGGACCTGTATGCTCCCAAATGACATGTATTGGACAACAGGATCTCTCACCAACCCTATTGCCCAGACAACGGAGTTGTTTGTCTGCGTGATACTTCCGAGGTCTACTCTGAACGCAAGAACGGGCCAATTACTTAATGATCGGAACAAGTATCAGTGCTTGTAGTGACTTCGTGCATCAGGCATGTCAACTTACTCATTTATAGCTCGGAAATTGGTGTCATCTTGGTTTAACAATGGGATAGTAGAATTGGACTGAGGATCACGCAGATCTTTACCATGCGCGGTTTGCCAAGTCATGCCTAGTTGCTGTAATGTGAGGGTATCAGCACGCATGTCACAATTACCCAAACTGTTTACATACATTTTCCATAGCGAAATATAATGTAGCATCCTTGGCAATATCCCCATCTTCAAACATCAATTGCGTATTTGTAAGATGCATGCGGTGATATACCACATTTTCTGCTTGCGTGGTATTCCACTGCACCTGGTTTGAAAGATCGCTCGACAGTATTTCTATGGCGTGTAAGAATACATAGTTCATGAAGCAAGTCAAACACTTACCGCCTGTTGTATCAAAGTATAACTGCACTGAGTGAGGTATGCCATCGAGGGACCAAGCATCAACATATATGTAAGCAAATGGCAACGATTGCCGCACTAGATCTGAAGGCTGTCATGACGACTTTGTTAAGAAAGTCCATTGGAGCTTTCATTGACACTGAAAGCTTACATTGATAGGACTCAGATAAGTAACATTAAAACCGACTGGGCCTGCCGCAAAAGTAAATATAGTTCTAGTTGGTGTGACATAGTTTGCAGTCATATTCGGCCTTTTAGGAATATTGCTGCCTATCCATTCATATGAAGTGTTGTCCACTCGAATCTGCGACGTCCATCCTATGATCTATTACCAATAAATGTTGAAGTGGCAATAGATGTATAAGATTTGATATTCACATGTTTATTCCAAAGCACTGGCCATACGCCTCCAGGCGAAGTCATACTGCCCGGATCTATCCATGAGTGAAAGTACGGGGATTTGACGAGAAGAGGCAGCTGCGAGAGGAGCAGTTGGCTTGCTACCAGGTTTGCAAGAGACACCAAACTAATTAAGCAAATAGACCAGTACATGACGAGCAGATATGGGCATAAAAGCTTCACAAGGTGATAGTTCGACTAGCACTAGATTGGGTGATCTTTATAATAATCCACTGTAATTACAGTGGGAACGTTATGTATACCTGACTGTAGTTACAGTGTATGTACTTACATAAGTAACAGTAAACTACACATTACATCGACGCATGTACCCGATAGATCTGGGCGCTCCGCACAAATTACCGCAATGAGCACCTGTACATAGTACACCTATGCACAGTAGAACGCACCCTCGAAGCTCGAGCCTCGTGTTAGAACTTCCCAACAGTTTTAAATAAGACTTACTCAATTAGCTTCTGCTCATATTATGAAACTCGGAGCGCCGTTTGTATGTTTGGTATGTTTCCAATTTGTAGATATGTTTTCCAATACTGGATCATTTCGACCAATTGTTCACTCATTTTGAGCGTGACCGAAATTTTGACTTCATTGTTCGGTTCGAGGCCTTATTTAGTGCGTGACAATGATAAAATTTGTTCGTACTCACAATGGTCGCAAGGTGGAATTATGGGATTTGCAAGAGCTGTTTTACTTACTATAATTGTAAAGTAATGACATATTATATGCCATTTCATTTCACAATGGTTTTTTTACGAACAGTGGCTTAATATAAATGAAGCTGGTGCACTTTGATGCTCATAAGGTAGGTGTGGGATGAGGGAAAAATTCAAAAACACTATGTATTCTACCACAGCTTGGGAGGAGCACTGAATCATACTGTACATTATTGTATCTACATTTATTGTGTAAATGGACAATTTTTTTTTGTAGAATTTCACCTCTATTTTAGTTTCTCTGAACCTTTGTTCGATGCTCTTGTAGACGCGTGACAATGCTCAAAATTGTTCTGTTCAGAGGCCCTGCGTGACGCGTGACCGAACGATTGGTTGAAATGACCCAGTAATCTGAAATTTCGTTATTTTAGATTTAACGTACTTATTTGATTGTATCATTCTGACAAGCATTAAATACCATGCTAAATTTCATTAATATTATATTACTATCTATAAAGGTTTATGCAATGTAGAAATATAGAGGGGCGGGAATAGGGCGGGGTCGTTGGGCAGCAGGGTGGAATCCTTTTATCAGGGCCCGGGGATATCCGAGACGGGACCTTCGAAGTTCGGAGATATCGGTAATATCTATCTTCACGTGATATGTAATACCGCTCCGGATGCCGTATCATACAGAGATTTGAGAAACATGAAAAAAATCAATTTATAGCCATTCTTTGAGTGAAATGTCCGATAAAATCAACAAATTATATAATATTCGAGTTATGGAAAGGTAATAATGTAACCTGTAGAGCCCATAGGGCTACCCCGAGTTTCGGTCTGACGAAAACTGAAAGTCTTACGAACAGATTGCTTTAATGTATATGGAACTTCGGTAAAACAGTTGCTGAGTACTTACCTAGGTAGCTCTCAAATTAATTTGACACTGATAATAGTAAATCTACTCATTTATTTTATTAATTGACTCTACTGTAGTGTAGAGTGCATCAATATACGTTGATACCATTGGTTCCATTTATCCTTGACAGAAAAAACTTTCTTTTTTGTTTAGAGACGCCGAAGCATTGATTCAGGATTCTATTTGCACCAATTAAAATATAACGGTACACTGAGCATTTACAAGGGGATGTGCTGATTTATACAATATAGTTTTATCCATTATTTCCAATTCTACTGTATGTTTTATATCAATTACAGGAGAAAACAACACGAAGGTTTAAAGAAGCACTTAAAAACGTAATCAGTCCCGACCCTGTAAATTAAATATATCTCTTTGGGAAATATTGTGCATAGGGCGGGAGAGGGCGCAATTGGTAATCCGTTGCTAAGGATGCATATGCATCAGCTTCTCGGGGCACGCGGCATCAGCGTGCTTAGAAACAAACTCTCATTACGCTAAATAATAACAAGTTGCTACTGTAACTACTGTGATCTATACATAACCATTCCACTGTAATTACAGTGGAATTATGTATAAAAATCACCGTATGGCCTGCGACTAGAGAAATGAGAATTGACATGCTACCGTGCTGCCATGCTTATATCTCCATCGGAAAAAAGATAGTGTTGTTGCGGGGTGAGGTGACGTCGCGGCTAATTCACCTTAGGTAGCTTGAGGTGGTATCGATATACCTCGGCTGTCCTGTACTAGTGATGTGATGGTTCAATTCTCCATTCGCTCAACTGCTGTAATTTCCGAACTCGTTCAAAGACCACTCGAAGTTCCACTTGTAGCTGCAGATAATAAATGGCGGTGACGTTCAGCTTATAGCATCAGTTAATGTTGAAGGCATAGATGGGGTGAAATTGGAGGTCATAGTTGGAATGAAAAATGAGTTCGAAGCTTGGCGTAACAGTGAAATTAGAGCCGCAGCCCGTATAATTGATTTACACGACAAGTGACATGGGCCAATGTGATCGTTATCACAGGTAACTGTTTCTACATGCCTAGCTTCGATCACAGGCTACCCTCACATCTATTGCAGGACCGTTAAACATCAACCGAGTTCGTATTAGACCACTGCCCACTTATCATCGCTTTCAACCATCACTGTAAGCTTGCTGCTCCACTACGTGCCCAGTGCTTACTAAGTAGTACTTATTTTTGAAGTTGGCTCGAACTGCCTCCGCACTTAACTTATTACTATATGTAAGTATTGAATCAATCTATACACGCGGGTACCAGAAGTGATGGCAGTTCCCACGCTTTGAGCGAATAATATATTGTATTATATTGAGTCTAGTTTATCACCTTTTGCTTGGAATGTTTTGTACCTTTGTTCATATGTTCGACATATGCTGATACATAAGAATGCAAGTTTTCGTTATGATACGATTATTTAATAGTGTGCTATAAGCTATTTAATTACAAATATGCACTCTCATTCTGAGACAGATTAATTGAGTTATATAATTCCTTCTGGGATTGAGAATGTTATGAATTTTCTCCACGATATAGTATTTATGTCATGTAATCCACACCAAAATTTGTATGAATGTGATCCCATCCCATTATGAGAAATATGAGACTTAATATTCATTGCACTGAATTAGCATGTGTGCTTCATTCTCTACTGCAGAATATTACTGTCTAACTGAGACAATGATAGCTGTTCTGCACACCATTTAGCAAAAGAAATACTTCTACATATCTTAGTGGAGTGTCTGCGTTGGTACCAGCAAAAAGTCCCTCCCATCTTAAGTACGGTACAGGCCCACTCCCCATATCCAAAGCGCTGTCTTGAACTAATTCGATGCCTTACACATGCAAGTTGGATCGCAAGCAATACCTGCGCAAGTTCGTCATTTGAGCTATGGGTGTTTCGTTCTTGTGCTGCTGGGCTGGGGGTTGGGTTTCGAGCCTGACTAGGCGTAGCTGGTGGATTGCCTAAATACGGCGATAGTACCGGTTGCGTGAGCAACCAAATAAGGCAGTCGGGGTTTTCCGCATCTTTACAGAGGGGCTTTTTTAGGAACAAGCTCGCTAATTCGTTTGCTTCTATCCAAGTATCACGTATCCTTATGTTCTCTCCATGAGCCATCCAACATATGAAGCAGAATTCGTTTGTTATCTCTGCCTTGTCCGCAAGGTCCAATGTTGACATGCCTCTTGGCAAATCACTAGTGCCTGCAGAACGATGTCCAATATGGCAACAACCAATGTTTAGCTATGGGCATACATAGAGCGCCGTCTTACTCTAGGTCATCTGAGCTGGTGGTTCTATGGTTGTTTGAATTGCAGAAGCAGTTAACGTTTGGTTAGCATAGTTGGTATATTATTAACCCTCTTGAAAATGTATCCAGTTAACACTGTACTGCCTAGTATGCCCTCCTCAGCCTTTCGCCTATCCCAAACCGTCAAATTTAGTCAAAAAACCGGCGTGATACACACAATCACACTCTACATAACGCAAGCCATGACCCCCACCTGGTCCTAGCATGCTCCACCCCACTAAACGTATGAACACGCATCTCAGTCAATTAGATATGATCGAAGACTTTTTCCTCCCTCTATCATAGCTCTGCTGAGTATCTTACGCCTCTTTCGCAATATCATCGAACCATGCAATATCAGTCCGCCCAACACCCCTTTCCACATGCTACACTCTCTGGACATTATCCAGCCCATATCATCAACCTTAGCTGAGCAGCCACAAAAGACCATCTAGACACGACATAGAGGACCTCACACTTCTTTCGGTGTATCAACCCTCCTCGTCTTCTTCTCAGACTTCTTCATCAGGATGCGTTTCTTCTCTGTAGCTTTTGCAACGCTCGCCCTCGTGGCTACACCCATCCTCGCCGCCCCCAGCCCTCTGAAGACTGTCCAGAAGTTCAAGGGCGAGACTAACGGTGGATACATCATCAAGTTCAAGGAGAGTGTCGCTAGGAAGTCTTTGATCAACAAGCTCAAGCTCAACGCTACCGTTGACTGGGAGCTTCTTAACGGCTTTGCTGGTATGTCTTCGTCATTTCTCCTCCCCTCTCGCACTATCTAATCAGCTTCCTTTTCCAGGTGTCCTCGATACCGACTCCCTCAACACCCTCTGTGCCCACAAGGACGTTGAGTACATCGTTGAGGATGGCATCATGCATACCATGACCACCCAGACAAATGCTCCATGGGGTCTCCAGCGCATCAGCCAGGATGCCAAGCTCTCTAGCACCAGTACCAGGTACGTGTTCTATTCCCTCTTATCCTTCTTCTCTGCTAATGCGTTCTGTAGCGACCTTACCTACACCTACACCTACGACAGTTCCGCAGGATCTGGCGTTGATATCTACGTCGTCGACACTGGTATCTATACCTCCCACGTAAGCCCCTTATTCTTACCCTCGATAAGCCGCTTTTGATGATAGCTTGATTATAGTCCAACTTTGGCGGTCGCGCCTCCTGGGGAACCAGCTTCGGTGGATATGCCGCCTCTGACGGTAATGGCCACGGAACTCACTGCGCGTACATCTCTTCTCTCTTCCATCGCAGCCAATTCTCGTATCTCACAGTTACATTGCAGCGGTACCGCCGCTGGCACCCGCTATGGTGTCGCCAAGAAGGCCAACCTCATCGCTGTCAAGGTCCTTAGTGACGCTGGCTCCGGTTCCACCTCCGACATGTATGCTTTTTCTCTCCTACCTCCTCATTCAGCAGTGACTAACCTCCCCACAGTGTGTTAGCGACATTGTTCTTATAGCTTATGGCACCGTTAACTACCTCGCCAACAACGCTTAAATAGATTCTCTTTGGGATTATAGATACCTTCTGTACAAAACTTGTAAATGTTCTAACGATTACGAAGGTCAAAGATTGAAATATTTTTATTGGGTTTATTAGTATTCGTTATCTACATCTAAGTCGATTAGCTATTTATACAGACGATTGCCTGTTGTAAGACTTCTCTAATAGTCTACTTCTAACGGTAATCAAATGATATAGTAGATTACACGATGCAGTAGTAGAGAACGATACGAAGAACCAACAGTATTGATAGATGCCTCAATACCGACAACCCAAAAACTCGCTTCCCAGCAGAAATTAAACTCGTAGATGAAGTTAAAGTTGAAGTTGAAGTTGGAGATGGACTCGCTGAGACAACGGTAACACTTGTGCTTGTAGAAATAGAATGCCCCGTTGTACTGTTAATAGTAATGTCAATTGTCGTGACAGGAACAGGAGCAGTGGGAGTGGGAAAAACTAGAGTGTTAGTTGAAGTTCCGAAGTATACGCTCGAATTGACAATGGAAATTGGAACATTCCAGCCCCAGGATGTGACTGTAAAGATGGGGATGGGGATGCTTAATGATATGGGGGACACTACGCTGATCGAAATTTCCGACGAGTTCTTCTTGGGTGATATTAACACCTCTCCTGTGGGCCCACTGTTTACCTCGAATATATTGCTCTGCATGGACATATTTGTAGCTGGTAAAAATGCTTGGATTGTGTACTTGTTCCCGCTAACATTTCGTTTAGTCGCTTTGCTTAGAGTGGAATGGAGTGCAAGAACTTACTTGGCTATAATAGATCTGGGTAACGGAGCAGTGATTGATTTAAGAATTAAATCGTAGGTCCCATTTCCCATGGGTATCCCAGTAGGACGCCTGGTATCTGTGGGTACGGGCCCGATAACACTAATAAAGCTCAACACTATAGAATCGCTGCGACAATATTAGTATGTTATGGGGTGGTCGCAGTAGTAGCCTAGATGAGCTTACCCATCTCCGCTTTGTCCTTCCCAGTATACTATTAGTGGCACCCCAGCTGGAAGAGTCCATGGGAAGACCGTGAGGTTTCTCAGTGCGAACACGTTTATTGAGAAAGTGGATATGAATAGCACGAGTCCCCTGCATAATATGACAATGTTTTAAAGCACTATAAAGATGGTAAATAAAAGTTAAACTTACAGTAACATATCTTAGTGAGAAACTGTGCCAAGTGACAGCCTGGGGACAGTTAACTGGCATCAGAATGATACCGATTCTGTGTTGAAGACAATATATATATATTCTGGATCAAACAGAAGAGGCAGGAGATCGATGACAGCGTGTGTATATAAACCATCATCATGATTTACACAGATAGAAAGATCGTAGTTCTGTTGTGAAGGTAAGTGATTATACTAGTAAGAAAGTAAGCGGAAGAGAAACCACATAACACGGAACGAGATCTGTTGGGGGGGCGGGCTGTTCTGTGTGTGTTAATTACCAAATGCCCGACGATACCTAAAATAGAATCATCGGATATCATTTAGACACCGTGCACTTTCTGTGAGTGGTCGACGGGGTCGTAAGTGCAAGTCCATTACAGTAATCAGATGGTACACACACATATGTTACATGATCGCGTAGAGAGTACGAAGAATCAATACCAACGATAGATACTTCGATACCACACCAGCAGATATCCGTTCGCTGGCGGATATCGATGGGCTAACTGATGATATAGCCGAGGTAGTAGCAGATGCGGGAATGACGCCCGAAGTGCTGGACAGGCTAGCAGCTGAGGTAGAAACAGACTGTCCCACCGCCATAGTGCTATTACTTGGATTTATAGTTTCAATGGTAAACTGTGTACTATTCACAGCAATCACTGTAGAAGTGATGGGATGAGCAATCGTAATGGTAGTGACACCACCGACGGGTGACTCAGCCGTAGCCTCAACTGTAGTAGCACTGATTGCCACTGGAATTGTATGTTGAGTGGTCGTGGTAACCGGTAGAGTGTAGGTTATTCCAGTTGGAGTACAAAGCTGCTCGCCGGTCACTTCGAATATGTTGCTTTCAACGTGTTCATTCGTTGCTGGTTGAAAAGCTTGAATCATGTATCTGTTTCCACTAGAAGATCGTCTCAATCGCGGCGCGAAGTTAGAATGTAGGTGAAACATACTGAGCTTCGAGAGCGGTTGGTATTGGAGCAGTTGCTGATGCGGCATTGATACTGTACGTTCCAGCTCTCATGGATACTCCGGTAGGAGTCCTGACTAGCTGAGGCGGAGGACTGGCGTGAACAAAGCTCAAAACTATAGAATCACTAAAGAAAAGTTCAGTCATGCGACACGGGCTGCAGTCATCAGTAAAAAAGCGCGCTACATACATAGGGAATGGAATATAATATATTTATCTAGAATTGAATGTAATTATGTAAAATGTATTGTAATGACAGGATATGTTGTGAGCGCCATGAAAGCCGGGGTTGCTTGGGATAACCAGCAATAATTGTGAGCGTGGGACAGGGTTGTGAGCAAGAATGTAATAGATTACATTGCTAGAATACATACCAAACCAATTATTTTGTCACCATGTAAGGGGTTAGAATCATCTTAATGCAATAGAAAGCTCGGAATCTAATATAATCCAATAGAATATTTCTCACCCATTAGAAAGCAGTGAGAGTGTGTTTTTATGGGCTACTAGATTTTGATGTTGCCTGGATTTTGATGTTGCCATGGCGTTGCCAGTGAGGCAACGTCAATTCTCACGTGGCAATGTCACAGCAATGCCAGTGCAGCAAAGTGCCTGTGAAGAAGTGGTAAGTTGGGACATTCATAAGCCATACTCTCTCATACTCTTCAAATATATAATTTATTTATGTCTGGAGATCCAAATGGCAAGCCAGAATTCACATGTACATTGGGTTGTTGTGATATGGGGCTTTTCAATTAAGTGTGGGAAATACTGTTGAACCAAAAATATTGTGAAAAAAAATACATAGTTTTCAGGTCAATTTAATTGTTATCATGAGATTTAGGGACACTTATAATGACATTTTAGCCTGCAAATTGCCCTCAGGGCTTCTGTTCTTCATGTTGTATTGCATACAAAGGTTATTTTTCCATGCTTTCTTGATGCATGGAGACAGTACTTTATGCTCCCCC
Source organism: Cyathus striatus (assembly GCA_025738555.1). Taxonomy (NCBI): domain Eukaryota; kingdom Fungi; phylum Basidiomycota; class Agaricomycetes; order Agaricales; family Nidulariaceae; genus Cyathus; species Cyathus striatus. The sequence continues at coordinate 1,644,230 of JAOVFP010000011.1, forward strand.
CCCAAGTCTGTCTGGACTCTGGAAGGACTCAATATAGTCTGGATAGTCTGGGTGGAGTCTGGGTGGAGTTCTGATGGAATAGATATTGTCCTGATGACATCCTGCTGGAATATAAGGAGTCCTGATGGACTTTGTATTTTTTAAAGTAAGTTCTGTTAAGACTCCAGGTGAACTTCACAGCAAGAAATGGAGATTGATATTTTCCCACACTTATTGATAACATACTATCTCACTACTACATCTTACAAATCAATTATATTTCATGCTACTACTACTATTCTTTACTACATTTTCCCACACCCTTCAGTATTGATAGCATACTATCTCCCTACCACATCTTCCTATGTTTCTTCTATAATATTTTCCCACACCTATTTTTCTCCTACCAGATATCTCTGTACCACACTTTCTGACACATCTTCTACCATATTTCCCACACCTATTATTTCTGATGCCTCTTCTACCACATCTTCCAATGCTTCTACAACAGACCATCATCATGTTCAAAATCTTCACTAATAATACTAAAGCTTTGGCCATTCTGCTGTTTTTATTACATGTTGTTCATAATGGATTCAAACCCACCAATCCATGAATTTAGTTGTTCACAGGCTTGTGTATTGAATGCTCATTTGTGATATCTTTCACCATTTCTATCTTGTGCAATATAAACAAGATTTGGTGAAGAACCATCTTGTGGTGCTGGATTACACTACTTTCTACAAAGGTAATCATCTGAGCAGTGATTTGTATAGTGATAGCCATCTACTACAAAGCAGCTACTTTTAAACCAATCTACCCAACTTCCATTTGCAACTGCTGTTTGAAGAAGTTTACATGCCTTATCAATACATATGTAATCTGGTCTTAATTCTTCATCAGGAAAAACATCTTCTAAGAATTTAAGTATATTGGTTGTTGACTCAGACTTCACAAACTTTGTACATGCAATTACAGCACCACATGGAGCACATATTGTTTCTACACAATAATAGTCAGAGGCACTAAAATAATGAGATCTCTTTGAAATATTGTTATCTGACTCATTGTGAGGCTGCTGAACACATCTTCCTTTGTTTTTATTTCAAGGTGGATTTTCAGCTGGTTTGCAAAGCATTCTTTATGCACCATTTAAATAATCTGAACTATGTTCTAAATTATATTTATGCCACATTTCCTGGTGCTCATTGCAATCTTGTGAATTATCTATTTTTTGATTTTGACAGTCACAAACACAGTATCTTGCTCCAAATTCTTGGTTGTGAACATCACAAAATACACCTCCTCTATGGTTTACAAGTGTATTGGAACAATTGTCATATGCACAGTGCTTAAAATATGTATTAGTATAATATTGTTTAGTTTTAGTTGGCATTACCTGTGTGTTAGGGACAGATGAGCAAAATACTTGAAGCTGAACTCAAACACTCGAATAAGAGAAAAGAAGTGAGTCTTATTGCTAATCTGGAATAAACTAGCACAAGAATAGTGAATACTAACTAGAATGACCATATTTATAGACAATATCCATGAGGGAATCACATGTAAGTAACCTACACTACAACACATGTTCTACTGTGCATTTACATTAGAAACTCATGTATTACATATGGCTGAACTGTGCAACAGTGCCCACAGTCTTGATGAGTAACATATGTTGATATGCATGGAGTCCGCATTGTGTGTCATGTGGCTGGTCACATGACAATGATAAGATAAAGGATTAGATAAGGAACAAAATCCTAACATTACTCCCACTTTAAGAGTTGTGTCCTCACAACATTTCTATGATTTCTTCAAGTTGTTGAAGTCGATAGTAGTCAATTATATGGATGAGGAGAATTGGAAGGTAATGAATGATTATGAAAACCAAAAGGATAGAGTTAAGGATTGTAATGAAGTAGAGGATGATAATAACTTCATCAGAGTACATTTTGGAGTAAATAAGTTCTTTGAAAAGTTCATTGTATATTTATACATTTAGAGCTTCTGGGTTTTCCTGATGAAATTTGTTCAATAGACTTTTAGCTCCCAATAAGGCACTAATCAGTTCCCAGGTACAATCTTTGAATGAATATCCTTTCCATTTTATTTTATATAATATTTGCTTCCAGTTCTTTTTCCATGCTAAAATAGATTCCACTTCATATTGTTCCTCATCATCAATTAGAATTGTGGGTGGTGGTTTTGGTTTCTTCTGTGATGGGTATTGTGCTGGTATGTATTTAGATAATAGTTCTACATTGAAGGTTGAATTCTTTCTATTCCATGATTTTGGTAATTCAAGTTTATAGACTGATTCTGCAACTTTTTCAATAATCTTAAAGGGTCTGTAATGTTTATCATCCAGTTTAGAAACTGGTCAATCCATAATAGCATCCCATAGTTTTGTTTGCCAAGAATAAAGCAGCTTTTGCATTTTCTCTTGCTTTTTCCATTGTTTTAACAAATTCTTTGACTCCTGGCATACATCTGTCTTATGGGCCCAATCATCTTGATTGTAGTTTATATAGATTCACATATATTGTTCTATTTCTTGATTGACCCTTTCTGTTTGTCCATTTGTCTGAGGTCTGTAGGACGTAGATAGATTCATTCAAATACCAAGTTGTTTTGTTAATTCCTTAGTAAAGAATGAGGCGAATTGAGATCCTTGATCACTGATAATTCTTTTAGGTACTCTGTAATGTTTAAAGATATTTTGGACATATTTTTCTGCTACTCCAGTGCTATTAATCTCCTTATTGCATGGTATGAAAGCTGCCATTTTTGAAAATCTATCAACTACCACCATTAGGAAATTGAACCCCCCAGATAATGGAAGTGGTCTGACAAAGTCTATTGATATCATATGCCATGGGTGTTCAGGAACACTATTTGGAATAAGTTTACCAACTGGAGCAGATCTGTGAATATTTGTTCTTTGACATGCTTCACAGCCTGATACATATTTCTTGATATCTGTTCTTAGTCTAGGCCACCAGTAGTCACATCCAGATATTTCTGAATCATGGCATAATCTGGTTGTGTGTTCCCTTGATTTAGCATTTTTGGGAATATATACTTGATCTATCCATGTGATGATACCTTCTGGAGATTTGATCCAATCTTTAGATTTGAGATCTAACATTTTAGTGACTTCTTTGTCTTGATTCTTTCTGGATTTTTCAACTTGTTCCATAATTTCTTTGTCTTCTCTGTGAACTTCATATGTCTGTCTGAAGTGTTCCAGTTTAAGAAGAACAATATCTTCATTATCATGTTCTCCTTGTTCATGCCCAGCTCTTTGAGATAATAAATCTGCCTTTGTCATTTGATTTCCTGGTTTGTGATGCAGTGTATAATGAAATTCCAATAATTCAGTTGACCACCTTGCTTGTTGATAATTTAGTTTTTGTGGTTTTCTGAAATATTGAAGATTTTTGTGATCTGTCCAGATTTCAAATATTTGTTTAGCTCCTAAAAGGTATTGTCTCCATGTATCTAATGCTCTCATGATTGTGAGCATTTCTTTATCATAGATCTCATAGTTCCTTTCAGTTGGGCTTAAAGTGTGTGAAAGAAATGTGATTGGTTTAAATTTTCTGTCTGACTGTTCTTGTGAAAGAATAGCTCCATTAGCAAAATTGGATGAATCTGCTTCTATGTGGTATTTTCCATCATCATTTGGCATTGCTAAAATAGGGGCTGATATAATTTTATCTTTCAGTTCAGAGAAGGCAAGAGCTTGATCAAGTTCCCATTTCCATTCTTTCTTTCCTGTTAATTCATGAAGTGGTTTGCTATTTTTGCAAATCCTTGAATGAATTGATCATAGAAGTTAATGAATCCTAAAAATTGTTGCAGTTCTCATTTATTATTTGGGACTGGCCAATCTATTATGGCTTTTACTTATCCAGAGTCCATTCATACAGAATTCTTAGAAATAATAAGTCCGAGATATTCAACTTCTGCCTTTTTAAAGAAACATTTTTCTGGTTTTAGGTATAGTTCATGTTCTTCTAATTTTCTGAGAACTTGTTTAACCATTTTCCTATGTTCTTCTAAGGTTTCTGTGAATATAAGGATATTGTCCATGTACATGATCACAGTTCCTTTATTGATCTCCATTCTGAATATATCATTCATCATGGTTTGAAATGTTGCTGGTGAATTTGTGAGTCTGAAGAACATGACCAAAGGTTCAAATAATCCTTGATTTATTCTAAAAGTGGCATATTGTTTGTCTCCTTCCTTGATTCTGACATTGTTGTATCCCCATTGAATATCCAGTTTGGTAAAGTATCATGCCTTTTTGAGTTTATCTACTAATTCCTGAATCAATGGTAAAGGATATCTATTTTTAACCATCATTTCATTTAATTTTTGATAATCTTGGATTGGTCTAAGTGAACCATCTTTTTTTTTAATAAAAAAGAATGGAGATGCCCAAGGTGATTTTGAAGGTCAAATGTGTCCTGAATTAAGATTCTCATTGAGGAATTCATCAAGTTGTTTCTGCTTGTCTAGATTCAATGGATATATTTTGCAATTGAATGATGTTGCTCCTGGTAATAATTCAATTGCATGATCCCATGGTTTGTGAGGTGGGAGTTTAGGCAAATACTTTTTTGAACTCATAATAGTACATTGGAACAGTTTCTTTCCAATGCTTCTTTGGTTTTTGCTGATTTTGTGCTTCAGCAATTTTCAAAGCAGTTGTCTGAAATGTTCTTAGTTCAATTTGTTTGAATAAGTTTATGGCTATAAGATGATCATCGGATTCTAGTTCTATTTATTGGTCAAGATCAGATTCATCTTCTTCAGGATCCATAGTATTAATAATTGGGGTACATTCTATCAGACAACATGTGGATTAGATTGTGCCTTCCTTCCAATCTATTTCTGGATTATGAATCTTAAGCCAATCATATCCAATGAACATTGATGCCTTTCCTAGGTTCAAAACTGCAAATTGTAATATAAAAAATAGGGCTGGCTAGTGGCAAAACCCACTACCTAACAATAAAACAAAAGGGCCAGGTAAGAGAATTGAGAACATGTATTAATAATACAAATTTAAAATACAGTAATTGATACAATAGATTAAAACTTATATATGTTGTGTATATGAAGTTCATAAGTCTGGAAGGGAACAGACTGTTATAGGTGAGATTAAAATAAGGCAAATGGAAATACCCTGGACATATCAGACTTGTTAAGCCTTTGTAGAAATTCAGCAGTGATGAAAACTGTAGTTCCTGGAATGAGTTGCCAAAAAGTTTCCTTGAAAAGAAGGATTAGTGAATGTGAGACGATACTCAATGAATCAGAATAAGTAGAAGTGAACATACATCAGTGAGTGAGAAGGAGGTAAAGCAGATGTGATAGTCCTCCCTATCAGGTGCAGATTTGAAAAAGACAGAAGAAATAGTAGAAGACTAGAGCTAGTTAGAAATGGCAGTAGTGTAGTAAAATGTTAACTAACCAGAAAGAATGTTATAATGTGAGTGTCCATTTCTTCAATTTTTTGAAAAAAGGATATTTGGTTTTGGAAACATGTTTGAGTGTCATTACAAGATTGTGAAGGACAAGCTATGATGACAGCAAGGGTACTGTCATCATTATGAGAGCATGACTTAAATTCACTGAAGAAAGTCAAGACCTGGCTATTACCCTCAGCAGAACATTGGCTTGAGTAGGTAATCTTGGAAGAGCAGATGATTGAAATTAAATTTCTGCCATAAACATTTGCTCCCAAAGCAGGAGTTGAGGACATGCCAAGCTCTTGAGAAAGGAATGAGATCAGAGACATGTGACAAAGAATATATTGGAATGATTAGGAAAGGAGGAATCACATTGCAGGGTTAATATAGGCAAAGATATGCAATACAAATGATTTATGAATAGAGCCAAAACTATTAAATAGGAAGGATATAAATAGCACAAAGCAAACAGTGGGGACAAAGGGGACAAGTAAATATAGCAATTCAGTTGTAGGCCAAGGGTAATAAGTGAGCAAAGCTGAGTACAAGGTGAATGGACAAAGAGAGCTAATGAGTTTGCGGAGGAAAACATGAAGGAAAGAGATCTTACAACCTTAGTGCATGACTGGTAATGTTTAGAACAAACCTTAAAATTGGTATGTATTGTTTCTCCTAATCTTCATATCTATCCTTCATCTAATCTGGGTAGTACAATCATGGAGTGATGTTGAGCACAGTTGAAGGGGACAGGGCCGGGAGTCAAAGTCTCATGTACATTCATATCTTTCTTTGCACATGAGAGATCTATAGGGGCATAACAAAGGAGACTGAGAAGCTGGCAAGATGGAGGAGACTCGATAACAGCTATATGTGGGAGAGAACTGTGAGGTATGTTTTGCCTATCTGTTGAGTACCATACATGTAGCATTTGGAAATAGCAATCATTAAGTATCTTCTATGCATGGCAGCTATGGTTGTTGAAAAAGAAGACTGAGTATGTATTCCGATGTACCTAAAATCATGTTGAGCCAAAATTTAAGGAGAGGGGCTGGGTGTTAAACCAAAGATGAGCCATATCTGTGTGTCAATGATATTGTGATGTGCTGCCAGCTGGCACTGTGTAACCACATGCCTACTTCCCCCTGCAATGGTACAACATGGTGCAACAGCAACTTCAACAGAGGGAATATGTGGAGCCGATGATGAAGCAATAAGTCAACTAGCCATGACGGAAGCACCCAAGGGTGTGCTGGGATGATTTGAGCATATGATATGTTGTAAACAGGTTTCACCACAATGGAAAGTACCATGTCTGTGAGATTGAAGGCACATGCACATTCCAATATGTAGAGTCATTATGCCATGTTTGCTAGTAAATCAATGACCAACTGTCACCATTGAAATGTCTCAAATGCAAGGCATAGTAAGATAAGGAGAATGGATGGGAGCAAGTGTATCAATGATGAACTTTATGAAGATAAGCAGAACCAGCAGAAGATATGAGTGTGGAAATGAAACCCTTGCCTAGGCTGTTGGAATGTAGTACACGATCAATTATGGTTGCTAATGAGGAAATTCACAATAATATGCAGGAGTGTTTAAGTAAGGTGAAATTGAAATTGAGCATTAGATACAGTAAACTGTTACAAGCACGAAAATGAGTAAAGAGTAAAAGGAGTTCTATGTGTGAGAGATTTAATTGAAAAGCAGGAATTGAGTCATGAAAAGAAAGAATGGGAACAGCTAGTTCTTCTTGAACCCTTTCTCCCTAAGCCTTTTAGATGGAGGGCCATCATCAGTGACTGCCACAGACATTGCGATAGTGGCAATGGGAGATTTCTCCACAACTTTGGATGGAGCAGCATCATTGGAGATTGGGGTGGGGATCAAATTATTCGTTGGCTTGTTGAATGGTGCAATGACACACAATTTCTTAATCAGCAATTGAAAGATCTGTATACAAATTTAAAAGTTGTTTATGAAGAAGATAAGGCAAGAAAAAACCTTTTTGTTGGCATTAGGCCACCAGTACAAAATTGTTGCCTTGATCTCAACAAGTGTACCTGGGCACAAGGTGGAAAGAATTTCAGAGGGATGGATGAATTTGTCATCGATATTGTAGTAGGGCAACTGAATCAGTTTGTTGTTGACAAGCTTAAAATTATCTGAATTGTAATCGCTTTGAACATTTGGTTCAAAAAAGCCATCAGGCAATTGAACTATAAATGAAGGTGAGATTATGAAGTTTGGAAGAAATTTTAAAGGAATTACACTGTTCATTGACAGGAGAATCAATGGAACCAGTAGTGGACTTTTTCAGATCACGGAGGGTTCATTTTTTGGGAACAATGGTTGGAACTTGGACAGGCTTAGAATAAAAAGAATTTGGTAAGTGATCATAAACTTAAGTGGAGATGAGTAGAAGATTTACTTTGTATTTTTGCTCAGATACAAATCGAATCAAATTGAAGGCATTGCTATTGGGCTTCTTGGAAATGGAGGAAATAATATCCAGGTTTGTGAGGTTTTTGGTTTCAGCCGAAATGATTTCATGCATAGTGGCAATCTGATTTTGAAATGCCAGGACTAATTCAGGGGGACAACCAGTAGGTACTTCGAGTACAATTGTATCCTTGACTTTGGATCTGTCCTGAATTGGCTGATAACAAAGATTAAGAAAAGTGATTAAGTGGAGTATGAGAGGGATATAAACTTACTAGATAGTCTTTGTTAAGAGCATTACCTTGAGCTCCAATAGCCGTCCCATAAGAAGATGAGACAACTTGTCCAAACCAAGTATATTCAGTCTCAGGCCCTTTAATCTCAACATGAGAGTGGAAAACAACTTGTCCAAATCTGTTTGGGCCAAGAGGTTCAACGACCTTTGGAAGCAAGTTGGTTCCATAGTTAATTTTACCACTACTGGGGGCAAGATAGTTCTCCATATCTGCAAGTTTATCAGATCCCTTTCTCAATGTGTTCATCAAAGCAAGTGATGGTGGAAGACATGGTGGAAGGTGAGATGTAAGAAACAAGGAATAGGAACCTGAACAAATTTATAAGAAATATTTGAATACAAGCTAGACAATACAGATAAATTTTATAGTATGTACTCAATTAGAAACAATAGGCAATAGCTGAATAGATTTAGATACAATACAGAAAATCAACTGAATTAAGTAGATAAAGTGATCTGAATAGTGAATGGAATCAATTTATGAAAAAGGGGTTGTTTTCAATTACAAAAAATGGACAACAGCTGAAGAGAATTACACATTCATAAGACATTGTCTTTTACTAGGGGCAGGCAGAAAATTCTGTGCACGCACAAACATGAGCGTGAGTTGAGCGTGCACACTCAGTGTCTGTGCATGGAAATTCGACCCTGAGCATGAATATTCCGTACGTGAGCATGAATAATATGTAAGTGAGTGTGAAGCAATATGTTGTTATAATATAGTACTTAGTATCCTACATGCATGCTGTACTACTGCATGTCATTATGGCCTAACTGAAAAGTACATAAATGTTATATTCAAGTTCACGCTCAAGTTAATTGAGCTTGAGTGTGAGCATGATAGTTAATCATGTTCACGCTCCCAATTATTCCTGAAATTTGAGTGTAAGGTTGCATATGGATATTATATTCACGCCACGCTCAATTTAATCATTTCCTGAAACTTGAGTATAAGTTTGAATATAGATATTGTATTGACATTCACATTTAACTTAATGGAGTTCGGGTGTAGTATTCATATTCACGCACACACATATATCCTTTTACTTGAGTGTGATTGAATAAAAACATAATATTAATATTCACGCTTATTACACTCACATTCACCCTCAAGTCACAGGAATGAAGCATGAGCATGCATAACTATATTATGCATGCTCACTAAGCCTCACTTACAGACAATATTCATGAACGTGAATACATTTCATGTTAACACTCATGGTCGAGCTCATTTTAATTGAGAGTGAGCATAGATAAAAGTATTATACTCACGCTCACTCTTAATTAAAATGTGTTTGAGCGTGAGCGTGAAATAGTGCAGGTAGACAATTCCATGCACGCTCAGGGTCTGCGCGTGGAAATTGGACCCTGAGCGTGAATAATATATGCAAGTGAGCGTGAAGCATTAGGATGTCATAAATATACTATTATACTAAGTACATACTGTAGCATCGTGTCTTTATGATATGTCTTAACATGAATTAAATATCATACTAATGTTCTTGCTCAAGCTAACCGGGTTTGAGCATGAGCGTGATAAGTATTCCTATTCACGCTCACGCATATTTACCATAAATTATGCACAAGTGTTATATTCATACTCACACTCACACTCGGTTTACTTGAGATTTAGTACGAGCATGATAGAATACCTATCACGCTCATGTATATTTGCATAGTATAACTGCACGCGAGTACTATACTTACACTCACGCTCAATGTCCTTTGACTTGAGCGTGAGCGTGATCAGTATTCCTATTCACGCTCAAGCTTATTTCCTATAATTTGAGAGTAAGCATGAATATAGATATTTTATATGTATGCTCATGCATGTTTACTAACTTGAGCTCGGTATGTGTATTGTATTACCATTTTCATGCGAGCATGTATCTCCCAATGTCACTTGAGCATGAGCATGATCAGTATTATTACTCACACTCATGGTTATATCCTATAATTTAAGAGTGAACATGTATTATATTAATGTTCACTTATAATTAAAATGTGTTTGGGTGTGTGCATGTGCATGAATATGTACTTTCATGCTCACACACAAGTATCACTAAGTATTTTGTATTATATTTAAGTGTGGTTGTGTCTATTGTGCTTAACATTACTTACTGCTCCTCTCACATGTACATGAAGTCAAAATACAAATGTAACATTTAATCTTATAGTGAGCGTGGAGTAGAGACCTTGAGCGTGAGTTGACAAACCTTGAGCGTGAAGACTTAGACACTGTGCGTGAAAATATGGACCCTGTGTGTGAGATGTTGACCCTGTGCATGAAATGAAATCTTGAGCGTGATGTGAGCATGAAAAATGAGTGTGCATGTTCAAGTTTGAGCATGAATAATATCGCCTTGAGCGTGAAATTTAATATTTATTCTTCTACTTCTGAGTATTTATCTTGCTTAAAAACTTTACCTGCAGTGGCAATAAGACTATAATAGTACAGTACCAGTATATACACTTGATTTACAATTAGTTTGACTTAGAAATAGGCCTGTTATAATTATTAAATATATCTTGAGCGTGACACGCTCACCTACTGAGCATGAAAATTTGACCTTGAGCGTGGCACGCTCAGTCACGCTCACTTTTGTGCGTGCATGGTAAAAACTACGTGCCCTTTTACTAGGTCTTGAACTGATTGACTCATTTATGATTGAGTCTCTTTCCAGTTGCCATTTTTTGGGGACATCATGACGATGAAAAGTGGACAGGGACATTACCTCATCATCATCATTATAATGTTCTGAGGGAGGAGGGATATATTGAGAAGGAAGTATATCATGAAAGTTGGCATAAGCCTGATTGGTTTGAAAAAAGGTTAAAGTATTCTTGTCTAGGACTGAAAGTCAGTGTAATTCAGCTCGCAAATCCTGAGAGGGATGAGAAGTTATTCTAGCCATGTCAAAGCTATGAAGAATTAGTAGACCATCCAAAGATTTAACACGAGAGATCATGACATAAGGCTGTTCACTTCCATGACAATTGCGCAAGTCAACAATTACTTTATTCAAAGTTTTTCCTTGTGCTTTGTGGGCTGTCATTGCAAAAGATGGAACTAGTGGTAATTGTCGTCATTTTATCATACATTTTTATGTGTAAAAGGGTCAATAAAGCTGAGTTCTGTTACATCAGGCAAAACCACAGCCTCTTTCTCACATAGATGAGGCATTGCATTGCTAGTCATTGTATCAAGATAAACAATACAAGAGGAGGCTTCACGATGACCCCATTGGTTAATTGAATATCAAATGGATTTTAACTTGCCAATGGAACCATTTACAATACCTCCAGGTACATCAAAATTTTGAGTGATCATTACAGGCATGCCAGGCAGAAGTGGTAGATGACCAAGTCGAGAATTTGTTTGACCAGAATGCATAGATAATAAATGGGTTCGGAGATCATTGTCAAGTATAAAGTTGCCACAATGTGAGTCAGAAGCATGATACCAAGAAAGAGTCTGGTTCACATCATGTGAGAATGTAAGGGCAGCCCTTTCATTTAACAAATCCTTGCTTAAGTTATCACAAACAATAATAGGGCATTGTTTCCACTCACTCCAATCAGGAGAAACATTTTGTAAAACATGCTGGGACAAAAGTTGATAATCAGCATAAGAACAGTTACCAAGTTGAAGACACTGGAGCAAATGAAGAAATGAGGTATTAGCAAAGCCAGATTGTCGCATAACCTGTTTCAAAATTACAACAGTGTCAATTTTCAACCATGACAATTTCACATCAATGTCTTTCTGACCACTTTTGGATGCATCTGAATGCAAGGCAGTGTTAATATTTCTAAAAAGTTTGGATTGTCCAACTGGAGGAAGCTGAGCAAAATCACCAGCAAATATAATATTGATTCCTCCAAATGGAGAAGTATTACCTTTAGCAATAACCAGAGCTTCATTAATATCAACCAGTAGTGAACAACCTATCATGGATACTTCATCAATGAACAAATAATCTACACCTTGCCACATTGCTGCAAGGTCTTCATGAGTTTTAGAAGAGGCACCTTTAGCAAGTTTAAGCTGAGTCAAATATAATGCAGCATGTACAGTCATTCCCTGAATGTTTTGAGCTGCTGCACCTGTAAAAGATAGTAGTCAAAAACGTCGTTGCTGATTTCTGCATAGGAACATTTGTTGCCAACAGTTAATAACTCTGGATTTCCCTGTTCCACCATCTCCACCCAAATACATACATAGTTGATCTGGAGAAGTTTTCTGACTGTGTTCGGCAACAATTATAAATGCCTCTGACTGTTCATAGTTCAATGTAAATTCTTGGATTATAGATGGAATTGAAGAATGAGGATTATGCTCAGTATCTAGAAAAGATGGGCTAGTGGAGGAACTTGATACAATTTCAAGTGGAAGGGATGAAGTGAAAGATTGAGTAGAGTCAACAATTGACATTGTGGGAGGAATAGGGTTAGTTGGTGGGTCAGGGATTGGGATAAGTGATATCTGAGTCTGATTTTTATAAAGTTCTTTTCTTTCAGCATAAGTTTTTTTCCACAAATCTTCAATTTCTAAATCAGAAGACAAGTATTCATGATTATTTTGATTTGAAATGTTACTAGTAGAATTAGAAGTTGTGTTGAAATGTAGAGGAAACATTCCTGCAGCTTCAGCATGAGATACACAATCTGAAGCATTTGTATCTTGTAAATTGTAACCAGCAATTGATGACTTTTGAATGGATTCCAAATGTTTAAGAATTTCAGTTTCTACATTATCATCACCTGTGAAGTCATCTGGTGCTTGAGTATGATTATTATGCTGTTGTCTATGATGAGATGATCTTGATTTAACCATTTTAGCAAAGTGATCATCTCTGCTATCTTTGCATTTATTGAGAACTTGCATATTGTGTATAATTGTTTGAATATATTGACAGCAGCTAGCATTGAAATCATCAAAAGCCTCCAACCATGAGTTGTGATGCTGTCTGAGATCATTTACATTTCTCCAAGGAAGGAAGAAAATTAACATTAGATGTGCATGTCATACACGAGATGAATCATGATCCTGACGAGGTAAAGATGATCCACAAGGTACATTAATGTAGTATGAACCTGGAAATCTGATTACACTTTCATGTGTAGATGCCTCAGAATGATCAGAGAGAAATGGAACACAAGATTTTGATTTTGTTGTGGAAAGACCATTAGCATTTTGACTGTTATTACTTTCATTATGAGTAATCAAATTATGCTCAGCTGTAGACTCATTAGTGTTTCCTTTCTTTTTACATCTCTCTTTATCAGTTTGTGAAATAAAGTCCCATAAGCACATGTCATTTAAAGCAGATCCTTGATATACATAATCAGCAATTTGAGATGCTTTAGGGATCAGACCTCCATTGTGATTAGCATTTACAGTCACATCATCCCCATCATTGAAAGTAAAATTATCATCATCAGCATTCTCACTGCCATCATCAATAGCATTAATGTCAGATGGATCATTCTCTTCATCTGATACTGGAAGATCATTGTAACATTCAGGAGAAGGCAATTGCTGGTCAATAAACTGCTCAAAACCCATCCAAAACAGATTACGAAATGAGTGGCTAGTATAGTGATCACCATTATCCAATAAGTAAGATGCAACTTGTTGTGCAGAGAGTTCCTGATGAGATATCATAGCATATGAACATTTTTGAAGCAACCTTTTGGCTTGCATATCCACATCATTATCATTAACTGTTAAAGATTCTTCCTGAGTAAGTTTTTGCAAAGCAACTTGAAGAGCTGAAAAAGCTATATGTAATTTTAATGGAGACTTTGAGATGTAATCAGCAATATAATAGAAAATAGCTTTGGCAGCAGGACCTGACAAAATAAATTTTATATCCACATTGAATTGACTGCCTTTTATAAAAGTGTCATTGTAATTATTTAGATTTGGATCCTGACATTTCAGGACAATCTCACCAGTTTCATAGTTGAAGAAGCTATCAGAAATAACAGTACCAGAACCCAATCCAAATCTACAGACCTTTTCTTCTCCAGGTTTACAGTATTTGAAATATGTGGCAGAATGAAGATGGTTCTGACATTGTTTTACAAGTAAATGAAAGTCTTTCTGAATCAGAAGGTCATAGTTAGGATCATTTACATGTGATGAATCAAAACCAAAAGTTGAACATGGGTGACAATTCAACAAAGGGTGGTTAATATCAGGCTCATCAGGAATACTATTAGAAATGGCAGAGTCAAGATACTGTAACAGTTGTGTTTTAAAATCATGGTCTTGTAATGTTTGTATTCGTTCATTTATCTGTTGAGGATTAAGAGCACCTTCTATCCACAGTATCATGTGACAATGCAGAGAACCTCGACCTTGAGCTTCAACACAACCATAATAAGCAGAGACAACTCCCAGAGCACCAGGATTTAGATTGATACCTTTCCTTGGTTTGTAACCTAAGAGGTCAGAAATGAAACTTTTCATTATAGTATTAAAAAATTGAGCTCCAACAACAGGATTACAAGCAATGAGAGTTGCAAGAGAAAAATATACAGATTGGTGATTATTTATAATATTATCAATATCCAAATCATCACCAGCTAAATAGCTTACTATAGGATTGTAAACATCAGCAGGATTCAGTGTAATATAAAAAGTGGGAAGGCCCTTTTCAATAACTAGGGAATGAATTTCATTGTGCATTACAGTTTTACTAGCACTAGATCCTGGGACTGGAGCAGTAACAGCTTTAAATTCTTGCATTAGTTGTAAGACATAACATTCTTCAGTACTAGATGGTGATACAGGCTCACCATTTGATATTGATGTTACCATATGCTGAATTGTATCTACTGAAATTGAAGCAAAATGAGATGCAATTCGATTAAAGTTGGATTTCTTGACTCGTAAACTGATATGCAAAAGAGCTTTTCATTGCTGCAAAATATTAAAAATTGTAAACATAAAAGTTGGATGGACTTGAAATCTGTGATCAGCATAAGCAAGTAAATGTTTAATGTGATGTTGAAATGACAGTGGTACTGCACAGCTTTTATCTTCAGGACCTCCAATACCATAAGGAAATAAAGTTGGATAAGCCATAGGAAGTAATGCAGGATTGTTGAATTCATTAACAGGGTTGGGATCATGAGTGTATGTATGAACCATTTTTTTGCTTCAAATGCCATAAAGCTGCAGCACAAAGTTCATGAGCAGGAGTATTGACATTGGTATCAGTAACTATAATGCTTTCAAAGGTATCAGGTGACAAAATGTTTGCATTATTATTATTATTATCATATTTTGAGATCAAAGTTTCAGCACTTTCAGTACTGCTAACAAGTTGAATTTAAAATGGAGGTACAAATTCAGGTTGTAATTGATTTAAACGATTCATATCAATAATAGTTTCTGAGTACAAAGGGTTGTTCTCTTTCAGCCAAAGTAGAGCATTGATAACTTTTTCTTTTCTCACAATAAGAGGCTTTGCTTTATTATTCAACCAGTCTTGGGAAGGAACAGATGAGCCAACAAATATAACACAAATGTGTGCAATTATATCATCAACTGTAGGTGGAAGAATGTTGAGTAATTGGGTAGGACACTGTGGATAGATAATAACATGGCCTTTAATGCCTTTCTGAACAGTAGGAACATCATGATTTTGATCTTGTTGTTGTAATTGTATTATGAGTGCTTTTGCATGACAACAAGCTATCATTGATTGTTCAACAATAGTAAGGTCTTGTAGCTCATCAGGGATTGGACCAAGGT
This sequence comes from Cyathus striatus, assembly GCA_025738555.1. Taxonomy (NCBI): domain Eukaryota; kingdom Fungi; phylum Basidiomycota; class Agaricomycetes; order Agaricales; family Nidulariaceae; genus Cyathus; species Cyathus striatus. The sequence continues at coordinate 1,660,200 of JAOVFP010000011.1, forward strand.
AGACTTTATTTGCTAGAGATAGAGCTGGCATTTTACCTTTTTTTAAATATGAGCAACATTTTCTACAAAATTTTATTAAATAATTTTCAGAATTTGATTCAGTTGGAGTAGAAGAATTGTCCAAAGCAATACCATCAGGATGTAACAGACAATTTTGGAAATGTCCTGAAGTAAATGGTAATGGAATTGAGGAAGAAATGGAGGATGCAGAAAGTGGAGAAAAATCAATATCAGAATAGGGAACAATGATACCATTTTTAGTAAAATGAATACATGCACATGATGCACAAACTTGTAATGATAGACTTTCTTTACTGGTACTGTTGTGAAAATCCTGAACAAGTTGTTTCTTCTTTTCATCTGTAAGAAGTTCAGGCCAATTTTGTTGAATTTCTTGTAACATACTATTACTATTTGGAGTATTATTAATTGAATTGTCTTTTACATAGTTGATTAACATGGAAGAAAGAAATTTAGTAGAAAAGGATGATAAGTTGTCTTCATTAATATTTAGAGATTTTAAAATGAGTATTAGTACTGAACATGAATTAGTGCTATTGAGTATATTCTGTAATACATGTATTTTTAAATCTGATTGGGAAGGTATTTGTTGCAAAGATGCATAACATTTAGCTTTAAATTGGACACACTGAAATATATCAGATGCTGAACACAAACCATTGCAAAGGTGGCTCATAATTTGATGTCAAAGTTCATCAACATGCCATGAATCATATGGAATATCAATTGCATGAGCTGAGACGAGTAGTTCCAATTCTTTCTTTTTCAGAGTAGGAATGCTATTTATAAATGATGAAACTGATTCATATGAAATAGCAGGTACAGACATGTAGCGGTTTTTGTAAAGAGTGAGACTATGAATGAGTCGGACCTTTGTTGCATTTTGTGGGAAATTAATTCCAAGAAAAGATACAAGAATAGAAATATTGTGAAGTGAACATGAAGATTGTGAAATAGTTTCAATAAAATAGGAATTCAAATGATAAGGATTCAAGAATTGTGTAGAACATGATTTACAAAGTTCAGGTGTGTTATTTGAAAAACATTCTCCTGAGAAGATATGTTTTAGAAACTCATTAATATCGGAATAATTGCTAGCACTAGTGCTAATTCCATGAAGATTCATGACATATTTCAAACATTGTATAGGCATAAATATATGTGATAAATCTTTTAGGTTTCCAACAATGGATTGAAACTATCATGAGAAATGAGCAACATACAGAATACTAGGAAGAATTTAACATACATGACTCAATTCAGGGGTTGGATGTGGAGGAAGGTTGGAAGAAGTTATGACAGAGAGTGAAGAAGACATGAAATGACTGTAGGTTATGAAGGTTAGTCAAGTTAAATAGCAAAGGGAATTCAACACACATTGTTAACTGGGGATTGATTTGAACTAGTCAGAGATCAGGGAGGTGTAAAGCTAACACACAGTTCAAGATAGAAACAAGAAAGATGGGAAATAAAGACAACACCATATTATATAGTAGTAGGATTTTCAATTAATAACATTCAACTGAAATAGTGGTGCAATTCATAAGTGTACTAAATACATTTTGAATAGTTTTGGTTTCAATAGAGGCAGGAGCCAATCAGATTGAGATCACAGGAAGACCCTTAAAAGAACCGTCATGCCATGACTGGCCTATTGAGTTTATTTCACCTATATGTTGCCCTGTCCAGAAGTGCAGGAAGAAACTCAATAAGACTACTCCGAGATTTCGATGATTCTGTATTTCTACAGGCACATGACACCGAACTGATGGAAGAGGACGATAGATTGGAAACATTAAAACCTGTCTATGTACCTGTACAAAATATTACACCTGAAGAATTGTGTTTCTGATTCTGTAAGTACAATGAACCATGCATGTCAACATCAGATCAAGCCACCTTGGTAATTTTTCAAGCATACAAGCGGCTGTATTAGGTGAGTAACATTCTTTACTCACATAGTTCCACCAAGTTGAATACTTTCCTGAATAAAGATTATAGACCCATGTGTCTAAGACTCCAAATGGGATCCAATATAACACAATGTGAGTTTTGAACTACTGCACAGGGCTTGTTCGGAATTCTATGTATCTTGGTATAACGTTTGACTGTAGTAACTCATCATCTATTCTGTATAGAAATCAAGGGTAGACATGCCGATCTCCATTCCTCAGTATGACTTCAAGCCAAGCCCTCACAGTCAAGGTCGCACATTCTGCATATCGGATACTAAAAATTTATAATCACATTTGAGAAGCTGTCTGTCCATCATACATCATTAGAAAAAAGGAATCGTGGGAGGCATAGAGTTGCGTGAGGTGTGGTGTGTAGCAGGTTCCTGATTGTATTTAGTAAAGGTAAGTATAAGGAGGTAGGGGGAAAGGAGGGAGACATACAAATAACATGAGGGTCTGAGTGAACTGTGACCCTCGTGTTGCAGAACACATAATCATATCACTGTTGTTGTCTTTTTAACTACTTCTGTAACACACCATCAGCTTCCCTTCTTAACAAAGAGAAAGAAAGACACACTGGGATCAATCGGGAGCAGCTAACCCCAAATCTCCATTCATGCATAACAAAGCTGTAAGTTTGTCTGCTAGCATTCGTGGTTGATTGGCTAGTTGACTTGGTCTACTCATTCTCTTTGTAAGTGGGGAGGAAGGGGGAGGGAGGGGAAGGACGTACGATAAACACCAAGGATGCTGAAATACTCAGCCACTGTCATTCTCTTGCTTGGATCCACAGTCAACATTCCACATATAAATGCTATACCAATGCACATAAGTCATCCATTGTAACATCTGAGACAAAGACAAAGGACTCACATAAGGCAGTCTCACTAATCTGATTCCATGGGTCATCATGGAAAATGGACCTGCTTATGTAGACATTCTTATACCATGTCGTGAAGCTCAAAATTGGCAAGGGTGGATGTTCCAGCTCAGCTGGGTACAAGTCCCTGTCAAATAATATGTAGCTTGCTTAGTTCCAAGTGGAATGTAGCGAAGAGGTCTTGAGTGGGAAAGAGGAAGTAGAGGGATTTGTATGTGGCAAAGAGAATGTAGATTATGTGTAGGGAGAGCAAGTATTGTGTTGGGCAGAGTTCTTTTATTGTTTCGATTTGGACTGTTTCTCATTGAGTATGGTAAGAGTAGAAGGGAATGAGAAACGCACCACACCCGCCCATCCTCCCTTCCCTTTACTGAAAGTACACTTCACCATTCAAATGATCTTCAGCCTTGAATTACAATTGCATCACGAGATCACCATCAGCTGTTCAAGAGCAAAACCAATAATTAAAATGAATGACAACTTATGAGATCTCCATAGTATGAATATCAGCATACTGAACGAAAGTACACTTCCCCATTTGAACAATCCTCAGCTTCAAAACACAGTTGCAGATAAAATTTGATTGAAAGAGTGGTGCAATTCATAAGTGTACTAAATATGTTTTGAATAGTTTTGGTTTCAATAGAGGCAGGAGCCAATCAGATTGAGATCCCAAAGTCAGATCTCAAAATTGCCTTTTCAGGATGTCAAGAGTCCCCTAAGACCCACTTACCTTAAAAGGTAGTGGGAATTTCAACATGTCTACCAAGTCTTACTCTTAGTTTGACATAGTCTGTTATAGCTCCATCACTATTAAGGGTTCTGTTGGCATTATAGACCAGAGTAGGTTGTGGAAATTTTTTGGTTGTGATCTGATTGTTCTCAACAAATTTTTGATTGATACATGTTCCAGTGCTTCCACTGTCAAGTAATGCTTTAAGACCATATGTTCTTTGAGTGTCCAATGTTGTCACCATGAGGTTAAGATCCATTTGATTCCCTTTTGTTCCTTGTATAAATCTTTTAAATCATTTTAGTTCTTCTAGTACTGAGATCACTTCTTGATCTGAAAGATTGTTTAATTCTTTAATTGTTTCCGGGGTTACTTTGAGTTTCCATTTTGCATGTGTCCAGATACTCAGTGAGGCTAGGGCAAGTTCCAGTCTTTGGTCTTTTAATCTTCATGCAACCCAACACACATTTCCAGGTTTTACTTCCTGATTAGGGAAGATGTGCTTAGATTGCTCCTTTTGAAGCGATACAAATTCAGATTCCAGATCTATTGTAGGTACAGCTACATTATAAGGTACATAAATAGAGGCCAGCGAGTTTGCACTTACTGCTGGCCTTGGGAAAAACCCAATTGAGCAATAAGTAGAGTGCATTGTTCTTCAGATAATTTAGCTATGTCTGGTAACTCTACAATTCCACTAGTCAAAGCTACAGGTATAGAATTGTTCATATTTAAGTTTCATTGTACATAAGGTCCTTGAGGTTTCTTAGGGCATGTGTTAGACATATGTCCCTTTTCCTTACAATAGAAACAACATTCTTCTTTTTTAAGTTGAATGAGATCCATGCAGTTACCACCTTGTGATACTGTGAGATTAGATCTATCTGGTGTTCATTGCATTGTTTGTCCTTGTTGGGGTCCAGGGTTTGAATTATTCTGAAGTTGTCCGAAATTCTGGGTCTGAGATTGTGGAGTTTGTGTGATTTGTCCAAGGTTAGCTTCTCTTTGATTCCTTTTGAATTCAGCAGCTTGTTGGCCCATTCGATAAGTTTATCAGTAACTTTAAGTCCACCGACTTCCATAAGTCTTCAGGCCAAAAGTGGGTGCATCTCTCATCAGTATCTATCCACTAAGGCCATATTATGAAATCCAGAGAGGTTCATCCATTGCATGAAGTCAATTGTATAGTCTTCACTAAGTTGATTTCCCTGGACTACCTTATTGATTTGTTCAATCATGTTGTTCTGGGTTTCTTGAGAAATAAAGAAGAATCTCATTCTTTCTACAAAGGTATTCCAGTTAGGGAATGGGCACTGGTGTTTGAATCTGTCCTGTTTAATTGCTGGGGTTGTATTTGTTGCTGCAATGTCTTTTTTATTGTGTCTTCATATGTTGGTTCTGCTCCATCATTAGTTAATTTCCATTGAGCTCATTCTTCATTAAACATGATGAGATCTCCTAAGAATGTGTCTGCCCATTGTTGGGCTCAGTTGTTCTTTCTCTTCTTGATTTTTGGTAGAGTGATTGTTATTTTCTTCCAATTATTTGTTATTCCTTTTTCCTGAAAGTATAACATCATTCATCATATCCAGTTATTGACTTTTGCAGGATCCCCTTCATAATCTTTGGGAATCTTGACTTTATCTTTCTTTTTGGGGATATCTGTCTTAATCCCTTCTCTGATTTCTGTGATAATGCTCTGGGTCATGGCAGCCATGCTATTGCTGATTGTTTTCTTTTCTCCAGTAGTCATATTCTGCCATCGTTGTACAATTTCATCCTTCATGAAAATAGCCACCAGGGCCATGATAAAGCCAAGAATGATTTCTGATGAAATCATTGTGAAAAAGGTAGATAGTGAGGTGTGGGAAGATCATAGGGCTCTTTGTCATGATTATAGATGGTGTTCAGGAGCATTTCATATCCTAATTTGGATGTGAGGTTGACTCCTAAGGAAAAGTTAAGGGGTAGTGGAGTAGGTGATCAATATCTTTCTCAATTGTCATGTCCTTCTTCAGTAATGATGGTAAGGATTTGTGGGATAGGGATTTCGGAATGAGGCAGTGGTGGAATATAGTTAGGGTTTTGAGCAGTGGAAGATAGGTGTTAGAATCAAAGTCCAAGTTGTAGGAGTCCACTGACATGGCTCTTAGAGTTTGAGGATGAGTGTATGGAGTAGGGTGAGATCAAGGTGTGTAGATTCCCTTGGTAGTATTATTCAAATAGAATTTGGGACTCACCCCAACTTCTGAACTCTTGGACTTGACACTAACTGTATTACTGGTACTAAAATAGCCCTTATATTTTACTAGGCATATCAGTAGGGAGAAAAAAGATTGAAGGAAAAGCTAGTCATCAGGAGCAAAGAGTGAAAAGCATAACAAAGGAAAACCATAGAGAAATATGTACAAGGAACAAAAGAGGGGCTTGAAGGCAAGAAAAGAGTATGAATGAGAAGAGATAACTGAAAGCTGCAAAGTGTCACACATGAATGTAGAGTATCATCTAGGGAAATAGCAAGATCTGGTCTGCATGAGCTAAAACGAAAAGACAGTAAGCACTGGCAAGGAACAATGTCCAAACCAGGGTGTCCGATGAAAGATTGCTCAAATGATTCAGAGAAAATCAATACTTACAAGTGCCCTTTGTCACAGAATGTCACAAGTGATCAATTGATTAGTTTATCTACCAATCATAGAGTGTAATGGAGCATCAGCCAATCATATTGCCAGAATGTGAGATCCCAACCACAATCCACAAATTGACTTATAGGGAAATCCAGAGGTTCCTATAACCCAACTACCTTAAAAGGCAGTGGGAATATTACAATAAGTACTAGTACTGTATCAAAAATAAATACATACATTGTCCACAGTGCAGTTTGAACTCATGCCAATTTAAGTATTACATAATCACAAGTTCAAATGCTTGTGCATGCAACTGATACACTACAAAGGCATTATAATTAGATAGCATATTACACAATATGTAGGGCACTTACATGTGTGCACCATATGCATTTGGCAACTCCCATCTTGGCTATGTCATGACCACCTAATGGTCATGACAACATTCACTCCTTCCCTCTCACTCTCCTATTCCTCTCCCCTCCTCTCCTGCACCTCCCCTCTCCCTCCCCTCCTTTCCCCTCCTTCATGATGACAACAAAATGACAAGGGAATGACAATGATGGAGCTCTTTATGCTCTCCCCCCCTTACATGTGAATTGGTGAAGTTTATGTGAAGTTCATGTGAAATTTAGATGAACTTTTTTGCATTATTTTTGCTGAATTTCAGTGAGAACACTGCTAATAATTTCACATGAATTTCAGGTGAATAATTCACTTGATCTTCATGTCACTTGGTGAAGTTCACATAAATTTCACCTGAAATTCACATGAAGCTTATACAATAGTAGTGAGCTTCAATTGTATTGTATAGTGTTGCTTACTAATAATAAAAATAAATGTACAAAGTAAATAATGACTCCAGTCAGAATTGAACCAACAGCCTCGGAGTGATGACTAATAGTTTTTCCCACAGTTCAGGAATTAACCACTATATTATGAAGACTTATACAGAAAAAATATTTCCTACACTATATACTCCCATCAACCTCCGCTTTCTAATACTTTGTCACATGACTGAAATATCACATGACCAAAACACATTGCGCTGATTCTTGCTTCTTGCCACATCACTATCATTCACTCCCTTCTCCCCTCCTTCTCCCCCCTCCTTCTCCCCCTTCTCTCCTCCCTCCCTTCCACTTTTTGATCCTTCCACCCTCACTCTTCCCCTATTTCACTCCCTCCCTCCTCCTCTTTCTCCATCAAGAAAAAATACAGCAATAATGAGAGTGTGGGAAAGTGAGAGACACACAGTAAGCATGAGGGGTGGGATGATGAGCACATTAGGGCACACAACAAGCACAGGGAGCAGGATAGCAAGTGGGATGGAGTGTGCAGCAAGCAGAGGGGCAGGATGAGGAGTGGGATGAGGCACATATGATTTCATAGTGAAGGGTGGGAAGTGCAAAGTACTGACTTTTTGTATGGTTAGCTTTACTGTAATGCTTCAAATATATAATATATAGGAATAGCATGCTATGACTTACATTGCTTTCCAGATTTATATATATATGTGGATTGAATTCAAGTGATAAAAGTGAGAAAATACAATGAAATAATTGACATAATGTACCAATATCAAGAATGTATCAGTGTGCTTATAAATGCTCTGTATCTGTGGTTGATCTCATGTCTAATTAATTGTTACACTTTCTCTTTCTCAACCCTGTCAGACCCCTTTCTTTTCATGTGACTATCTATTTATAGTACTGATACATGTTTCACCTTCATCACCCCTTACCCCTGACCCCTTAACCCCTTGCTGATACCTGCCACCCTGGTTTGTCATACTACTGGCACAGACTTTGCTTACTAATATGTTTCATCTTTTATGTATGCATTTCACTTCTTCTTTTGACCTCTGCCGAGTCATGGCAAGTCATGGACTCTATTTATAAGTATCATAGCCTTCTGTGAATAGACCATGCTTTTTTGTATAAATAGCTCATGTATTCTGATCAAGCTTCTTCAGCTTGATCTTAGTTTAGCTATCATCCAATATAGCTGGCTACTCCTCTCTATCACCTCAGATCTAGAACACCACTGCTTCTATTTGCTTCTCAAGTATTACTGTGAGAACACTGCCAAGTCCATTAGTATGTACAAGTGTACAACTGTTTAGACTTTGACTTCATCATATGACTTACAAGTGTAGTAACAAGTCACATGATTACAATATCACAAGATTAGATATCACAAGACCAAGACATCACAAGACCAGCTCAGATCATAACATTAATCATGTCTGTTTATGTATTGTCAAAATATTGAGTGTTGAAGAGATATATACAGAGATATAGACAGAAATTGAGAGTGTTAAGTGGTGTTTGATACTTTGAGAAGATGATAACTAATAACTGTGGGAAATATTGAAATGAACTACAAGCAAGTAGCTCATACATGAATAGTGCAATAGTAAGTGTTTTTTATATGATTTGTGGAGGAGGATATTTGCTTGGGGGTATCCTCTCAACAAAGACATGATGCAAGTGGTTGGCACATCCATCCAACCTTGAGAGAGAAAAGGGGGAAATGCGAAGCTAAATTTCTCAAAGTGTATGTATGACAGATATACAAGTATGGAAATGAATGAGGTAAGTATTAGTAATCAGGAGTGCGGACACAGTGAGGTACAGAAATGAAAAACAAGTGAAACTGCAATTTACCATGCAGGGAGAATGCATGCTCTACAGATTAAATTTGGTATAATAGGTAAATAAATATATGATATAAATAACATAGGATTACAGAACTATCCAAAAAAAACAGCAGTATTGGGAATTTTTCCTGCTGGGAGTTACAGTGGGAAGTGAATTTCGCTTTGGCGGGTTTTTCCCCTATCATCAGAACTTCATATTTTTCAACATCTGACATTTTATCTTTCTTAAAATCTTATTCATGGTGACAATAAGACTGTAAAAGTATGATAACCAGTATTCACAGTTAATTTACATATTGCTAACTCTCTAAAAGCCTTTTACAACTAGTATATGCACCTTGAGTGTGAAAATTTGGCCTTGAGCATGGCATGCTCAGTCACACTCACTTTTGTGCAGGCCCAGTAAAATATACGTGTCCCTATGTATCATTACATAAGTATGATAATTTTCAACGTACATTGTGCACACCAAGGTCTGGAGCAGCATAAAGATTTTTATAATCTATGAACTCCTGATATTCAAGGAGCAGTTGTACAAAGCACTGGCCATATGCCTCCAGGTGAAGTCATACTGCCCAGATCTATCCTTGAGTGAAAGTATGGAAATTTGACGAGAAGAGGTAGCTGCAAGAGGAGCTGTTGGCTTGCTACCAGGTTTGCAAGAGAAACCAAACTGGTCAAGCAGATAGACCAGTATGGAAAGCCTAATGCACCAACTACCCAACCAGCAGTACCAGGTAGTGATGTTGCTGCTGTCTCTGAGAGAAACATGTTTTGTACACCAACTCCAGAAGACATATCTGGTGTTATTACTGCTCCAGTTATTATTTCTCCTATCAAAAGCAGACAATGGAAGAATGCAGTTAAGCTATCAAAAAAAAGTGATGCTGAGATATGGGATATATCAGATGAAGATATTCTAGGTGAGTTACAGCCTGCCTTAATAATTCACAAAATTACCAAAAATTAAATTAGAAGGCACATGTGCTACCTGGCAGTCTGATGCATATGATCACTACAATGTATCTATCCAGCGCAGACCAAGAGCAAATGGCCAACCAGGTGTTATAGACCTTGTATTTAGATGCAAAACCAGGACTCCGAAAGAACATCCTGCACATATATGTGAACGACTGAATACAGCAGATGGCACAAGCAATTTACGCAAATATATGGATATTTGTGATGCACACTTCAGTGGCTCACAGCTCACTACATCTTCTAAGTCTGCTATCACTCCTTCCTTAGAGTTTTCTGAAGCAGCCCATCATGCACTCATTGCTCTTCAATGTGCTAAGCACCATCGTCCATTCAACTTTGTTTTGGATGAAGAATATCAGAAGGAAGTGGAAATGTTATGTCCTGGTACCAAAATTCCACTTCCTATTACAATTAGCTGTGACATACATGCTTTATACATTGAGTTTTCAAAGCATGTTAAGAAGTACTTTTTGGTAGGAATTAAATCTCATATGAATTAAAATTAATCATACTCATAGTTAACAGAAATTAGGAATTTCAGTTCATATTGCTTTGGATGGATGGACTGCACCAATCACCATTTCCTATCTTGGTGTAGTTGTTATTTGGTATGTGGATGGAGTCATTTATCATGCTGTATCGGAGTTTATTCAGTAAGCAACTTTCAAACATTATATTATCATATACTGATATGGTCAACAATTAGGCTTACCAAAAGCCATAGTGGTCAATACCTTGCAGAGGTTCTGGCTGATTGTATAAAATGCTTTGGCCTTAAAATTCAAGTGCTCTGCATGGATAATGCAGCTAACTGTGATGATCTAGCTTGTAGTCTACCTGATTATCTTCCAGAATTTGAAGGAATGTCATCCTGAACTAGATGCTTTGCTCATATTATCAATTTAGTTGCAAAGGTAGGTGGATTGTATTTCAGAAATAAATATTTTAACTGATACAATGTTTAGAGTTTCATAGCTTTCTTCTTCAGGCAGCCAATAAAGAAGAAGGCTATCCAAATAGCAGCAAATACAGTCAGATCAAATCGAAGACGTGGAGAGGCAACTCCAAATATTGCCATAGAAACTGAAATTATAATCGATCAAGATGATGAAAGGTTGGATGATGAAGAGGCTGCTATAGAAGAGGCTGATGCATCTGGTGATGTGGCTCTTGAGGATGATGGTAAGGAGACACATGACAATGCAGTTGTCAAAACTCTCCAGGAGAAGGCTATTCAGATGATGGAAAGTAAAGGTATTCAAATTGACAAAGTTGAATGTCAAATTGCATTGGGAATTTTTCCTTGGGTATATTCATTTATAATTATAAATAGCTGCTTTCTGACTTCTTCATAGGTAGCAGGATTGGCTCGCCAGGTTCATGATGCAACAACAGTAAAAGAGAAGTTTGACATGCTTGTCAAATATGATAAAGATCTCAGTGGTACTTCAAGAACTCTTGATTGACATGTTCCAACCCACTGTAATTCAGATCTTGCTTGTTTATCTTCACATATATTTTTCCAGCCTGTGATTGAACAACTAACTGGGAATTCCATCAATAAGTTGCAGCAATTTCGATTATCAGAGAGGCAGTGGGAACTTGCATGTGAAGTTGAAGAAGTTCTATTGGTATGTTGAAAGTTCATCTTAAATATTATTCTAATTAGTTTGCAATAGCTATTTCAAACATTTACAAAACTATTCTCCACAGAAGAGGTTCCTTTGATAGTAGATGCCTTGCCTGAACTAGAACATATTCAGCAGTCACTAGTATCTGTCAAACAGGATACAGGTACTACAGATGTTATTCATGTTGCAGGACAGGCAGCTCTTCTTGTTCTGGAAAAATACTCAATATTTACAAATGATTGTGATGTTTACTTGATTGCAATTGGTATATGTTTTTGTCAGTTATTATATTTGCTATCTTCTGATTACATTTATCTGCAGTTGTGTGCCCAGATCATAAATTGAAATGGTTTAAAGATAATGGATGCAAGCCAAGTGAAATTAGAGATATCAAAACAGCTGTTATTGATTGTTGGAAAAAGAAATATGCACCAGATGGGGAAGGGGAAGAGATAGAGTCAGAAACACCACAGGTATTTAAACATTCATAAATATTTATTGTGCTAACTTTGATTTGACTTTGATAAAAGATCTGACTTTCGAAATATTCACTTCCAGGTATTGAACCACCACCAGTTATTGATAGCATTGAAGGATATCTTACAGACCCCTTGGTTCCTACCTCTTCCATTGTGAATATGGGTGGATATATGAAATATTGGAACAATACTCAGAGTATTCAGCCATATGTTTCACATATGGGCTTGGACTTCTGCTCAGCTCCTAGTAAGTCAAATGCCATTATTTTAGTAATTAAAATTCTAATTGAGTTGTAGCATCTTCAGTTGATTGTGAATGAGCTTTCTCATCAGGCCATTTACAGATTAATCACTTGCAGCACAACATGAGTTCACAAACTTTAAAGCCCAAATGGCTTTAGGCTCATGGGCTAAAACCCCTTTGTTTCCAGGCTTTGATTCAGCAACTCAGGTAATTGAGAAGGTAATGAGTGGATCATCATAGGTATCTCAAAGTTCAAAAGAACATGAAGTGTAAGTTAGTGTAATTCTATGTGTATTTACAAGTTACTTATGCAATCCTTCATTATTTATTATTGAATAGCAGTTTATTACTTCAAAATATAAGTCATTAGTCAATTGGGAACCTTAATTAATGAATTAAGCTTGTGCCAAGTAATTAATGTGAATAATTACGGATACAGCAGATATCTGCAGATTTATCCGTAACCGATCCAAATTATATGTATAACCATTGTTAATATCCGGATATGGTCCGGATGTATCTGTGTTAGACCCTAGTATACAGCTACATTATTATTGTGGTACTACTGTAGTCAGTTTTTCTTTGGCACCGTTAAATAGTGTTACTTTTGAATAAGATGTGGCAGGCTCGAACAAATATACTGTTACATAAAAGTCTGATCACTGAACATTGAATGTTTGAACGTACAGGCTCATAGCACACTCATGGTATAATTTTTTGTATCACGCTCAGTCATCGGATGACAGAATTTGTAATGCTCGACATCTATTGTAGCTTGTAAGTTCAGCACGTTTGCGTTTAAATTCACACTCATGTTGTGAGGTCACCTTATAACCTATATACATGTAACAGGAATGCACAATCCTCTCCTACTTTAACAGGTATATAAATATTTTTCAACCGGCGGACTGCTCGACTTTACCAGTGGTTACTGGTATTTATAAAAATCCAATGAATGTTTTCAGATCCATTTATACAATTAAGTCGCGCTCACGCTCACTATTAGATTGTAGTTGTTTTTATACAACATTTACATTGTTCTCATAGTACTGTTCCCATTGGCACCGATAAATAGTGCAATTTTAAATCAAGGTGTAGTACAAGCTCAGATGATTAAAATCTACTTTCACAATCAATTCTGAACATATTTGCTCATAAGCTCATGCTCACAATCTGAAATGCCCCACTGTCTTGTATATTTACTTACCAGAAAGGATGTCTATTAGAAGTCAAGTGTAGTTATGTGCTCTTCAGAATAATGAAGATACTCATACTCAAGCACTCCAAAAGTGCTCAATATTCAAGCCTACATACAACAGACCAATGCTCATTGCCAAGTTGTTGGCAACCCTTAGATATGGGTTTTAACAGAGAATTACATAATCGCTTGCCGAAGATCCAGAGAAAGCCGATGTCGGAACTCGTTTCCCTTTGATGGGATTGAGCGTGATCATTAGGCTTTCCATAGATCAGTACATGATGAGCAGATAGGGGCATAAAGGCTTCAAGAGGTGATAGTTTGACTAGAGAAATGAGAACTGACATGCTACTGTGCTTCCATGCTTATTTCTCCATCGGAACAAGGATAGTGTTGCTGCGGGGTGAGGTGATGTCGCGGCTAATTCACCTTAGGTGGCTTGAAGTGGTATTGATATACCTCAGCTGTCCTGTACTAGTGATGTGATGGTTCAATTCCTTAACTGCTGTAATTTCCGAACTCGTTCAAAGACTACTCGAAGTTCCACTTGTAGCTGTGGATAATAAACGACGGTGAAGTTCAGCTTATAGCATCAGTTCATGCTGAAGTCATAGATGGCATGAAATTGGAGGTCATAGTTGGGATAAAAATGAGTTCGAAGCTTGGCGTAGCAGTGAATTAGAGCTGCTGCTCATATAATTAATTTACACGACAAGTGACATGGGCCAATGCGGTCACTATCACAGGTAACTGTTTCTACATGCTAACCTTCGTTGATGTTAATCACAGGCTACCCTCACACCTATCACAGAACCGTTAAATATCAACTGAGTTCATATTAGACCACTGCCCATTTATCATTGCTTTCAACCATCATTGTAAGCTTGCTGCTCCACTACATGCCCAGTGCTTACTAGTACTTATTCTTGAAGTTGACTCGAACTGCCTCAGCACTTAACTTATTACTATATGTAAGTATTGGATCAGTCTATATGTGCTAACCTCTTACCAAGCAAACATGGCAGATGATAGTCAACTTCAAATAGTAGTAGAGATATATTGGTGATTTTGCATGATCTGATTTAGTCTGATATTTTTTTTTACTGGTGGGCGGTTGTGGACTAAAGTACCTAGTTTAGCGCAACGTAGTATAAATTAAAATATATGTAATTTCACTCACACCACGTACGCTCACTAAGAAGGTGCTCAGTGGGTAAGACTCGGATGCAAAATGCTTCCGGGCGAAGTAAAGTAAATGGGGAGGTGTCAAAGACCGACGTTCACGAAGGGAAACGGCTTAGCGAATGCTTTGATGCGCGTTCCTTAATCTCGGACTTAGCACGGGCTTATGACTTCTCACTTCGCGTTGCACTTAGAATCTCAAAGCTCACACAAATACTAAAGCACGACATTAGATGGTATTTCTCGGGGCACAGGAGACTGCCCTTCCTCACTTTACTCTACCTATTAAATATTATACAGGACTATAGCTAGAGGAACTATATAGTTAGGACAAATACAGTAATTTTACACATTAGCTAAGCAGTAAGATAGACTTTTGGACTGGATACAGACGTCTGGGATGGACCAGAGTAATTCACGCATGTACAAACATACGAGCGCCAAGAATGCGTCCATATGGGAAGATAACGAAGAACAATAAATCGTCCTGCAGGTGAGATGCTCCATACGAAGGCGTGATGCCGCGCGCTTTAACGCATGGAAATGGGAAACGCTGAATAAGCTGGCCGGGAATGCCGGGTCTCAGGCCTATCCAGGCGCCTATGGTGTGCTGATGCACAGCGCTGGTCCAGCATGGTTAGATAGCGGCATTTGCCGTGAGTCTAAATCCCTGTGCTTTTCCTATGGCGCAATAACATATGACTTTGATAACCTATTATTAGAATAGACGCACGCTTAGCTCAATCTCCGGCCTTACTGGTAACTATTTCCCACCGATATCGAGAATAAACTCTAACCTCGGTGTTTCTATTTTTAAGTGCTTTCCTACTTAGGCTAGACATGTCCCTTATTAGCGCGAATAATTCCCACGCTAGCTAATGGTCCGGGACCTCTACCTTAGCTACTAAATACAACCCATAGATATTATACCGTTTGTAAGTAGCACTTTAGAATATTGAAATAAATGTTTTATAGTGGGTAGAACTACGCTAGGCGTATTAGGACTGAAAGCTTTCTTGTTAGGGAGGTGTGTAGTGCTGCCAAGTAGGTTGATATACACACCTAGTATTACGAAACAAGCATCATACGACATTTATAGAACTCATATGCCGACCGGCATGTCCACTATATCGCATATCATCCCCAAAGACAATTTGGAGAACGATACACTTGGTCTGTCCACTGCTAGAGATTTCAGACCCAATCTACTATCCAAAGAAGTCATTACCTGTCGTGTGATTGACATAAGCTTAAAGTCTATGCTCGTAATCAGCAGGGATATGTATAATAAATAAAAGAAAAAAGAATAACATACTGTTACATTACTCTCAGGCTTTAGCATCTAGTGTAGACCTCCAATCACCATCTGGAAAAAGGATTAGTTCGTGCAGGAGTGTTGAAATGCAATCTTATCCTGTGTCAGCCAACATGAGCCCTTGCCTTGAACACCCTCATGCTGATTGGCCTCACATGATACATCTACAACCATGACAGCTGTAGCTGTGCTTATCCATCAAGGAAACTGTTTTAGGCTCCAGCCCATATGTGAGATTATGTGCACCTAGATACAGCTCTGTGAACAGCAAAGGAACAAAATGATAATAAAATAAAGAATGTACTGAGTTGAACTCTTATTATTTCCTTCCAGAGCATCGCTTCCTAGAGAGAAAAACCTCCCGTCGATGACACGTCAATTGTACACAAGGCATGCGAGTGAAATTACAATCGTTGTAGAAGGTTGAGACCAGTGGGAAGATGTGGTAGAGGCTCTTCCCTTTGGTACGGACTGCACCTGGTCCTGACTCTTTAATTGAGAGATTCGTAGTGGATGGAAAGTAAATCGCTAAATATTTGAATTTCCATGTGCACTACATAGGGGAAATCCAGTCGCTGTAAGTAACCCTGAAATCCCCGACCTTTCCCACAGACCTCTGGGGGCTACGCTTTTCATTCCCATGTCTATATGTAGGGAACGAGATACCTGGCAACTTCAAGATATAAAAGTCCTACTTTTGACTCAGTTGACGAAGTCAGAAGTGGAAAGGGATCTCTGTTGGGATATAAACACATTGTTACATTGATAATAATCAAGCACAGACAATTACCTTGCATTAAATAGATAGCATTGTTAGATATTCTGGGTTGCACAGCTTCTTTGACAGCTGTCACTTGTCACCTGTCATACTTGACAGTTCTGTGATTGACAGATACTTGATTGACAGATATGTGATTGACAGATTGACAGCTGTCTGTTACCTTAGTTACATGGACCTTGGTTGGACTTTGGTAGATACACCCAGTATATAAACACTCTGTAACTTGATAGTTGTTAATAAGTTTCCTCCCCATCTGTGTCTGTCAGTGTTTGTGTTTGAGTCTTTGCTCCACTATCACCCTCTTTGCTCTTCATTATCCTCTATTCTTTCTCAACCACCCTCCTTATTCTTTGTTACTTCTGACAAGCATCTCTCTTGGGACTTGAACACATCATTTCTTAACTATGATTTAAAAGTGGATGTTCAATGAACTGATAACCTTACTATCCCTTCCAGAGATGTTAGCTTTTCTTCTGACCCAAGTTTTTCTGGCCACGATTACTCTTCTTTCGAGTGTAAATGCAATCGTCATAAATGTTACTGTAGATGATGCATCTCCAGACCCATTAACTGGTCAATTGATTACCTACAATCCAGAGAAATTCTGGAATTATGGGCCAACATGTAGCATTTGCAGTGCACATGTTGACAAACAAGAGATGTACCATGGAACTTGGCACAACGGTACAGTAAGTTCACAATTGCTCAAGCCAAATTGTATACTTTGTATAACTCATTCACCATACAAAAGTACTACCCCTCAGGTCCTTGTTCTACTGAAGGGTCTCTTAATGCTACATTTATCTTTAATGGCACGTCTTATCCAGATATCAGAAATTATTACAAACCTCATTTGATATATAGGAAGTGCAATTTATATATACTGTGCCATCTCTTTATCAATACAACCTCTCATAGGCTACAGTAATATGACTTTCTTCATTGATAATGAAGCTGTTGGTCACTTCGAATGGATACCTCCTGGAGATGATACTTACCAATACAATGTTTTGGTTTACTCCAATGCATCTATTATACCAGGTGAACATACATTCTTGTTGAAAAATGGACAAGAAGGAGACAGTGGAGATATGTCATTGACTCTCTTCGATTACTTGGTTTACTCGTGAGCTTTATTACATGTATTCATTTTACATTCCCGTGCTGAGAAATATAGCTATGAAGATGGTGTGGAACCAACAATTAGCACACCCACTCCCACTCTCTCATCATTGAGTCCAACCTTCGCAACATCTTTAAGTTCTGGTGCTCGCGCAGGAAAAGTCAAAGGCATGTCAATAGGCATTATTGGAGGCAGTATACTATGTGGCTTGTTTTCAATTGCCACTGCAGCTTTCATCATCTATAAGCAGTGAAAAGGAACAATCATCTTGCCATTTTTAAGTACTTGGCAAGATGATATTGATGTGGTGCATAATCCAATGCAAGTGCCACCACCAGCGAAACCACCTGTTACAACTCTGCCTGTGGAAGTAACAGGACCACACATGGAGAGTCATATAATAAGGAGGCAGTTAGCCGAGGACTTGGTAGTGGGAGAAACACCGCCGCCTACTTACTACTAAGATGATTAAAACAACGCAGAAGGGATGGGTTGATCGGTCATTTGTGTTGGGCAAATTTTGTCCATGCTCTCGTGCTCATCTGCCCTCAAAATTATACCTGTGTTATTGGGGCTACTACAGTTTGACGTTGCCCTAGATTTTGATGTTGCCATGGTGTTGCCAGTGAGGCAACATAACTTCTCGCATGGCAACATCACACAATGCCAAAGTGCCCGGGATATATTTATTCCTACACTCTTGCTAATAAATGCCGGCTGCTAGTTATTGTCTCCCGCCCCTCCCTTTGGATTTTCACACACATATCACCATTGCCCACCTCTTGCTCATTTTTTCCTATGCTACCGCATTCATTTTTTACACTGTTGTTATACTTTCCTTATTTAAACATGTAATATAATATTTATAATACAACATATTATCACCTATTTCACAAAGGATGGAACATGTTACAGTAGAAGATTCCCACTACCTTTTAAGGTAGTTGGGTTATAGGGACATCTGGATTTCCCTATAAGGCAATTTACTATGGAAAGCCAGACAACCATGCTCAAGTTTGTCAATATTTTCAAGTTCCGGCTCTCGGCATGGCAGCGTATCGCTTAGCTTTAGTTCAACATTTCAGTTCACAATTCGCATATCAAATAACAGCCTCTATGTTTAATGCTTTGGGCCTCTGGCATATCATTATAGAGCTAGGTGCTTGTAACTATATTATAGATAGAAAACTAAGAAATGTCTTTGTAGATAAAAGCACATTATTATGGGGAAGTGCATCATTTCCACATATAATATTTTAGATCTCCAGTGTAAATGTCAGTTTTGAGCCTCAATCTTTAAATTAAATTGACATATTTTTCATACATAAGTAATAGAACTACATGCACAAAACTGGGCATAAAAGCATTGTAATTAATTTACATTGATAAGATAGTTTGTGACATATTCAAGCTTCATCATCAAGGAGTATGGAATAATAGAAGATACTCGGGCCAAGAGGATAGGAGCAGCACATGGGGAAGCAATGTCAGATGATATAATGCACCTCAACATGAGGTCTTTACACTCCCCCCTAAATTCCTTCCAGAGTCCGGACAGAATCTGCAGACTTCCTGGAAAGTCCAAGGAATTTCCATGGAATTTCCAGCCATTCCATGGACTCCATCCAGACTCTGGGTGGACTTGTGGACTTGTTTTGGCAGAGACACCTGCTAAATTTCAGTTTTCCAGTCCAGATGTTCTCTGGATGAATTCCATATGGAATCCGGATTATTGGCCAAATTCCACCCTTCAGCCAGAGTTCTGAAGGAATTTGCTATACTGGATTCTGGGTAGCTTGTATTACTTAGTAGTTTATTACTTACTTTACTTGTATTATAAATAAATTAGTAGAGCATGGTATAGTTGCATAGTTTGAACCAGTATTGTTGTGATAATTACATAACATTCATTCACATGATAGTGTGCATAATCATTACACTATGGCTAGCTTGTGCATGGGCACATGCTGTACAGTCCACAACTTCTATGACTCCATCAAGTGTGACACTGTGTGCTGAGTGTGACACTATGTGTTGAGTATGACATGATGCATTGAGTGTGATACTATGTATTGCATGTTACACTGTTGAGTGTGACACCATGTGTTGAGCATGACATGATGTGTTGAGTGTGACATGATGTGTTGAGTGTGACACAATGCATTAAGTGTGATACCATGTGTTGAGTGTGACATGATACATTGAGTGTGACACCATGTGTTAGACATGATACCATGCATTGATTGTGACACTGTCAAGTGTGATGCTATGCATTAGGCATGACACTATACATTAGATGTGAGTGTGACACCATGCATTAAGTGTGACACAATGTGTTGAGTGTGACATAGTGTGTTGAGTGTGACACAGGTGTCACAATGTGGCATAGTATTGCAGTATCACAATATTATGTGTCTCACAACCTTGCAGTCATCACAGCTACTTTTCACATTGTGTCACACAGTGTCACACTCAACACATGGTGTCACACTATTTGCTTTCACATCATATCACAGTATCTTTTTACATAATGTCACATTTTTGTAGTGTCACAATATCACTTATCACACAGTATCACAGATTTTGACAGCTGTGACACTATGTGACAAGTGTGATAATGAAGATCACCCTGATGACCATGACAATGTGAATGTGATATTTTTATCATCATGAACATGTGTAAAACTGTGACAACTCTAATACTGGGACATTGCAAAAATTGTGACAAGTGTAATACTATGTGAAACATAACTGTAATGACTGCAATACTGTGAGACACATAATATTGTAATACTGTAATACTATGTGACTCTGGGAAAACAAAGTTATATTTCATTTCCATCAATTGGAAAATTTCTCATTCCACCTGGATTCCACCTGGAAAAAATGTTCTTTAACATGGACTCAATGTGGACTTTGTCTGGAAATTATCATGTCCATCTGGAAAATCTGTGTTCCATGTGGATTCCATCCAGAAAATCTGGTTTTCATATGGAGTCCACCTGGAAATTCCAGACATTTTCTTGTCTGTCTTGAGTCCATCTGGAAATTGGGGGGGAGGGTAAAGTACTGAATATATTTGCCAATGCAATGAAGAGCAGACACATGAAAGAAACAGATGAGTAAAGTAAGAGATAGAATGAAGACAGTACCAGGGAAGATGTTATGGATATTCAACTATCCAAGTACCTTATTACCATTTTTGACCTTAACACATGTACTTTCACTCACTTAAGGTCCTTGCCAAAAACACCAAGTGCAGATGGCTCCCATACTTGGTAGACTCTTCACCTACATGCAAGACTTTTGTAAAATATTCTAGATATTAGTTACAGTAGTCTACTTAAATTTGTTGTGTAGATATTGAAATATCATCACTTTTCACATAACTCAATACTTTGTCTCTCAAGACCTTTATCAGAACCAGAACTCAACTTATGCTATGCACTAAGTCTCATACTGTGGGTATACAGTTGACCTATTTTACTTGTTACAATATTGCTTATGGAGTACTTTGATACCCTAAGTGGCTGTACCTTGCTAACCCAGAATCAGACTTTCCCTCATTGAATAGGACAATCCTATGCTTCAAGGACCCAACTATAACTCACTTCAATACACTTCCATTTTATATTGATGATGCTACTTCATGAATACAGGTAATTTGATAGTAATAGTACTACTACACAATGTATTTTAAGATTATTATTCTATCAATACTAGCTGAGTTACTTGCAATAGTCTTTTAAAAGGTCAAGGGTGTAAACAGTTCAAATTTATATGTTATATTCTGTGTAATTAAACAGACAGTGGACAGTTTCTATCTCAAAATGCTTGCATGCACTTCATGTACTCAATTGTCTTGGTTATCTAATCAAAATGATGTCTGGTCTGTCTGTAGCACTACCCTGTCTGTGGGGAATGGAAATATCACTAGTCCAGCAGTACTCACTTCTTCCTCTTCATACACTGAGACTTATATATAATAAATATGTGACACAATCAAACTATAGCATACATATCTTATCTATTTTTGATAAACTACATATGCATTTATTTGACAATATATACAATCCAACCGGTGTCTGTCCTATCCAGCCCATGTAGATACCAGGTCCCCGCTGATGCGTTCCATGTGCAATACTGCGTGAGGCACATATAACTATTCCCAGAGAACCACACCAAGCACTCAGTTCCCACACTTTATGACAGGTGTTATCTCCATGTGCACGCACACCCATTCATCAATCATAACTACTATCATTTTGGTTGATTTCTCTTATCTATAGATACTAGCTAGCCAGCACAGTATCACTACCTTACTATTGTCACTGGTTCTAACTTCGCATCAGTGTCTTCCTTTCGCTGTTTTTCCAGAGATGTAGGTCTTATTTTATACAAAAGAATCCTTCCAGTACCATCATTACTTGTCCTTAGTCAGTTATATACTTTGTACTCTCTTCTGATCTTTATAATATCATATTGATGTTTTATTCCCTTGATAATTATGTGTTTTACATATTTAGCTGGCAGTGCAGGACTTAACCCCAGCTCTCAAGCCCAAGATCATCAAGGTACATGTTATTCTGACTGGATTTGTAATCTCTGACTGATTCATTCTCTTATCAAATTAAAAGCCTCCCTATCAATATCAATGTACTGACTTCTTCATGTATTCATAGGAATACACCAACATTATAGTTCCCATCAAACCATAACAGAAGAGAAGCAGGCAGAAAAATGGAAGAGATTGAAATTGGCTAGCAAAATAAGAGCTCTTTACACTCCCCCCCCCCCTTACACCTGAATTTAGTGAAATTCATGTGAACTTTTTACCCATTATTTTTTCAATTTTTGGGTGAGAATGCAGCAAATTATTTCATGTGAATTTCACATGAACTTTATATATTCACATGAATTTTAGGTGAAAGTTTCATGTAATATTCATGTGAAATTCATGTGTAATTCATGTGAATTTTACATGAAGTGTGAATGGGCGAATGGAACATTACTCTTACTATATATAGTATAGCATATAAAAAAAAGAGTGCTCACACCGGTATTCAAACACTCTCCCTGGCAAAACCAGTCAATATTTTCCCATGAATGGGACACTTAACCATTGCGCCATACGACCTTATTTACCAATAGCACTATATACTATATAGTCACCATATACTCTCTACTCACCAACTGTTTTTGTGCAACCTCAAATTACTTCCCACGTGTTCGCTGTCATACCACGTATCCTCCACTGTCCTTCCACCACCACCACCACCACCACCACCACCACCATTCTGCTCCCTCTCTTTTCTCCATCCAGCTCCATGTCGTAGAGCACCATTTCATGCTCAGTAAGTTTTTTTCACATCGCAGATGATCAATATTGATGGATATTGATGAGTACTGAGTACTCTTTCTCTATGATTGATTTCCCTCTCCCTCACCACTGTTGACTCCCACCATTGTCGATCTTCCTGCAGTCAGGTAAGTCTTTTTTTAGCACATATCTATGTTAACACAACTGACATTTTCTTATCGATTACAGCCTCCACTCCCACATATGCACTTCGTATCGATACAGCAACATTGCATTCGACACGTCGACCCACCTGCGTTCATTGGCGGTTGCTTGCAGGTAAGGTTTTTTTTAGTGCATATCTATATCCACTTAACTGACACTTCCTTATCGATTACAGCCCCCACTCCCACACACGCGCTTCGTATCACTGCATTCGACACTGCAAGATACACATGTTGTCAACATACCACGATGCATCAATATGCACAGAATCGTCTTCCCCACCTCAACTTCCCTCGGTTTTGTTGTCTGGTAGGGAGGGTAGTGTGTTCGGACATGTTTAGTGGGTTTATGGGGTAGTTGTGCTCAGGCAATTGGGTAGTATGGTACATCTCCTTCCCCCTCCCCCTCCCCATGCTAACCCTCCAAGCTTCATGGGCAGCAACACATTCTACGTCAGACCACAACAGCCCCCCTCTCAACATCTGCCCCTTTCAGCTATCTGCCTTGTCCCATGTGGGCTTATCGATGCCACATCATTGGTTGGCGGCTTAACTACAGCAGCCCCCCTCTCAACACCCGCCCCTTTCAGCCCCAGCATCAACGTGAAACACTGACGCTGCGTTACTGCCCCCTCCTCGATGACTCCACGCCTGCAGGCTTATCAACACCACGTCATCCATAGGCGGCTAACATGTGTGTGTACGATGCTAGGGGGGATGCATGTGCACCAAGGCCTGTCATAGAGCACCGCCTGCTTTATCCAATTCATCACTGGCAGGTAAGTCTTTTCAGCGTGTATCTATATCCCTACAATTGATATTTCATTATCTATTACAGCTACCATTCTCACATCGACACAGCATTACTGCCCCCTCCTTGACGACTCCACGCCTGCAGGCTTATCAACACCACGTCATCCATAGGTGGCTAACGTGTGCATGTATGATGCTAGGGGGGACACGTGTGCACCGAGGCCTGTCATAGAGCGCCACCTGCTTTATCCAATTCATTGCTGGCAGGTAAGTCTTTTCAGCGCGTATCTATATCCCTACAATTGATATTTCATTATCTATTACAGCTACCATTCTCACATCGACACAGCAGTCTGCCCCTTTCAGCCCCAGCATCTGGTGTATGTCTCCCTCCTCCCTTGGCCTCTGTGTCTGCATGCATGCGTTAGTGTACGTCTCCTCTCTCGGCATCTGTTCTGCGTGTGTCCGTTAGCATATGTCTCCCCCCTACCTCGCTGGTTGCATGCATGTATATGTCTCCCCTATCTCTTGGTGTTTGTTCTGCGTGCGTGTGTTAGCGTACATCTCCCCCCTACCTCGCTGGTTGCGTGTGTGTATATGTCTCCCCTATCTCTCGGTGTCTGTTCTGTGTGCATGCGTTAGCATATGTCTCCCCCCTACCTCGCTGGTTGCATGCATGTATACGTCTCCCCTATCCCTTGGCGTCTGTGTCTGCGTGCATGCATGCATATGTCTCCCCAGCAGGAAAAGAAAAGTGGCGGAAGGGGAAGAGGTGGGAAAAAGAGGGGGAAAAGTGGACGGTATGTATCAACTATTTTAATTAATTTTCATAGTTCAATGTCTGACTTAAATTTAAGTAAAACTGCTGGTGATAAGGATAAGGAAGATGAAGCTGCAAGTAATGCAGCTAATAAAGAAAAATCCAAGGCATAAGTATTTATTTCATTTGCACTATATTTTTCTAATGCAATAATTTTAGTGCTATGAAGAAACTCCAGAAAATGTCAATTTCTATTGCACCACCTATGCAGCCCAAGACTGCTGGTGCTTCTGAGATTACTGAGACTTCTGAGATTACTGGGGCTCCTGAGATTACTGAAACTTCTGAGATTACTGGGACTCCTGAGATTACTGGGACCATAAGTGTCAGCCAAATTTCTCATTTATCATAGGCCTTATATGATATGGGATATCATATAAGGTCTGAGTTTTATGAGTGAGGTATATACTATATGTATATACAGGCTATTCATAAGTACTCATTACTTTATGCTTCTACTATTATTACAATTGTATTATGTCTACTCATAAGTACTCATTACTTTATGCTTCCTATTATTATTGTAATGCTACTATGTGTACTCATAAGTACTCATTAATTTATGCTTTCTATTATTATTGTAATATTAGTGTGTGTACTCATAAGTACTCATTACTTATGTTTTCTATTGTTATTTTAATACTAGCATGTGTACTCATAAGTACTCATTACTTTATGATTCCTATTATTATTGTAATACTAATATGTGTACTCATAAGTATTCATTACTTTATGTTTTCTATTGTTATTTTAATACTAGCATGTGTACTCATAAGTACTCATTACTTTATGATTCCTATTATTATTGTAATACTAGTATGTGTACTCATAAGTACTCATTACTTTATAATTCCTATTGTTATTGTAATACTAGTATATGTACTCATAAGTACTCATTACTTTATGTTTTCTATTATTACTGTAATGCTTCCTATTATTATTTTAATAGTATTATGTGTACTCATAAGTGCTCATTACTTTATGCTTCCTATTATTATTCTAATAGAATTATGTACGCTTTTCAAGTGTGTCACACCTGTCACAATTTTCCCATGCGTTACGTTCGTCACACATATTCCCGCGCCTCATGTTTTTCCCGCGCATCGCATTTGTCACATACTTCATGCGCATCACGTTCGTCACACATATTCCCGCGCTTCATATTTGTCACGTACTTCACGCGAGTCACGTTCGTCACACATATTCCCGCGCTTCGCACTTATCACATACTGCACGTGTGTCACATCTGTCACAAATTTCCTGCGCGTCACATTCGTCACATATATTCCCGCGCATCACATTTGTCACATTGTGTTTGTCATGCTTTGGTGTGTTTGTCATGCTTTTATGCGCGTCACGCGTCACATTTGTCACGTTCTTTATAAGCGTTACGCTCTTATGCATGTCACACATCTCACATCTATTTGTCACGCATTTCACACTCGTCACACATGTCACATCTTTGAGGCGTGTCATGCCGTAATGATCTGCATGCATGTCACACTTTTCATATATGTTACATATGTCTTTTTTTTAAATGCATCATGTGTTTATCATGCATGTCACATTTTTCAAGTGCATTGCAACTTTTTCACAAATACAATGCTTTCCAATCCCATCAGATTTTTCTGTCTCTACCACTATTCAAGTTGTCATGAGAGTGGAGTAAGTATTTAATAGTAGAGTGAATTATATATGCAGATGAAATGATATGTACTTGTAGAATTGGAGATTGTAACACAGAAAATAACAATTAGAAAGTTATAGAAGTGTGGTAGTAATAAGAAACTAGAATGAAAAATGTAGAGTGTATATGTAGTTGAAGGCTTACCCACACTGACAGAGCATGAGAAATTTGGAAATGGGATGATATGATGTTTAATAATCAGAACTAGAGATGTAATTAAATGACAAAGTAAAAACTATAATGGTTAGTCTGAATATGAGAGATGATGAGATCATTATGATAGAGATGAATATTTTGGAAATATTTAACAACTGAACAGAAAAGGACATATACTGAAAGAATTGCATATGGATAACAAATCTGAAAGAATGGTCAGTATATGTGATTCCACATCACATTAAACTCATGTCTCAGTCATTAAATGATCATGATTCTTGCATTAACCATTGGTTATTCTTATATCTTCAACACACATTATTAAGTTACATGTATGCTTACTCTATATGATTACATGACACTTCTACACTGTCATGTGTTTCACATCTCTGATTTATGTTACATAGTTCTTTTAGTATTAGTATCCATTCATGCATATGAAACCCCTCCTGTACTTCTCATCACTTTCTTGCTCAGTGATCATTACTTGCTTTTCTATTCTTTAATTTAGTGTCAACTACATCATCACCTTCTTTTCTTCTTGTTCTCTTTTCAGAAAGACTACTTTGTCTTTTCTCCTCTCTTGCCTAAGAAAAACTTACTATCATTTTTCTATAGTCATGTGCAGTATTGTCATACAGGAACTGAATCAATGACTAACTTGTCAATGCAAGAGGCTGAATTACCCAGCTAAGTAATGAGATATGGGTTAAATGTGGCATCACTGAGTGCTCTGATTCCTTGGATATGAAATGTACAGAACATTTTTCATTATAGACCTGTTGGAACCCCATCAACATGTCACAATCATGATACACATGCAAGCACAATATGCTTGAAATGTGTTATAAATCTCAAAGATGTGACATAAGTAACACTTATGATGTGTGTGAAAGCATGATGAAAGCCTCAAAGACATGATGACTATGATGCATGTGCAAATCATAAGAAACAGATGTGACTTATGTGATGAGTGTGACTTATGTGACGCGTGACACGCATACAAAGCATGACAAATGCACTGTGATGAGCATGAAAAGCATGACAAATAGATGTGAGATGTGTGACATTCATAAAAGCGTAACGCTTATAAAGAACGTGACAAACGTGACGCGTGACGCGCATGAAAGCATGACAAACGCGCCAAAGCGTGACAAACGCGCCAAAGCGTGACAAACGCGCCAAAGCGTGACAAACGCGCCAAAGCGTG
The DNA here is from genome assembly GCA_025738555.1 of Cyathus striatus. NCBI lineage: Eukaryota > Fungi > Basidiomycota > Agaricomycetes > Agaricales > Nidulariaceae > Cyathus > Cyathus striatus. The sequence continues at coordinate 1,688,161 of JAOVFP010000011.1, forward strand.
ACAAACGCGCCAAAGCGTGACAAACGCGCCAAAGCGTGACAAACGCGCCAAAGCGTGACAAACGCGCCAAAGCGTGACAAACGCGCCAAAGCGTGACAAACGCGCCAAAGCGTGACAAACGCGCCAAAGCGTGACAAGTGCGATATATGCGTAGTGTGGGAGAATTGTGACAGACGTGACACGCGCGAAAATTGTCACAAATATGATGTGTGGGAAATGTATGATGCATTGATGCGCGGGAATATGCGTGACAGACGTGACGGGCGGGAAGAATGTGACAAATGTGATGCGCGGGAATATATGTGACGAACGTGACGCGCAGCAAATGTGACAGATGTGAAGCGCGGGAATATATGTGACAAGCGTGACACGCGGGAAGTATGTGACAAATGCGAAGCGCGGGAATATGTGTGACGAACGTGACGCGCGTGAATAACGTGACAAATGCGATACGCGGAAAAATATGAGGCGCGGGAATATGTGTGACGAACGTGACGCGCATGACGTACGTGACAAATGCAATGCGTGGGAGAAATATGAGGCGCGGGAATATGTGTGACGAACGTGACGCGCGTGAAGTACGTGACAAATGCGAAGCGTGGGAAATATGTGAAGCGCAGATCATCTAGTAATCTGTAATAGCAATGAGTACTTATGAGTACCCACAATACCATTACAATAACAATAGGAAATGTAAAGTAATGAGTACTTATGAGTATTGTTAATACCATTACAATACAAATAGGAAATATAAAGTAATGAGTGCTTATGAGTTACAATAACTATAGGAAATATAAAGTAATGATCACTTATGAGTACTCTTAATACTATTACAATAAAAATAGGAAATATAAAGTAATGAGCACTTATGAGTACTCATAATACCAATACAATAATAATAGAAAGCATAAAGTAATGAGTATTTATGAGTACCCACAATACCATTACAATAACAATAGGAAATACAAAGTAATGAGTGCTTATGAGTACTCCTAATACCATTACAATAATAATAGGAAATATGAAGTAATGTGTGCTTATGAGTACTCCTAATACCATTACAAAAATAATAGCAAGCATAAAGTAATGAGTACTTATGAGTACCCATAATACCATTACAATAATAATAGAAAGCATAAAGTAATGAGTATTTATGAGTACCCACAATACCATTACAATAACAATAGGAAATACAAAGTAATGAGTACTTATGAGTACTCATAATACTATCACAATAATAATAAGCATAAAGTAATGAGTACTTATGAATAGCCTGTATATACATATAGTATATGCCTCACTCATAAAACTCAGACCTTATATGATATGGGATATCATATAACACTGCTGTTAAATGATAAATTTGGCTGACACCCCTCCTGGGACTTCTGAAATTCCTGGCCCTTCTGAAATTCCTGGTACTTCTGAGGTCTTGGCTACAACTCCAAGCCAATCAAGTGAATCTGATGATAATAACTTTGAAGTTGGACATGCCAGTGAGACTAAGAGCATTACTCAGGATAATGATGAGGAAAATGAAGGTGATACAGAAGATAAAGACAGTGGTAGCAATGGTGATAGTGATAATAATAACAATGATGATAATGATGTGGACAAAGAAATAGAAGAAATGGTTATAGATGAGAAGAACACCAGCTTGGCACAGGTTGAGGAGGAAGATGTGGACACAATGAGTATTGGTATGTACTATATTTTTATTTGTACCTTTTCTAAAATGTTTATAGACTCCACATTGGCATCTGATGCCATACCTACAAAGAAAGATTTGAAGGGTGCATCCAGAACTACTGGTATTTCTTCTTATTTTTTTCTTGGTCATAGAAGTTCTGAAATAAATTTCTAGGAGGCATATTCCAGGGCAAAGCTCAAGGAAATAATTTTCGGTTTGCTGATAATACAAATGAAAGTTCATCTATGGTTGTAAACCCTCAGGGGTTTGTCTACATCACAGTTTCTGATGATTCTCCTAAGTTTAATCCAACCCTGTTGAATACTGAAACACCACCTCAGGCTGTGCCAACTACAGTAAATTCTTGCCTTAAATTGGTACTGAACTCAGTTGCAAAAAGAATGCCTATCATTAAATGTAAGATTAACTTTGACTTAATGTTATCATTTGACTAATATTACATAGTTCAAAATAGACTTATTATGAATTTTGACACTGAGCGCGATACTTGGATTATATTTGGACATTTCAATGATATTGAAAGCACTGATACTATTCAGTGGACTTCTTAAGTAAATGATCTGGTGTTATATCTTGCTGCTGTAATATTATTTTAACTTATATTCATATCTAATTTCTCATAATTTCTTAGATTTCTGTGAAAGAAACTGTCAACTTCCACTTAGCAAGAAGTGTGGGCAGTTCCTATGGAGCATCAACAACTACTAAGAGCAGTGAAAATGCCTCTGCCTCTACTGCTACTGATGAGAATCTTGACATCCCTGATGGACTTACTAAAAAACAAGAACTTATTATATCTGTTTATAAAGTGGATAAGTCCCTTCTTGGACATAAGAACTGGTCTATTCAGATAGCATGGAAAATCTACCAAGAGGTACAACAAGTCAAATACTTGGTAGATACAAGCCCACAGATGTGGCCCTCTGATATGGATAAGCCAATTATGAGAGACTTACACACAATGTTTGGAGCTGCTGGGACTGCTTGGCATCATTGGGATAAAGTTCTTAAATTTGTATCCAACTACCCTGACATGGAAGAGTGGTTGAGTACTGCAACCCCACCAGATAATAGAGCAACTCATGGGTTATGGAGATTGGAGAAGACAGCAGGATTCACTAGAACAGACTTGGAAAACTGGATTAAGAAAAAGAAGAGTATTAGTGCTGGAAAGGGAAAGCAGAAAGCAGAGGGGGGAAAGGGTAAGAAAGGATCTGGTATAAAGAATAAGTAAGTAAAGTTGTGAAAGATAGCATGTTTTACTTTTAAATTTGTATCCAATGTACTTTTAGTTTTCTCTATATCTGTGTATGGCTTCTTCAAATCTATTATGCAATAGTGATGCAATATTATTGGTTGATTGCACTAGCATATTTACCTATGGCTTATGGTATTGGACCTGAACAAGAATTTCCTATGCTGAAGTTTGCTAAATTTAGTTCATTTATTCAAGAAACATTTGGTTCAAAAATAAGCTTATCAACTGTTTTATTTCTGCTATTTACATTAACAAAAAATGTTGAATTGCTAAATCTGCATGCAAGGCAGCAGTATCGTGAAGGAAATGATCAAAGAAGAACTCAAATCTCAAGTTGGATGAATGTATTAGCAACTACTGTTCAAACTGTTCTTGGTGATAAAACAAAGTATTTATTTTCAGAAAATGAAATTCCAACCATAGTTGATGATGATGAAATAATTTCTGAAATTGCAATTAAGCTGGATAAATTTGCAAAATTTTTAAAGCTGCATCCTTATGATGATGATGGATTTACCCAGGAACTTGGGCCTATTTCTGAGAAAAAAATTACTCCTGTATGTCTTGTATGCCCAACATCTATGTGATGTGTTACAGTATCTTGTGAAGGTCATTCATTAAGACAAAATTCAAAATATTCTGATATTCCTAAAGTTACTTTAATTGAAGGAACAAAATTGTACTACAACACATATATATTAACTGGTCATTGCTCAAATTGTAATACAATTTACTATGCAGATCATAAGCATATTAATATTAATGGTCAAGAGCCTCAGACAGAATATTTGAATAATGCTTGCTATGTTAAAATTGGGACACATTTATGGGTAGATTGTGTATTCTCAAAAGCAGTTATGAATGCCACATATAGTTTTCATGCATCTACTGCTGCTTATGCAGAGTTCTGGACAAATAGCTATGGTGATAATAATGAGTTAAGTCGCCAACAAGTTTGGGATGCATTTATAGAAGAATCAATTCGCAATGTGAGCACAGCATCCAATAAACAATTTGTGGTTCATGATGGTCTATCCACTAAAGATGTTACTATAAAAGCATATGAATATCTTGGAGAGAGTGGAAGAATAAATGTGGCTTCAAACCACAGCTGTGCAGAGTGTACTCAACCACATAAATCAACTGCAGATACTATGAATAATATAAACAATAATGCAGCATCTGAAATGGCTTCTCCAGTAAAAATGGTTGTTATTGATGGTGTTGTAATGGGACCAGTTCACTGTGCAATGGAAGGCTGTTCTGCTAATGTAACCAATCACCGTGGTGGTGTATTCTGTGGATATCATAATATTCAACATGGAGCAAAGTGTCGTGTGAAAGATTGTACCAGACAGAAGGTTCATGGTACTGAAGCATGTGAAACTCATCAAGAAATATGGAATAAACACCATTCAAATTACAGCTCAGCAGGTCTTTCTGGACTAAGACGACCATTACAACATCACGATGAGAATTTGTCTTGGCTACCTAGAATAAATCGTACCAATCAGCCACATGATGAAGAACAGAATAATGATGATTTTTATACTTGTAAAACATACTTTTCTCCAAACCGTTATTACTGTGTAGAGACAATTTGTGCTCCATGTGGTGTTGTCATTGCATGGACAAAATTTGTCAAGTCTGAATCCTCAAGACATATTTTGGAATTTTTAAATATGGTTTTTCCTGATCCTAAATTACGACCAGCATATATATGCATTGATAAAGCATGTCTTGTTCTTCGTTTCATTGTAAACAATGCCATTCATCATATTTGGCTTGATACAAGTCAATTTGTTGTTGACAGTTATCACTATACAAACCATAAAGCAGATGATGATCTTTGCCGCACATACTGCAATCCTGCACCTAATGATGGTTCTGCTTCTAATCTTGTAGTAATTGATCATGATCGTAATGGAAATTGATATTTCAAAAGAGCTTTTAATACACAGGTGAGCTTAAGTACTTTAAGTTGTATTCAATATTAATATTATTAAAGGCTTGTGAACAACTCAATGCTTGGCTTGGTGGATTTGAATCAATACTGAAAAGAATGACTGTATCAAACTTTAACTGGTTTTTGCATGCTATGTTGTTTTATCACACACAGCATGTATTGAACAAGCAGCAAAAAAGAATGGTAAGGTTGAGTAGGGATTTATTTGAAAATGAGGAGGAAGAGTACATGTAGGTTGTAAATTGTAAATTGTAGACTATTTTGTGTAGAGCATTAAATAATTAGTTTGGTTTCACTATAATTTATCACATTTTAAGTAAACTTTATTTTATTCTAAGTATCATAAGGTAAACTTCTATAATACAAATGTACTCATGTAAAACTATATGTTAATTGTACTTATCTTTATCAGTACTAAATAGCCTATAATTCATCTAATATTCATGTAAAATTCACATGAATGACACCTAATTTTCAATGTGAAATAGCTTATAATTCATCTAATATTCACATGAAATTCATGTGAAATTCATGTGACTTTCACCTAATTTTCAATGTGAGATAGCCTATAATTCATCTAATATTCACATGAAATTCATGTGAATTTCACCTAATTTTCAATGTGAAATTTCACCTAACTTTCACCTCACCTTCACCTCACCTTCACCTAATTTTCACTTAAATTTGATGGTTTTGGAATATTGTATGTGAAGGTGAAATTCATGTGAAATTCATGTAATTTCATGTGAATTTCATGAGAAATATACCCTAAATTGGTGAAATTCATGTGAAATTCATGTGAATTCATGGTGAAGGGGGGGGGGAGTGCAAAGTACTGCAAAATAAATAGTTAAATAAGTAAATGTGAGTAGGTGCTGTAGTACTACAGGCTGGGAGGGTAATGTAAAACATTTAATCAGAACAAGTGTGAGATCAAATGAGCACTAGACAGACACTGTTGTGAGAGGAAGAGAGAGTGTTAGCACAGAATAATGAAATGCAGACATGACACCCCAGCCCCTACTCTCTCTGTGAACCTCAATTCTGGCCTGGGTTCTAATTCAAAGATGACACAGCACAATTGAGTCAGGAATACAGCAATTGAAAAGGGGCTGACATAACTAAAGTTTGAGACACTCATGTCAGCTGCCTTGACATTTCAAGGCAATGTCACAGCCCACAAAGAAAGCCACTTGTTGATTCTCTATTGGCATAGTGCAAGTAACTTACTTAAACCATAAGAGTTTCCAATGTTTCAACTGAAGAATTAAATTGGTACACAACAAGATGACTAGTATTACGAACTAAAACAAATAAAATGAGGAAGTGACAAAATGGGTGAGGAGAAATTAACTGAGATACTATATGCACATCATAATACAGAAGCAACAGGTGTTATAGCACTTCAAGAACTGGTTCCAATTTGAAACAGATTTTTCATTGACTCAATCTGCAGCTGCCCAAGACCATGGGGCTGGGATTATGGACTTCAAGAAATCAAGCTCAGCAGTTCTAATTGAGTATATAAAGTGATTTTGAATAGGAAAGATAACATGGTAATAAATTGGGTATAATTCTTGAGATGGTATAGTCAAAGTATATAGTGTTCCACTCATCTCAACCTACCCTCACCTCCCCACTCACCCTGTCCTTCACATTCTTCAAAATATATATCTTTATGCACCATACTGACATCATACCCTATTCCAAGGACAGCTTTGATACATAAATACCCTCCACCACTCCTTGCAATTGCAGACCCTGAACTTGACATCAGATTCATCTCAATGCTCTCATCATCAATTTTATCAATTTCAATGCTTTCTTTGTCTCATTTTCACCCCAGAACTTAATATTGATGTCCTCACTCCCTTGTTATGTTGAAAAACTATTGTTTTCTCATTTTAATTCCCTTCACTTTCACTTATGAACGCCCACATGGGACAGAGGTCTTGACTTACTTGCATATTGTCTTTGTTTAGGTACATACAGCACACTTACCACCTCTTCAACACTTTCCCTGACCCCCTCTCAGCCACAACAACCATGTTTACCACCAAAAGTGTTGTCTGATCTCATGCAAAAGACACCATACAACAATGCAGGGGCCATTGGAGTGGAAGTCTGCAGGAGTAAGCTCACTCTTACATTTATGTTCAATGCTGTTGCTAATGATTATAGTATCTGCACAATACTTGCTCTTGAGAGCTGTAAAGTCTCCAGTATATTCCATATGATGAATGTGTTTCTCACTTCAACTAAGCCTTTGCCAGATTGGGTATGGAAGAGTTGGTATGTCCCCTGTGACCCTGCGATGGACTATGACTCACCCATCATAGCCTACTAGGTGATTTTACAGGGCATATTGACCTTTGCACCAAGGTTTTGGGTTTTTATACTGGCCAACAACCCACTCTCATTCTTCATCATACAACTTGTGTATAACACAGTGATGGTACTATAGTACCTTATCCACTTGTAAAAGAACAATGTCAAAATCTCATGTGCAACTCTCACTCTCAATCTGGGTGATAACATTGCATAGTCTGCACCCTTCATGTGCTTTTATACCATTGGAATTGGGAACAGTTTCTTTGTTCACAGTTGACATACTGTTAAAGACTCTGGTAACTGCTTATTGACTCATGCTTCAGTAGGGTTGTATAAATATGTACACTACTATATCCACAAGCCTTTCATGCTGATACATCTATTACTTGTCAATATCTACATAATAATTCCCTGTATCCCTGTGATTATCTCTGATCAGATGGCAATAGACATTGTTGTTGTCCTCTTCCTTACTGACTTTGATGCATAGCATTTGTGAATTAAACAAAGGGGTAGTGGGCCTTGCTGCTTGTCAGCTCTATTTCTTTATTATTTTAAAACAACAGTGATTCACCATCTTATGCAATGCCAAATTTTGTTTCATAAACTGCACATGACAAATACACTTATTTGCTCTGAAATTTACATATATATTATATACTATATGAATTAAATATTTGCGGAATTTGAAGGCTCCAGGTTTAGATTTACACCTTCCACATGAATATCTTTCAAAATGGTGAATTTGGGGTAATTACCAGAGTGCAACACTGAGCTGAACTAAGGCACAGCAATGATTAATCAAGTAATATTTGTCTGGACCCTATTATTAAACTAATCATCTAGATTTCATTACTCAGGTAGTAATGCACCACACCACATATGATGGAATATCTACTACAGATGGACTTACCATCTCATTCAAAATTGTCCATGTTTTCAATATATTGTGTAGATATTTACATATGAGTTTTATTAAGCACAATTAAGTCATAACTGTCAGATTTAAGACTTTTTTTTTTTTTCAAAACTGGTGTATTTTATGTAAGCATTGTGCACTGTAAAGCATTTTATATAGATAAAAATACATAATGCATTTTATTTTTGCTCAGTTGTATTGAAACATCACTTGTGTAAAATAGAAAATAAAAGAACAAAATTGATCATAATTTCGATGAGCTACATGCAAAGTTCTTCACACTGTTGCACTGTATGGGGGTGTTGCATCATGTAGTGAATGATTGTATCACTAATTCACATGTTTAATAGCTTTATCCCCTTCATTATATAGTGAAATATAGTATAGTACTAAAGTACCTAGTTTAGTGCCACATAGTGTAAATGTAAATATTAATAATAAAACTCACACCATGTACACTCACTAAGAAAGTGCTCAATGGGTAAGACTCAGATGTAAGGTGCTTCTGGGCAAAGTAAGGTGTAGAAATGGTGTTGAAGACCAATGTTCAAGAAGGAAAAACAGCTTAGTGAATACTTTGATGCATGTTTTGATGTGTGTTCCTTAATCTTGGACTTAGCACAGGCTTATCACTTCACACTTCTCATTGCACTTCTCATTGCAGTTGCTCACACAAATACTAACACATGATGCTAGCTGGTATTTCTCAGGGAACAGGAGACTGCCCTGATACTACTTTACTCTACCTATTAAATATCATACAGAACTATGGCTAGAGAAACTATATAGTTGATACAAATACAGTACTTTACATATTAGCTAAGCAGTAAGGTAGACATTTAGACTAGATACAGACATCTGGGATGGACCAGAGTAAATCACAAGTATCCAAACATACCAGTAATTTACACTCCCCCAAGAGGTCTGTATGAATCTGTATAGATACCATACAGAATTTATATGGTGGCTATTATAATTATTAGAGGTGATTATTCTATACAGATTCTATACATATTCTGCAAAGATTCTGTGTGGATTTATGCAGAATCTGTAAGATCTATTTAATACCTTATTTTTCCTATTTCAAATCACAATGAATACTATTAAAACTGTTGATTCATAATCTCATCTCATTCCTACCATCATCTGTCTGCATTGCGGCCTTGTTACAGGTGTCAAGTGTAACCCTAGGTATTAAGTGTGACACTACATGAAAACTGTGATACACTCAATATATAGTATCATACTAAATGCATAGTGTCATGCTTAATGTGTAGTATCACACTCAATGTATAGTGTCACACTCAACACTTAGTGTCATGCTTAATGTATAGTGTCATGCTTAATGTATAGTGTCATGCTCAATGCATAGTGTCACACTCAATGCATAGTGTCACACTCAATGCATAGCATGCTCAATGCAGAGTGTCACACTTAATGCATAATGTCACACTCAATACTTGGTATCACACTCAATGCTTAGTGTCATGCTTAATGCTTAGTGTCACACTCAATGCTTAGTGTCACACTTAATGCAGAGTGTCATGTGCAAGGAAATAAGTACAATAAGATTCTGTACAGAATTTTCAGCTCTGTAATGCAGAATTCTGCAGAATTCTGCATAATCTGTATGGAATTTTTGGAATCTGTGCAGAATCTGCACAGATCCAAAAAACCTCTGTTAAAAAGAAAAAAATCTGTGCAGATTCCACATGGATTCCACACAAATTCCACACAGATCCATACAGGACATATGGCTAAGTGTAAAGAGCTCAAACATACTAGCACCAAGAATGCATCCATATGGGAAGATAGTGAAATACAATAACTCATCTTGCAGGAAGAATACTACATATGGAGGCATGATGCTGCACACTTTGATGTATGGAATAGGAGCTGCTGAATAAGCCTGCTGGGAATGCCAGGTCTCAGGCCAGGCTAGGTGCCTATGGCATGCTGTTACATAGCACTGGTACAGTGTGGTTAGATAGTGGCAGTACTTTCCGCACACCCACCTATACACGTGTACTCCATGTGTAGTACACATTTCCATGTGAAGTCCACATGGAATCCACATATCTAGAAAAAAGTACACATTTTCCATGTGTAATTCACATGGAACCATGTGGAGTACACATGGATTCCACCTTTCTTATAACTTGATGAAAATAACAGTTGAAAGGTGTACTTAAGATGTACTTCATGTGTACTTTTCTAAGTGGATTCCATGTGGACTACACATGGAGTGCTTGTTGTTGTCCTGCCATACCCACCCTCCATGCTTGTTGTTTCTCACCTTTCTCACTCTCCATGCACATTATTACCCCCTGTTCCCACCCTCCATGCATGTCATTCCTTGCTATTCCCACTCTCCATGTGTGTTGTTCCTCCCTGTTCCTGCCCTCCATGCATATTGCTTCTTGCTATTCCCACTCTTCATATGTGTCATTCCCCTCTGTTCCCACCCTCCATGTATATCATTTCCTTCCATTCTTGAAGTTATTGCAGTTGTCATACTTGTCCCACAGTATCAGTGCTTATGTTACAGTCATCCCATCATGTCACACTTAACACACGGTGTCACACTTAACACACAGTGTCACGCTTGACACATGGTGTCACACTTAACACACGGTGTCACACTTAACACACAGTGTCACGCTTGACACACAGTGTCACACTTAACACACAGTGTCATGCTTGACACACGGTGTCACACTTAACACACAGTGTCACGCTTGACACACGGTGTCACACTTAACACACAGTGTCACGCTTGACACACGGTGTCACACTTAACACACAGTGTCACGCTTGACACACGGTGTCACACTTAACACACAGTGTCACGCTTGACACATGGTGTCACACTTAACACACAGTGTCACGCTTGACACACGGTGTCACACTTAACACACAGTGTCACGCTTGACACACAGTGTCACACTTAACACACAGTGTCACGCTTGACACACGGTGTCACACTTAACACACAGTGTCACGCTTGACACACGGTGTCACACTTAACACACAGTGTCACGCTTGACACACGGTGTCACACTTAACACACAGTGTCACGCTTGACACATGGTGTCACACTTAACACACAGTGTCACGCTTGACACATGGTGTCACACTTAACACACAGTGTCACGCTTGACACACGGTGTCACACTTAACACACAGTGTCACGCTTGACACACGGTGTCACACTTAACACACAGTGTCATGCTTGACACACGGTGTCACACTTAACACACAGTGTCACGCTTGACACACGGTGTCACACTTAACACACAGTGTCACGCTTGACACACGGTGTCACACTTAACACACAGTGTCACGCTTGACACACGGTGTCACACTTAACACACAGTGTCACGCTTGACACACGGTGTCACACTTAACACACAGTGTCACGCTTGACACACGGTGTCACACTTAACACACAGTGTCACGCTTGACACACAGTGTCACACTTAACACACGGTGTCACACTTGACACACGGTGTCACACTTAACATATGGTGTCACACTTAATACATGGTGTCACACTTAATACATGGTGTCACACTTAATACATGGTGTCACACTTAATACATGGTGTCACACTTAATACATGGTGTCACACTTGACACACACTTGTCACACTTGACCCATGGTGTCACACTTGATGCATACTTGTCACACTTAACACACTCAACATATGGTGTCACACTTGTCACACACCTGTCACACTTGACCCATGGTGTCACACTCAATACATAGTGTCAATACAGTGTTACACTCAATGCACACTTGTCACACTTAACACATACTTGTCACACTCAGTACACATTTGTCACATGTAATGCAGTGTCACACATGTCCTGTCATGTCACAGTCATCCCACCATATTGCAGTTGTCACAGTTGTCACACTTATTGTAGCTATCACATTTGTCCCCTGTCACAGTGTGTGACAACTGTGACATGGTGAGACAAGTGTAACAATGTGATGACTGTGGGAAAAGTGTCATAACTACAAGTGTGACATTGTGACAATCCTTTGTGTCATTATGCTAAAACATTCATTTTTGTTGTGGTAGTGGTGAGTAAGTGTATTATAAGTAACTACAATGTGTAGTGTACAAGTGTAACTAGTTCATGTGTATTCCTTGTGAACTTCACTTGGCAATTCCATGTGGAATTTTGATATTTCACCCCTACATGTGCACTGCATGTGTACTTCATGTGTACAAAATTCGCAAATTTGAATAGAAATTTGCTGATTTGAATACATTTGAGGTGGAGTGTAGTACATATGAAGTACATGTGAAGTACACATGAACAGGTGGAATTCACATGTATTCCATGTGTAACAGGGGGCGAGCGTAAAGTCCTCGATAGTGGCAACTGCTGTGGGTCTAGTGCTCATACCTTTTCCTATGACACAGTAACATAGCTTCAATATCCTATTATTAGAATATATGCACACTTAGCTCAATCTCCAGCCTTACTGGTACCTATTTCCCACCAATGTCAAGAATAAGCTCTTGACCTCAATGTTTCTATTCTTAGGCACTTTCCTACTTAGGCTAGACATGTCCCTTATTAGCATGAATAGTTCCCATGCTAGCTAACAGTTTGGGACCTCTACCTTAGCTACTATATACAACCCATATATATAATACCATTTGTAAGTAGTGCTTAGAATATAGAAATAAATGTTTTATAGTAGGTAGAAGTACGCTAGGCATATTAGTACATTTATCATGATATATATTAGATGATGCAAAAATAATCAAAGGAAATGATAAAGAAGTGAGCTAGAAAATATGAAAATACTTACTTGCCGTTGAGCATAATGACAAAGAATGCTGTGGTGATGAGGAAGGGCACTTGATGGAGTGATGGATGAGATCAACACTGTGAACACATATAAACAAAGGCAGAGCAGAGGGCATAGGAAAAATTGAATCTCCAGCAATATTGAAGGCAATGCCAGGCAACATTATAGCAATATCATGGGCAATGCCATAAAGTTTGTACTGGCAACATCACAGCAATATCATGACAACACCAAGCAATATCAATTCTCAAATGGCAATGCTCTAAAACATCAAAATAATTTGAGCTCCAAGCATTGACTCCTCAGCAGCTCACTTATGAACCAGCATCAGTATGTTGCACTCTCCCACAGTTATCACTGGACTCTCACTGAACTCTCACCAGACTATCAAGAGTTTAGAACTCTACCTGAACTCCACTGAACTCAAGTGCCTAAGCTGTACCTAGACTCTATTGTCACAGTTGTAATATGTTTCCCACAGTCATCACACTTGTCACACATGTGTGAAAGTGTGCCATGTTGGAAAATGTTGGAAAATGCGTGACATGTGTGACATCCAACATTTTCCAACATGTCACACAGACTCTATTGTCACAGTTGTAATGTGTTTCCCACAGTTATCATACTTGTCACACATGTGTGAAAGGTTGGAAAATGTAGGAAAAGTGTAACATGTTGGAAAATGTTAGAAAAAGTGTGGTGCCTAAGCTTTACTTAGACACCATTGTCACACATGTATGAAAGTGTGACATGTTGGAAAATGTTGGAAAAAGCGTGACATGTGTGACAAGTGTGGGAAAAAGTGTGACATGTTTGGAAAACATTGGAAACAAATGTGTGACATGTGTGACAAGCGTGGGAAAAGTGTGACATGTTTGGAAAAATGTGGCAAGTGTGATAGTTATGATATGTGACACTTTTCCAAACATGTCACACTTTTTCCCACACATGTCACGCTTTTTCCAACATTTTCCAACATGTCACACTTTCACACATGTGTGACAATAGAGTCTAGGTACAGCTTAGGCACCACACTTTTTCTAACATTTTCCAACATGTTGGAAAATGTTGAAAAAGTGTGACATGTATGACATATTGGACAATGTTGGAAAAAGTGTGACATGTTGGGAAAAGTGTAATAAGTGTGATGGCTATAATATGTCACACATATCACACATGTTGCGCTTTTTCCAATATTTTCCAAGATGTCACGCTTTCCAAGATGTCACACAGGTCATGTGACTGCATAGGTGCAGAGAGATCTTATAAAATGTTGTGTGGGAATTTGTAACAACAGAGTTAAATGTCAGAGACTGTACTGAGAGTCCAGTGACTTATTCTCACTAGATTCTCACCCAATGAGAATTAGGTGAGATTTTACTGAGATGAAAATCATACATTTTCTCACTGAACTCTCTCTACTCTCTCATTCTATCACTATATTCTCACTGGACTCCCACTGGAGTATCAGAGAATCTCATGAGAATCTCACTGGATTCTACTGAGAATGTGGGTCAGTGTCATGTCCTCACCAGCATCCTCACTTAAAGACACAGGGCTTAGATTTATTAATTCAATACTGAGTATGCTAGTAATAAACTATGGTACTAATAAGTTGACACACTGAGGATCAAACTCAAGACCACTTGAATAGGTCACATAGTAAATTTAGAACAAGTTAATAATAGTTCAGAATATTAATAGCTTCTCAAATGAACTAGATGCAAAGTACCTGCCAATTGCCATAGGTAGACAAAAGGAATCAATGCAGTATCTAAGCATCAGACTCTACAACTGGAATACTACATGCAATATCCAAGTTTAGTTCATCAAGATTGAACCAATGACAGTATTTATTGCAGGTATGCTCTGATGAAAATTTATCAAATGCAGAGCCAATATTTCTGCCACCAAATAAATTTGTTTTGTTCTTGAGAAGTCTGTAGTAAAAAATTGTTAAGGGGGAACATTGAATTCCTGTACATAAATGTACTCATGGTGCAGTCATGATCTGTGGGTCAGATAACAGTGTTGAGCTTCCTGCAGTGTTGTCACATCCCATTCTTTTCCACTAGGAACAAGAACCTCAGAGTAGATAGTCTAATAGCAGAGTGACTTATACACATTAGTAGGGTGTGTGGAGATAGTGAACAAGTACAGGAGTAGTGGAACATTGGCTTCAACTTGTGTGTTGCACCCCTTGGACTTCCAGTTCTGTATTTAGAACAAAGTGAAGTGGCAAAATAGCGGAGTTGGCTCAAGGCCCAAGTGGGAGAAGGGTGTAAATGTAGTTGATTTGAAACTGAAGTCTATCTACATTACAGGAGTAGTTTATATAGTAAACTACTTTGTTCAAATGCATACAGAATAATGCCCATGGGTATGTGGCATCCTAGGGGTAAGTAAACTCCATGAAATGTAGACCATAGTAAAACTAGTAGTATGCCTCTAGATTATAGTCATAGGAGAAATGGCCATGGCCGGAGAATGAGGTAGTAATATTAAAGGGAAGGAACAAGTAAACAGTTACAAGTAAATATTAGTAAGGAAGAGTTCAATATATAACAAGTATACATAGTCTGGAGGAAATGTACTAAAAGCAGAGTAAACCCAGAGTTGACTCCAATGGTACAGGGATTGTCATGGATATGACAAGTGTCAAAATTCCACAAAATTATCACAATTGTAGGTACATACCTTGAAGATCAGAAATATACATCAATCCACCTGTTTTATTGTACTGCACATGCTGAGTAAAAGATAAAAACTTGGCAGTAGAGTAAAGTGGGTCCACTTCTGCAAGTAATGGTTTTGCAGAACTGTTGTGTATAAATTTGATAAATTCAGCACTTCCTCCATCATCTTCAATCAACTCCTCAACCAGATAGACTCTTCACATTATCATTGTTTTTCCTCCAGATTTGGTAGCTGTGGAGTCATGAACAATCACTACACCTGCCTTTATGAAGTGTAGCTCTGGAATTTCAAATGGAGGCAACCCTTTTGCCAAAATCACCTGAGAGATGTGTGAGTAAGTGTGAGATAGCAGTGATGCAGCCCAGTAAAAAACATTTGCTTCAACTAGAGTCTTTTCAAGCTCTGAGTTGACTGTAAAATGCCCAATTGAAAAACTAGGCTGAGAATTGCTCCTACTCTTCTTTCTTCCCTTCAATTCTCCTGGGTAGTAGATGTGCTTGACAGCAACAGCTTGATTTAAGATGTCACTAAGACCTGATTTTGCTAAAGGATTGATACTGAGCTGTCATTTGTGAGCTGTTTTGCAGGCCCCAATTCCCAGTGCTTCCAGATGATCAATTGATAGAACACCTCATTGTGGATCAGGAAGTACAAGTAACTTTAAAGCAGAGTCAGTGAGTAGCTCTGTTAAGCTGATATCAGGTATCACATAAAACTGTATTTGCTCCACAATGTTTTTAGCTTAAGCAAGTCAAATTATAAGTTCATAAAATAGAACAATATTTTTGTTGACTTACTGGATTGCATTTGAAGATTAGCTATCAATCCACCTGATTTCAGTGCTTCCTGGATCTTTTCTCTATCAGGTGATACATAAACAGTTGACATTTGAACATGCTTTCTTGCTGGTGTCGATGTAGGAGATAAATCTGAGCCCTGTGTATTCTATATAAAATGAGTAATATGAATTGAATAATATCAGATAAAATCTTACTGTACATGCCTTCTTCCTTGTCTCAGATAATTGATGAGGTGTGTTAATAGAACCAGTAATATTAATTACCAATTTTATATCCATTTCAGTAAACTGTGCAGGTATATCAAAATTGTTCTGTTGATTCTTATCTTGGTCAGACATTACCACATTGCATTTTAAAATTGAAACATACCTTAGTCTCCTGAGATAATCATTCATATTTAACATCAGTCAAGATCTGAAGTAATGAATGAATATCATACCTCCTTTTCAATAATATAGTCCAAGCATTTATCCCACAACTTTGCTGGAATAACTAGTGCTAATATAAAGGATTTAGAAGGTTTCTTAAAGACTTTCTTTTTGTCTTTTCCCCTTCCTTCAGCAGAACAGCAAGAATAGAAGTACTGGAGACTTTTGACTGATTGTTCAGTCACATATCATGCAGGGCCTCTGAGCAGAACAATTTTGTCCTGTTGTCATGCATCATGGGTAGCCACAAACAAAGGTTTGGTAAAACTAAAATTAGAATGGTCTAATTTCCCTTCCAAATTTCTCTAGATTATGGCAAATTTTAATTATCACCATGAGATATGAACAAATTTCACTCCAGTTATGCTTAAAACTTGGAAGTGAACAGAACAATGAGTGTAAATTTTGTGTCATGCTGAAAATTGATGAACAATCAGTCAAAAGTCTCCAGTATGGCTGATCCTGTATTTCAAGTGAAAGATCTGTCCAAGCGGAAAGCTCACATATTGTAAGCATGTCTTTCAAATGGGAAGTCATGTGTTTCCTTCCAAAGTTTAGGGTACATAGTGTCTTCTACCAGCTGTCTTAGTTCTGGGGGTGTCAACATTGCAAGAACATTTTGATGCCCTTCTTGAAGATTCTGTATAAGTCTGTTAGAAAAATAATATAGTTTCAAGTAAGATTAAATAACAAACCAAAATTAATTTAGATTTTGACTTTTCAGAAACCTCATGTACAACCTGAATCAATATGCTAATTGTTTCAGACTGGTTATTTGACTGATAGCAAAGATGCCAATACTTGTCTTGCTCTGCATTGTAGAGAGATTGTGAGCCAGAATATCCAGTAGCCATTAATCACTGTGAAGTCATAGAAGTTCTATTGCTTGAAGACCATGAACTTAGTACTTCTATTGTGGGAAATCCATTCAACAGTGGAGTAACCTTCCATGCAAGCAGATCTGAATCTAAATATAATATTAGCTAAGTTATACTGAGATGATACACATTTGATCTAACCTTCTCTCTGTGCTCAATTTACAGACACTCTAATAGGATTGGTGTCAACATTATTTGCAGCATCTCACTGACAAGCAACAGCCAGACCTGAAATTACAATTGTTTAGTGCTCTTCACAATATAGAAATATGTATGAATTATACATACTAAGAATGGAATCCAGAGGTGACTGTTGGTTTGAACTGGATAAACTGTGGGCAACATCAGATCCTAATTTATTAAGATGTAAGTATCATAATAGCAAACAAGAAAAATATAAAGTACTTAGTATAGTATCTGGTTTTCTCACATAGTGCTCAAAACAAGATTTGCACACAAACTTGCCAGTAGAACCACCACTCCCCACAACATAGTGCCTGTTGTCACCTGGAAGGAGGATAGTTGAGCAGCTACTTCTACCACAAGGAACTGAATCATTTGCACAAGCATCCTCTCTAAATTGAGCAATGGCTTCAGCATTACAAATGTTCATATTGTGGACTATGGAGGGGATAGAGTGACTGCTTAGAGTACAATACACTCAATATATATCACAGTATTTATATTCATGGTACTCATGCATTCAGAATATGCTATAATTTTGGACACAACTTCATGTACATAGCACTACAAGTCACATGTAAAGCTACATCAATGTTAACTATGACATAGACTGCAGTTATCAAAAACATGCTATATAAATTACAATTATAGTCTTGAAATGAACTGTGGGGGTTTGGTAAGCAATATCTTGTAGATGCAAGGCAAGAAATATGCAATGTTAGTCATTGTTGAACAATGCAACACTTGAGAATTCAGAGCTGAATACACAGAAGAATATATCAGATAAGAACATGAGGTTCTGCATGAATATGTACTGATTATCCCTCTGGTAATTAATTAGATGCACATGTCTCCTTAGCAAGTGTGAAGGTAATACAGAATAAGCTTTCAGGATCTACTATGTACTTATTTAGCTAAACAATATGGTACAACAATGGTGTTGTGGTGCTTGAGATACCATGTGTAATTTTTGATTATTACACCATGTATAAAATGTAATGATACATGCAAATAAGACATATAATAAGAGGTTAGAGATGTTTACAACAGGGTGATAGTAGCTAGATTATGTAATTATAACTACTAACTCCTAAAACAATGTAACGGGGTGGCGAGTTTGGAGGGAATTTCACAGAAGATCAGTGTTAATGACGCTTCCGGGCAAAGGGGGGTAGAAGGGGGATGTATAGGAAGATGAAGGAATAACTAAGTAGTGGTTAGATAACATCTCTGGCTATGTATGAGGCAAACGTGCGATTCTCTATGAGTTTGCAGTTTCTTCTTACTAGACTCAAATCAAATTACTAAACAATGATCTTGTAAAATATGCTTTATTTCACTACACTACATCAAGGCACCTTATAGAGCTCTTTACACTTAGCCAGGTGTTCTGTACAGATCTGCGTGGAATCCATGTGGAATCCGTACGGAATTTTCGGAATCTGTGTGGAATCTGCACAGACTTTTTTCTTTTTGGCAGAGGTTTTTTGGGTCTGTACAGATTCTGCACAGATTCTGCACAGAATCAAAAATTCCATGCGGATTCCGCAGAATTCCGCATTACAGACCTGAAAAATTCTGTACAGATTCTGTACAGAATCTGTACAGAATCTTATTATACTTATTTCCTTATGGAAAATTAGAATAGAAAATAGTGTGATACTAAGCACTAAGTGTGACACTCTGCATTAAGCGTGATACTAAGAGTTAAGTGTGACACTAAGGGTTAAGAGTGACACTAAGGGTTAAGAGTGACACTAAGGTTTAAGCATGACACTATACATTGATTGTGACACTAAGTGTTGAGTATGATACTAAGGGTTAAGTGTGACACTATGCATTGAGTGTGACACTAAGGGTTAAGCGTGACACTAAGCGTTGAGTGTGACACTAAGTGTTGAGTGTGACACTAAGGGTTAAGCATGATACTAAGTGTTGAGTGTGACACTCTGCATTAAGCATGACACTATGCATTAAGCATGACACTATACATTAAGTGTGATACTAAGTGTTGAGTGTGACACTATGCATTAAGCATGAAACTATACATTAAGTGTAATACTAAGTGTTGAGTGTGACACTATACATTAAGCATGACACTATGCATTGAGCATGATACTATATATTGAGTGTATCACAGATTTTGTGTAGTGTCACACTTGACACCTGTGACAAGGCAGCAATGCATGAATCCACACAGAATCCATGCAGAATATGTATGGAATCCATATAGAATAATCACTTCTAATAATAATAATAACCACTATATAAATTCTGTATGGTATCTATACAGGTCTGTATGGGTCTGTACGGATCTGCACGGAATCCGCACGGATCCGTACGGAATTTTCGGATTCCGTGCGGATTCCATACAGATCTGTGCGGATCCGTACAGATCCGTACAGACCTCTTGGGGGAGTGTAAATTACTGACCTTATAATGGAAGCTGTGCAGGGGATAGCTAGCTGTACATGGTAATTCTCATCTACTTTATATACTGCTGGAAATACGGTGGCTGAAGGTACTGTATAGCTACTGGATAGTTACATTCAGGGTACTAGGCATGGTAAACAATGTCACTGCAAAGGGAAAGCCATATGCTCATGGAGCGTGCTGGATAGGGGGTCAAGCGTCTGTCATAGAGAGTTGTGCAATGGGGGATATGGCACTGCGTGCATTCCTTCAGTCAATACGAGATTGGCTATATGCAGATGTACTAAGAATAGCTCAGGTGTCGATCAGGGTTCAGGGTGCATCACTTAATCTAGCTATGTCTCGCTTTGCTGGTTTCTCCAAGAGAAGTTGATCAGTTGACTCAGGACTTTGGGACTCGCTGAGGCGCCTGGCAAGGTGCTTCATCATCACTTGCTTCTCTTGGATATTGATCACATCTTGTCATGTACCCTTTGTGCATCGCCAGATGCATTTCTGGCTGTTATCCATTTAGTTGCTGAGTTTTGCACTGTCTTTATCTCTCCGCTTCCATATGCAGTACTATCTTAGGCTTTATGTTAATAATACCCTTGGTGAGTGTACTTTTAGTAGTACTATAACTGGCAGCTCGGGTCTCGACTCCAATCCTATGATCTAACCCATGTTTGTTACCATTTGGTGAGTACTCATATACATAATAGAAAAGCTAAAATTGACTGCTATAGGTAGTGTACACCTGTCAGGCATCTCAATAACATTATGTGTATGCATATGGTATATTGGACCTAACAGGAGTATGTACATATAATCATCATGATAGTATTGATTCATGCAGATAGAGCTCATTGCCACAAGAACATATATATATCCTGTAATGCATTGGGCACAAGTCTATCTCTACCAGCTGTTCATTTTTGATACCATGGCATGAAAAAAAGCAAAAAATCAACACAAGCCCAATTGTAATGTTTTCATATCATTCTACTCAGATTTTTATTTATCTACTTTCTGTAGCCCCCATTGATGTACTGGAAGATCCATCTTTCTGACAAGGTAATACTCCATTACCTGCAGACATGAAATATGGATGTTACACACTATGGCCTAGGGTTAGCACTTCTATTTATATCACATATTGTATACATTTTAAGCACATATCTATAATTCAGATTGACATGATTCAGGGAACTTCATGAAACAATGGGATTATATTGAGCATGGAAGCAAAACCATGATGTTGAAAGTATTCATGAAGCCATGATTCACTTGCACACTCAATATCTGAATGCTGGTGCTCATGAGATGATCAGTCTGCTATTTCATGAAGAAAATATAGCTGTCACAAGGTATGTTTGTCAATGAACTCATTATCTTATATTCTAACTACACTACTGTCACTCTATCTAGGAGAGTTGTTACATCTTACTTTGCTCTTTATGAAGCCGACCTTGTGAGGCAGTAATGAGCATGAAGGTTGAGATGAAAGAAATGGTGGTCTGCTGGTTTTAGCATCTCATTTAAATTTATATTGTATAGTTATGCCACTAGTTACTCAGAGTGATCCTGGGTCAGAAAATTTTGGAATTGCTAATGGGCATACATTTCTATGATACTGGCATGATCCTTCACTCAAGGGAACACTCCAACATTGCTGGATGCATGAGAAGAAGAATGTAAAGCCTGAGATCACATGGTCACAACTCCAACACAAATTTACTCCCAGATTTGAAGATATTCTTGATCATGGTATTAATGAAGATTGGTATCACCCTGATAATACTTTAGAGGCATTAGTCTTTCATTTACACACATTCTTCTATGCTTATATATTTTTAGATTGGTATTTTGTTGGGTTTTTATTCCTTGGTTACAGGGAGAGCTTGATGCCTACAAGGATTAAGCTAATAACTCAGCAAAATGCAGACTGCAATAAAATCCTTCTACATGATGTTCCAAATGATATATGTTTAAATCCTAGTGAATATGGCATATTAGACTTCAAAGCATGTATATCTGCATTGAAATAACCTTCAGTTCAGCTAACAATTTGTAGATATCAGTTCAATCTGAGACCATTGAAGAGGCACAAGCTTTTTTTTCACTACCAGATCATCCAGTGTTTGAGCTTGTTCCCAAGTCATTCTCTGATATAATAAATGAAATTTATATTTGGCATAACTCACCAGAAATAACAAGACACAATGTATGGGACATCTATTTGTTGATTTTAATGGATGTCCAGGCAGCAAATGAAGTCCCACACAATGAATACAATCTATGGACTGATAATATTCAATCATTGATGCAGGATGATACTATCAACAATAAACTAATACCTGGACTTCAAGAACTTGAAGGTGAAATAGAAAATATGACATCAGATGGTTCTTATTACATGGGAGGTGTTAACAATGGTCATGTATTTACTAAACTACAAGCTGTCTATAGTAGAAATGTTGTGTAAAAATGAAAAAAAATACTTATTTCAACTTATTTCACTGAGACTGTAAGTTATACCTTGTTATACATGGCTCATATTCCTCATCAAGCACCAACATATTATATGAATGTAGGGTACATTTTTCTTTGTCAAATTCTACTAATTTATTGTATTTATTACTAACTAAGCATGTGCACTATCAGAACTTGAACACAAGGCCTCAGCAAGCAACACCACTGCAATGCCAAAGTTAAATCTGCAACACCAGGCAATGGAGCTCTTTATACTTAGCCATGTATTCTGTACAGATCCGTGCAGAATCTGTGTGGAATCTGCACAGATTTTTTTCATTTTGGCAGAGGTTTTTTTGGGTCTGTACAGATTCTGCACAGATTCCGAAAATTCCGTATGGATTACACAGAATTCCTCAGAATTCTGCATTACAGACCTGAAAATTCAGTACAGATTAGAATTTTATTATACTTATTTCCTTGCATGTGACACTCTGCATTAAGCATGACACTAGGTGTTGAGTGTGACACTATATGTTAAATGTGACACTATAAGCGTGACACTAGGTGTTGAGTGTGATACTAGGTGTTGAGTGTGACACTATACATTAAATGTGACACTATAAGCGTGACACTATACATTAAATGTGACACTATGCATTAAGTGTGACACTAGGTGTTGAGTGTGACTAAGTGTGACACTAAGTGTCACGGCGGGTTTCCAGCTGTCCAGTACGAGTTGTCCGTTGGCCTGTCCTTTTGTCTGTCATGTTCTGGCATCAGTCACAATGTCACAGAACACCGAACTGGTTGATATCTTGATCATCAAAGCCAAGGCAAATCAAACCAAGGCATGTGGTGTGCGAAAACAATTCTCTTACAATAAAATTGGTGCATACCTTCAGAATATTAGTGGCAGTCCTGTACACACATTTTCATGTTGGGAATTATTTTATTTCACTGTCCTACTAATTAAATATGTACCTCCATGTTACTTATTACTTTGTTTAGTGTATAGTATGTGCAAACTTCAGTTACAGCACCTTCTATGGAACTCATTTTTCCCTTTGTCTCTTCTCTTTGTTCCAAATATGTTCCAAACGAAGTCAACATAACTGACGAGGTGCACCAGAGCAACTACTTGGTAACATTTCCTCAAGTATTGATTAAGTGATGTAAGAACAAGTTACAACTATTAATAAATGTTCAAAACCAGTACTAACATGCAACGTACGTTGCTTCGCGATGCATGTTAAAGTGCAAGCTTGACGAATCCTAGTTTTAGTTACATCCTTTTTATACACACTAAGTTAACTTGTTACATTATATTTTAATTTTTAGTTGTCACTATTTCCAGCTTGAATTTATTTGAACAGAATTTAATCAGTAGTATACTTTTTTGTCTTCAATATTATTCTTATGATTAACTTTTGCTTCATTTTTACATTAAAAAGCTGGTATAAGGTACTCATTTTGAGCTGATTAAAGTGAAAAAATCAAACTATTGACAATGAGCAGAGAATGGATGACTTCCCACAGCGTTTAGAAACCCAGATTAAAATTTCTAAACACCTTAAGCGACATTTGCCATGTTGCCGCTGTCCAAATCGGCTCAACCTGACAGCTGATCTTAAAATTCACATCTTTCTAGTTCAAAATCTGGAAGAGGCCCCCCCCCCCTCTTCCAGTTGTAAACAGCTATTCTAAACACATTTTTCAGCTCCGATGTCAAATGTCCCTGCAGGGACTGTTCATCTCAAGATTCTCAACAGTCTACTCCCGCACTCCCTCTTGCCTTTCACTCCTTTCGCCAGGTGAATAATCGTGATTCTCTGGCTTTTATGCTGATTTTCTGCTCAAACAACAAGTCTGTTCATATAGCATTGCTGAAAACACTAGAGTTGACTGAGAGTACAACTAAAGCCGCTTTAAAGTTCGAATTAATACACCCATTACTAAGTTTAACTAGTCAAAGAAATGTATAGAATTAACATATATATATGCATGACTTAATTGGCGAAGTATCTTGAAGGCATTGTTACAGTAGCACCTGTAATCGACACAATTGCTAGAAGGGAGCGATAAGGATAAGATAAGATAAGATAAAGATAGTAATGATGCATTTTATAATTGATGTTCAAACATTTGAGAGAAAGTGCACCATGGTTAGAAATGTAGAGCTAAATTAGCCGAACGCCGCTCGCTTAACATTTAGATAAATAATCTGTAATTCTAAACCCAGTGGGAAGTCATCCAGTGTACTTATACGAGCGTGACGCACAAATTCAAGCGTGGCGGCCAGCTCCTAAAACCATCCCCTCGCCTTGCTCGATTGGCCTACATGTGATTAGGTAAGAGATCGGGACAAACAATAAACAGATCTAAGAGGCCAAACTCACAAGGGAGGGGCTGGCAAATTTGGTCTCAGGGTTCCCAGTGATGTGACAGAACCTTGCTTGTGGGTCGCGAAAAATAGTGCCGCTTACAGAAATCGTTAACTTCACACACAATATACTGTACTCCTGCCATATTATCTAAGCTTATATATCAGTCCCACATCGCTTTAGGATTTTAAAATATTATGGTTATTCACTGATATTGAACATCAATATTGAGCATTGAAACTTTCAAGGGATGACATTGGGACTTAAATAAATGCGGCTTCAAACTATAAAGCTTGTATTAAATGCACTTATTAGCTATTTTTCTACATATAAATTTACTTCCTCCTAGCCTCTATCTCTGCACCAGTGACCACCGAGCCTGAACCTGCTGTGAAAAGAGTTGAAACAGGCCCAGAACCAACAAAAAACAAAGGAAAGTGTAATTCCCCACTTTCAATTCATTTATCCTATGCCGGTACATGCACACCTTATTTATCATCACTACATGTATACTACGTAAACTGCAATATCTATTATGTTCTCCTCCCATTCACCCACTATGCTGCACCTCTAAGTCCCTTCTACCCCACACGCAATCACTGCATGATGGCATCCTTGTACTTAAAGGTAGTGGGCTATGCTGCTTGCTGACCCTATTCCATTATTGTATAGTATGTGCTGCAACAGGACTAGCTAGCTTATGGTATATACTAAATTTAGCAAATGCATAAGTGCAGTCATACAATAGCTCAGTAAAATTTATTCCATTGATTTCTACAGTATGAAGTTCTGAATCTTGAAAATGATGTGCAGGGAACTGAGGCTGCTGGAACCTGCATGGGACACAATATATTGCATGTGAAGTTAACGATTTCTGTAAGCGACACTATTTTTCATGACCCACGAGCAAGGTTCTGTCACATCACTGGGAACCCCGAGACCAAATTTGCCAGCCCCTCCCTCATGAGTTTGGCCTCTTAGATCTGTTTATTGTTTGTCCCGATCTCTTACCTAATCACATGTAGGCCAATCGAGCAAGGCGAGGGGATGGTTTTAGGAGCCTGGCGTGGCGGATAAATCCAAGCATGGCTGGCAAATCTGATGAGTGTTTCAGACAAATCCGAGCATGGCAGCAAAATCCGTACGTGCATACACAGCCACTATGCATTTTCGCTTGCCAATGCAGACAAATAGGGGGAGCAAGCTCCTATCGTATACCAGAACCGCATGCCTCACCTTTTCGGCATCTCCCTTAGATGGCAATGTCCTGATGGACAGTCATGGACCACTATGCCCCTTCACCATAGCTTACATAATCAATTCAATTTCATACAGGAACCCAGGTGGGAGTGTGGGAATAGCGACAAGAAATGGTCAAATTTCTCCTGTAAAAGCAGAGGAGTAGAAATAAAATGTTAAAATGCTCACTAAGAACAGATACTGATGGACAGAAGGAGTGAACTTACTTTCCAACAGCACAACTCATTGAATTTAAGTAATATTTAAAGTGCTGGCTGGCATTGCCTTTCTGCAGTGCATTGCGGTGTAGACCCCACCGAAGTACAAACACAAACAAACAAGATCACGTGATTCTGGGACCAATCAATGATCTCTAATTTCCCAGGATACGTGTCATGCTCTTTCTCTTTCTCCACCATCATGCATGCAACATTGCCGCTCTCCTACATCAAGACACTGCCACCGCACGAAGTTTTCAAGCTATGTATTCAAAATAGTATCTCTGCATCCACCTCCTCACGTTTGATGACAGAACGAGAATGAAAATTATCAACCAACTGTCGCTTTGATGTGTGCGCAAGAGCTGGGTTATGGAGATGTCGCGAGTGGAAGGAAATGAATGACAGATAAAGGGGACTTGCAAGATATGGGTATGAGGGTGGGGGACATATAGTAGCCTTTGTTTATGGTAGCATGTATTCACATGTATGTAGATAGATGCTAATATATATATGTTATACATAATTTCAAATTTCAGTGCATGAGTTGATATGAAATTGATGGGGCAATGGACTTATCACATGACGAGAGCGAGACGTTGCTTAGCTCTTAAGCCGAAAAAGGGAGGCGTGCGGTTTAGGAACACCGTAAGCTCCCCCAATAAACGCACTGGCGTTATTCACTTCTAGTTATTAATAATCACATCATCACAACACCTCTTTAACGAGCTAGCTCAGTTTTGCCTTTGTTTTAAATCTATTCCACAGCCATCACGAACCAGCTTAAGTTGCGTGTCATACACGTGCCTGATGCAGAATAGGACAGACCACACGACAGGCCAAAGGACAGCTGAAACTGGACAGCCAAAAGCCCGCCGTGTGTTGAGTGTGACACTAAACATTGAGTGTGACACTATGCATTGAGTGTGACACTAGATGTTGAGTGTGACACTAGGTGTTGAGTGTGACTAAGCGTGACACTAAGTGTTGAGTGTGACACTATGCATTAAGCGTGATACTATGCATTAAGTGTGACACTATACATTAAACATAACACTATACATTAAGCATAACACTAAGTATTGAGTGTGACACTATGCATTAAGCATAACACTAAGTGATGAGTGTGACACTCTGCATTAAGCATGACACTAAGTGTTGAGTGTGACACTATACATTAAGCATAACACTATGCATTAAGTGTTATACTATGCATTGAGAATGATACTATATATTGAGTGTATCATGGATTTTGTATAGTGTGACACTTTTCACCTAGGGTTACACTTGACATGTGTGACAAGGCAGCAATGCATAAATCCACACAGAATCCATATAGAATAATCACCTCTAATAATAATAATAGCTACTATATAAATTCTGTATGGTATCTATACAGGTCTGTATGGGTCTGTATGGATCCACATGGAATCTGCACAGATCCATACAGATCCGTACAGACCTCTTGGAGGAGTGTAAATTACTGAGGCAATGCCACTTGGGCAATGTCAAAATACCCAGCAATGTCAAAATCTGTACATCTGTGTTATTGTAGTAGTACATTCTTTATTATGAAAAATCTATCCACCAACAGTCATAAGTGCAACAGCATGACATACTGATCAACTTGAACTACTGATTGACAATAGCATAGAGATAACTGGATAGAACTACTCAAAGAGAATGATATGCTAAGGAGGCAGTTAGCCAAGATTATAGGTCAGTAGTGGGGGGGCACTACCACCTACTTATCGTGGTGCTGCTTAACAATAAAGTAACATGATAAAGTATCTTAACTATCAAAAACATCCTTGGGTATGGTTTTATATTTGATGAGTACTGTGGAGGAAGATACTAGCTTGGGGGTATTTTCTCAACAAAGAATATGTGAGTCAATGGATGTCTGTCCATTCTCCAGTTCTAGTGAGGTATGATTTGAGCAGAAATGGGGGGAAATGAAAACCTAAGTTGAAAGAGAGTGGGTATGACAGTTTAAGTAGCTAACAAATGCAGTATGTATAAGTAAGCAACAGAAGGAATGAAATGTGGTATGGTAATGAAGAACACAAAATTTATGTCACAGACAACCTGCATGCTCTACAGTACTTCAATGATGATAATTAAGATTTCTTTGGTGACAGTAGTCTCAGCTACCTATCTGTTAGTTCTCATTCAGATCTGTGATACCTGCTTTGCACATGTTTCTGGAAAAGAGCTGCATAATGAAACATGGCACAACAGCACAGTATTTTCCAGATTTCTCTTGCCATTTCATTTACTTTGTAGAGCTTATTTGTATACAAGTACTGCCCCTCTTGGTCTATCAGTGATCATTCTGCCAAGGGGCCTTACAATGCTATGTTTATTTTAATGGTATGTTTCTGTCAAGACTGGTATTTCTACTTAAGGTCAGGAGCATAAAGGTAGGAAGTGTGGGACAGAAGGACCATTGGCTTCAGCTTATATGCTGCACCCCTTTTCATTCTTGTGGTCCAGGTGTTTTGAAGTGCAGAAGGGAGAGACAGGAGTGCAGAGTGCAGAGTCATTACTGTGGAAGCAACAATTCAAGCCAAGGTGAGTAGAAACTCAAGGACAAGTATGAGGGACTGTAACTTAGTTGGTATTCAAACTGGGTAGTAGTAGTACAAGATGTGCTACTTAAATACTATACAACTTCACCAATGACTAGTGAATGAATGGGTAATAGTATACTAATTGATAAACATAATAAGATGGTGGCAGAAGGTGGAGTAGGATTTGAATATAATATGTACCAAGGATGAACTAAGGATTGAAAGGAATGCTGAGACAAGTATACCCAGGGTATGATGGAGAAAGCATAATGGAGAGCAGATAAGAACTGGATGAATAAGGTGATATAAGCTCTGCAACTTGCAGTCAGAAGAGCAGAAGGGATTAAGTGAAAGGATGATATCTACACAAGTCAAGAAGTGCAGAGAGTGCAGAGAGTGCAGAGTAGAAGTGTGGGAATAAGGTAGGAAAGGTACAGCTATGACAGTTTCATTCAGATATCGAAAGCTGTTATAAACCTCATTTCATATACAGGAAGTGATATATATATATATATATTGTGTTGTCACTACATCAAACATTAATGCCCATGCAACAGTAACATGAGTTTCTATATTGATGATGAATTCATTGGCTTACTAATACAATGTTTTGGTTTACTCCAATACATCTATTGTTCCAGGAGAATGCACATTCATGCTGCAAAATGGACATGATCATATTGTAGTCCTAATATACTGTATTTTAACTCAATAATCATTTATCAGTGTTTCCAGAAATCCTGGTAAAGAGTGTTAGCTTTGCACTTTCTTTTCCCAGGCCCAAACTTATCTCTACCTCCATTCACCCCACCTGCTCCAATCCCTCCATCAACTGAAGGCATGTCAATATTGATGTTTTCTGCCTGTGTACCTGAGTAGAGGCTACCCTCATTGTCTCTACAAACACCATCAGGCTGCAGCACTCTGAGGACCTCATCAATAAGCACAGTACAAGGAAGGTTGCTATCATCATCAAACTGATCCAAAGCTTCAAATTCTACATCTGCATCTTCAGCCACTATCATGTTGGATGAGGAGTCTTGTGCTATAGAAACATTTACCAGAGTGGTTGCCTTTGGATTGGTAAGTTCCTCATAAAAGTCAATGTCTGTCTTCTTAAGATTGTAAATAGCAGTGCATGCTTCCATGCTGTCCAGTGACTGGAATGAGAGGTTCCACTTCCCCGTTCGACACATCTCAAATGCCTGTAATGGGATTAGCAGTTAACATTGGAGCAAACTATAGCACACACCTTCAGAATCAAGTCTTTCCAGTTTAATGTTTCAAATGCATTCCACAGCCATTGAACACTACAATCTCTCAGCAATCCAATTCATTGATCCAGCTTCACACCCTCCTTGGCTGCCAGCTTCACCTTTACGTTGTTAACAATATCTTTGTGATATGACTGCTTTAAGGAATGTTTGAAGTGCAGCATTCAGGCACAAAGTGGATTATTATATCAGGGTATGTTTCCTTCATCCATATTCTAAACTCCTGTGAGCAATGAACTGACCATACATCTATCAGCCAGATAGCCTTATGATCTGCTGGGAGCCCTAGCTTCAGTCTCTGTTCTCTAAAATATGGGGCAATGATGACAGTGACCAGCCACTTCATTGTCATCTGATTTGACCAATATGTCTTTGAACCATATCCTTCATAGATTGCTTGGAAGGGAAACACACATCTTCCCAGTTGTCAGGCAACTTCTGTGCAGCCCATTGTCATGAAAGTTGAAACCATATTGCAATATATTTAGCCTTAAACATCATTGCAAAATGCTTGAGAAGTTTCTGTGCAGGTATTGAAATACTACTGTATGACAATGTAGGGCATGTCTCATTGTACTAATCCCTTGACTTGATACAACCTATTATAACGTATTCTTAAGATTGTGTCTAGATTATAATGTAAGGTAATATTATGTATCATGTATTAACCCTCATCATATTTTTTATCTGTCAAGTCACAAGTCACCAGTGACTAGTGACTTAAAGAATGAATCACATGAAATAAAATAAAATAAAACTGAGAAGTGCTGATATTTGGCTGACATTGCCACTTCAAGATTTGTGGGCACATAGAAAATTCCGGGCACACACAAAAGTGAGCATGATTGAGCATGCCATGCTCAAGGCCAAATTTTCATGCTCAAAAGTGAGTATGATTGAGCATGTCATGCTCAAGGTATTTATTTTAGCTCTAAATGGCCCATTTGTGGGTCAAAAAGAGTGTAAATCAAATTTACATAGTAGTGTTGTATGGCTGTGTCATATTGTGAATGTGAGTGATGTTTCTAATCAAGATATGAAGTCAAATCTTGAAGAATAATATTTATACTTCATGCTCAAACATGTGCATGCACACTCATGTTCACACTCCAGGTGTGAGCATGGATTGAGCATGCATGCACACATCATGCTCAAGATTTTACTTCACACTCAGGGTCAACATCTCATCCACAAGGTCCATACATTCATGCACAGGGTCTGAGTTTTCATGCTCAAGGTTATCAACTCACACTCAAGGTCTGTCAACTCATGCTCAAAGTTTTTACTTCATGCTCACAAAAAAATTATATGTAACATTTATATTTTGGCTTCACTTACATGTAGGAGGAAAAGTAAGTTGCAAGTGTAATATATGTGAGAATGAATAGGAATACCAATCACACTCAGACATTGAGCATGAGTTTATTACTTGTGAGTGTGAATAGGAATACCAATTATACTCATGCTCAAGTTAAAGGACATTGAGGGTGAGTGTAATATTTGTGAGCATGAATAGGAATACCAATCACACTCATGCTCAAGTTAAAGGACATTGAGTGTGAGTGTAATACATGTGAGCATGAATAGGAATACCAATTATGCTCATGCTCAAGTTAAAAGACATTGAGTGTGAGTGTAATACTTGTGAGTGTGAATAGGAATACCAATTATGCTCATGCTCAAGTTAAAGAACATTGAGTGTGGGTGTAATACTTGTGAGCATGAATAGGAATACCACACTCATGCTCAAGTTAAAAGACATTGAGCATGAGTGTAATACTTGTGAGCATGAATAGGAATACCAATTATGCTCATGCTCAAGTTAAAGAACATTGAGTGTGAGTGTAATACTTGTGAGCATGAATAGGAATACCACACTCATGCTCAAGTTAAAAGACATTGAGCATGAGTGTAATACTTGTGAGCATGAATAGGAATACCAATTATGCTCATGCTCAAGTTAAAGAACATTGAGTGTGAGTGTAATACTTGTGAGCATGAATAGGAATACCACACTCACACTCAGGTTAAAGGACATTGAGCATGAGTGTAATACTTGTGAGCATGAATAGGAATACCAATTATGCTCATGCTCAAGTTAAAGAACATTGAGTGTGAGTGTAATACTTGTGAGCATGAATAGGAATACCACACTCATGCTCAAGTTAAAGGACATTGAGCATGAGTGTAATACTTGTGAGCATGAATAGGAATACCAATTATGCTCACACTCAAGTTAAAGGACATTGAGTGTGAGTGTAATACTTGTGAGTGTGAATAGGACTATCACACTCATGCTCAAGTTAAAAGACATTGAGTGTGAGTGTAATACTTGTGAGCATGAATAGGACTACCAATTATGCTCATGCTCAAGTTAAAGAACATTGAGCATGAGTGTAATACTTGTGAGCATGAATAGGAATACCAATTATACTCACACTCAAGTTGAATGTAAGTGTAATATTTGTGAGTGTGAATAGGAATACCAATTATACTCACACTCAAGTTGAATGCAAATTTGTGAGCATGAGTAAGAATACCAATCACACTCATGCTCAAGTGAAATACAAGTGTAATATTTGTGAGCATGAGTAAAAATGCCAATCAAGCTCACACTCAAGTTAAAGGACATTGAGTGCAAGTGTAAATAAGTATTATAAATGTGATAGAATACCTATCATGCTCGTGCTCAAATCAAAGCATTGAGCATGAGTGTAAATATAATACTGACATGCAGTTATACTATGCAGATATGTGTGATAGGTAGTAATCTATCCTGTATTGCTCCCTGCTTTGTTGTGAATTTCCCTGCTTTGTTATTAAGCCCCCTTCCTTGTTCTGAAGTTCCCTACTTCGCTGTAAAGCCCCATTCTTTGTTTTGAATTTCCCAAGATCTCTGCTTCACTGTGAATCCCCCTGCCTTGTTCTGAAATTTCCTGCTTCATTGTAAAGCTTCCTGTAATTTCCTGAGCCCCCTGCTTCATTATAAAGTTCCCCTGTTTCTACTGTTCAATATATACCATTCTCTAGCTCTATAAATTTTTAACTGTTAGTCTGAATTACTGCTACTCTCTCTGAGTCATTTTTTCAACTTGTAGATCATATGTACAATCTCTCTGAATCATTTATATACACTCTAAGTCATATCTAAACACTCTGGATCATTGGTATACATTTTAAATCAATATACACTCCTAAAGAAGACAATAACAATGAAACATATATAAAACCAACTGGTGTTCTTCAATTATTACATTACAGTGCTTAGTATATACCAAATTGTATTAAAAACATGCTTTACTATGCCAATTATTCAGTATGTAGTTGATATAAGACAGCCAGTTGGCTCACACTCATATAAGAATTATTCACACTCATGTATAGAATATTCACGCTCACATCACGCACAGGGTCAAATTTTCACGCTCAATAGGTGAGTGTGCACACTCAACTCATGCTCACTTTTGTGTGTGCCCAGAATTTTCTTGCTGCCCATGATTTGTGACATAGCTTGAAGGAGTAAAATCTATAGGCTAAGAGTATAAAGAATCCAGACCTCTCTTGAAGAGGCTGCATTTGGGTTTGGGTCTTACCATGTCTTTATCCAGACTATGAAATAAGATCTGGTGGATGCTGACTAACCATATGTTCAAAACGCATAAAAGGACGACACTCTTGCTGGGTATCGCATAACTTAAGAACTAAGTAGCTTTAAGTTGTAAGCAGATAACCACAGAGGTAAGTAAACTACCAGTAAGTAATGTTATCTTATCTACATTATGTTAACAGTGGGCAGCTGGCTAGTAATGTTTATATGACACAGTATGTAATATTACTTATGGGTAGACAACATACAAAGCATATGTACTATAATGGACATATTACATTACTTTTCTGGAGTTTTAGTTGGTAAACATAGCTATTCTTCACATACTCGATTATACAAAAATATCATCCTTTTTTATATATACCAAAATGGGATACCAGCTGAAAATCAATTGTGTGGTTATCAATTTTATCTTAATAGTCTTGTAACACTTTCAGCCAAGCTTTATAATGCTGTGAAGGCTTTCATCCTCAATTATATGCCTTGTAAAGTAGGCCATGCATTAAGGAGTTATAATATGCTTCAATGCCTTGCAAGTAAAAGTTAAGTTTCATGACAATGTTGATTGTCTATGTGACCAGTTCATGGTACCATGCAGCCATCTACAAACAAAATTATCTGAGCACTGGAAGGATGAACTGTCACTTGACTTCTGCTCAAAAATCTCTGGTGCCATCTGTAAAATTATTCCTACAATGATAGCACATGCAGTAACAACTGTTATTGGAGCTGAAGCATCTCGTAGTGTCATTAGCTGTAATGCTATTACATCTGCAACCTGGGGATATGCAGCCTTATTGGTTTGGTAAGTATATGTAAGATTTGATCATTTTGAATATACTCACCAGTGCTCCATGCTGTCCTCCATTAGGATGACCTTGATGATTCCTGTACTCAGCCATTCTCAGCGCTTTCTCTGACCAATGTAGATGATCTCCACTTCAATCTATCTAGCCCTTTACTGTGGTCTGGCTGAGGTGACCAAAAACCTCCTTATTATGTTTCTTTAACTCATTAACAATTACTGAAGGGCTTATTTTATATCCAACCACAGGTAATCTAGCAAATTGTACGATTTGGGCCCATAGAAATGGGGTGTGCCAGTTTGTGTATTTTGCTGTTATGTATTCTTTCATGTGCTTCCTCCCCACATTCTTCTTATTCTTCTTTCATAGCTGTTCTTTGGTCTCATGTGCAAGCTGGGAGTACTTGGGG
Organism: Cyathus striatus; assembly: GCA_025738555.1. Taxonomy (NCBI): domain Eukaryota; kingdom Fungi; phylum Basidiomycota; class Agaricomycetes; order Agaricales; family Nidulariaceae; genus Cyathus; species Cyathus striatus. Next base: position 1,723,556 of record JAOVFP010000011.1, read on the forward strand.
ATCTTTGCGCACTTCATTGATGGATCATGATCCTTCCATTCATCAATATCCACTTCATGTGGTCACTAATAAGTGTGAGTCCCTAGTGTTTGAACATGCTTTATGCAACACTGACCTTTTCCCTCCCACCAGGAGAATGTGTACCCTCCTCTACCTCTGCAGCCCAGACCTTTTCCCTATGTCTTTGTTGATGTTCTCGCTCAACCCCTCATTTCCTTTCAGCTCATCACTCCTGCTTTAGAAGATCTTCCTGTGCCTGCTCTTGGCATTCCTGCTGAAGCTTCAAACTCTCATTCTTCAGCTGTGCTCAGCTTTCTTCTGGAGAACACTTTTTGAAGTATTGCATGATACCCTTAGGTCCACCCTCAATACTTCTCTTGATTGCACTCGAAATTGTTGATACCCTCTTTTTCTTTGTAGTGATACCAACCACATCTTCATTTGGCATAGGGCACTTTGACAGTGAGATCATAGTGGGATCACTGTCTATGCTATTGTCATCAGAGGAGGATAACTGTGTCACTGGGGGGAAGCTACTTGTGAAGGGTGAATTTGGTGACCAAGAGAGCCTACTCTCGCTAGTTTGCATAGATGACACATTGTCTTCTGATACACTATCAGATGTATCCATGGACTCTATGTTGAAGGAAAAGCTGCAGGAGATAACTTCAGTCTCGAAACACTGATCATTGCCAGTTGGTAAGTTTGAAGTATGGTTAACAAGTATGGCTTGTACTTACATTGTCAAAATGCTGTTTAATAACATTGATCAATGTTCGGAGTCTTGCTGCATCGACTTTCTTTGGATGAATAAGTGGGTACTGCTCTGGCAGATAATAGTGTTCAAGTGCGTTTACAGTGAGTATACCACAAGAGTATGGGTCAACTCAGATCCAGTATGTTCCTTTGTCCACCACTTCAGTGCAGCTAACAACTCTTCATCAATAGCACCATTCATAGAATTTCCCCAGTAAGTTTTGTGCAATGCAAAGTCAACAATGACTGATATCCAATGGTTACCATTCACATTGGCTATAAATCCAAGTGATCTGATGAAGCCTTTTGCTAGGCTATGTCCTAGGTTCTGTAGGTAGTTATATGCCCTGTCTGATGCATAGCTTTCATGCTCTCAATACACATTCACAAGAATTTGCTTGAAGAAGCATGGAGGAAGCTCAATGTTCTCTGAGGAATGGCGATGTCGAAGTGCATGTTGAAGCAGATTTAGCATCTGGTCTTCATGTCCAGTGGAAAACCACTCTCTACCTGCATATGTTGCAAGGCCATAAATAGGCTCCTTGCTTTTGAAGCCATTAATGTCTCCAGCCCATGGTAGAGTTTCCAAGTGGCTATAAACATCTTTAATTAACTGGTTTTCATCCCCCCAGGCTTCCTTGCGTGCTTGCAAGAAGCTGTATGCATCCATCCATGGCCTCCGATAAACCAGGTGTAGGTCAACCACTTCTGACCACAATTCTATGACCCAAATAGGTAAGTTCGTGGCACCTTTCCCATTGACTACAGCTCTGACGGATGTCACCTTTTGTTTCATGTGTGTGTACTCCACTTTGATATCCTCCAGCAGTGTTTTACCTGGAATTGGCACATGATGGATAAGGTCCAAGTCATTTGTACTGGGAGGACTGGAACTGAGGAGATCCTGAGCAGTGATTCCACTTGCTGATATATCAGTATGGACAGAGGGCAGTGGGAAGTGGAGGAAGTTGGTAATTGATGAGTTTGAAGCTGGTAGAATGATAGAACATGCAGCTGCAGGAATTGATAATGGAAATATGATCTGGTTACACTAAATCACCACTGAATCGAAGTCAAAACAGTTGTTGTGTCGTGTCAGTTGTTGTGTTGATGTCAATTAGCGTGGTCTGGCCAATGGCATCATCCAAAGTTGACACTCAAAATGTTACCCCAGCAATAATTGAACTGAGAAGCATGTAGTTCTAAATTCACAATGAATGGAAGGGAGTAAAAATAGCCAATACACTACCTGTAAATTTTTAAAAAAATCTCCCTGATGAAATATGTGATATGTCATGCATGAAAATGGGTAAGTGGCGAAAGCTTGACTTGGTTGGGCCTGTCACGCATGTTGAGGGGTGACACTTTGATTTAATTAGTACAGTATCAGTTTACTAGTTGCTTATCTTTATTTTTCAGGGATCCCATTTGATCTTGGACCTTATACAATTGGCCAATGAAGATACAAATGCAGATACTGATACATTGTCTCAGTCAACCTTTTTCGCTCGATCATGTAGTGGCATAATGAGAAGTGGAATAGATGAAGAAGAATTAGTATCTGAAATTTGATGATGGTGCACAGACTGAATAATAAAGTAATAAGGCCGGCAAGCGGCAAGGCCCACTACCTCAAGAATTTGGCAGATTGCATACATTAAGGAAAGAAGTACATTGTTGTCTTCATGGTGGAACATCATCTCGCAGACAACAGAAAAAGGCGGTGTGGAAGACACCAATAAAGTGAAGATGGAAGACTGTGAACAGAAGGAGGACATGTTGGGGAAAGGCAAGATGCACATAATTATTAATAGAGTCTGTGTTTACAACAAGGGGGAATGTGGAGGCATCCATCACATTACATATAGAATGAGTTAGTGTACACGAAAATATGATACAGTATCATTATGAAAAATATACTAAACAGGAAGTTTGAGCATCCAAGTTAAAAAATCTAATATATAGTAAAAACAAAGCAATGTTCATTCAAGTTGATAAATAAGTGACAAACCTACACATCAATCCCCCAAATCTCCCTATACCAACTCGCCCTTCTTTCACCTCACCTATCCCTTTATATATCATCTCCTACTCTGATCCATCCTTGGATGTGCGCCTCAACACTCTCTGGAATCACCATACCTGATCCAATCATTCATTTGTACGATTAAACCATGGGATTTAGACTTTGAATAAAGGTGTAACTTATATATATCAGCATTCAAAACTTCCAATGTATGCAGTATTGCTTCAATGTCCTCCCTTGATAAATAAAGCATACATCATTAACTACTAAACATGAACAAAAAAGAGAGTCTAGACAAACACTTCTACATTTCTCAAGGTCCTCTGGCATAGGACTGATCCTAATAATCTGACTTAACCTCCTCCAAGCATCGAAATCATTTAAATGTCCAGGATTGTAAATTAAATTTTGACTTCCAACCCTTTCATGCCGAGTTGAAGAGTGTATCATAAGATGTTAGGGGAAGGGAGAAAATGGGATAGGTGGGAGCATGTGATGATTGTGCCCATTCAGGTCTGTCCATTTATAATCTGTGAATTTCAATTCCATCTCGCTCTCATCTCCCCGGCTATACATCCTTTTAAATTGAGCATGAACATGCATAGATATTGTATTCACATTCATGTTCACATTCACTTCGCACTCACAGTCAGGGTGGTTTTGTTTTCCTGTTATTTGAGCATAAGCTTGCATATTGATATGATATTCATGCTGCACTTAATTTAAACAAGGTTGAGTGTGAGCATGATATGTGTTTACCTTCACGCTCATGCATATTTACCATCACTTGTGCATGAATGTGAACATAAACCAATTTTATATTCAAGTTACTAAGTAGTTGATTTTAAGTGAGTGTGATAAGTATTTACTTTCATGCTCAGTCATATTTTCAGTAACTTGAGCGTGAGCTTGAATTAATTACAATTAAACTTAGTATGTATACATGCTCATAGTATATCTCTATATTTCGATCCATGCTCACATTTATTGTGGTTTTAAACTATAATTTGAGTGTGAGCATGATGAGATTCCTATTCATGCTCACGCATATTTACCATAAATATGTACATGAGTGTTATATTCACAATCATGCTTATTTCATTTTATTTGAGCATGAGCCTAGCATGAATATATGTTTCAAGTTCACATTCATTCATATCTCCTTTCGCTTGAGTGTGAGTGTGATGGTTATTATTATTCATGCTCATATTGACTTCCTATAACTTAAGGTAACTCTGTGAGCATGAATATTTAAGCTGCTCATTAAATTGGGGTGGCAGAAAATTCCATGCACACTCGGGTCTGTGTGTGGAAATTTGACCCTGTGCATAAATAATATATATGTGAGCATGAAGCAATATATAAGTAAGACACAATAGGATAACATTAATATAATATTATCCTAAGGACATGATACAGTGGGTGTATCTTAAAAAGAATTAAATATCATATAGTAATGTTCTCTTCCAAGCTGGGCAGCAAGAAAATTCCATGCACGCACAAAAGTGAGCGTGAGTTGAGTGTGCACGTTCAGGGTCTGAGCGTGATAATATTGACCCTGAGTGTGAAATATTGTGTCTTGAGCATGAAGAAATTCTATATGAGTGTGAAGGTGTTATATTACAAATTATGTAGTTTTGTATTATATTATCTTAAATAAGGTGTGAATATAACCATTCACACTCATTTAGTAACCAGTTTGAGTCTCATTTTATCGAGTGAGAGCATGAGCGTGTGGGTATTACAATTCACGCTCATTGCTCATGCATATTTACCATAACATGTGCGTGAGTGTTATATTAATACTAATGATCACTGGTTTACTAATATGAAGTATATCATTTCACACTCACAATTTCCAGTAATTTGAGTGTGAGTGTGAAGTGTTGAGCATGAGTGTGAGGTGGATTTCTTTTCACATTCATGCTCAAATACCAAAGTTCATATTCACGCACAGTTTAGTTGAGTATGAGGATGAGTGTAATAATAATACTTATCATGCACAAGTTTACACCCTATAGATTGACTGGTATATTCATGCATGACACCTTTTGCATATAAGTTAAGCATGAGCGTGAGTGCGAATTGGAAAATACCCAAGCTTAATCTTTCATGCTCATGGTCAAACTGAGATGAAAGTGACTAAAAACATGAGCTACACATTTTTTCATATACTTAGTCAAAAATACTGTATTTTCACGCTCACATTTCACGCTCACAAATGTTGAGTGTGAAAACTAGTGATGTGAGTGTGAAAATGATGACCCTGTGCGTGAATATTTGACCCTGAGCGCGAAAAATATGACCCTGTGCGTGAAGGAAAATCATCAGCATGAGTTGAGTGTGCATGCTCACAGCTTGAGCATGAAAAATGAGCATGCACGTTCAACCTTGAGCGTGAAATGTAAAAAATTTCTTCAACATATGAGGGCTTATCTTGCTCAATATGACTACAACAGGACTATACCAGTATATATATTCGATATACATTTAATTTGACTCAAAAATAAGCCTTTTACAACTGCAATATATATCTTGAGCATGACACGCTCACCTGTTGTGCATGAAAATTTGGCCTTGACTGTGGCATGCTCAATCACACTCACTTTTGTGCATGCACGGAATTTTCTATGTGCTCTTCCAAGCTAAGTGAGTTGAGCATGAGCATAATAGACACTCCTATTCACACTCACACATATTTACCATGAATTGTGCATGAATGTCATATTCACACTCACACTCGATTTAATTGAGTTTAAGCATTATCATGCTCTGCATATTTGCATAGTATAGCTTGTGCATGAGCATTGTACTCGCACTCACATTCGATTTACTTGAGTTTGAGCATGAGCATGATAGATATCCCCATTCACACTCATGCATATTTCCAGTAACTTGAATATGAGCTATATATTTTACTCTCAATTTAAACAAGTTTGGCAGTAAGCACTGGCAGGAGTGTTGAGTGTGGATATTCTATATGTGAGTGTAAATATAAGGGCTATAACAGATCAACTTGTATATTAATGACTTGGTATACTATGGCATGTATATAAATAGTATATTAAATTTACCTTTGACTTAGTATTGACTAGCGGAATGAGATAGAGTTCATACTTAATTAATAGTGAATATAAACATGAGTGTGATATACACTGTATGACCACATATCCTTTAAATTGAGACGAGTGCGGATATGTACCCCTGCCACAGTCACTCTCAAGTTATAGGAAAGCCTATCATGATGCATGAGCCTGAGTAGATATATTTATCACACTCACACTCATAATCTATTATTGAGAGTGAGCCACAAATTATGTGAATGTACTTTTATATTCATGCTCACTCTGAATTTAATTGAATTTGAGCTTTAGCATAAAGTGAATAAACATTTGCTATTCATGGCCACATTAAATTGTACCCTCCTCTATTGTACTTAGTAGTACTTACTATTCTTCCTATGTGTAAGTGGAGTAAAAATACAAATGTATCATTTATTCTTATAAAATAAATACTCATACCATGAGTATGAAGTAGAGACCATGAACATGAGTTGATGGATTTTGAGCATGAAAATTCAGACCCTGTGTGTGAAATGTCGACCCTGAACGTGAATTCTTGACCCTGTGCATGAAACCTTGAGTGTGAAAAATGAGCATGCACATTCCAAATTGAGTGTGAAATGTAATGTTTTTCTCTGACATCTTGATGCTTATCCTACTTTAAATCTTTACTTACGGTGACGATACAACTACAATATTACTATACCAGTATATATATATATGATTTACGTTTAATTTGACTGATAAATAGGCATTTACAAGTATATTAAATATCTTGAGTGTGAAATTTCGGCCTTGAGCATGGCACGCTCACTTTTGTGCATGCACGGTAAAAACTAGGTGCCCACTGTTTTGGTATTGTGGATGGGCTCTATGGGGACTCCGAGGCTTAGGGTGAAATGTGAGTACTTGGAGAAAGTGAAGAGAGGGAAATGTACCCATAGTGAAGATGACTACATCCACAACCATAGTTGACCCATTGTCGAATTTGATTCCCATAGAAGTGAACAACTCGATCTTTGCATCATTCTTCAGCTTGATTTTACCATCAGTAATAAGCTTGCTTGCACCCATATCTACCAATCCATCTTAGACCCACATATCCAACTCAGAGTGAAAACAAACTGAGATAATACCCTTTAGCTTTACTCCACGCTAACAACCTGAACCCAGTTCCATCAATACCCACATTAGTATGGAAGCTGACTTTGTGCAGAGCATCAAGAATGTTTCTAAACTTCATGTTTAGCATGCCTTGAAGGAATAGAAACATAAAGAGAAACACATGCTTGTCCATATCATCAATAGTCTTAACTCAACACTGGTTCAGCCCCACAGACATAAAGTGCAGGTACAAGGCATTGAGCCTGTGAGCAATATCAACTGGGGGTGCATTTTCGGAGTATATGCCTCCATTGGCATTAGCATTTTTTTTATACAGAAAAATAGGCAAAGGCCGAGGAAGAAGAACACACCTTCAAATAAAACCTTCCACCCATTCTTACAGCTCATAATATACATTGAGCTGTGTTGAAACATCATAACCTCAATTCTGTGATTATAATAATCCACCATGATATCATGCACTATCCATTCATCAGCCTATATACTACACCATGTAAGAGAAAAGAAAAAAATGAACCTGAAGTAAAAGCACTCACAACAAGGACTGCACTTTAAACTTGTCCTACAAACAGCTCCATCAGCCTCCTTCTCACATAAACATTCATAACAAAAAACACACCATCCCAGGATACTTAGGCATATTCAGAACCCCACTCCCCAACACAGTAGCAAACAAAACATAATTAACAATGAGATAGCTGAAGTCCAGATGTTCAATTGTTCAAATGCACATCTATGTTTCCCAATGACATTTATGTCCATTGTGTATCAGTTCTTCCCTTCAGCAAAGCTTGGTATCGCAGGATGTTATAGTGAGTGTCTTGAGACACAGATTTGAGATGACATCCCCTGCTCATTTTGATTCGACAATGTCTCTACCAGGGGGGATTGGTGAGAGGGACAGAAGTGCGATGTTGTATTCTAAATTCCAGAGATGGCAGCAGTAGTGGTGGGGGCTGGGAGTGAGTGTAAGGATATGGTAGAATGCAAATGAATGTCTGAGTCAAATTATGAGGGCATGTCACACTCGTAACAGCCTCACAGGGCAAAGGGTTTTAGGTTGTCAGCCAATCAAATCACTTGAAAGTGAGATCCCAACCCTAATTTTTGAAATTTCCTTATATGGAATTCCAAACCACCCTATAACCCAACTACCTTAAAAGGTTAAAAGGTAGTGGGAATTACTTAATGTTATCAATAGGTATCCTAGTGCCACATTGTTGGAAACTACATGTCATACATTTTGGCTATTGCCATATAGGCTACTAGATTTTGATGTTGCCCATATTTTGATGTTGCCATGATGTTGCCAGTGAGGCAACATCATGCAACACCAGCAATGTCACATCAGCCTGTGATCAATCACACCCTTGCTAATCAATTCTCCTGCCCTTTCCTTTGCATTTTCACATGCATATTACCATTGCTCGCTTCCCACTCATTGTTTCCCACACCTCCGCTCTCACCTTTTATACTTTTATTACATTTCCCTTAATCAAACACAGAGTCTAATATTTATTTATAATACAATATATTATTACCTATTTTACAAAGGATGGAACATAATTACAGTAGAAGATTATTTAAAACTGTCTCTAATTCACATGTTTAATAGCTTTATTCCCTTCATTACATAGTGAAATATTGTATAGTACATATATCATAATATATATTGGATAGTGCAAAAATAACCAAAGAAAATGATGAAGAGTCAACCTAGAAAATAAGAAAATATGTGCTTACTGTTGAGCATAATGACAAGGAAGTGTGATGTGTTACCACAGTGATGAGGAAGGGTACTTGATGGAGTGTACAAATATAAATAAAGGCAAAGCAGAGGGCACAGGAAACAATGAACCTCCAGCAGTAACAAAGGCAACATCAAGCAATGCCAGCAACATCACTGCAACACTATTTGGCAACATCACAGCAACATCACAGCAACATCAGCAATGTCAGGCAATGTCTGGCAATGCAAGCAACATCTGGCAATGTCATAGCAATGTCAATTCTCAGATTGGCAACACCAGGCAACATCAGGCAGTGTCACAGACAATATCAAAATCCTTATTTCAGATTTCTGTAACTTGCATAAAAATGAGTAGAGTGCATGTATCTCTACCAATGTCTATTTGTTATTAGTATATATCATAAATTTACAAAACTACCAGCCAGTTAAATCCAAATAGTATTAGAAATGTTGTACACAAGTGACAAAATATATGTATTTCACTGTGGGAATGTAAGTATTATTTTATATACCCTCTCCCCACCCCCCATCCAGTGCTAATATATATTATTAAAATGAAGAACATCCATCTTGTGCAATCCTATTTATTGATTGTATTTATTACTAACTACACAGTTGGGACTTGCACTAGTATCAGCCAGTTTGATCATGGTTTTCCCTGAAAAAATAATTGCTAGCAATCACAAAAGCCAGGCAAAAAATGAGTGTTCTTTTTATAAGGTGTATTGATTGAATATAGTGTAATGGTGATCATTAGCACTCATTTTAATATTGTACCTGATTATTAGGTTATTATATTAGTTGAATATGGGGACACTCATTTGCACTCATTTCATCATTATACCTGATTATTAGGTTATTATATTAGTTGAATATGAGGACACTCAAAAGTGATCATTTGCACTCATTTCATTGTTATACTTGATTATTAGGCTATTATATTAGTTGAAAATGGGGACACTCAAAAGTGATCATTTGCACTTATTTCATTATTATACATGATTATTAGGCTATTATATTAGTTGAATATGGGGACACTCAAAAGTGATCATTTGATGAATATTAGGTGGTTTTTATGTGGTACATACTCTGTAGTGCAGTTCACTAGCTCCGAGTGTGCCAAATGGACATGATAAACATATTTAAACACCATCAATAGTTTGAAGCAGACATGATGTTTACAGGTCAATAACTTTGTTTTGATTTATTCCTAAGCTGCATCAAATGGCTAAACATATTAATAACATGTATATCTCTACCCTGAATGTACATTTGAGACCAGTGAGTATGTGGTAAGTACACAGCAGTGTGATTTACTAGTTCTGAGCATGCCAAAGGGCTATGGTAAACATATGTAAACACCATTAGTAGCTTAAAGCGGACATGATTTTTGCAAGTTAATAACTTTATTTTGATTTATTCCTAAGCTACATCAGATAGCTAAACATATTAATAACATGTATATCTCTACTCTGAATGTACATTTGAGACCAGCGAGTATGTGGTAAGCACATGGCAGTGTGATTTACTTGTTCTGAGTGTGCCAAAGGGCATGGTAAACATATGTAAACACCATTAGTAGCTTGAAGCGGACATGATTTTTATAGGTCAATAACTTTGTTTGGATTTATTTCTAAGCTACATTATATAGCTAAACATATTAAGGACATGTATATCTATTCTCTGCACATGCATCTGAGACCAGTGAGTATGTGGTAAGTACACAGAAGTGTGTTCTACTAGTTCTGAGTGCACTGTAGAGAGGTGATGAACATATGGAAACACCATCAGCAACTGAACAGAATAAAAAATTTGTTGGTGATTAACTCTGTTTTATTCAAATAACAAGCTTCAATACATAGCATGACTATAGTGGCAACTCAGAGGGAAATCAAAAGAATGAAAGTGACACTTGTGTCATAGTACATATGGTACATTCCATGTTACAGTGTACAAGTCTTCTGTACACTTATGAGCTATTTCACCAGTTATTATTGTCTTCACTCCTATCTCCATCAGAAGTAAAACCACTTCAAACTCTTGGAGATTGTTTCTTATAAGCTACATACATACTATGATTTTCATTTTTGTACAGTGACCCTTGCTACTTACCATATAATGCTAACTGTACCTTCAAAGTTTATTGGTTTTGATATTCATGATACTTATTTAGCTATATGATATAGCTTAGAAATAAATCAAAACAAAGTTATTGACCTGTAAAAATCATGTCTGCTTCAAGCTGTAGGGAACCCTGCCTGCCTATGTACAAAACTACTAAATATACATAGTCCATTGGTTCCTGTACTTACCCTAATGAATTAGAATGCACCTTACCCATTGTACCCTGATCTCGAGACACTAACAATATTCCACACCCGAGATCATTCCGAAGATCATTACAAATTTTGATGAAGTCCACAACATTACTAATTGATCAATTATTATTCAGCAAGCACTAAAGTTAACATGCTAAAGTTGCTACAAATCACTCATACTTAGTATATTATTAATCATGGTACATATTTCTACCTAGGTAGTTCTAAAAAGTATATAAACCCCTCTCATGTAGCTACACCCCTCAGTAAATGTCAGTTTGATTGACACTCAGCATTCATCTGTTATTAACACTAAGCTTCTAGCTGTAGAAACTTAGTGTACTCCTGTTCTTATCCACTTAACACTCAGCACTGTTCAGCTTTATTACTAGTTAAAGCTCTTCCACAGGCAAGAACCTTAGCTAACTTCTCATTCTCACTCCAAACACTCCAAACCACTTCCATTTATTCCACTTAAAACCCTGTACAAGTCTTAATAACTCTATAAGACTTGTATCCTAATTTAACACCTCACAACAAACTCAACAACTCATTTAGAACAGCAGTGACAGATTAGACACTGTCACACTAAGTACTTAATTGTACAACCTTCAGACAAGTCCTTGCCTTACAAAGCTACTAATGGTGTTTACATATGTTTACCATGCCCTTTGGCACACTCAGAACTAGTAAATCACACTGCCATGTGCTTACCACATGCTCACTGGTCTCAAATGTACATTCAGGGTAGAGATATACATGTTATTAATATGTTTAGCTATCTGATGTAGCTTAGAAATAAATCCAAACAAAGTTATTGACCTGTAAACATCATGTCTGCTTCAAACTACTGATGGTGCTTAAATATGTTTACTATGCCCCTTTGGCATGCTCAGAACAAGTAAATCACACTGCTGTGTACTTACCACATACTCACTGGTCTCAAATATACATTCAGGATAGATATATACATGTTATTAGTATGTTTAGCTATATGATGTAGCTTAGGAATAAATCCAAAAAAAGCTATTAACTTGCAAAAATCATGTTCGCTTTAAGCTACTAATGGTGTTTACATATGTTTACCATGCCCCTTTGGCATGCTCAGAACTAGTAAATCAAACTGCCATGTGCTTACCACATACTCACTGGTCTCAAATGTAAATTCAGGGTAGAGATATACATGTTATTTATATGTTTAGCTATAACAAAAGTAAAATTTGAAATACAACATACTTTCACACTTACATTGTATGTATATAATATAGGTATGTATCAAGAAGTTAGTGCACATCACATACAAGTTAAGTGCATAGTGCCCATCATCAGTTTGGCATTCACATCCAATATATCCCTCAGCATGGCTCCAACTTGCACCTCATGCCACCTATCACCCTTTCCCACTATTCCCTTTTCTCTTCAACCCTTGTACTATTGTGGTCTTCCCATGGTTTCATCAATCTTGGAACATCACTAGGCACTGGGGGTATAAGGACAGGGTGGCATTGAGCAATAGATGTGCTGGCCTGCTGTTGAGTCATCTTTTTCTGGCATGAAATAAAGGGGGTTAGCAGTGGCAAAGATAGATGGGGAAGAGAGGTGGGGAAGAGAGGTGGGGAAGAGAGGTGTATATTTGTTGATGTATTCAACTGAGTATGTTCTCAACCATGTGAACATAAACCATGAGATAAAATGTTCAAAAATAGAATGTCAGGGGTGGGGAGCATGGTGTGCTGTTGTCTCTCCTCCTCCCTTACCCCCTTTTGTCACACACTGGCAAAGAAGTTTTATTAATGAGCCCAAGACCAGATGAAAATAATGGAAGACCACAACAGCACAAGGGCAGAAGATCACAGTTGGAAATTGGTGGTGCAAGTTGTAATTGGATTGGATGAGTCCACTTTGTGACAAGTCAAGCTGAGGCAAAGTGTATTACATGTGAATGGACAATAGGTGCTGCACACTCAACTTGTCTGTAGCATACACCCACTTAATACTACATGTGTGATAACATTTGGATTAGATTTAATATATATTACTTATATTCATACTTGCAATCACTATTTTACTGACCTACCAAATCTCCTTCCTCATCATCAACTTGTTAATGTGATGCTAGTGTTTGATGCCAAGGGGGAGGCTGGAAAACTCGGTTTAACTCTGATGGCGAACAGTAGGAACAGGATCAACAGAGTGATACCTTGGTTAGAAATTTACATATGCACATTGAAATAAATTACAAACATGTTGGATGCATGATTGCATACATAGTTTTTAGTGATGTCAGAGGAACCTGAAGAGCAGTGTCTCAACTTAAAGCTATGTGTGATAAATTAAATGTGCAGAACACAAGATAGATAAATACACTAGAATATTGATAAATTGTATTTTATGGCAATGTAAATGTTAACAGAAATGAAATTATAGATGAGGTTATATCTAGTTATGTGAAATCATGAAGGAATTTGAATTAAAGTGAATGTAAGTAGTAAGTACTTCAGAATGATAGCAAATTAAGATGATTTAACAATTATAACTAACATGAAAAGTGTCCTCTGATGCTCATACATCTGCTTGCTTCAGTGCTTCTTTCTACTATTAATAGAATATCAGCTGTCATTCATTCAGTAAAATAGTTTCAATGAATATACCCACCACTTTCTTGGTGTCTCTGGGCCAGCTTCAGCATTTAAAGCTCATTTAGCTCCAACAGGTTCTGGAAGTTCACCAACTTGCCGAAAGACTCAGGTCACATCCAAAACTGCATCCCAGAGCCTTTCCATGGCCTCTATTGAACCATCTGATAATTGCTGAATTGCAGTAACCCACCATGACAGAGATATTATGACACAGAATAATTCCAAGGCACCACTGCAGAATAATATTCCCCATTTACAATTTCCTGATGGTAACAACCAAACAAGGGTGGGTTTATGCCATTCAGGTAGTGTTGCCATGGTTCAACTCAAAAACTGCGAACTGTACAAGTGGGACTGAAAAAAGTCAAGCCAAGTCCACAATGCTGACTTCTGGTTCTCACGACCTGACTTCAAGATGAAGTCAATGTAAAGTTGACTTAGTTGCTTTAAGTTGCACAAAAGTCTAGTATATCAGCTTTCCAGCGCAGCCTGCCCCATCTATACAATCTTAGCTTTAATTATAGTGTTTTATGAATATTGTGCCATGAATCATATCTTTACTTTAGTAACTGACTGGTAGGCACCTTCCACCAAGTGTACACATGCAATGTCAGCCCTGTGCGATAAGCACTTTGTATATGTGTATAAAATAGGATATATCATTTATATTTTTTTCAGAGTGAGTTTTACTAGTAAATGTCTCAATAACACCTGATTTATATGTAAGTTGATGATTTAGTCACAGGTCAAGCTGAGTGCATGACTCAGGCACAACTCGACTTGACCCTTCCACTGTCAACTCCATAAAACCGGTAAAAGTCAAACCAAGTGGAGTGGAGTTGAACTGTGGCAACACTACATTCAGGCTGTATTTTGGTCCACCACATAATCCAATTGCTACCAAACATGGCCTGGTTTATAGATCATATTGCATGTGAGCTTCAGTGATGACAAACCCACCATGCAACCTCTTTGGGATGTTTATTAGTAGGATAGTCTATTAGTGGATGTAAGTACTATACTGATTTTGCTCATGAATAAGACATTTACTTACAGATTCCTCAGGCATCCTTAACTCAAATTTCTGCCATTCTGCGATGAGTGCCTGCCAGCATGAGTCAGATGAGACACCTATCAGGTATTCAACATAATCTTGTGCATATTTCGGTAATGAGCTGATAATAGCATTACTGTCATCTGAAGAACTTCCATTATTGGACAATGTTCTAGTTTAAAATTAGAAAAGTTCACATGCAATTCCTAATAAAGAGGAAATAGAACATACTGTGTGGTGTTCTGTTCCTCATGATTTGCAACTATGCTAGTTTTGTCAACTGATGCATTAGCAGTTGCCCCTTCAGGATGCAAGCTTCCAGTATGATTATTGCCAGGTCTAGACAGCTGAGAAGTCTCACTAGAAATAGATTATATTATATGCAGATCATGATTGACACAATTAGATAGTGACCCACAGCTGAACATTGCTACCTTGAAGTTCTACAGCCTCTGGGGTGGAGCTACATAGAGTAAGTTGATACATGAGTGAGTAGTATAACAGAAGGTACAATATATTACCTCTCAATATTCTGTCTGTTTGTATTTGCTACAGTCATGTTTTTAGTGGAGTTCTCCAAGTCATCACTTGTAACATTAATGCTATAGTCAGTGGAACTGTTAGTGTAAAGAGCATTATAGGAGATACAATAGTATCTTACTCTCCATTAGCTATGCAAGCTGATGTACAAGGTGCCACATTCATAAGATTACTTTCTTTTGATTTTCTAGAACCATGGCACTTGACCTTCTTGGCAAGACTTGGTGGGTTATCTTCTATTTCCATACTTTCCTTCAGCTGCTGAATTATGAGATTGCATCTCACAATACAATCAAGATGCTTGGCTTTGTATTTGCTCATATGGCAGCCATTGGAAGCAGTTACATACTCCACATGTGGTAGAACTGGCCCAACTGAGGCTTCACAACCTTCACCATCACTTCATTGACTGTGCTCTTCCACTACTCCTGTGTCACCTCCACCACTAGTCTCTTCCACTACTCCCATGTCACCTCCCTTACTGGTCTCCCTATTAGAACTTGCTGTGTCTGTGCTTGGTGATAAATGAGCAAGGCTACATGCATTGCATTCTTCTTTAGCTTTGGCATGTTAGCTTCTCTATAACTGAAGCAGTCATGTAAAAAGCCATCATACTTATCTGAAATGTTTTTCTGGAAGTCCTCATGTCCCACCCAAGCTGCCCAGTCATTTCTGTTTTTATCATTGCCATAGTAGTAGCTACAATAGTATAGTGAGTGAGTAACCACTTGTAACTTGATTCCAACTTACACTATTGCCTCCATCCCTCCACCATGAGATGGACATGGCCCTCCTGTGAACACCATGAAATTCCAGCCTGTTTCTTTTGCCAGTTTCAAAACTAATTTCCCTATAGCAGCATTGAGCTTCTTTATTGACCTAAAAGAAAATTGTGAGTAATTGGTACACTATGTCATATACAAATGTATTTCACTTACTTCTCATATAATTTATTATCTGTTACACTTTTTCCATCTCAACCCTGCCAGACTACCTCTTTTTCACATGACCCTTCTATTTATATTTTCCTACTTACTCATCCCACTCTATTTATAATATGGTACTTACTCATCATCCCTGATTCCCACCCCACTGGTCTGTCATACCAGTAAGAGTTAACTACAATAATCCTAGACCAAAGTAGTTATCAATTAGAGACAATGACAAGAACTTAGATGTTTGGTATGAGGTTGATGTTGATGCTTCCTATTGACCAGATAACTTTGAAGACTCAGTATGTGCATACAAAAGTTAGTCAAAAAGGGAGGTAAGATTTCAGGCCTCTACACCCAGAGTATATACAATTGTGGCAATGACAACAGGATGGCACCACACATACTCCCACATTGCCAGAGCCCAGGAAAGGTAAGGTACACAAAGGAATATGAAATAAAAGAGGTAGAAGCGAAGGTTAATGGAAAAAAGAGAAGGTAGAGCAAGGAAGAAAGATAATGTAAGGAAAATGACCATATTTGTGAAAAGAAAGACAATGAATACTTACCACTCCCAATACTCCTCGAACCAATGCACCATAAGTGTCAGCCAATTTGATCGCAAATTGCTCAGGAAAAATGAGTGCTAGTGATCCTGATTCTCCACCAAAAAAATGAGTGCCATTTTTATAAGGCATATTTAGTAAATGTAATGGAGTGGTGATCATTGGCACTTGTTTGTGTATTGCTATTAACAACTAGGGGATTATATTAGTATAGTAGGGGTTTCATATGTATGAATGGATACTAATACTAAAAGAACTATACAATATAAATGAGAGATGTGAAACACAAGACAGTATAGAAGTGTCATGTAATCATATAGAGCAAGTATATATGTGACTTAATAATGTGTGTTGAAGATATAAGAATATCCAATGGTTAATGCAAGAATCATGATCATCTAATGACTGAGACATGTGAGTTTGATGTGATGTGGAATCACATATACTCACTATTCTTTCAGATTTGTTATTTATATGTAGTTCTTTCAGCATATGTTCTTTTCTGTTCAGTTGTTAAATATTTCCACCTCATCATCTCTCATATCCAGACTAACCATTATAGTTTTACTTTGTCATTTCATTACATCTCTAGTTCTGATTATTAAACATTATATGATCCCATTTCCAACTTTCTTATGCTCTGTCAGTGGGGGCAAGACTTCTACTACATATACACTATATTTTTCATTCTAGTTTCTTATCACTACCACACTTCTATAACTTTTAATTGTTATTTTCCATGTTACAATCTTCAATTCTACAAGTACATATTGTTTCCTCTGCATATATAATTTACTCCATACTATTAAATACTTACTCCACTCTCATGACAACTTGAATAGTGGTAGAGATAAAAAAATCTAATGTGATTGGAAAGCATGATATTTGTGAAATTGGAAGGCATGATATTTGTGAAAAAGTTGCAATGCACTTGAAAAATGTGACATGCATGAAAAACACATGATGCATTTTAAAAAAAATGACATATATAACATGTGAAAAGTGTGACATGCATGCAGATTGTCACGGCGTGACGCGCCTCAACGACGTGACATGTGTGACATGCATAAAAGGCTCATAAAGAATATGACAAATGTAATGTGTGACGCGCCTCAAAGACGTGACACGTGTGACATGCATAAAGCGTAACGCTCATAAAGAACGTGACAAACGTGACGCGTGACGCGCATACAAAGCATGACAAACGCGCTAAAGCGTGACAAACGCGCTAAAGCGTGACAAACGCGCTAAAGCGTGACAAACGCGCTAAAGCGTGACAAACGCGCTAAAGCGTGACAAGTGTGATATATGCATAGTGTGGGAGAATTGTGACAGACGTGACGCGCGTGAAAATTGTGACAAATGTGTGACGAACGTGATGCGCGGGAATATGCGTGACAGACGTGACGCGCGGGAAGAATGTGACAAATGTGATGCGTGGGAATATATGTGACGAACGTGACGCGAAGGAAATATGTGACAGATGTGAAGCGCGAGAACATATGTAACGGATGTGACACGCAGGAAGTATGTGACAAATGCGAAGCGCGGGAATATATGTGACGGATGTGACACGCAGGAAATATGTGACAAATGCGAAGCGAGGGAAAAACACGAGGCGCGGGAATATATGTGACCAACGTGACGCGCGTGAAGTACGTGACAAATGCGATGCGCGGGAAAATATGAGGCACGGGAATATGTGTGACCAACGTGACACGCAGGAAGTATGTGACAAATGCGAAGCGTGGGAAATATGCGAAGCGCAGATCAACTAGTAATCAGTAATAGCAATACATAAATGAGTGCCAATGATCACCTCCTAATATTCATTAAATGATCACTTTTGAGTGCCCTCATTCTATACTAATACTATCTCCTAGTAATAAACCATAATACATAAATGAGTGCGAATGATCACCTCCTAATGCTCTCAAAATGATCACTTTTGAGTGCCTCCATACTATACTAATATAATTCCCTAGTAATCAACAACAATACATAAATGAGTGCCAATAATCACCTTCTAATATTCTTAAAATGATCACTTTTGAGTGTCCTCATACTATACTAATATAATCCCCTAGTTGTTAATAGCAATACACAAACAAGTGCCAATGATCACCACTCCATTACATTTACTAAATATGCCTTATAAAAATGGCACTCATTTTTTTGGTGGAGAATCAGGATCACTAGCACTCATTTTTCCTGAGCAATTTGCGATCAAATTGGCTGACACCACTCAATGCACAATGATGGAAACTCACTCTTTAGGCTACCACTGAACACACAACATTGGAGATAATGACCTGCTACTCTCCCCAAAGTAGCAGTGCAGTGGACAAGGCTGCATGCTCAACAATGCATGGTTGGTGGCAGAGTGCTCTGTTGTAGGACACCAGCAGTCGGAATATCAGAAGTGGAAAGGAGAAGTAAAGGCCTAGCCATATATTGGTGTAGAAAATGGGGGTAATGATAAAGGATAAAGAAAAGGGGAAATGAATGATCAATAAGAAATTAAATAAGAAAGGAATATAGATTAACCCAACACCTCGACCCAATTCCCTACTCCTTCCACCAATCAACATGTTGTACACTGACAGTAAACACCTGGTCATTGTATCTTGTGGTGTGGAACACTGGCCTTGAGTGCAAAAGGAGAGTCTTGAGGCAGAAACAGGGGTCTTGAGTGGGTGTAGACTCTAAACTCTAGTGCCTTGAGCCATCTGAGGGGTGCATACTGCCCAGAGAATCTGAACATCATCCAGAAATGCCTGTGCAGAAAGCCTAGAAACACGAGAGAAGTGAAAGCAGAGAGTAGTAAAGAAAAGCAGTAAGTGAAACACATTGTAGCATAGGCAAGATGTGTCAGCACATATGCACATCACCTGTTGTTTAGCATCGGCTTCCCAAATTTTGGTGAAGCTGCACCACACCTCTAAGTCCATGCATTTAAGAGAAAAGGGAAGAAATAGTAAGAGTGTGCTTGTGCAACACTTCATGAGGTCCAAATAAAATAATAAGAAAAAACATATTTACTATTAGTGTAAGTAGAAGTAGCCAATAGAATATAAAAGACAAAACCAATAAATTAAATTGAATTATAAGTATATTACTGGGTTATACCAGTACACCATCTACTTCCTCCACATAGGTGGATGTGGTTATATGGTATTTGCATGAGAGAAAAGGAGTAGTAGTGAATAGTAGTTGTATGATACACTTGAGAGGTATGAATGTGTTGGGATTGTGGAGTATTGAAGAGTGGTCTATGGTCAAACATGGTGATGTATATGTGACAGATATACAAGCTTGGGGACACTAATTCCTGGACAGTGTACTTTGGTGCTTGGATCTGAATTCTATATCATTTATCCAAAGTAGTAGAAATTGTGCATCTGTGTTTCATCTATTATTCTATTATCCTATGTACCAAGCCAAGGATACTGTATACAACCAATTTATTCTGTATTAGGAGTCCATGAATACACTTTGTCAATAAAACATATGGCACACCTGAGTTGTTCTAAAGGGCCTCTCTTCAATTACTTGCACAACCTTAACCATACCAGACTTCCCTCAGACTTTAAATTATTAGGCAGCTGTTATAATTTGAGGTAAGCTGAGAATTGAGAATCAACAAAGCAATGGAAGAAATAACAGAAGAAACAGAGGCAGTGCAAGGTAAACAGCTTGTTACCGAGCCGAGATTTAGCCCTGGGGGAGTGAATGGCTTCCCATGCAGTTGTAATTTGTAAATCAGAAGACAGGTGCTTATACAACTTCAAATACAAAGAGGGTAACCATAGATTGTGGTTTAATTCATCAACTATATTTTGACATGCAATGTAAGAAATAGGCTACAGAAATCATGATTGTGTGTGATTCCTCATGATATTTCAGATATATAATGCAGTATATATGTAGTACATTATGTTAAAATATTATAAGCTAAAGGTATCTGTGTATCAAGATATAATAATATTTTTATGTGCCTTCCTATTTGTCAGGCTTGACTGAAATAGAAATAACATATTTTTATGTGATATAGACTACTCTCACACTACAGAAGCTCATAGATATGTGCACAATATTTTCTTAAAATGATTCCTATGAAAAAGATTTGTTATCAGAACAGATAGAGGATGCCATTCACTATTAGGGCATGAAACACATAAACTAATTATGTGTGGTCAAAATTATTGCTCTAATTTTTCATCAGAAAATAAAGAAACTTGTTTATAACTTTTGTATCACATACTAATATATATATGTTATGTCTCAGCAAAATTTCGAGCTGTTCCATAACCCGCAAAGAGTTCTGTTCATCACACAGCAGGCAAGACTGTTTTATTCCAGGGGTGATTATGATAAATATTTTGAACAAATTTTAACAAATTTTTACTATACAAAATTTTAAATCTTATACTACTAATCTCTGCCATAAAATACATGAGTTATTTTAAATTTCTGACAGTCACATTTCTATTAGAATACCTTATAAAATTTTAGATATTCAGTGTATATACAAGAGAAATTTACTTTAAATTTTGTGAGGGAAAGTATTGTCAAAATAATCTTAGAATGTTTTACATTTTCAGTCAATGATTAACAATTTTCTTGCATATTATCATCAGCATAATATATATAGAATATCTTCTATTTATTTAAAGTATTCAGTGTATATATAAGAGATTATTAAATGACAACTACTTTAAATTTTGCTGGGGGAAGTATTAACAAAAATCAGTCTATTGATTTAAAATATTAATTTGTAATTCGCAGAATATTGACATAATATTATACATTTTCAGAGCATATTTTGTGTATATTTTGCAAATCACAAGTATGAACATTCTGCTGGTAAATTTTTATAAAATATATCTATAAATTTAAATAAACAGCTAATATTCTACATATATCCAGCTGATGAAAATATGCAAGAAATATGTTAATTATTGACTGAAAATGTAAAATATTCTAAGATTATTTTGACAATACTTTCCCTCACAAAATTTAAAGTAAATTTCTCTTGTATATACACTGAATATCTAAAATTTTATAAGGTATTCTAATGGAAATTTGGCTGTCAGAAATTTAAAATAACTCATGTATTTTATGGCAGAGATTAGTGGTATAAGATTTAAAATTTTGTATAATAAAAAAATTGTTAAAATGTGTCCAAGATATTTATCATAATCACCCCTGGAATAAAACAGTCTTACCTGCTGTGTCAATGAATTATACCCCAGATGACAATGTGGCTTCAAACAATAATACCTTATAGCATACAAAGTTTTAATGTATTCCAAACTGTAGGCAATATGCTACATGCCAGACAATGTAAGAAACCATTCACATTTTGTGTGGGAATTTTGTTCAATTACCATCACTTTTGGCAATTATGTGTAATGCATCAGTCTGTCTTCGAGCATTCAATGAAGCTATCTTCAGCATTACTAGTCTATCTACTAATGACAAGGGTCTTGAGTTTTTATTAGAGATATTTTGTCAAGACTCATGCATAGGCGAGAGTAATCTGTACTACAGACAATAAGATTTGTTTATAGTTGCACATTTGTGGCCATCCATGGATGATCACTTCATGGAACATATAAAGTCATTAATAAAGATGTGAACTGGAGAACTGGTGCTCCACAACTCACCTATAAATCTTTAGCAGTCAATTCACAATGTATTTGGCAAATCACAGCAGATGATTATTGAGAAGTGACACTACCATTGTTCTGATGCACACTAATTTGTAAGTCCC
The DNA here is from genome assembly GCA_025738555.1 of Cyathus striatus. Classification (NCBI taxonomy): domain Eukaryota; kingdom Fungi; phylum Basidiomycota; class Agaricomycetes; order Agaricales; family Nidulariaceae; genus Cyathus; species Cyathus striatus. The sequence continues at coordinate 1,746,100 of JAOVFP010000011.1, forward strand.
AGTATTCTTCAGGTATTTATGAGCACTTACTTGGTGCATTGGCTTAGTATTACATGCATATTTAGAATGTGAGAATGCCTGTGTTTCATTCTGAGGCTCTTTGAGTTCACTCTAAGGTGTGTGCTTTGTCTTAATACTCTCTACATCATTCTGAAGCTATGTACTTCGCTCTAAAGCTCTGTTTTTGGTCTATGGCTGTGCTTCGTTTAATTAAGGTTCTGTGAATTCGTTCTAAGGCCTGTGTTTCGTTCTTAAGCTTCATATATCAAGCTAAAGCTATGTTTACATCGTTATAAGGCCTGTATTTTGTAATGTAGCTCTGTAGACAATACTGAAGCTATGTATTTTGTTATAAAGCTCTCATCTTCATTCTGAAACTCTGTCTCATTTTCGAGTTATTTGCTCTGCTGGCTGTTCTTACTGTATGATAAAATAGTACCAAATTCTTTGAATATAAGTCATGCAATACATTTAAATACAAAAAACCTGGTGGGTTACCTGTAGCTCCCAATCAGGAGACCCTCACTAAATGACTGCAGAAGTAGCAGAGGGGAGGTGCCAAGAAAGAGTACATCGATGAGCAGTCCCATGTACGACATACATGAACTCAGAAATAAAGACAACAAATATAAGAAATAGAGTCAAAGAAGGGGGGAAAGGTAAGAAGTAATTGTGATTGAAGAAATGGACAGACTAAACTAACTATGTTAATGACATGGGTGCATCAAAACCCTCTTGCAAAAAAATCCAGTGGGAAAAATACATTCATAGGGGAAAAGCTACTAGCAGAACTATGAGTAAAATAGAGAGGAAGGAACAAGTGAAGTATGAATGAAAAGGGATACCTAAAAATACAACACTTAAGTGACAATGATGGAGCACTGGTGCAGGAGGGAGAAAGAATCAGTAGCCAAACATGAAGAGACAGAGGAGAAGCACCTGGTGCAGGAGGGAGGAGGAAGAATGCAGGACATTCAGATCTCTGCACCCCTTGTACCATCCACATGGCCAGCTTCGAAGTGTGATCAATAACTGGCCACTGCAAATAAATTGTATTGATAATTGAGAATAAATCATGAGTGTCAGAGGCTTCAAGCATGAGGTCAAGAACAAGCACACTCATGATAATAATCCCCAACAAGTGCCAGTCACCTGTGAAGCATGAGTGCTTCACAGTGCAAAAACCATGCTGCTGCCTTCCCTATTGGACCAGTGCAATAGTCCCCTTGAGCAAGGTCATTACACTGCTCCATGGAATCAGGTGGAGTCCACCTGGAGTCCACTGGACTCTACCTGGAGTCCACTGGACTCAGACATGCTATTTTATATGTCTAAGTTCAGGTGGAGTCCAGGTGGAGTCCAGCTGAAGTCCAGTAGTCCAGGTGAAATTCTGGATTCCAACTGAAGTCCACTGGACTGTGTACATTAATTCCTTTGTGTCTCTTACTTTAATTAAGTAAAAATAATTAAATTACAAATTCATTAATATACTTTGGTCCCCAATGAGAATTGAACCAGCAACCAGGGGGGTTAACACTAGTGACAATTACCAGTAAGCCATTAGGCCTTGTAAAGCTACTGATCATAGCTTACTATAGCCCATCCTCCATGATGTCTCACGTGCCATCACCACTGTCACTGCTAGCACATTCGATATCATCAGCATTGTCAACAGTGATGTTCTCATGTCTCCTCCCTTCTTCTGCTCTCCCTCCTTCTTCGCACTTCTTCAACCCCCTCGTCCTCCGGACCCTCTCCTCTCCAAGCCAGTGGCCAATGTCATTATGCGCCCACCTATTCCGATGTCAATGTGAAATGTAAGTTACTCTCTATCTCATTGTTGTCATTGCGCTGTCACTATTTCACAGTGTCCCTGTCACCATACCTCTCCCCTGCAATCTCACCTTGCTCGTGGTTGGCAATGACAACGACATGGCCCTCGCCATCCCCCGCACTCTCGTCTTCATCGCCACATCACACCATCACCCACCCCCCTCCTCTCATCAGGCTATCACCCACCCCCTCCTCCTGTTGTTGCTGGCATGGCGTGCCATCTCATTTCGTCGCACCGCAACCCTTCACGCTATTCCTCCTTCTCTTCCTCTCTCTTCTTGTTATCGACGGCATTGGCATCAAACATCTGGAGTCCCAGCCCCCCCTCTTTCCTGTGTCTCCCCTTGTCTGGCAAGTGACAGGTGGGTGTCCGTCACCATAATGCCGCCTCCTTGACTCGTCAGTGAGGTGGCATGGCTGATGTGTCCTCATCCCTCTCCTTCCTGTTGTCACATCCCCACCCTCCCCTGTGTGCAATGCTACCCATAACCACATCAAGCCCAAACAAGTGCCACCTCTTGCACTCTCTCTATTCCCTCCCTCCTCATCCTCCCTCTCGTGTCACCAGCAACATGATGTGGCCCACATCTTTTCCCCCACCACCCATTCTAGCAAGTTAGTGAGTGTTTCCATGCCCTCATCTGGCAAGTAATGAGGGCACACTTTCCTGTCCTCTCCCTCATTCACATCTGCAAGTGACGAGGGCGAGTGCTGTCTCCCCTTGCGCTATCTTGCACTATCTGTCTCTTGCTGTCTTGCCTCGTCTCACAAGTGACAAGGCATGTAATGCACCACCAACACACCACCACCTTTCACCATATCACCACCACCACCACCTCATACTGTACTGCCACTGCCTTGTGCCTCAACACTGCCACCTCCACTGCCTCGTATTGGCCTGAGGCATGCAATGCACCACCACCACACCACCACCTTGCACTGTACTACCACCAACACCACCACCACTTCACACCGCACTACCACTACCTCATATTGACTAACAGTGGATGGCATACAGGGGGATAACATATATGGGGACAGCATAGAGGGGGGATAGCATACAGGGGGACAGTGTAGAAGGGGGATAGTGTGCAGGGGGAAGGTGTACAGGGGGAGAAGCATAGAAGGGGGACAGCATAAAAGGGGAATAACATAGAAGGGGGATAACATAGAAGGGGGATAGCATAGAAGGGGACAGCATAGAAGGGGGATAGTGTAGAAGGGGACAGCATAGAAGGGGGATAGTATAGAAGGGGACAGCATAGAAGGGGGATAGTGTAGAAGGGGACAGCGTAGAAGGGGACAGTGTAGAAGGGGATAGCATAGAAGGGGAGAGCGTACAGGGGGATAGTGTACAGGGTGGAGATGGAGACAGTATAGAGGGGGGATAGCATAGAAGGCTCTCTTTCAAGGCTTTTAAAAATAGTTACTGCTAGTGTACTTATTGTGTATGATATACCATTTCAAATAATGATTAAATGTTAACCAAATGCTGAGGCATATGATAAGTTAGCCAGAAATTAGTGAGCGTGATTTTGGGGATAAAATAGCAGAAATATTTGCGGAGTGATGCACATTCTAATTGTGGAATCGATCCCTTAACTACTTTGTTATTACAATCAATGCCATCGTCTATTTTTGTAGGCAGTGCTGATTGTTCTTCTAATTGTAGAAGTGATCCCTTAACTACTTTTTTATTACAATCAATACCACTATCTATTTTTGCAAGCGATACTGATCATTCTCGATTTAGTCTATCTGAGTGGTCACGTGATCAGCTATAGCTGCTGCCGCGGCACCAAACACAGGGGCTCCCAGAGGCCACAATTTATTTTTAGGTACAAAAGCGGACATGTGCCAGATTATTTATTTTAGACAGCCAATAACAGCAGTTGCTGGAATGTCAAATATACAACATCATGAACCTGAAGGTTCTTTCTTCCCTTCCACTCTCAACCCTATAGTTTACTTGTTTCTGAACACTTCACTACTGATTTTTCATATACTTCAACATGGTTACTACAAGAAAATCATCAAATAATGCTGCTGCTGCCTCTGCAAGTGTAGATAATAGTAGCAGATCACTCAGACCTGATACTAAAGCTGCTGAGGTAGCACATAAAGAAGCTAGTCAGGAGACTGGAGGTGCTGCAGGAGTGTCAAAGGCTCAAGGTAAAGGTGCTAAGGCAGCTAAGGAAAAGAAGAAAAAAGGCTCAAAGTATGTATTTCACTATATTCTTGCACTGAGACATCCAATTAAATTCATACAAAGGAAAACATCAATCAAGAGGTTGGACAAAGATCAGAATGCCAATAGTCCTAGAAATTTGACCCTGTATTTTAATATTTATAACTATTATTCAAGGATCTAACATTTTTACAGGGCTGAAAAAGTACTGGTGGAGGAGAATATTTCTATTGCTCCTCCTCCTCATACCATGGCAAATACAGGGTCTATTAAGCAGGCTCAAACTTCTCTCTCAGGGACTAAGGACACACTAAATGAGGAGGAAACCCTCATGCCTCTAGAATTTCAGACTGATGTGGGGCCTGTTAAGCAGGCTAATATCTCTGTTACTTCTGCAAATACAAGGTCTATCAAGAAGACAACTACTTCTGTCTCAGAGAATAAGGAAACTTTTAATGAAGAGGAATCTTCTCTGAGATCTCAGATAGCTACAGGATCTAGCAAGCAGACTCATGTCATTGCCTCAGGGAGTAAGGATACATTAAATGAAGAGGAAACACTTCTATCTCTTGGATCCCAGGAAGCTGTGGGGTCTATGAAACAGACCAATAATTCTGCTGAGGAGGAAGCACTCCAACCTTTAGGATCTCAACTTCAAGACATGGCATTGAGTAGTAAGAAATCTGAAAAATATATTGAGCACACTGAGCACACTGAGAGCTCCTCTGGGAAAGGAAACAATAATAAATCATCAGAATCAGAAAGCTCCAAAAGTGAAGATGGAGATAATGCAGTAATGGATGTTGTTGAGAAAGGAAATAATAATGAATCATCTGAATCGGAAAGCTCAGAAAGTGGAAATGGAGCTGATGTAGCAATGGATGTTGATATCACTTCAAAGAAAACAAAGCCTGTTCTCAAGCATGGTCATGCTCCTTCCAGTCCTTATGCTAAGTCTAGTGATATTAGATCAGCCAGCAAGGTGTCTCGATGTTCAATTTCTCATAGTTCTGCAATATCCACTCTAAGTGAGATGTCCACAGATTACCTCCAAGGTGCATCATGTACAGTGGGAGGGTTTTCATGAGGACATGCTACAGGTAACACATATAATTATGGTAATGAAGAGGAGGGTATGTTAATTAATATTAATAGCTATCAATTCATTTAGTAATTTTTTATAGATCCTTTCATTACAGCTCCAGATACCAAGGGAGATATAAGGCTATTCTTTAAATCTGATACCACAGACCCTGACTTTGTTATCACGGATCAACAACCATCATCTGACTTTCATGATGTTCTTGAAACATTAGGAAATATATATTCACCAGTTGCTAGTAAGTTCTCTTAATATATTTTCAGTACTGTTCTAACAGAATGAATAGAGAGAAATTCCCGAATCTCTATTCGTGAGAATGGTTATTGGAGTCTAAAGGGAAAATATTTGAATATAAGTCAGAAGCAAAAGCCTATTAGTGCACACTGGGAATTGAGTGACCAGAACAAATATTTTATTGAAGTCTTAGCTGTAAGTTGAATTTTATTTAGTAATATATTATAAACTCATTTTTTACAAGGATGGTGCAAATATTGAGCAGAAGAGTGAGAGTACTGGACTCATGGTGTCCAAACCTTCAGGCTCTTCAGAGCCACCTGAGGACATTGCCAATGCAATGATAATTTCTCACTTCAATATTCCTGAGCATCTATTTAAGAAATCAAGCAAAGAACAAGATATTTGTGCAACATATGAGAAATATGAAATTATTGAGAATATCTGGAATAATCACCAACCAGATCTGAGTACAATTGAGGCAGCATAAAAATCTAAAGTTGATAAGAGGCAAATTATAAATCTTCTAATAGCTCCATCTACATATTACTCATATGCAAGCAAAGTTTTTCCACTACTTCATTATTATTCTGAAATGATGTCATGGATGAAATGAGAGGAAGGCATTGACACTAATAGGGTCTGGAAATCAAAAAAGGCAAACTTCAATAATTTATTGAGCATTTTGGAAGGAAAAAGAGATGCCATTGAAAATGAGTCTCAAAGGAGAGAAGTAGAATCTGAAGATGATCCTGAAAGTGAGGAGGAAGTTGTAAGAAAGAATAAAGGAAAGGGAAAGCAGAGGGAAGACAAGGGAAACAAAGGAAAGAGTAAGGATGACAAAGAGGGAAAGGAAAAGTCTGATGGCAAGTGTGGAAAGCTTTTATTGAGGAAACAGTTAGACAGATATCTGTCTCAATGACAGTAATTTACACTCCCCCAAGAGGTCTGTACGGATCTGTACGGATCCGCACGGAATCCGAAAATTCCATATGGATCCATACAGACCCATACAGACCTGAATAGATACCATACAGAATTTATATAGTAGCTATTATTATTATTAGAGGTGATTATTCTATATGGATTCTGTGTGAATTTATGCATTGCTGCCTTGTCACACATGTCAAGTGTAACCCTAGGTGAAAAGTGTCACACTATACAAAATCCATGATACACTCAATATATAGTATCATTCTCAATGCATAGTATCACACTTAATGCATAGTGTTATGCTTAATGCATAGTGTCACACTCAATACTTAGTGTCATGCTTAATGTATAGTGTTATGTTTAATGTATAGTGTCACACTTAATGTATAGTGTCACGCTTAATGCATAGTGTCACACTCAATGCTTAGTGTCACACTTAATGCATAGTGTCATGTTTAATGTATAGTGTGACACTCAACATTTGGTGTCACACTCAACACTTAGTGTCATGCTTAGTCACACTCAACGCTTAGTGTCACACTTATAGTGTCACTGCTTAATGCAGAGTGTCACATGCAAGGAAATAGGTATAATAAAATTCGAATTTTCAGGTCTGTAATGCGGAATTCCGAGGAATTCTGCGTAATCCATACGGAATTTTCGGAATCTGTGCAGAATCTGTACAGACCCAAAAAAACCTCTGCCAAAATGAAAAAAATCTGTGCAGATTCTGCATGGATTCCGAAAATTCCGCATGGATTCCGCATGGAATCCATGCAGATCTGTACAGAACACATAAACATATCAACAGAAGCAGTAACAAAAGAAGCTTATGAACAATTGGGTCAAAATGGACTTATTGGTCAATCACTAGATCATTCCTGTAATGAGTGTACACATCCATATAAAGCTACAGCTGACTTTATTACACCTGCTGATGATGCAGCAGTAGTTGGTATTGATGAAAACCAAGCTGTTCCTCCACTACAACAAAATACTGAAAATACAGAATTACAAAATATGGATAACAATGCAATGGAAACAGGAAATTCTGTGGAGCCAGATGTTAAAATGGTAGTGATAGATGGAATTGTTATGGGGCCAACTCATTGTGCTTATAAAGATTGTTCAGCCAAACTGGCAAATGCACGCACTGGAGTATTTTGTCTGAGACATGAGAGTCAACATGAGGGATTGTGCAGAATGAAAGATTGCTATAATTGTCATGAGCCAAATTCTAAAACATGTGTTAATCACAGACAAAATTGGTTTAATCATATTACTCGATTTGGAAGACAATCTGTACTTGGAATTAGAAGGATTATTAGAAGAAGTGTAGAAGAAGGTGCTCCTGCATGGATGTGCCAGCTGAATCGAAGAAATAATCAGCCTCATGATGTGCCAGCTGGTCATGCTCAAGAATCACATAACTATTTTGTTGCTCCTCAATTTTATTGTGTGGAAACACTTTGTGCACCATGTGGAGTTGTTATTGCATGGACAAAATTTGCAAAGTCTGAAGGTGCAATTCAAATTATGGATTTCTTAGAAGATATATATCCAACTTCTGAGTCAAGACCAAGCTATGTGTGCATTGATAAAGCATGTGTGGTTCTAGGGCATTTGATTACATCTCGTAATTGGAATATCTGGAAAGCCACAACAAGGTTTATAGTTGATTCTTATCATTATATAAATCACAGAGTTGGAGATTACTTATGCCGCACTTATTGCAACCCAAGCTCTCTAAATGGGTCAGCACCAAATTTAGTTGTTGTAGAGAGATATATAAATGGTAATCCACATTATAAACGAGCATTTAATACTCAGGTAAATTTTATTTTCCTTCAATTTATTAATCTCTAACACATTATATAGGCATGTGAACAGTTAAATGCCTGGCTAGGAGGGTTTCAAGGAATTCTTAATAGAATGACTGTTGACAATTTCAATTGGACTACACATGCTTTGCTTTATATTCATACTCAAAGAGTTATTGAAAAACAAAACAAAAAAAATAATCAGATTCAGAATGAACAACCAGTCCAAATGGGACACCCTCCATATAATGATGAAGTTGAAATTGATGGAATTGAAATTGATAGTGTGGACTAAATATATAATTTGATATATTAATATCTGATATTAAGCTTGTATTTCTTGTGTTATAATATATGTCATACTTACAGATCTGAGTGAAAAAACTATAGACAGAGTACAAGTAAATACAGGTAGAGTGCAGTTGTAGTCTAGGTAGTGCTCAAGTAGTGTTTCAAATATTAAGTACAGGTCAAGTTCATATAGAGTCCAGGTGCAGTTCAGGTAATGTCCCAGCTACTTAGTTTAGCTAGAGTCCAGATGAAGTTCAGGTAATGTCTCAGCTACTACTTAGTATAGGTAGAGTTCAGGTAGAGTCCAGGTAAAGTCCAGGTGAAGTCCAGGTAATGTCTCAGTTACTTAGTACAAGTAGAGTCCAGTAGAGTCCAGGTAGAGTCCAGGTGAACACCAGGTAATATCTCAGTTACTTAGTAGAAGTAGAGTCCAGTAGAGTCCAGTAGAGTCCAGGTGAACACCAGGTAATATTTTAGTTACTTAGTACAAGTAAAGTCCAGTAGAGTCCAGGTAGAGTCCAGGTAATATCTCAGTTACTTAGTACAAGTAGAGTCCAGTAGAGTCCAGGTAGAGTCCAAGTGAACACCAGGTAATGTCTTAACTACTTAGTACAGGTAGAGTCCAGGTAGAGTCCAGCTGGAGTCCACTGAAGTCCACCTGAAGTCCAGTAGAGTCCTGGAGTCCACTGGAGTCCACCTGATCTTGTGGGGCAGTGCAATATACTGCCTTGAGCTATGAACAATACTAAGCATTTCTGATTTGTCACTTTATTATATCTTACTGATATAAGCCTTATAGGTAAACATTTTCTTAAGCACTACAATGATGCTGTAACAATGAGTCAGAAGCACACAGACATTTTTGAGAAATTTAATGCAACATTCTCAACATCCCTGACAGATAAATGGGAACATCAAATTAAAGTATGGAATAAATGCCATATTGGACCAAATCCATACCATGAACCAGAGTGTAGTAAGTTTAACAAATTGCATGAATTAGTAAAATAATAGCTAACAATCTATAATTTGATAGAAAACAGGTTGCAAGATGTAAACTTGAACTAACTAATGTAGAAGCAGTGGCTGATGAAAAGGGAATTCCTCCAAAACATAAGATATCTTTAACAAAATTTATACTTCTTGTGTTTGAGCTTGAAGAACAGTAAGTTAAAAATATGATTTGACCAATATCACTGACTCACATATATAGACATATACTTAAGCTTCAAATTTCAAAAATGAAAAAGGAATTAACAACTAAACATGAAGCTGATATTCAGGATAAACATATTTCTCTATCTAATCGGGCAGCAAGAAAATTCTGGGCACACACAAAAGTGAGCATGAGTTGAGCATGCACACTCACCTATTGAGCATGAAAATTCGACCCTGTGCATGAATATTCTATATGTGAGCGTGAATAATCCTTATATGAGTGTGAGCCAACTGGCTGTCTTATATCAACTACATACTGAATAATTGGCATAGTAAAGCATGTTTTTAATACAATTTGGTATATACTAAGCACTGTAATGTAATAATTGAAGAACACCAGTGGGTTTTATATATATTTCATTATATTTGTCTTCTTTATGAGTGTATATTGATTTAAAATGTATACCAATGATCCAGAGTGTTTAGATATGACTTAGAGTGTATATAAATGACTCAGAGAGTGTACATATGATCTAAAAGTTGAAAAAATGACTCAGAGAGTGTAGCAGTAATTCAGACTAACAGTTAAAAATTTATAGAGCTAGAGAATGGTATATATTGAACAGTAGAAACAGGGGAACTTTATAATGAAGCAGGGGGCTCAGGAAATTACAGGAAGCTTCACAATGAAGCAGGAAAATTCAGAACAAGGCAGGGGATTCACAGTGAAGCAGAGACCTTGGGAAATTCAAAAAAAAGAATGGGGCTTTACAGCGAAGTAGGGAACTTCAGAACAAGGAAGGGGGCTTAATAAAAAAGCAGGGAAATTCACAACAAAGCAGGGAGCAATACAGGATAGATTACTACCTATCACACATATCTGCATAGTATAACTGCATGTCAGTATTATATTTACACTCGTGCTCAATGCCATTTGATTTGAGCATGAGCATGATAGGTATTCTATCACATTTATAATATGTATTTACACTTGCACTCAATGTCCTTTAACTTGAGTGTGAGTGTGATTGGCATTTTTATTCATGCTCACAAATATTACACTTATATTTCACTTGAGCATGAGCATGATTGGTATTCTTACTCATGCTGATGCACCGAATTTGTGATTTGTATTTAAATACTACTAATATATATTGTAATACTCAAATAATCATCGCAAACCACAGGCTTTAAGTTCAAGGGAGAGAAAACACAGATAATGTATAAACTAGTATAAAGGTAGGAAACTATAGATTAAATATTCTTTCTAATACGAAATTACTCGGTTCAAGTACTGTTCAGATTCGTTTCTATTCCAATTTATTACACTCCTAGAGTGGAAGAAGCCTAGGATTTCTCCTGGGATTGCTTACTTTTCCTCCTCCTTCCTGTCCTCCTTATATATCTTTTACAAATAAAACTGTACAGTACCTATATATGGAAAGGAACTACTCTAGACTACTTTATATGACGACATAATGTTGTTTCCAACATATTGACCATGCGGGAGCAACAATACATGTGGAATTCCATGTGGTAGATCAAACAGCGGGATAATTTCGGAGTACAAGTACGAAGTCACATGACTTGATCCGGTCTATGTGTAACCGCAATAACCGGTTCGGAGATAACGGTTCTAACGCCTCGCGTTTGATCACGTGACAGGAACGCGGAACATGTTCCTTAGCTAAGTTTCAATCAAGTACTGGGTGCATGTACATAGTCTTTTGGACTCTAGTAATTAGATAACACACATCTGGTTGTATTTCCTTTAGTATATATCAAATAGATATTTCTGCTGGCAGTGCAGGACTCAACCCCAGCTCTCAGATGTCCCATTCCCTTAGTAATGTATTCAAAATAGAACACTTTGATTGGCAACTCGGGACTCGCCCCAACCCTTGTACTCATGATGTGCATTACTAATACTGAGTTCTAATATTATATGACAAATAAAGAGATTTAACCATTAAATAGTTTTAAGGCATATCAATGCTCACAAATATTACACTTGCATTCAACTTGAGTGTGAGTATAATTGGTATTCCTATTCATGCTCACAAGTATTACACTTGCATTCAACTTGAGCATGAGTATAATTGGTATTCTTATTCATGCTCACAAGTATTACACTCACACTCAATGTCCTTTAACTTGAGTGTGAGTGTGGTATTCCTATTCACACTCACAAGTATTACACTCACACTCAATGTCCTTTAACTTGAGCATGAGTGTGGTATTCCAATTCATGCTCACAAGTATTACACTCATGCTCAATGTCCTTTAACTTGAGCATGAGTGTGGTATTCCTATTCACGCTCACAAGTATTACACTCACACTCAATGTCTTTTAACTTGAGTGTGAGTGTGGTATTCCTATTCACACTCACAAGTATTACACTCTCACACTCAATGTCTTTTAACTTGAGTGTGAGTGTGGTATTCCTATTCACGCTCACAAATATTACACTTGAGCATGAGTGTTGTATTCCTATTCATGCTCACAAGTATTACACTCATGCTCAATGTCTTTTAACTTGAGCATGAGTGTGGTATTCCTATTCATGCTCACAAGTATTACACTCACACTCAATGTCTTTTAACTTGAGTGTGAGTGTGGTATTCCTATTCATGCTCACAAGTATTACACTCATGCTTGATGTCTTTTAACTTGAGTGTGAGTGTGGTATTCCTATTCATGCTCACAAGTATTACACTCACGCACAATGTCCTTTAACTTGAGCGTGAGTGTGGTATTCCTATTCATGCTCACAAGCATTACACTCACGCTCAATGTCCTTTAACTTGAGAGTGAGTGTGGTATTCTTATTCATGCTTACAAGTATTACACTCACACTCAATGTCCTTTAACTTGAGTGTGAGCATAATTGGTATTCGTATTCACACTCACAATTAATAAACTCATGCTCAATGTCTGAGTGTGATTGGTATTCCTATTCATGCTCACATATATTACACTTGCAACTTACTTTTCCTCCCACATGTAAGTGAAGCCAAAATATAAATGTAACATATAATTTTTTTGTGAGCGTGAAGTAAAAACTTTGAGCATGAGTTGAAAGACCTTGAGTGTGAGTTGATGACCTTGAGTGTGAAAACTCAGACCCTGTGCATGAATGTATGGACCCTGTGCATGAGATGTTGACCCTGAGTGTGAAGTAAAATCTTGAGTGTGATGTGTGCATGCACGCTCAATCCACGCTCACACCTTGAGTGTGAACATGAGCATGCACGCACATGTTTGAGTGTGAAGTATATATATTATTCTTCAAGATTTGACTTCATATCTTGATTAGAAACATCACTCACATTCACAATATGACACAGCCATACAACACTACTATGTACATTTGATTTACACTCTTTTTGACCCATCAATGGGCCATTTAGAGCTAAAATAATTACCTTGAGTGTGACACACTCAATCATGCTCACTTTTGTGTGTGCCCGGAATTTTCTATGTGCCCTATCTAATCAAATTCAACAATGGCACGAAGTTCAACTGATTTATATGCCAGAAGTGGCAGCTGAATTCAAATCTACTACAAATGATAATATAATTAAAGCTAAATGTCTTCCAATATATCTTTACAGTAAAATACACATTTATTATTCATGTTGTAGAGCAGGCATTCTGCCTGCATGGTAAAAATGTGTTTTCATTACCGTTACCTCATTCCTTACATACTGTTGTTTACATCATGTCGCTTACCTACATAACTGTCATATGTATGCTTGGAGAATGTCAGCTCCGCTTTCCCCCCCAATTCTCTCTCTCTGGCGAGCTCACTGGATCTGAAGGGTCAGATGGATGTGCCACCCACTCGCACTATTTCTTTGTCAAAAGGATACTCCCAAGCAAATATCCTCCTCCACAATGTTCATGCTCAATCTAATTGAGTTTGAGTGTGAGTGTGATGGTTTTCACACTCATGCACACTCATACTGACTATTAATGTTAGAGTGGATAGTTATATTTACACCTTTTAAGACAATACAATACAGGACTATATGAACTTATAAGATATTATCTTCACACTCATTTAGGATTTCTTCACACTCAACTTATGCTCATGTGTGTGCGTGAACGGAATTTTTTGCCTGCCCCAATATAAGTGATGCAGGTGTCGTCAGAAATACTCAAATGCAGTTTATATTTGTTTATTTTTCTGACACTGGTTGTAAGTGAATATCACGTTAGTATAACTACAGTATTAACACCTCTGACAGGATTCATCGTCAGTAGAGAGTCCACTGGCAGCTCAATTTTCCCTAAGAATGCAGATAAAAAAGGAACTAGGAATGAATTTCCTAGAGGAGAATGCGCAAAGGAGTACCATAGCATATAGGGCATTGGTCAAAGTTTATCATATGGTTTCAGATGGAAAGGAATGAGCTAACATTACAATAGGAGTGGACATGTACCACCGATACCCGAGGCCTCAATCAGTCATAAAGTTGCGTCAGCAAGAGACACATTAAATGTAGCGTAGACGAGATAAGATCAAGGTGTGTCGATAACGTTAGCATATACATAACAGAATTTACACATCCGTCAAGTGCTCACTACTAAATAGAGCAATAGTTATGCTAATAATCGTGTTCATCATCCTCGTTGTAAGTAGGTGGCGGTGTCCCTCCTGCTGCAGACTCGGTAACCTCGGCTAACCGCCTCCTCAGCATATCATTTTCCTCCATTAATTCCGCTATTTCCACAGGGGCAGTGGCAGCAGTGGCTGAAGGCGGTCGATTCTTCTCATCTGCCGCATCCAACTCCGCTGAATTAAAATTCACAGCTCTCTTCCTAATAGGTGAATTCGGTTGTGGTAACGCATGCATGGGATTATGCAGCACGCCAATACTAGCCCGCTGTGTACTGTAAAAGGGCACAGGAAATGGTGATTTCCCTTCCGATTTGAGTGTATTTTTCCGCTTCTTGTAAGCTAATAAAGCTACCATGAAAATGGAAAGGAAACCACATATACTGCCTGTAATAATCCCTATTATCTCTCTTTTGTGTTTGTTAGCGGAAGAATCTTTTCCTGCGCCGTTAGCTGTCACAGTAGGACCAGTGCTGTTCGTCGATATGCTGCTAGCATTGTAGAACAGCATAGATCCTATCTCAAAATACGCTTCCGCAAGATTAGAACCGTTTCCAGCAACGTTGTTCATAGCGCAGTCGCCTGGTGGACATGTACGGTTGTATGATGAAGCATCAGAAGCTGGGTGGGGTGGGCACCAAATAAAATCATTTAAATAAGAATATACTCACAACTGCAAAGTGCGATTTCAATCATAAGGGATTGGGGCAAAAAGTCCTCAGTGAAGTCGTCGGATCCACAAATAGAAGCTGGCCAATTTGCGACTGGAATGCCATAGTCTGTTGTGTTAATACTGGTGGAATTCAACATGGAAGGCGGAATGTTGTTGCGGGGAAAGTACCATATACTAAAATTGCTTAGTGCTATAACTTGTGGTAATATATATGTAGATTGATCTTACGAAATTCCAGTAGAAGCAAGTTCAGTAATGTACACACCACCTCTCCCATTATTGAATTCCGGACCATACGAAGGAAAACCACCATTCGTGGTTGCACATCCTTGGATTTGATCGCTGCAATCCGTCGTATTGACAATTGATGCCTGGTTTTGGTTAGGGTTCGAGCTAGATGCATTACACTTTCCCCCGGTGTAGAGCATCATTTGGCTTGATACTTCTTTATTTAATGCTTCAAATGTACCGATGCTACTGTAACAAAACATTAAAAATATAAAGCGTTATTAGCAAAAGTACTTGCCCGCCTTTTGGCCAATTACCACCGACTTGTGTCGGTGCCATCGACCAACTTAAGAATTCAATGTAAATATGGGTTTTCAATATTCAGTATCGGAACAACGTACAATACTGGTTGTACACCACACTGGAGCATAATATATCAGCGTTTTTGGAAACTATACGGTGACCAGGATGAACCTACTCCGTATGGAACATGGAAGAGATCAATCATCCAGACACTTCCCATGGGATATGTAGCTTTTGTAATAATTTTGATGGAGTTCCTCAAATAACCATATGGAAGGTTAGTGGTATTATCTACTTTTATAATTGTGTGACCAGTAGGGCTATCAGTGAACGTTAATAATTGTTGCGAGGTATCTCCATTCACGTAGCTACAAGGAATTAGAGCAAGCTAAACAAAAAATGGGATTCTCAATGCTCATACTTTTGGACTCCCCGAAATCGACTAGCTAAAATATTCTACTTTAAGCAATGAAAATTGGATGGTTTTAGCAGAAAAAAATACCTTCTATGTCCATATTATTACCATCAACATAATCCCAGCTATCTAAGAAAGTATTACCGGCAATCTTCTGCACAAGCTCGTACATTGTGGCGGAAGTTAGGCAGGGTAGTAATGTAAAGAGTGCAGAGAGCTTCAGCATGTGGATAGAGCGATGTGAACTATGGTTATCAAAAGCTTCTTGGATTATATGTGAACGATCAAAACACGGAAGCTGTAAGAAATATACAATTACGATCATATCGGCACAGTTCATGTCAGCACGCAGCCACCGCCATCTGACTGATGAACCATGATATCAAAAGATAACAAAGACGTCTGATCAAACTCGTTATTTACTAGTTTTTGTGGTAGATGACTCAATCCAGTAACCATGAACTTTTGTATTTACCATTTTATCCATCATGAGAAGTATGAGGTCAATTTGTACGTAGAATTGAATTATTTCGATTCATGCGCTGGATGCTTTCATCCATCAGATTTGCAAACTCTCAGTCCATACTTCCATCATCAACCAGAGTCCTGGTAGTCTTCGGCATGCTGTGTATAGTTCATCTATCAGACTTCTAGATAACTTCAAGTTACTATTTGTGTCGATCGCACTGTCACCGGATTATCAAATACCACTAGAAATTATGACAGTTGTGCATGTTGCATAAACACTATAATAAGTTCCTGCACGTATGACATTAAGCAATATAGCCGAGTTTACAACAATATAGATGATGCACAAGAAAATGTTAGCACGACACTGACAGCATATATATCCTATTTTCTAGTGCAAACATGTGGTCCGGGCCGGAGATGCATTTATATAACACTGGCACCGCTGTTGACTCTAAGGTGGAGATAAATAGTGGACCTACGTAGTGCTAATGTAGTATGTACCAAGAAGACTCCGGGGTTAGAGTGCCGAACATGGAGTCTAATAATAGATGGAGATCACCTCACAGGATCCCCCTTAATGCCTGCTAAGGCTGTTTGATTTTCCAGACAGATTTGGGCGAAATTCTGAGGTTAGGCCATTTGTTTTCCAGACAAAAGTGACCAAATTAGAGGGTCAGGCCGTTGTAAATTTTCAGACAAGGCCAGTATAGTGAGCAAAGGCCATTTGAATTTAGCAGACAATATAGGCCAGTTGTTAATGAGAAAAATTTGAGAATATTAAGTACCAGCTGAGAAATCTGAATGTGCCTTTAATCAGTTGTCACATTGATTGATATCATTGGTGCATGATGGATGCATATAGTATGATACATTAGACTTAGTAATATTGAATTTTTCACCACTAGTGGAGATTAGGTGGTATCATCAAACATGACAAGCTACTCTTGGAGTCAGAACATCAAGCAAAAAGAATAACAGAAATGATTCCACACCATGGCAGGAGATTATATGAGAACTACATGCTGCTCTGCATGAATATCGTGAAGGAGGTTCAAATGGAGGAGCAGAACAACTTGCACACTGGAGAAGCAATACAACTGGGTTAAGAAGTGGGAATGTTGCCAATGCTACAGCTAAACATGTATGTCTCTTCTTGCTCATTTATTAATGTACCTCTGATTCCAAGTCATTCATTACACATAGGAATTGACTCGGAGGTTCAATATTTTCAAGAAGGCCAATGCACTGAGACTTGAAGGCATTAAAATGGCATGGATTAATTCACTTAGACCACTGAAAACTGGATATTACAGCATGGTTTTACAGAATGAGGAATTATGGTGGTCCAAGGTAAATGTTTGATTTATGCTTCTACTACAATACACTTACTCATACTACTTACAGTCATCTCCCTTTACTCAAAAGGAGGAGGTAAATATGGAAAACATGATTTAATTGCAGAGGTATCCAATATCTGTATTTTTTCATACATGGCAGTGCAGATCATTGAGCAAATGCACTTATCTCAGTTCCATGTTATTCCACAGGCAACATCTCTACTTCAAACTAAACAGTTTGCACTGCTGCCCTCTTCAGCTTTTTAATTGCTCTTTCATCACTTCCTACAGTTGTGGAGTGGTCACTGGAACTTTCTCAGGAAAATACTCAGTGCTTTAGTAAAATTAAAAGGTCTTTCCCAGTTTTTGTAGAGGTGGCAAAAGAATTCAAGAAAAGGAATAAGGTCACTGTCAGTGCAGATAATGATGTTTAAGCTACTTTTACTGTGATTCTACACACTATGAAAATTCAGGCATGCTTTTTAATGCTAAAAAGGCTGTTTTAAAATTTCCAGACAAATTTGAACATAAAATATGCAATTTTAAGGGTCCAGACAAATTTTGGAAAAGTGCTGCAATGCTGTTTTTTTTTCCAGACAAAACTGATGAATTTCTTTGATTTTTATCCAGACAAATCCCATCCTAAATCAACTTTTTCAAACAGCCATAATAGGCATTAAGGGGGGTCCTCACCTCACCTAGTCTAGTATATTCAAACACCAAGAACCTAGAGCTCAGGACCTCAGGCCTTGGGAGGTGGTACCCTTTCCATGGGCTGTGTGGCTATTATGCATGACCACTGAATTGATTGAAATGGTACAATGTGTGGGATGGACTCATATTTAATCAAAACATTATACACTGTTCTTAGTAATATAAATGAAATAAGGCCAGCAAGTGGCATGGCCCACTACCAAGTTACCAACATACCTTAAGTAGAAAAGTAATTATAGCTTTATAGATGAAAAAGGCAAGCTTGGTGAAAGCAGAGTTAAGGCTTAAGCAGTACTTTACACTCCCCCCCCCCTTCACCATGAATTCACATGAATTTCACATGAATATCACCAATTTAGAGTATATTTCTCATGAAATTCACATGAAATTACATGAACTTCATGTGATTTTAAATATTTTCTAAAAAGCATAGGTTCATGAACTTTCATGTATTTTAGGTGAAATTAAAGTGAAAATATAGTGAAATTCACATGAAAAATTGAGTGAAATTCATTCAAAAATATGGAGAAAATGAACTTATTTATTGATCATGTGACTAATTTACATATTACAAAGCAACAATAATATTACATAATATCCCCCAACTTCCTGCCCTTGCACTTGATGTCCCATCCCCTGCTTTCCCATGCCTCCCACTTCTCCACTCGCTGTGCGCCTCATCCCGCTCGCTATCCCACCCCTCTGCTCAATGCGCGCCTCATCCTACTCACTATCCCCACCCTTCTGCTCGCTGTGCGCCCCATCCCACTCATTATTCCACCCTTCCACTTGCTATCCCGCCCCCCACTCCCTATTCCGTTCCCTGTGCTCGTTGTGCGCTCTAATGTGCTTGCTATCCTGCCCCTCCTGCCCCTCCTGCCCCACCATCCTGCCCCTTGCGCTCGCTGTGTGCCTCCCGCCTTCCCGCGCTCTTGTTGTTACTGTATTGGTTCTTGATAGAGAAAGAGGAGGAGGGAAGGAGTGAAATAGGGGAGAAATGAGGGTGGAAGGATAAAAGAGTGGAAGGGAGGAAGGAGAGAGGGGGGAGAGGGAGGGGGGAGAGGGAGGGGAGAAGGGAGTGAATGATAGTGATGTGGCAAGAAGCAAGAATCAACAATGGTGTGATGTGTTTTGGTCATGTGATATGTCAATCATGTGACAAAGTATTAGAAAGCGGAGGGTTGATGGGGGTATATAGTGTGGGAAATAACTTTTCTATTCAAGTTCTTATGGTGTAGTGGTTAATTGCTAAACTGTGGGAAAAACTATTAGTCATCACTCCGAGGCTGTTGGTTCAATACTGACTGGAGTCATTATTTACTACATACATTTATTTTTATTATTAGTAAGCAACACCATGAAATACAATTGAAGCTCATTACTATTGTATAAGCTCCATGTGAATTTCTGGTGAAATTTATGTGAACTTCACCAAGTGACATGAAAATTTGGTGAAAAATTTCATGTGAAGATCAAGTGAATTATTCACCTGAATTCACATGAATTGGTGAAGTTCATGTGAAATTCATGTGAAATTCAGGTGAAATTATTAGCAGTGTTCTCACTGAAATTCAGCAAAAATAATGCAAAAAGTTCACCTAAATTTCACATGAACTTCACATGAACTTCACCAATTCATGTGAATTTCATGTGAAATTCACGTGTAAGGGGGGGGGGGAGCATAAAGAGCTCAGCTTAAGCAATTAGTGAAGATTGTAGTAGGGCATTTCACATTGTCGTTTTTTGGTCGTTTTTGATGTGTTTTTGACTTATTTTTGAATTGGTTTTTGCAGTCGTGAAAATGAAAAAACAGATCAAAACCAGCTGAAAAATCAACACAACGTGAAACCCCTGTCATTATGCACTTGATTTTTGCTTGATTTTGCAGCTTTCAAGTACTGTGACACATGACTTATCCAGGCAATGCGTTGCCATTTCCTTCCCCCAATTCCATTTGAATTCCACTTCCTAATAATAATGCCCTCCATACCACTACAACAGTGTATGCTACACAAGGTACATGAGTTGAAATGTTGGGTTGTGGGTGAGGTATTCAAGTGCCTGGGTGGTCCAGTCTTTATTCTTTTCCCACTGTATAGTTGGCTCACAGGATTTACTGGCAGCATTCTCTTTGACGTCATTGTTGAGATGGGAAGCTTGCTCAGGTTTGGGAGGTATAACAGGCTCAGTGGGAGCAATTTCTTGGGCGCTATAAGGCAGTACAGTACCTACTGCATTGGCAGATAGCAAATTTACTTGATTATGTATTTTTATTTCGTAATTGACTATATTTATCATGTGACCAACGGACAGAAAAACAAAATGAAAAACAGCCGAAAAACAATGTAAAAGCAGCTCGGGAGCTGCTTTTGCATGGTTGCACTTTTTGCAACTTTCATTTTTCATTTGATTTTCGGCACTTCCCGAGCTCCAAAAACCGACTAAAAAACAAACTGAAAAACACTTCAAAAACGACTGAAAAACTGCAATGTGAAATGCCCTAGTGTCTACAAATCAACCAGTTGGACTGATTTAGATCATCTATACCAGAAAATGACAGAGTATTTATTGGGCACATAGAAAATTCTAGGCACACAAAAGGAGCACTTTACACTTGCCCCCTGTTACACGTGGGATACACATGTATTCCACCTTTACATGTGCACTCCATGTGCACTTCACATGTACTTCACATGGCTTTGGATGTATTCAAATTCGAAAATTTCCATACAATTTTTGAATTTTTTTACACATGAAGTACACATGAACTGCACATGAAGTGCACATATGCAGATGGAATGGCAGAATTCCACGTGTAAATGTATAGTGGAATTCATGTGCATTTCACATGCAGTGCATATAGCTACAGATATTCCATGTGTATTACACTTGTTGCTTACTAAGTATAATAAAAAGAAATTGAATAACAAAATCGGTCCACAACAGTTATCAAACTCTAGACTTTAGCTTATAGCAGTTCGAAGTTGACGCAACTAACTGTTCAGCCACAGCACTCTTTCAAAACTTATAAAGGTAGTGCTATGTATACCGCTCATACAGCTATCAGTAATTGATACATACCTGGGTGACACGTCACCAGCGCTCACTGCTCAGCCTCCACCATCACCACTCATCGACACCGCCACGTCGTCCGGCCCCTCCCCCTCCCACCTCTGCACCCACACTCCTGCCTACTCCTGCTCTCTCCCATCACATCAACAACACCGACACGCCGTTGGAAACGCCTCGTCGCCAACCTCAAGCCCCCTCAACATACGTGTTCACCACTGCAACTCTGTTCCCTCAAGACCTGCAGTGACATTGATGCCACATCGCTGCTCACCAGGTATGCCTTCTCTCCTCTCCCCTTACCACCCACTATCCCGTGTTCCTGCAGCGTCGTCTGCATCTCGTAGATGCCACAACCTCGCTTGATGGCGACGCCATCTCACCTGCCCCTCGTCTTCTCTCCCGCCCCATGCGTCACCTCGGCGACAGTGCCACGTCCTTCGGCCGCCCCTCCCCGTTTTGTGAAGATGGCAGATGCCACGTCACCTGCCCCCCTCGTTTTCTCTCCCACCCCGTGCGTCACCTCAGTGACAGTGCCACATCCTTTGGCTGCCCCTCCCCGTTTTGCAAAGACGGCAGATGCCATGTCGCCTGCCCCCCTCGTCTTCTCTTCCACCCCATGCATCACCTCGGTGACGGTGCACATCCTTGGCCGCCCCTCCCCATTTTGCGAAGATGGCAGACACCACGTTGCCCACCCCCCCCCCTCGTCCTTCCTCTCACCTGCATCGCGTCGACGACGGTGCCACATTTGGCTGCCCCTCCCCCATCTTGCGAAGACGGCAGACATCACATCACCCGCCCTCCCTCGTCCTCTCCCCTGCATCGCGTCGACGATGGTGCCACATCGTTTGGATGCCCCTCCCCTGTTTTTTGAAGACGGCAGACACCACCTCACCTTTGGCTGCCCCTCCCCCCTGTTATGCGAAGACGGCGACACCACATCACTCACCTCCCCCCTTGTGTTACCTTGGCAATGGTTCCATCTTGTCCAGGCCCGAAAGTGAGGGAGGAGGAGAGGAGGGAAGTGAGGGAGGGAGGAGAAGAGTGAGGCTGGAGGAGAGCGAGGGAGGAAGAGAGCGAGGTGGGAGGAGAGTCAGAGGGGAGAACGACAAGGGGGGAGGAGGGAGGGAAGAACGACGAGCAACAAGGGGGGAGGGAAGAATGATGAGCAACAAGGGGGGAGGGAAGAACAACGAGTGACAGGGAGGGAGGGGAGAATGATGAGCAACAAGGGGGGAGGGGAGAATGACGAGCAACAAGGGGGGAGGAGAGGAGGGGGAATGAGCATGAGAGGGGAGGAAAGTGAGAGGGGAGAACAGGGAAGGAGAGGAGGGGGAATGAAAGCGAGGGGGGTGGAAAGTGAAAAGTGAGGAGGGAGAAGAGTGAGGGAGGGGGAGAGCGAGGCAGGGGGAGAACAATGCACAGGGGTCCTCTTCCTCTTCCTCCTCTTCCTCCTCTTCCTCCTCTTCCTCCTCCACTACCACTCACCCTGCCACCATCATTGCCGCCACTACTATTGCCGTCATCTTGTTGTGCAGTAGCTATTTTTTTATATTAGTTTAGTTATATATGTATGTTAGTAGTATGCCAATAAAATGTTATTCTTATAACTGATCTGCAAGTGCACAAAAAGTAATGTAATACACCTGAACTTCATGTGAACTTAGCCTTGAAGTTATGTGGCACAACATATTTGAATGCATGTGGAATGCATGTGGATTCCATGTGGATTCCACATGAATCATTACAAATTTTAAGGATTCCATGTGTAGTCCACATGGAATTCACATGGAAAAGTACACATGAAGTACACCTTAAGTACACCTTTCAACTGTTATTTTTATCAAGTTATAAGAAAGGTGGAATCCATGTGTACTCCACATGGTTCCATGTGAATTACACATGGAAAATGTGTACTTTTTTCCAGATATGTGGATTCCATGTGGACTTCACATGGAAATGTGTACTACATGTGGAGTACACGTGTATAGGTGGGTGTGTGGAAAGTACTGCTCACTGACAACATATCTCTCTCAAGCATGGTTCTCTAGCACACACATATCTCAACAGCTTCAACTACTTCAAATCAAATTGCTCCAATCTGGACTTCAACAATCACATGAAGTAGTCAATGACTTTTTCTTTGTTTTGTTACAGATGCTGTACCGGAATCATAGTTCTATGGAATACTTCAAGAGGAGCAAGAATTACAAGCAATATTGGGAAATTGGAAATAAACTCACCTCAGGAAAATGCAAACTTATTTGCGGAATTGCAAATGTTGACAATAAGCATTGGGTTTCAATTGGTGTTGACAGTAACAAGAAAATCATCTTCTATGGAGATTCTACAGCTGAACCGAATTTCGAAATTAACGACAAACAAAACTTGGAATTAATTGAAGCAATCAAATGGTGGATTGACATACATACCAAATCAATCTTTACCCATTCCAGTATGGCTATCTCTCGACAGGATGATGGTTTTTCATGTGGAGTCTTTGCATTGAATTCCCTCCATGCATTTACACTTCCAGGTGTTAGTCTTGTTCCAGAGGCCATGGTTATCTTGGAGCGAGTGAAGATGTTTATGCAAGTAGCTAAGCAACACATAGAGAGTGTAAGTACCTATGTTTTGTTTGTATACTTCAGGAACTAATTGAAAGTTATAAACATGTCAGCGATCTGAGCAAGTAAATGGAGAAGTTATTATGCAATCAACAATCACTCCACACACATCCCCCCAGTCCACCACTATAACCAAAAGCGAACCAGACCTTCGATTTATAGAAACATCAACAAGTTCACCAATGATAGCTTTGGCACTGGTGGGAAAACATACGCAAGAACACATGTCTGAAATTACAGGTGATATCCAGCAGTACTTTATTCAAAACCCAGGAGAAGAACGAATACAAGCTGATCACAAATGAATGAGACAAGAATCACTTGAAGAACGAAAGAAGTGGAAAGCAAAGAAGAATGCTGCCACAGAGGCATCCACTCAGCATAAATGAGAAGTGGATGCAGAGTGACAAAGATGTCTACATTCACACAAGTGTGAGGAAGATATACTTTCTGGTAAAAGAACTGCAACAGGAAAGCTGACTTCAGTACATTCACAATACCATTACATTGGCTTCATAAACAAGACTCAACTGACCTTATCATCCAGAAATCTATTGTGTTGCAGCCTGAAATAAACCCCACAAAAGATGTAAACATTGCTGAGGTCTCTCGGCCTCATTGATCTTTTAAGGAAGACTTGTGCAATGAGAACAAAGGGTTTGGCCAGCCACGAAAACCTGAGAATGTGTATAAGGAGGCAAAGTATATGAATTGGGCAAATCCTTTGATATTCATTCATATTGCCAAGGCTGGTAGAAAAGCTGGTTATCAAATGAGTCCAGCTGAAATCGTTAAAGAGCTTCAAAAAACCAATATTGCTCTATTTCGTCAACTTAGACCACAAACTCTTGGAAGATGGATAGATAGGATGGGAGAAAGACCTTGATGGAATGATGCTTTTATGAGTCGTGTTGCTGCAGGTAATAAGCCAGGTGGAATGACCACAAGAGTTGGTGTACTTGTACGTGTTCTCATACTTCTATAACTACTTATAAGACTGACATTTATTATACAGATACAATACCCCGAAGCAACACATGAAATTCTTAAATATTTGAGTGGATTATGACAGGCATCCATTCCACTTACGCTGGTGACAATACGAAGTATAATTATTGCACAACTTGAACATCTAGCACCAATGATTTTCAAAACACCATCAAATGACGGTTCACTCTTTGTCTGCTCAGAAAGCTTTGTGTTAAACTTTCTTCATTGAGCTTTAGGTTGGTCTCTTTGACAATCTACACGAGCTGGCAGGAAAATTCCGGAAAATTCAGAAGAAATCTTGTGAAAAGCATTTCTTCGCATTGCTTATACAATCAAGGAGCATGATATCACTTCACCTGCACTTCTTGTGAATGGAGACCAAACACAGGTGATACTCTCTCCAGGGAGTGGGTTAGCATATGCTGAAACAGGTTCAAATCAAGTGGCTACTGTTGGAACTGAAGACAAGCGTGCATTCACTGCCTTTATCAATGTATCAGGTGATGGTTATATTTTACCATTACAAGCTATTTATCAGGGATCAACAAGGCACTCACTTCCTTCTGATGAAGCTAGGAGTATGTACGATGCACAAAGACTCAAATTTCTGTTTGAAACATCAAAAACAGATACCTACTAGTTGACACAAGAAACTATGTGCCATTTTGTTGATGTTACTCTTGCTGAGTACTATGCAGATGTTTGCAGAAGACTTGGATTACACCCAGACCAGAAATTCATTTGGCTGATCAATTGCTGGTCAGTTCACCAGTCAAAAGAATTTCTAGAGTGGATGTGCACACACCACCCTTCAATAATTGTTATATTTATTCCAGCTGGTCTAACTGGTCTCTTTCAGCCTTGTGATGTCAGGATAAATTATATGTTCAAACACATATTAAAGCAAGCTGCTCACCAGGATCTTGTTAACGAGGTCCTGAATCAACTAAAGCTAGGGATTCCAAGTGCCAGTGTAGTGATCAATACACAACTCAGAACATTGCAAGACCGTACTGTTGGTTGGATCGTTTCAGCATATGAAAGGCTTAATAATCCAGAGACTGTTTGAAAGGTATGTCAAATAAATTTCTAGTACTTGATTATCAGCAAAATAACATTAGGAATACAGGCATGGAAGATGTGCCACACTGGCAATTTCAATCTTTCTTGGGAAAGCCTTACCAGTAAAGAAGCCTGAGATGCTCTGTGTAACCTCCACATTGATGATCCTGAGTTCTATGCAGAGCTTAAGCTTTCGAGAACAGCCGAAGAGCCAAGACTCACTGTCAGTGACACAATAATAGTTGATTCAAATGACACCAAGCTCACAGTAAAAAATGGCAATCTTGTTTCCAATGAAACTATTTCTTCAGATTCAGCAGTACCTTTGGAAGCTGTGATAGAACACCACAAGCACATGTACCCAACAGCTAATGATGATGACTCTGATTTTGGTGGACTTCAGCTTGAAACAGATGCTGAGAGCACATTGGTTGAAATGGTAGATGGTGTATTAACAGATGCAACCCCTGAATTGGGGTGCAGACAGAGGAAAAAAATAAAAAATACATTGTACTCTATGAGAACTTGGGAGGGTCATTAGACCACTTCTAGCATATCATACAACTCAAAACTGTTATTAAAATCTTCACAAATTCTGTAAAAAAATATGTTTTTTAGTTTCACTAAACCTTTGTTCGAGACTGTCTGCAATGCATGACAACAGGTTGAAATTGTTCTGTTCACAGACCCTGCATGACGTGTGACCAAACAATTGGTCGAAAGTCTCCAGTAGTGATCATAAGTGATCATTGAATATTGCAAGGATATATTAGTATATTATTAATACTAGTAAATCCACAGCATCATATTTGTCATGTTCTTACTGCGTGTCACATATGTCACGCTTATTCCCACGCATCACATATGTCACACATGTTCCTGCGCATGGGGATTGTCACGTTCTTACGCGCGTCACACCTGTCACACATATTCCCGCACATGAGGATTGTCACATTCTTACGCACGTCACACCGGTCACACATATTCTCGCGCATCATATTTGTCATGTTCTTACCGCGCGTCACATCTGTCACACATATTCCCATGCATCGCTCTTACAATGCGTCACATCTGTCACACTTATTCCCATGCATCGCGATTGTCACGTTCCTCCTGCGTGTCACATCTGTCACACATATTCCCGCGCATCGCATTTGTCACGTTCTTCTCACACGTCACATATGTCACACTTCTCGCACATCGCATTTGTCACGTTCCTCCCGCGTGTCACATATGTCACACATATTCCCGCGCATCGCATTTGTCACGCTCCCCCGCGTGTCACATATGTCACACATATTCCCGCGCTTTACATTTGTCACGCTATTCATGCCCATCACGCTTTTGTCACATTCTACCCACACATCACATATGCCATGCTTTTCACACATGTGACACATTTGTCATGATTGTCACGCTATTCACATGCGTCATGTTTTTGAAGGATGTCACTCGTCACATATGTCACATTCTTCACATGCATCAGGTATGTGATGTCTTTGATATGTGTCACATATCACATTTGTCATACCTTTTGTATCTGAAGAATCAGAGCACCCAGTGGCAGTATTGAAAGGGTCAGTCAATGGAGGTCAATGTGTTCCACACCTTGTGTATGGCCCAAGAATTATAAGGCTGAGGTGTTTCACCTTTTCCATTAACAATTAGTGGCTGACCAGCTGACTGTTGATCACTGACTTAGACTCTTTTGACTGACACAGTCTGACCCAGTCATTGACAATGCTGCACAGTGATACCACAGTTTACTGTTAGTTCATTACTTAGTAATGTAATTTGGCCTTTGATATTAACAGCTTATTTATATTTGAAAATCATGTCTGTCATGTCCTGTTCTTTTCCACTAGGGACAAGAACCTCGGAGTAGATAGTCTAATAGCGGAGTAACTTGTACAATGTTAGTAGGGTGTGTGGAGATGATGAACAAGTACGGGAGTAGTGGAATGTTGGCTTCAACTTGTGTGTTGTGCCCCTTGGACTTCCAGTTCCATATTTAGAACAAAGCAGAGTAAGTGGCAAAATAGTGGAGTTGGCTCAAGGCCCAAGTGGGAGAAGGGTGTAAATGTAGTTGATTTGAAACTGAAGTCTATCTACATTACAGGAGTAGTTTATATAGTAAACTACTTTGTCCAAATGTGTATGGAGTAATGCCCATAGGTATGTGGCATCCTAGGGGTAAAGTAAACTCCATGAAATGTAGACCATGGTAAACTAGTAGTACGCCTCTAGATTATAGTCATAGGAGAAATGGCTGCGGCCAGAGAATGAGGTAGTAATATTAAAGGGAAGGAACAAGTAAACAGTTACAAGTAAACATTAGTAAGGAAGAGTTCAATATATAACAAGTATACATAGTCTGGAGGAAATGTACTAAAAGCGGAGTAAACCTGGAGTTGACTCCAATGGTACAGGGATTGTCACAGATATGACAATGTCAATAGAAGGAAATTCAACAATAGCAGTTGTATGGACCATGTCCTGATACTAGATTGGGCAAGAACATTGTGAAATGCTTGTTGAGTGTCAATTCTAGATGGTGTCTGACTGTTGAAAAGCAAGAAAGCAATGACCACTGGGCAAGAATGAGTAGAGAAATACCAGAGGTGTTTTCAAACTTAAAAATGAATACAAATACTAAAAGAACCATATAACATATGTCAGAAATGTGAACACATATGGCAGTGTAGAAGTGAATTGTGACACAATATTGCTGGGAGTAAAGATAGTTTCCATTATCTCTTTATATCACTAAAACAAAGAAACTGTGAAGTAGTCATGTAGAGTAAACAGATATGTGACTCAATAATGTTTGTTAAAGACATTTCTTTAACCAATGCTTGATGCAAGAATCATAATCATCTAATAACTGAGATGTGTAAGTTTGATGTGGAATCACATATTTCACTAATCTTTCACATTTTTATTCATCTGTGGCTCTATCACTTTTCTTTTCAATAGGAAAATATTCACTGCCATTATATCACATCTTAAGTTCTGATTGAAAAATATCTCATACCATCTAATTTCTAAATTTCTCATACTTTTTCAATGGTACCTACATATACATGCTACATTTTCAATTCTAGTTTCTTATTATTGTTACACTTCTACAATTTTCTAATTGTCATATCCCATGTGATGACCATCAATTCTACAAAAACATATTTGTTTTCTTTGTTTTCTTTGTTTTAATAAATTACTCTGCATTTGGATACTTTGCTTCTGTAACAATTTGAACAATAGAATGGATACATAGGTAACCACACACACATGATCAACTTCTCTCCCTTTAGCTGTTAAGTGTTCAGTACCTCATAATTTCCCTTCTCACTGTGCATTCAGACTCCACAAGTGTGAGCAAATGTAAAAAGAAAAAATAAGTACACATACTTACTCTTGTTATGTCCTGTATCTGATGAATAAAACTTGAGATATTTTACTTGTGATTACAGGTCGAAAAAAGTGATGGAAAACAGAACATTTGCAAAAATCTTGTGTTGCACCTGAAATATGTGACAAGTGTTAAAACATGTGAAACACCTCAAAAACATGACAAGTGTGACATTATCAAGAATGTGACAAAAGCGTGACAAATGTAAAGCGCGGGAATGTGTGTGACACATGTGACGTGTGGGAAGAATGTAACATATATGAAGCACGGGAATATGTGTGACATATGTGATGTGTAAGAAAACATGACAAATGCGATGTGTGGGAATACGTGTGACAGATGTGATGCATAGGAAGAACATGACAAATGTGAAGTGTGGGAAAATGTGTGACAGATGTGACGCACAGGAAGTACGTGACAATCCCCATTGACAGATGTGATGCACATAAGAACATGACAAATGCGATGCATGGGAATAAGTGTGACAGATGTAATGCGCAGGAAGAACATGACAAATGTGAAGCGCAGGAAAATTTGTGATAGATGTGACGTGCGGGAAGAGCGTGACAATCCCCATGCGCGGGAATATGTGTGACAGGTGTGACGCGCGTAAGAACGTGACAATCCCCATGTGCGGGAATATGTGTGACATGTGTGATGCGCGGGAATAAGCGTGACATATGTGACATGCAGTAAGAACATGACAAATATGATGCTGTGGATTTACTAGTATTAATAATATACTAATATACCCTTGCAATATTCAATAATCACTTATGATCACTATTAGATTTAGTAATAGTAGATAAATATGCTTTTCAAATGCTTAATGATCACTTGTGATTACCATACATCTAGTAATAGTAGGTGAATATACTCTTGAAACCCTCAATGATCACTAATGATCACTATATTCAATTAGAAAAATCAATGATTGTTTATGATCACCTAACCATTCATACAATAGCCATATTCAATTAGTACAGATTAATGATTGTTTATGATCACCTAGCCATTCATACAATAGCCATATTCAATTAGTACAGATTAATGATTGTTTATGATCACCTAGCCATTCATACAATAGTCATATTCAATTAGTACAGATTAATGATTGTTTATGATCACCTAGCCATTCATACAATAGCCATATTCAATTAGTACAGATTAATGACTGTTTATGATCACCTAACCATCCATACTAATATTCAATATAACAATAAGAAACTTCCAGTAATGAGTACTTATGAGTACTCATAATAGTAATAGTAGTACACTAATAATGAGAAACATGAAG
Organism: Cyathus striatus; assembly: GCA_025738555.1. Taxonomy (NCBI): domain Eukaryota; kingdom Fungi; phylum Basidiomycota; class Agaricomycetes; order Agaricales; family Nidulariaceae; genus Cyathus; species Cyathus striatus. Next base: position 1,776,879 of record JAOVFP010000011.1, read on the forward strand.
TAATGATTACATATGAGTATGTGTAACAATAGTACACATAATAGTATTATAGGCAATGATTACTTATGAATAATCCTGTTCATGCATATAATAAATACTGCACTCATATAAGCCAGAGGTTTAATGATTACCATTATCATTAAACCTAGACATTTAATGATAATTTTGGCTGACACCACTCCATCTCCTGATCAGGCAAAGATTTGTGATGCATTAAAAACAGGCAGGTTATTATCTAATATACCATTACATTCAGGTATGTATGAATTCTACTCATTCAATGCCTTATTACTCAAATTATATGGAAAGTCAACAATGTTGTGGAACAGATTCAATTTTATGCAATTCCCAATGCTGAACTAACTGAGCTTCTGGATGGCACCTACTCTACATCATTCACTCCATCCAATACATTCTATGCCACAGTAACCATAAATAACCATGAGACTCTTGGAGTGGGAGCATGCAAGACAGCTCATAAAGGTCTATTAACTGTTACTCCATTATTAGAGATTGGTTTAGGGACTACAGTAAACCAAAAGGTTGCTGTGAAGTGTGTATATATTCCAGAAAGGCTGAAAGGAAGGAAGAAAGCTAGTGGCAGCTCTGTACCACAGAAAGTGACATACCAACACTTTGCTTATGACACCAAGCTTGACAAAACTCCTATTGAAGCAAATGTCGTCTACTGGGCTACTTCATTGCTATCATATTCTTATGCCTTCATCACTCAGAGTATTTCCATCAAGGGGAAACCACCATTTAATATTCCAAAAATTCATTTTGTCAATGCAGGATTAGGTATTGCCCAGGAATCTGTAGCCATGAAAGCTGGGGCAAAGGTAGGAACAGCTCATAAAGCATATCTTCTTGAAGAGTTGATAGATAAGAATGATGGAGAATTCATTAAATTCATAAATAATGGATCAGCAGTTCCTCTTCTTGAAGAAGAAGAGCCTCTCTACTATATTGCAGAGTTTCTTTCCTTTACTCAGCATGTACAATATGAGAAAACTGGAGCTTTGGTTTATATCTCTGATTTTCAAGGTGCCATTTTCCCCTTTTATACACAGTTTAAAATTCATGCTAACATATATTTACCTTTCAGGAAATTCCAGCATACTATGTGACCCTCAGATTATGACATTGCTGTAAGTTATTTAAAAATTTCAGCCATACATCTAGTCTGACAGTTTGTATTGATTTCAGATCACTGGATGACAAAGTAGCACTTTTTGGAGATGGAAATATTGGTGATGCCTTTAATCAATTTCCATTTGAACATGTTTGCAACAAATACTGTAAATAGTTTGCACTTCATGATCTACATACCACACTTATTCCTGTTCTTTCATTTGATAATGGGGAACATGAAGATGAGGGTGAGGATGAGAAAGAAGCATAGTGTATTCTTTTGGAGTTTATTTCTTATAAGCTACCTAATGGTGTTTACATATGTTTACCATGCCCCTTTGGCACACTTAGAACTAGTAAATCACACTGCTGTGTGCTTACTACATACTCACTGGTCTCAAATGTACATTCGGAGTAGAGATATACATGTCATTAATATGTTTAGCTATATGATGTAGCTTAGGAATAAATCCAAACAAAGTTATTGACCTGTAAACATTATGTCTGCTTCAAACTACTGATGGTGTTTACATATGTTTATCATGTCCATTTGGCACACTCAGAGCTAGTGAACTGTGCTACCATCACTCCTGTCTGGCGAATTTTTTGCCATTCGCAAAATTCATCCAAATTCGACCTCAATTATTTTAAATATTGACTAAACATTTTGGTTGATGCAATATTATCACTATTGGCTGATGCAAAATCATAGACAAATATTACATTTTGTACATATTTTGTATGAATACAAATGATTCTTATTGTTCTAATTTTAGCTTCATCAAAATAAGTGTCAAATGTAATGTTGTGAACATGTTTTGGCCTCATGCAAAATTTATTGTTTTGCATGACTGCAAAACCTGTGCAAAATGAAATATTTTGCTTTTTCTCTTAAAATAACAGGTTCAACAGTTCTGTTATTTTAAGAGCAAAAGCAAAATGTTTCATTCTGCATGGGTTTTGCAGTCATGCAAAACAATAAATTTTGCGTGAGGTCAAAACATGTTCACAACATTACATTTGACACTTATTTTGATGAAGCTAAAATTAGAACAATAAGAATCATTTGCATTCATACAAAATATGTACAAAATGTAATATTTGTCTACAATTTTGCACTAACCAATAGTGAACATTTTGTGACAGCCAAAATGTTCAGTCAATATTTAAAATAATTGAGGTCGAATTTGGATGAATTTTGCAAATGGCAAAAAATTTGCCAGACAGGAGTGCATGTATGTACCACATAACACTTCAACCAGCAAGTGGCAGGGCCCACTACCTTCCCCTGTTGCTGTTTAATGTATTAGCATTACTTAGTAAATATGCAGTAGTTTTTGTATTTAGTGATATAGATTAGTCATAGTACATACATAGAAAGTGTCACTGGTTGACATGGTCCCAAACACACTGAAACATGTGTGTAGTGCCATACTCTAGGCTCTCACTGGTCTTGCTTCAGCTCACAATAGCAGACATTTGATGTCAACAAATAAGTCTTCTCTATACACTCCACTCTCCACCACCAATATCATTGTCAGATTTTGGTTCTCCTGATAAATGATAGTGTGCTTCTAGGTGATATGATGCTGCACACATGCCCACAGGTGTATGGGTCATGGAGATGTCTGGAGATGGCTAGCAACAGTGTAGGTAAGATCCAAGTGGACTGTGATTTTCACTTGATGCAGCTTGGTTGAATAAGATTAAGAACCCAAACTATTATGATAATGGGGTAATGAGACTATTATTGCCAAGAACAGAATAACATGATAGTGCTTGTTGAAAACACCAGAATTACCAAGTGGGATTCTGGGGAAGGGGTAGAGGTCCTGTCAGCATGGCAGAAGAAACAGATGTACAGGAAAGTGGTAGCTTGCTGAGTGTTTTCTCCAAGTCAGATTCTGTGCTGTTTTTTTTTGCAAATAAAAGGCAGAATACCAATGAGGACCCCTGCCAGGACTTTTGGGCATGACAGATAGTGTCAGAATAGCTGTATATAGATCCTGCTCATGATCATTCTCTGAGTTCTGGTGGTAAAGAGATCCCAATGTGCCCAATAGAATGCTTCATGGATTGTTGACCTGAGGTCACACTTACTCAGCATCAAGCTTTCAAGTGCAGTTGGCACAGTGATGTTCATCCATGCTTTATAATGAGCCAATAATACTAATGAAATCCATAATTCCATTCCCCAACGACTGTCAGAACAAGCAATGGTGTAGAAAGTAGTATGAGCACAAACTGATGATAGGATACATGCACATAAATTGACGTGAATTTCCACATCTGACCATAACTGAGAACACATATACTTGATAATGCTGCCATGTACTATGAAAGAGCCTGTTATTTGCAGTATTACTGGATAACTGGCTGTTGGGATGAGCAGGAAAGAGGTTGATTACAGTGTTGCAAACAAAAACAAACTTTTACCATACAAGACTGGTTTTGATCCGGTGCAATGCTGAGTGATCGACCTGCAAAACATGTTTTTGAAAAGATTACATAAACCCTACTACCTAAAGGTAGTGGGAATAACACTTCAAAAATCATGTCAATTTCAGAACCAAATTTTGCTGATTAGACATCTACATGATAACATTTTAGCTTGTATCCCTAGCATGGCACTTTAATTATTAAACTGCTGTTCTCACTTGTGATATTCTGAAGCACAAGTTTTCATTTAGCCAATTCTGAGTGCACTGAGTGAAACTGAAATCCTGAAACACAAAAATGAGATATCTAACCGAAAAGCTGTGATGCCAAATGTTGGAATCCAAAATAATTTGATGCATTCGAGTGTGGTTGTTAGGCTTTCCATACAAGGCAGCCCAGCTATATCCTTTGTATTTACGAGCCAGTACATGAGTAGTACATGTGTTTGGAATTGGAATGGTGACTGGAAAGTTATTGGAATGAGCGACTTTTGATGGTACTGGAATGTCATTTGTTCGCCATGTGATTCCATATAACTAGATCAAGTACGGAGATGATGGATAAAATATTATAGCTGCTCTATGGGAGGCTAGGTAGTCCCAGCTGTAACTATGTGATTTGACTCTAAGCCTGAAATATTCTCTATATCGGCAGTAACAAAGTCATACATTGGTGGAGGTTCTGTATCTTGAACACATTCACTAAGTAGTGCATGTATCTCATGTCGTAAATGTTTCACTTCCATTTGGAGGTCTACCAAATGACTGGGACCATTGCTACTTGATGCAACACCCATAGCTGTTGAGGTAAAGTGAACAGATCTCCCTACCATGGGAAGATTTTTGTGTGGCAGCAGGGAACTACGGGAAACACCCCCCCTTGACGATTTAACGACTGATGCCATTCTGGAGATCACAGTGGTGTTGTTATAATTTTGTGTTGAAACCTCATCCCTCCTCTTCTGCATTCAATTTCTACAGAAAAATGCCAACCCAAGAAGGGCAAGAAATACTATAACGCCACCAACTATGCCTCTAGCAAGTGCACTCATATTTTTCTGTTTGGCACTGGGTTGTGGTAGTCCCTAGGAAATGCTATGGATAAGAACACTGGGGTCTATCATTAGTACTTTAAATAAGTTTGAATAAGTGGGGAACTGACTTAATTGCTAGCTGAGCAAAAATAGCCCCTTCAGCAGGACTATTCATAATATCAGAACAGTTTGAAGGGACTAATTAAGAATGAACCTTGCAATCCCATTAACTGGACTCCCAGTATTAGGATCATATGTTGTTGGGAAAGGGGTTGTGTCATTAAAAACAGCTCTCTTCCAAACCATCCCCACCAAGGAATCTCTGACTGATGTATTTGATATGGTAGCAGCCATGAACATGGTCCAATCTATTGTAATAGATAAGAGATTATGCTATCGAAAGTGCTTTAGTAACCAACATGATTTTGCCTTTCTGATATCATTTGTATCATATGCAAGGCCAAAATTTTGTGCTATGTATGATTATAGTTGAGTATGCACACATTCAAAGAAATAGAAGGATGTCCTAATTTACCTGTCACTACTTGAGAAGCATAAAATTGTGATTGTTGTGAGTATATTTTCAATGTAGAAGTGGTCAGTATATATAACAGTAAGTTCATTTAACATAAAAAACAGTTCACCTGATCACTGATGAGATTCGAGCCCAAAAGCTTTGCTGCATAAATATTATAAATAGACCCCATGTAGATGAATCTCCATAAACAGAAGTTATATGGCCCCCAGATACAGAAAGGCTTTCCCACTGACTAGTGTAGTTTTGAGCCACACCCTGAAAAAAGCTTAGCAATGTCATAGCAGACAAAATATGTGCAGCTCTGTACTTGGAAGTGTGCCACATTATTTGAATCTCCAATAGAATCACTTATTTTTCTGATTGCATATAGCCCAATAATACCCTTAAGAGCAAGATTGGATAGGTTAGCATTACTTTCTCCATCTGCATTTATACTTGCAATAATTAGCTAATGAAACATGTGATAAGCAACTCATATCACTCACTATCCCACAGGATGAAGAGTATTCATCTCAAGGTAGGCACCCCACCCTTGAAGTAAACTGTACTAGTAATAGAAGCTCAGGATTAGCATTACTGCCATAGTAACCTATACTAAATCTACTTTGTGCTCACATATTGATTAATTAAGGTGGTATCTGCGCTCTTCAAAGAGTAAGCTAATATCATGATTAGCATGTTTCCACAATCTAAAATTGTTCAGTGTTTTCACTCAAGAATGCAAGGATACTATGAATGCTTACTTTCTAGAGCTAGCTGTGTAGTGTCACTTGAATTGCCCAGAACACTAGGATAGGTAGTTCCTATGTATCATTACATAAGTAAGATAATTTTCAATGTACATTGTGCATACCAAGGTCTGGAGCAAGTGGTGTCAGCCAATTTATTCACCATTTGCCCTAGAAATATGAGTGCTAGCAATCATGTTATCCAGGCAAAATTGAGTGCTGTTTTTATAAGGCATATTGAGTGAATGTAATGTAATGGTGATCATTGGCACTCATTTAGTTATTATACTTCATTATTGGGCTGTAATATTATTGAATAAAGGGACACTCAAGTGATCATTTGAAGAATATTAGGTGGTGATCATTGGCACTCATTTTATTATTATATCTGATAACTAGGCTATTGTGTTTGCTGAATATGGGGGCACTCAAAGTGATCATTTGGAGAATATTAGGTGGCAATTATTGACACTCATTTAATTATTATACTTGGTTACCAGGCTATTGTATTAGTTGAATATGGGGGCACTCAAAAGTGATCATTTCAGGAATATTATGAGGCAATCATTGGCACTCATTTATATATTACTTGTGATTACTAGGCTATTATATTACTATAATATGGAGGCACTCAAAAGTGATCATTTGAGAAATATTATGAGGCAATCATTAGCACTCATTTATGCATTACTTGTGATCATTGTGCATACCAAGGTCTGGAGCGAGTGGTGTCAGCCAATTTATTCACCATTTGCCCTAGAAATATGAGTGCTAGCAATCATGTTATCCAGGCAAAATTGAGTGCTGTTTTTATAAGGCATATTGAGTGAATGTAATGTAATGGTGATCATTGGCACTTATTTAGTTATTATACTTCATTATTGGGCTGTAATATTATTGAATAAAGGGGCACTCAAGTGATCATTTGAAGAATATTAGGTGGTAATCATTGGCACTCATTTTATTATTATATCTGATAACTAGGCTATTGTGTTTGCTGAATATGGGGGCACTCAAAAGTGATCATTTGGAGAATATTAGGTGGCAATTATTGACACTCATTTAATTATTATACTTGGTTACCAGGCTATTGTATTAGTTGAATATGGGGGCACTCAAAAGTGATCATTTGAGAAATATTATGAGGCAATCATTAGCACTCATTTATGCATTACTTGTGATTACTAGGCTATTGTATTAGTTGAATATAGGGGCACTCAAAAGTGATCATTTTAAGAATATTGGATAGTGATCATTTGCACTCATTTCAATACTGACTATATTACTTTTAAAATGATGTGGCACACAAATGTATGCTATTTGTGACAATTGTGACGCGTGTCACGCATTTCCCGCGCATTACATTTGTCACGCCTTCACGCATGTCACAATTGTCACATTATTCCCGCACTCCACATATTTCCCACGCATTACTTTTGTCACGCCTTCATGCACATCACAATTGTCGCATCATTCCCGTGCTCCGCATATTTCCCGCACATTACATTTGTTACGCTTTCACATGCGTCACAATTGTCACATTATTCCCGCACCCCACGCATTTCCTGCGCATTACATTTGTCACGCCTTCACACACGTCACAATTGTCACATCATTCCCGCGCTCCGCATATTTCCCACGCAATACATTTGTCACGCATCCATGCGCGTCACAATTGTCACATCATTTCCGCGCATCACAAATTTCCCACACATCACATTTGTCACGCTTTCACATGCGTCACATTTGTCATACATTTCTCATGTATCTGGCGCATTACCTATTTCCCACACTGTAAATATTTCCCATGCTAAGCATATGTTATGTTTCCCATGTGTCACACATTTGTCACGCTTTAACGCGTTTGTCACGCTTTAATGCGTTTGTCACGCTTTAACGCGTTTGTCACGCTTTAATGTGTTTGTCACACTTTAACATATTGTCATGCTTTAATGTATTTGTTATGCTTTAATGTGTTTGTGACACTTTAATGTGTTTGTCATGCTTTAATGTATTTTTGTTATGCTTTGGAAGCACATCATGTCACATTTGTCAAATTTTGTATGAGCATCACACATGTCACATGTGTCACATTTATTAGGAGTGTTATACATTTCAAGCACATCATGCTTGCATATGTGCCATGATTGTGACATGTTAATAGGATTCCAACAGTACTTTACACTCCCCCCCCCTTCACCATGAATTCACATGAACTTCACATGAATATCACCAATTTAGAGTATATTTCTCATGAAATTCACATGAAATTACATGAACTTCATGTGATTTTAAATATTTTCTAAAAAGCATAGGTTCATGAACTTTCATGTATTTTAGGTGAAATTAAAGTGAAAATATAGTGAAATTCACATGAAAAATTGAGTGAAATTCATTCAAAAATATGGAGAAAATGAATTTATTTATTGATCATGTGACTAATTTACATATTACAAAGCAACAATAATATTACATAATATCCCCCAACTTCCTGCCCTTGCACTCAATGTCCCATCCCCTGCTTTCCCACGCCTCTCGCTCCTCCGCTCGCTGTGTGCCTCATCCCGCTCACTATCCCACCCCTCCACTCAATGTGCGCCTCATTCTACTCGCTATTCCTGCCCCTCCACTCACTGCGCACCCCTTCCTACTCACTATCCCCACCCTTCTGCTCGCTGTGCGCCCCATCCCACTCATTATCCCACCCTTCCACTCACTATCCCACCCTCCGCTCCCTATTCCACTCCCTGTGCTCATTGTGTGCTCTAACGTGCTCGCTATCCTGCCCCTCCCACCCCACCATCTCGCCCCTTGCACTCGCTGTGCACCTCCCACTTTCCCGCACTCTTGTTGTTACTGTATTGGTTCTTGATAGAGAAAGAGGAGGAGGGAAGGAGTGAAATAGGGGAGGAATGAGGGTGGAAGGATAAAAGAGTGGAAGGGAGGAAGGAGAGAGGGGGGAGAGGGAGGGGGGAGAGGGAGGGGAGAAGGGAGTGAATGATAGTGATGTGGCAAGAAGCAAGAATCAACAATAGTGCAACGTGTTTTGGTCATGTGATATGTCAATCATGTGACAAAGTATTAGAAAGCGGAGGGTTGATAGGGGTATATAGTGTGGGAAATAGTTTTTCTATACAAGTTCTTATGGTGTAGTGGTTAATTGCTGAACTGTGGGAAAAACTATTAGTTATCACTCAGAGGCTGTTAGTTCAATTCTGACTGGAGTCATTATTTACTATGTACATTTATTTTTATTATTAGTAAGCAATACCATGAAATACAATTGAAGCTCATTACTATTGTATAAGCTCCATGTGAATTTCTGGTGAAATTTATGTGAACTTCACCAAGTGACATGAAAATTTGGTGAAAAATTTCATGTGAAGATCAAGTGAATTATTCACCTGAATTCACATGAATTGGTGAAGTTCATGTGAAATTCATGTGAAATTCAGGTGAAATTATTAGCAGTGTTCTCACTGAAATTCAGCAAAAATAATGCAAAAAAGTTCACCTAAATTTCACATGAACTTCACATGAACTTCACCAATTCATGTGAATTTCATGTGAAATTCATGTGTAAGGGGGGGGAGCGTAAAGAGCTTGATTCCAACAGGTGTGTAATAAAAATATGTCTATACTTTTCACAATTAATGAATCAGAAAACCCTGAGCCCATTTCTTAGTAATGTAATTCAGCCTCTTGCATCAATGACTCTGCATTGATGATTCCGTGATGGCTGTCAGTCAATGATTCTGACCCTTTTGACAGATAGGGTCTGATGCTGTCAATAACAATACTGCACATGACTATGGAGAAATATATGTTAGAGAAGTGAAACACATGTGACAGTGTAGAGGTGTCATGTAATCATATAGAGTAAGCATATATGTGACTCCATAATGTGTGTTGGAGATATAAGAATAATCAATGGTTGATACAAGAATCATGACCATCTAATGACTGAGACTTGTGAATTTGATGTGATGTGGAATCACATAGATTCACCATTCTTTTTATTTGTTATCCATGTGTACTACAGTTCTTTGATAACCTCATTATCTCATATTCAGACAAAACATTTATTATAGTTTATACTTTGTCATTTTATTATATCTCTAGATGTGATTAAAAACATCTCATACTATCCCATTCTCAAATATCTCATGCTCTGTCAATAGTGCTAAGATTCCAATTACATCTTTTATTCTAGTTTCTTATTCCCACCACAATTCCATAACTCTCTGATTGTCATTTTCCATGTTAAGTCTTCCATTTTTACAAGTACATATTGTTTCCTCTGCATTTATAATTTACTCTGTACCATTAGATACTTACTCCACTTCCATGACAATTTGAATAGTTGTAGAAATAGATAAATCTCATCTGATTAAAAAGTGTGATATTTGCTAAAAAGTTGCACTGTGCATGAAAAACATATGATACATCTCAAAAACATGACAAACACATTAAAGCATGACAAATGTGTGACACATGGGAAACATAACATATGCTTAGCATGGGAAATATTTACAGTGCGGGAAATAGGTAATGCGCCAGATACACGAGAAATGTGTGACAAATGTGATGCGCAGGAAATTTGTGATGCGCGGAAATGATGTGACAATTGTGACATGCATGGATGCGTGACAAATGTAATGCGTGGGAAATATGCGGAGCGCGGGAATGATGTGACAATTGTGACGTGTGTGAAGGCGTGACAAATGTAATGCGCGGGAAATGCGTGGGGCGCGGGAATAATGTGACAAATGTAATGTGCGGGAAATATGCGGAGCGCGGGAATGATGTGACAATTGTGACGCGCGTGAAGGCGTGACAAATGTAATGCGTGGGAAATATGTGGAGCGCGGGAATGATGTGACAATTGTGACGCGCGTGAAGGCGTGACAAATGTAATGCGCGGGAAATGCGTGACACGCGTCACAATTGTCACAAATAGCATACATTTGTGTGCCACATCATTTTAAAAGTAATATAGTCAGTATTGAAATGAGTGCAAATGATCACTATCCAATATTCTTAAAATGATCACTTTTGAGTGCCCCTATATTCAACTAATACAATAGCCTAGTAATCACAAGTAATGCATAAATGAGTGCTAATGATTGCCTCATAATATTTCTCAAATGATCACTTTTGAGTGCCCCCATATTCAACTAATACAATAGCCTGGTAACCAAGTATAATAATTAAATGAGTGTCAATAATTGCCACCTAATATTCTCCAAATGATCACTTTTGAGTGCCCCCATATTCAGCAAACACAATAGCCTAGTTATCAGATATAATAATAAAATGAGTGCCAATGATTACCACCTAATATTCTTCAAATGATCACTTGAGTGCCCCTTTATTCAATAATATTACAGCCCAATAATGAAGTATAATAACTAAATAAGTGCCAATGATCACCATTACATTATATTCACTCAATATGCCTTATAAAAACAGCACTCAATTTTGCCTGAATAATATGATTGCTAGCACTCATATTTCTAGGGCAAATGGTGAATAAATTGGCTGACACTTATGGTTATAGCTTGCAATGATATGCAAGACTCACTTCAATTTTCTTAATCCTATGCCCCTTCGCCCTCCTCGCATTGTTTCCCTTTCTGCGATGATGAACACCCATCAGTTTTGCTGCCCTCCAACGTCTGTTCCACCTCACCATCACCCAGTTGCCGACTTAACATGATTTTCTGTCCAAAGAAATCAAGGAACTGAAAAAAAGTCATGCACCTTATAAAACGCAGCCTGCTTCTTATAGCTGATGAAGGTAGGTTCTATTGCCATATAACAATAACCTATGTACATTATTTCGAGAACACCATCGGAAATAACAAAAACTTACCTTAGTATATATCTCTGAATGCTTGGTATAGTTCAGGAAAGGAGCAGGATGATGGGGATGACTCAAGAAGTGTTTGAAAGCTTATTTTGAATGGATACCTGCCACTACCCTGCCTACACTCCAAATCGGCGACAATACTCAGCCTACTTCTCCCCACTGTGACTAACCAACAGCCAATGATAGCAACAATGTTCTATTGACAACAACATTCAAGCTACGATACCACAATGACTAACAACAACCAACGACAACACTTGAGTGATGATGACGACGATGTCTAAGCATTGATAATGACCACATTCAATGTTGATGTCGAATTCAGGGCAAGTAGAGGGGAAAGTAGAGGGAGCAAGTATAAGCACTGGTATGTCTCCCCCCCCCCACCTACCCATATCATACTTTCTCACCTCTCCTTTATAACCTACTACTTTCCTACTCCTCCCCTTTGTCTCCCCTCCCTGTGTCATGATGACTTCGAGAATGAAGAGCAGTACAACAGTTTTCATTATTGTAAGCTTTCTTTCTCCTTCCTCCTTCAAAACTGGTGACAACTCTCAGTCTTCCTCTCCCCACAGCACTCAAGCAATGACGATCACCCCTCTCCCCTCTTCCCTTTCATTCTCCTCCCTGTCCACCTCCCCCACTATGCTACCTCTCTACCTACTATGCCCAGATATAGACAATGACAACAACAATCTATATGACATAGACTGGGGAGGGAGACAGGGTGGGGAATAGGGCAGAGAAAGAGCAGGGAGCATGGCCGGAATGAAGGGACAATGATGAAGTGATTGAGAGCATGGCAACACTCAATTCAACAATGGTGAATGCACTTGAGCGACAATGATGACTTGGGGAGGAGGGACTCATTACGGATGAACAGCAATGGTATGTTTTGTCCTTGTCGCCCATCCCACCTTCCCATTTTTTCTACTACTCCCCTCCCTTACCCTGCGATCTCACCTTTCATTCTTTACCCTCGCTTCCTCTCATCCTATTCTGAACTCAAAGACTCCCACTTCCAGTCTTCGAGCTACACAACAGGCACCCAAACCCCCAATGAAAAGTACAGCAGCTTCCTCGCTCCCTCAGAAACTGCCATCCTCCCCTCAACAACACCCATACCCTTCTCCTCTCCCCAATCACAACCACCCTGCCAGTGGAGATCAGTTTGGTCCTTTGTGTAAGTTTGTCCCCCTCTCTTTTGTATGCTTGCCTGACTGGTGTACAGGGGTGAGTTGAACAATGTGTACATGTCGTGCATGCGATAGGTGCGCTTCACCAACAACTAGTGGAAAGTTACTGTTACGATGCCGGGGTATTGGCAGTATGAGAGAGTTTGGTGTATGTTTTTTCCTACTCTATTCCCTTGCTTGTGTGCTGAAGGCCCAGGAGTCGAATTTGGACCCAGGATGCGAAGCAATGATCTACACTATGGATGGTATCCCACTCCAAGGTTTATCTTCCCCTCCCCTCTCCCCTCCCTCCTACACAATCATAACCAATCTAATGCAGTGCACAGGGCTCACACATGGCTACGGTGGTAATCGCAGAGCCAAATACATCATCCTCCCAACGCACTTGCACAGGACTGCTAATACTTCAAATAGATGAATAGATACTTCATACTTCACCCTTGCATCTGTAGACCTCATCATACCCAACATAGACACATGGGTCTTCTATGGGATTTCCAGATATTAACAGAGTCTGTGGATACACTCCCAGAAAACACACTGTATGTCCCCTCCCTTCCCTATCAACAAAGCTCTAACAATCCATCTTCTAGGGACTGGGCAGTATGTTGTTCTTCCTTCCTTTCTTTTCTACTTCCTGACTCTGGTTGTTACATCATATTCCCTATTCCATTTCCTTTATTCATTCATCCCCAACCTCCATCTTTCTTCCTCCTTCCTACATATCATGAACGTGCTGATGCATATGTGTAAATAGCTGCCACATCGACATGTCATGGTTATGGCTATACAGCATGACGCAGCAGAAAGTTGTACATTCCTGGGTGACACAGGTGGATCTTATGGAACAGTACCCCAAGCATCAGTTCACGTGTAGTTCCGCACAGCAGTTTAAATAGCTTGAGGAAGTAAGTTTTACTTCTAGTTACCTTCCTCCATTTTCCTCCTTCCTCTCACCTCCCTCTTCCCTGCCTTCCACTTCCCCTTTTCACTCTACCGACCCCTCTTCGAACGAGCCAAGGCCAAAATCCTCTGCATCACCACTGTGTAGACAACTTAATTTCTCCCTCCTTTCCTCTCCCCCACCCTCCCCATCTCTCCCAATATGCTATTGATTCACTATGCCAACACTATGCCCAGATGTAGACTACTACGACATTCAAACAATGACATGATAACTGAGCAGGGATCAGAGTGGGGAGCATGGCAGGATGGAGCGGGCTGTGAGTGGCTGTGAGAGGCCTGTGAGTGGCCTGTGAGTGGCCCTATGAGTGGGCAATCAATATTTCCAATTGTCATATTTACAATCTGTGCATGAATCGGGGCGGGTGACATATTCTTGTTTACATTCTAAATCGGTATAAGGATATGATAAAAGATCCAATTCGAGATCTGTTTCCAGGGCAAACTCAGAATATGTGATAAGATAGGGACATGAGACACGCTTAGAATCAGTATTTGGATAGGATTAAGGGACAAATGTGTGCCCCAATTCAGAGTATGTTCATACATTGGTATGGTAACCAATTTTTGTATGATATTCTACACATGTCTTATTGTTATATTCACAATAATGCTCATGGATTTGATACGCGCCTGATTCATAATTATTTTCTAAATATGAACATGAATTGGTCAAATGACATATTTTTGTACATATTCTAATTGTTAACTACATCGGGTTGTACCATATTTACCCTGATCCGATTTGGTCCTGTCTGAGGTGTAAATAGGGGAATTCAAAGTTGGCTGTTTTGTCGTGTTGCGACCGGTCGCTACGGACAAATCGCTACAGCCTTGCTGAAAACCGTGATCAGAAATTCAAACGGAGAATTTCGCTATACACATTCACTATGTTTTATTCTTTCCTACCTCTATATCTCATTAAAAATTTGGAGGTTGTATAGATATTATTATGTTTAGACAATATATCTAGTAAAATGTATATTTTCATAAGGTGAAAGGATGTGGTCTCTGACAGCACTATCTCAATGTTATAAACTCCGAACTGATCGCCGATTGTTCTCCTTAGTAACGATACAGGAATCACTGTAGCGTATCGTGTTACGCCAACTTTGAATTCCCCTAATGTCTCGAAGGAACTGCCCAGTCTTCTTTAAATCGGATCCGTAACTGGGGTGACTGAGTCGATGGACCACCCATACTATGGCTTTCTGGACCAGTTGGGACTGGGAAATCTACTATCTCGCAAACCATGGCTGAAGAATGGGCTAGCCAAGAGAGGCCAATTGCCACATTTTTCTTCTCCCTGCAGATCAACTCATACCCCACTAAATATCAATGGTCATGGCTTCGCGCCATCTTAGCTAGTACGAGGGACCCAAAATACCAAGAGACGGGAGAGCAGATACCCCTCATTCTTACTCTTGCATATCAAATAGCAAGCTGGCTACCGGATGTCCAAGATCTCATTATTTCTGCCACAAAGCGCAAACCATCCCTCCTTAGTGCGGTGATGGAGACGCAGTTCAGAGAATTTATTTCGAAGCCTCTACGCGATGTAGAGAGTTCGGTAATTGTACTCATTGATGCACTTGATGAGTGCAAGAACCCTCAAGTCCAAATAGATTTCTTGAAGATTGTTACCTCTTGCAGTACTCTTTTGGGGAATCCTAACGTCAAGTTTTTTATAGCTAGTCGTCCAAAATACGAGATTAGCAAAGCGATGGAGGAGATATCTAGGAATGATCAAGAAGCCGATGTTTTGGAGAAAATCAGTCTTCAAAGGACGCCAGAAATAGACTTCGACATTGCGAGATTCTTGGTGATGAATCTCCATAGAATTCAAGAGGAAGAATCGACTTTTGTCTATGACATTAATATTATTTCCAAGCTTGTTCTTCGCTCATCAGGGCAATTTATCTTTGCATCTACCATAGTAAAATATATAACAGATCTTGATTATAACCCTATGGAACGGCTTAACTATGTCATGGGCGTTTCTCCAGCGCACTCCAACGACTCCGAGTCCTATGGTCTGTTTCAAAATCTTGATGCACTTTACTTCAATGTTTTGATGAACAGAAGAAGAAATCCGCGCACTTTAGTTCACATGTTAGGATATATACTGGCGACAGATGGAAATCTTACCCTTGCTCAGCTGGACAAGTCATGTTCTCTTAAGAATGGCGACAGTCGTGCAGAACATCACTCACTCCGCTCACTTTTGAGCATGCCGAACAATGCATCCGAGTCACTTGGTGGGAAGACACGCATTCAGATCATGCACATATCTTTTAAAGAATTTTTGACTGATCCGACAAGATCTAAACAATGCTATGTCGACGTATCGAAGATATACTCGGAAATTTTCTGTGCAAGGCTAGCAAATTTTATAACTCGCCTTAACCAACAGTCGATGGCATTCTCAGAAGAGGAAGCCCACTCTATTATTTCTGAGATGGTGAAAGGAGATCACGATGAACTTTCAGTGATAACAATAACTGAATCGATGTCACTGCATTTCTTGATTCTTTGCACCCCGCTACACATGAACCTCATAGTATTTCTGAAAGCTGTGTGCCTGTTCAGGATAGAGGTCTTCAAGATGCACTTTTGCTGGCATCACTTCAAACCCTTCGTTTTCAGTCGGTACTTCCTGGCCGTGTCATTACAGTCAGTTGGGATACCATTGCTTGTTGATCTACTAGCACCTGGACCAGTCACTCATCCGAAAGATGTGTCATTTTTTATATTCATTGCAGCTCCTGGTATGATTATATGGCTATTTGCACATTTTCGTTTATGGGAGAAAATAAAAATGTTGGCTATTTTGTTTTGGATATTATTGGTTATAATAGCCTCAACCCCGAGTTTACATCTTGATTTGTGTCTTCGCATGGCTACCTTGCCACACTATTTTGTAGTATTCAAAAGTTGAATATCATTGTTTGCAGACACACTGTGGATTAGACCAATTACGAAACTTGTTGTTGACCATTTCGTCGAAGGAAAGTCTCCGCTTGATGTACTACAACACACAAAGTAGCACAATTGTAATGCATGATCACAAATATACGGCGGATGTATCAAATATATGGAGTTACCCGAGTGCGAGGGGACTAAGGCACAGTAGATTCACACAATTTAGGAGTGTGGAGAGAGGGGATAGATTCACTAGTAAATATTGTACTTACTACATTTATAATAATGCTTTGATAATACCTAACTCTAAGGAGCTTTTGGTACACCTTTGTGTTCTCTCTGTTTCTTCTGGTAACTTATTTAATAGACAGTTAAATGGTGAGTGTAGGTGTAGAGGGAATAGGTGCGCTAATGCCTAAACAAAGAAATTAGTAAGCGAGTTGGTGAACATCCGTTCGACCTTGAGGTGTTCTAAGGCGTCGAGATGGGAGGGTAAATTCAACTGGATTGGGAGGGAGTAGTTACATGATATTTAAAGAAAACTAAAATAAAGAGAGTACTTAACAAGGAATAGTTGAATAAAGCGGAAATTAATAGTGTTGAGATTGTAGATTGTTGAAAGAAAAAGGAAAAGTTTGAAACATAAAGCATACCAATGAATTGAAAGAAAATTTATAAAATAGAAACTTGAGGAGAGGGACGACACGGACACTGGTAAGGTGAACTGCGGTATTTAGTGGAGCTTGGTAGTGCGCAGTACGATGATCTTGAGTAATTGCGGCATCCGAGCTATGCAAGAGAGTGTCGGCATTGGAGGGAAATGAGGGAGAGCGCGAGAGTGCGCGCGCGTGAACGCGCACAAACGCGTCGACGCACGCATCAGCTGATTACGTAATGAGATCGGTAAAATATCGAATTTTGTAGTGCAGGCGAAACGCCTGCTCTACAGTAGGATAGCCCAAGGATAAGTAGTATGCTACTTACCAGTGTAAGAAGTTGGTAAGAAGTCACGCAGTCGTCACAGTCACATTATCACATGACAGTGACACCAACGCGATCTCGTCACAGACGGAGCCCTCCGGAGTCGAACTTGATCAAGCAACCATCACCACCACCTCCCACAATTCCATTCATTCTTGCCATTCCTTATATTTTTGCTGAGTTCTTTGAGATAAGCTTACATTTTTGCACAAAAACCGGTGAAGGACTGTAATTCCTTGTTTCTAGCTCATACTCCTTGAAATGGGTCTCAGCCAGCCGAAAAGTTCACTGCACTTCGCAATATGAGTCAGTTCAATTGCAATTAATGTCCGCAGCTAATTTTTTATTACACGCACAGTACTTCGATATGGAAAGCCGGACAACCACGCTCAACTACGTCAAAGTATTTGAGCTCCGACTTTCGGCACTAGGGCTTGCCGCTCGTTCTCGGCTCGAGTTTTCGGTTTAGTGTTCGCATAATTAATGTCGGCTCTCAGCTTCAGGTTCAAGATCTACATCTCTAGCATAATTCAAGAACATATAGTTGCATTTACAATCATCGAAGTACATTACAAAATAGATAATAGGGAGGTATAGTTGACACTTGATTAATTGATTCCTTGTTGATTCCTTTTCTCAACTTTTTGAGATTGGCTAACCATTTTAAAATTACTCAACATTTAATAATATGTAAGCCTGTATGTTTTCTTATCTTAATGGGGTATATACTACATGAAATCACTCAAACAGAGGATAATGTAGAAGTAGAAAGCATGGTGAGACCAAAACAAGGAGATTAATTAGAGAGCTGGTAAATATCTGTTCGATCTGGGCCCTGGGGTGTCCTAAAGTGTCAAGGAAGTGATTAGCAGTGAAAGCGCGGTTGGAGGGAATGCAATGATGAAGAACAACTGTCCTAGCAGAGCAGGGCTGGAAATAACGCTGAGGAGAAAGGGTAAATTGCACGCAGTAGCATGCGGAAAATGAATGCGCGCTTGGAGAATTGAACTTGAGACCAGCTGAATAGTCAAGCGAGTTATATTTAGCTTGCTTTAATAGACCCGTTGTTATTATTAGATTTCAGAATGCGAGGGACTTTCATGCGCAGACCGGCGCGTCCTTCACAACGAAGCGGAAGTTAATAATGTTAGGATTATAGATCTTGTGAGAGAACGAGATAACAGAGTGCATGTCAAATTGAAGAATATAATGTGGGGCAGGAGTGACCTAGTGATGCCGCCGCTCCGCTTTGCTCTGCTTTGCTCAGCTTTTTTGGCTCGGAAGCGCCTATTAGCTCAGCTCAATAAGCGGAGCAATTTCGGTCGCCTCGCTCAGGGTAGCTATAGTGTGTTAGCAGCTAAGCTGCCGCTCAGCTGCCAGCTTGGAATGTTCTGACTATATTTAGATTTAATATTGTTGACTACAGCCGCTATCATTCGAGAACATTGAGTACAAAAAGATAGTGAAGATGACTATTAAAGTAGTAGTATTTCATTGTCCTCCTTTATATCCTGATCATTGTTGGATGCCTCAAGTTTCATCAGCTCGTCATCAGTACCCATTCCAATAGAGAAATCAAGTGATTCTCCACCTGCACGAAGGCTAAATTTAATCATTTGAAGTGCTTCCATTAGCTCGGGTGTGATTCGATTCCGTCTTGCTGTTGTCGTTTCCTTTCCTGAGGAGAACACGCGCTCACAAGGTACTGAAGACGCTTGAATAGGCAAAACGTCCAAAGCCGCGGCAAAAAATGTGGGGTAGCGCAATTGGTTCTCCTGATTGACAATTAATAAGAAATTGTGTCTACAGTAAACAGATTAATAAACTACCTGCCAGTAACTGATGTCAGTTGTTCCTGTTTCTCTGTCGAGGAGGTATGCATTAATCTCCTCCTCAAGTGAAGGGCATGCTTGTGATGCTGCATTGGAACTCGACTTCAGACGAAGAATCGTGCTAGCCCATGTACTACCCCGTAATAGAGTTGGTCCAGAGGGTGGTAATACTCGTTGCTGAATGGGACTGTCACGATGACGGAGAGGAGGAGTCTCCTCATCACGTTGATTCTTCAGTGCATTATAGTATGGTTTCAACTATGTATATAATTAGATAGTTGAAGCCATTTATTTAAACTGAGACGCTAAAACTCACTTCCTGAATAAGTATAGCTTTTGCCCATGGCACCTTTTCAGGTGCATTCTCATAGAACCAGTTCATTTTCATTTCCGGATTTAGAACTAATGAAGTTACCGTTAGCAAGGCTTCCAAAAATTAAAGTGGCGTACTTACTCAGAGAAAGGACATATGCCGGAACAAGTTCAATGCGCTCAAAATAGCTACTTAGCTTATCCAGTCCAGCTTGAATGATTTGCGATGTATCAGGACCATCATGAGCATGTTCCTTCCATATAACTTCCATATTTTTAAATGCGGGAATTACATTGCAAAGTGTGGGTGTCTTTTCGGCAGAAAGCTTTTGCTGAAAAGCATGGGGTACCTAAATATCCCTGTAATTTGAATAAAAGCATATAATAGAGCGTAGTTTACTTACTAATAATATGTCTTGGAAAATCCCCAATGCTTTCCACTCGCTATCAGTCAATATGTGCTGTTTAAGGGCCGCATTGAAGTCAGGCAGCGAAACAAACTTTGTAATAGCCTACGTTAGCTGTTAGATAAACGTGCTCAAGTTAATTGTGATAAGTAAACCCACCTGACGAAGCATTATAGCTCGTTCAATCATTAACAAAGTTGAAGACCATCGTGTGTCAACATCTTGCAATAACTGTAAGTTAGCACGGCCATCATTATTACAATATACTGACTGGCATATCTCGGAGAAACACTGGCGACGAATAGGTGAAGAGCGAATCTAGTAATATAATTAAAAACATCTTGAACATTGATCAAGATTCACTACACACCTTGTTAATAAGTATTCGTACCTTAGCAACTGGATCTCCTGTTAGTTGCTCTATGCATGTCATATTTTCGATATCCATATGCTCCAGTTCTTCCAATGACACAAACAACAAATTTGATATTGCTGCCATGACTGCTTTGCATGCTAAATTAACTATATGAGGGAAACAACTAAATGAACACATCAAAATTAAGTAAAGAATGCCAAAAGCTGACTCCTACCGTATTCTTTGTTCTATGTGTTTGAATATAATACCTTCATTGAGTAGCTCCTCTTCAAGCTTTCGCAAAAATGTATCATTGTTTGACGCATTATCGAGGGTTACCCATCCAAGCTATAAGAGTAATATAAGTGCATATCTTTTAATAAATTATCAAAATACACGCCTTTGATCTGATTCCGACACGGTCAAGTATATAAAGAAAAGTACGACAGATTGTTTGGCCATCATGATGACCTGGAATGCGATGAAATCCAATCAGCTCAGATCTAAGAGATAAAGTATACTGAGGTCCACGTAATGTCTGTACTATTTTTGTTGCAACCCAATGGACAGTAACAGCCATAAATGGTGTAAGATTGGGGTCGGTCCACAGGTCAGTAGTTGTAGACAGCTTTCCCAGTGCTTTCTGGAAGATAATATGTTATAATGAACAGTGTAAACGCAAAAAGAAACATACACCTAGCTCATCTTGTAAATTATCGAGATGCTGGTCCCACATCTCCAAGATACAGTCACGGATAGTAGTCCGATGTGGAATATCACTATCCTGGAGGTCAACACGGAGCATCAGAAAAACTGCTCGCAATTTTGGATGCTCAATGACATTTATAGACTGGAAATAATACAAGTGAATACGGTTATGCAATATGAACAGTGTATAAATACCTGATCATCTTGGATGATCCACTCAGTAATAGCATCAACAAACCCCTCCAGAGAGTACCTATGACGTGGGATGGGGCTATCTTCTCTATCCATGTCATTGAAGACCTGTCCTTGCTTTCGCTTGTATTCACGGAGAGTACTCTGTGCGATTTTTGCTCTAATCTTGATATTTAAGTCTTCGCATGCACGGATCCAAGCAACTCCATGTACATCGCAAAGATGCTTTCGAAGAACAGTTGTTCCTGTCTTCCGACCATACCGAGTCACTTTCTTTTCCTGTCTGATTACAGATTCAATTTAGGTGAAAAAACGAAAATAAAAATTGAATAGACATACCGGCAAAGGGTGCAACAGTTGTAGGTATCTATTTCCTCGAAAAATTCCCATACATCCTTCGCTCGATTGCCAGATTTATTCCCACTTGGGCTATGAGGAGAATTCGGAATCGTGTTGCAATTACGACCTCCACTGTGCTGTGATTCTACAGGTTCTGCTTGAAGTGGGGTTTCCTCAGTGCTTGAAGTATAATGAGGCGAAGGAAACGACTCCACCGATCCAGGGACAGTATGTGCAGTGGGTCGATTGCGAGGTGGTGTGCAAGGATCGGTTGCCCGCTGGGTCAAAGTAATAAATGGATCACCAATTTCGAGTACTTCACACAAGATATTTCGGGTGATAGCAGCTAAAATAATTTATATTAGATGATAGTACACTATAAAAATAGTTAATATACTTACTCTGTAGACTAGGAACCATTAAAGATCCTTCCATGCGAGTTTGCTCAGTGACGAGTCCCATGCCATTGCTGTCTGGAATCGAAATCCTGTTGCGTTGCTGGGTCTCAACGGCTTCAGGTGCTATTAATGCAAGCCAAGAGAATAAGTACGAAATCATTACAATAAAATCAGCGTAGTTACTAACCATTCACGGGAGGGACAGTATTAGCTGCACTGTTAGCAAGAGCATGAGTGCGTCGAGTTTTAGGTGCCATATTGAATGTTGATGGTATAGGACACTTGATAAGTCAAACTCTTATACCTTTGCAGAGCGTTTGTTGCACTTCTAAACTCGGAAAAAGATATTCTTGGTGTCCAACGTGTTGTACTGTGGCCTTGAAATTTAGTCAGAAGCAAGTCAGACGATGCACTCTTGAGGCCATTGCAGAGTTATCAAGTAGCATGTTTCTCATACTTCATCAACAACTGAATTGTAATAATAACCTCTGTAACAAACGAGGCTCGATCTTCAGCTAACATTTCCGTATGCTATGGTGAACGGTCCACGGAGCCTACCCCACGTTTGCACCCACACCAACAGGCCCCAATGACCAAGGATTCACAAGTCCACAGTACAACTCACCCATCCAACAACACCCGGGCTGTGTGCATTTTCATTGAACTGTTACACTGGATATTTGCAAGGTGACATAGAAACTAATACTATACGAAAGCACAGAGACAACAAAGAGACAACATGTACGGAGGAAGCGATAATGGGCGAAGGTCCGAAGTATGCTGAACGCTGAGGAAACGAGTAGGTAATCGAATGACTGTTTCCAAATTGGGTATGAAGCGGTAGCTAAGCGGGCTCTCAGCTGACCAAGAGCTGGCTTTAAGCTGAGCCGGTGAGATCTAAGCTGGCTTTTGTGGGTACTCGCTCAGCTCAGCTCATTATCGGCTCAGTTGTCCGGCTCAGCAGCTTTTGAGCTGAGCGGCGGCAACACTAGGCAGGAGTCCTGGGGTGGCACGGGGCGACCTTTCATAAAAGTTGTTTTGCGGCATTCAGTGAGGAATATCTTTCTTCTTTCTTGTAGTAAATCCTTCATCTTTCAGCTAGTTAATTAAAGTGCTATGGCGGTGATTATTTGGTTGTTTTAAAACTAGATTTTAGATTCTAGTTTTTATTCTTATATTTTCCCCTATTCGACTGAAGAGGATCTCCATGTCCTTAGCTTTGTAATATTAGTACTCTCGCTACTCCAGTATTTATAATATGTTCATTTTTATTTGATTTAACATAGAATATCACTACTTTCGGTATTGATTCAATTTCTGGGCCCTTTATAGCTGTCGGTAAGTTCATATATTATATATACTTATGCAATCCTGAATCAAAGCACTGCATGGAATAAGCGTTGGCATTATCCACCTCTTTGAAGGGTCTGAAATGGAGTGCCTCACTTTGCTATATTCACAATTAATCTGTTATGCAATGTTAATCACTTACAACTATCATTCATTGCAGACCAACAAAACCAATGATATATGTGGGATCTATCTCCCTTTAGACAGCCTACATATGTGGCCAGTGCAAGAAAGCTAAATAAGACAATTAGTTCTATGTGTCTCTCGCCATCCCTCTCACATGTTCGTTCATCACATTAAGCCAATAATAACTTACTCCTGAAATTTAAGTTTACTAGTCAAGTTTTATTTTCATTGAACAAATATTAAAACATATGACTTAGCGTGCTTAAGAAAATCACCATACAGTATGCCAAATATGTGGAAACTTTATGAGGAGAAGAAAATGACACAAGACATGCTTTCACAAAATATGCCCAAGTACATTTCCTCAATGTCTGCATACAGGAACTTATTTTAAGACTGTCCTTTCCAGACCGATAGCAGCATTAACAGATATAGACAGGGGCCTGAAATGAGATTGAAACTGTTGAGACGAATTGTGGGGGCTTAAAACGATGTTGGAGCTACGGAGACACAGATTAGGAGCATGAGATGAGATCAGAACTGTTGAGACGAAGTGTGGAGGTCGGAAACAACATTGGAGCTATTGAGACAAGGTAAGAACCATTGAGATGAAGGGTGGGGGGTGGAAACATTAATAATTGTGTGTCTTCTCGTGTGAATATACATATAAGTATGTATGGATTATGCCTATTGTCATACTCGCACTCACGAAAGCATGCCCTATGTATTCACATTGTAAAAAGTGATACCTATCATTATATTAACTTGTGCGTGAGCTTTAATACAGGTACAAGTGTGTATACAGTAGTATATAGTAAAATATTTAGAGTTAATGCGTAAAACTATAATCTATGTATGTGCACAGGTAAATTCCCACTACCTTTTAAGGTAGTTGGGTATTAGGGACCTTTGGGCCACCGGATATGGTAATTTGAGGATCTTGGATAAGATCTCAACCTGATTGGCTGGAGCTACTGCTGCCGATCTAGATCCTGGTCACTCTAGCGTAAAATGTAAATTGTCCATTCCAGTGTCTATTTATCGAACATAAAATGTGTGTGCTGCATTATGTATTTATTTTAGATTCTATCACACTTTGAATCAGAATTTTTGAGGTTCTCTTCAATGTGCTATGAATATTTTATTCTGAAGTCTCCTGACGATTTTGGTAACCGGAACCTGGTCAGCGCATGTATAACCCTGACAGGGTCTCGACTAGTATTAATTACTAAGCTTTGACTAAGCTTAGAACTCATTGATGTCGCTAACGAGTATGTTGTTTTCAGTCTTATTGCCATTGTATAATGTTTCTATTGAAGCTACAGCTTTCGTGTGGACTTGCTACAATATTAAGACATAGATACATCTTATTTAAGTTGAATTATTGGCTTCATTTAGTCTGTAACTTAAAATTCTCATCAAATAGACCATAAAGAATGACATAAGCCATGCATATCATGTCTATGCATACCACTGCAAATAAAATCGCAAAAAATCGGATCTATGATGTTCTGTAATGGTTTATGCATATATATCCACTTCCAAAAGTCTAGGTCTCTTCAGGCATGCTGTTCAAGTGGCGTATTGATTTTCATATATATGCTCTAAATTGTTATTCTGCTACTACTATACTAAAAACTAGCATTACAACCTAAGATATATAGCAATTATTACATTAGAAGATGCTCCATTGAATAAAGGGTGCTCGAAAATAACTACACAACATTATGTTGTACAAGAATGGGGATGGAAAATGCAGAGAAACCGCCTTTGAGAAAGCGTGTGAGAATCTGCATGCTAAATTTAGCCAACTTTGATCGGAATCACATACTCATTGCAACATTTCTCAGTAACCAGACATGCTCTCACCACAAAATTGAGCATTATGTTACTATAATAGCTAACTACAAATATGTGTAAAAAAACTGGGCAGTAAGTGATCGTGAAAGCGACAAGATGAAGATTGACCAGGTTCTGGGTATGACCAGGTTCCGGGTAGCCGGCAGTATTCCTGTGACGAATATGAGGCATGTGATGTGACACATGTTACTTACGTGTTACGGGCTGTTACGGGCTGATGCGGATGAAGCTCTTTACACCACAGACTATGAAAGATCCCTCAACGTCAACCCCACTCTGCCTGCTATGAACTAATAAGTGTTTTCATCACCATCCACAATTGTCTCAGACATCACCTACCCGGACATGGCTTGGGAAGATTGAAGACACTACTACTTAGCTCTGGTCTACATCTTGTCTAATGTTATTCGTTCGTTTCTGAATATTGAATACTCATCTATGACCTTCGCAAGCGAGGCAGGTGATGGAAAATGCCCCCCAACCACCTACGCTGATTCCGCGTGGAAGTGTCTATGCTAGTCTACATACAGAATACACCTCGCTCTAGTGGCATGGTCCATTCTTAGAGCCTTTCGATAACGAAATCCCCCCACCATGGATCCCTACCCGATTGCATGATATTGTTCATAGTACTTGAAGTCCAAAATGCCGACTTCAGTCAATAGTATGGAATATCTTTTTCCTCCCACAAACGAGTTTGAACATTTGAACAGCGACTGGGTTTGCACAACGGCAGGCTAATATAGAGAATTTGGACATGAAGGAATCTCTGTGAATCCCATCTAGGGTTGAATGCACCCACATTGCCTGCGCTTGCAGAATCTTCTATTCATGTCATTATCACCGAAGGATGTAGACTCTTTCTTAACAACCAATGGTTCATCCTCAGCTACCTGCTCATTATTGGTCTCTGCTTAGTTGGTGACAATGGTACGAGATTCATTCCGTGTAGGGAAAGAACGGTGTCATCCACACCTCCTCCTCCTCCTCCTCCTCCTCCTTCCTCCTCTCCCAGCGTATCAATAATGATGCCTCATTCCATTGGCAAACATGATGTCGATACCTTCAGCCTGTCTTTTCTCCAAACTATCACCACCTCCCTTCTCCTTTTTCCCGTTTCCCCCGTGTCCACCACCTCCTCACCCCACTACTAACCTTTCACGTCAACTTGTATCGTGCACAATATTCCTTCCTCCCTCCTTTTCCCCTATTTCACGCCGACGACCTTGTCCTCCCTTCCCCTACGTCACAATGATGGCACGTCCTCCGCTATCAAGCACGCTGTGTACACCACTTCATCCACCCTCTTCCTCCTCTCTCCCTCCTACCTTCGTCACCATAATTACTCATCATGACTACACATGATAATGATCTCGACACCACATCTTCCAGCTTCTTCCTCCCCCCTCCCTCCTCCCTTCATCACAGCACCGACGACACCTAACCCATTGGCAATAACGGTGTCGAAAATTTCTCATCCAGCCTCTTCCTCCTCCCTCCTCCATCGCCGTATCCTAATATGCACAGTTTAGCGTTGTGGAATATTGATGAGTCCCATCCACAGGCTACAGAACAGTGTTGAGCCTTAAAGTTCTCATCTGTGGCATAGAATAGTATTGACTTGAACAAGTAGAGGTTGAATATCATACTAACAGTAGTTATCCCGGAGGCATGTAGCGTTTCTATCATACTGGTTAAGCCAAGCTAGGGAAAACAGTCGACCAAAAAGGATAACGAGACAGCAGGCTGAGCGTAGAAAACCTCTACTATTTACTTACATACGATACGATACAACACATATGAAAATGTATTTTACTAGTAACGCGGTTTCAGGTATTATCCATCAACGTTCAACTCTTACACCTCCATCAATTTTAATGAGTTGCACCGTTCATGAATATTTAGATAATTGGAATAGGTGGTAGTGGGCTTTGCCGCTTGCCGGCCCTATTTCTTTATCTGAAGAACGTACTTGTACACAAATAAGTCAACTGAGTCATGACTCACGGCTGAGTGGAATGAGCTCGATTGTATTGCTATGAATATAATATTTATATTCACGCTCACACATAGTTGAGCAAGAACTTTCCACATCAATATTGTATTTACATTTGAGTGTGAAAATGAATCTGTACATCTTAATTTTATATACATATCTAGAGAAAATAATGTGAGATTAGATTTTGCATTGTAAGATCTATAGATCAGATAATATGTGGGTTTATGAATTATTGGTTAGTAATTAATTTTAATATGCGAACGAAGAACCGAGAAGTCAAACCGAATATAAGCGGCAAGCTGCAGAGCCGAAGGTCGGAGCTCAAATACTTTGACATAGTCGAGCGTGGTTGTCCGGCTTTCCATACTTCGAATCCCTCCTAACTACCAATCCGAGCTCTCCAAGTTTGGATCGACGAAGGGTGACTTTCAAGGTGCTTAAGAAGGCTTATGCATTGTGATGCGTCCTTCCCTCGTTCTTCCACCGGACGCTCATGATCCGGCTGCTCAATGTGTCAGCGATCTGCGCGACAGACTGCACTACTGCGCCAGTTAGCTCGCAGAATCCCAGGACGGCATAGCCTACCTTGAGAACAAGAAGGCCGAGGCGTAGAAGAAGAATGTGGTTGATACCGAGGGGGCGCTTGATACACGTACGTGTTCCCTTTCGATTTTATTTTGGTTTTTGACATAGGCTGGTGGTGGGTTTAGATAAAGAGATGCAGATAAGAGAACAGGAGACGGTGGATGCTGAGGCTGCTGCTTTGGAGACTTGGTACGTGCTTCGGGTTTTGTTGGGTCTTTGGTTGATCTTGGATTCAGATTACGGCTTTGACGAGTGCGAAGGAGACGTACATCTGCATTTCGGGGGGTACTCTATAACCAGACGCTTCTTCGTTTCAGCGTTGAATAATTGTTCTTGATAAGTATCGCAGGCTGCGATAGTGCTGCACACGGTGGAAATCGGGAGGTAGAAGCTGCAGTTGGAAGATGCTTAGGAGAAGGCGGGCAAACGTTCGAAAGGAATACGTCATTCTTTCACCCCCACGGCTGTGGTTTGAGGTTGACGTACTGTGTGAGCTGAAAGAGTAGAAGCAACGTGTGGCTGAGAAGGAGGAAGAGTTGAAGTGGGGGAGGTTTGTACTTTACCGACGTTATACGATTTTCTTGGTCAAAGCTCAACTAGCCAACGCCGACCAGCCGTAAGTCATCCACCTTCACGGCTTCGCTGCTTTTACTGACGTGTACCCAGTTTCGCAGTAATCGCAGTGATCTACAAGAAATCGAAGGAGGATAACTCGTTTCTGACACTTTGCATGGCTATGGTGTTGGGGAAAGCGGAGACGTTCGAGGTGGATCTGGCGAAAGCGAAGATTGAAGTATGCTGAGAGTATGGATCTCTAGACGAACCCGGAAACGAGCACCCTGCATGCCAAGTAACGCATAACCAAGCCATCTTTGATTTCGAGAAGGGACTTGCGGCTCAGTAGGTAGAGAAATGTATTGCCGTTAAGCATGTGGAGGTTACTGAGCTTGAGAGACAGATGCTCAAGGTGCAGTCGGAGAAATCGGTGGGGGCGGGTGGTGTGAAGGCGTTGGAGAAGTTAAGGAGTATGAGGGTGGAGCTTTGCGAGATAGGAGGTGAAGAAAGAGAAGGGGAAGGCTAAAAGGCGGGTGGAAGTGACTAAGAAGTAGCTCCAGGCCTCTATCAAAGAGGTGGAGGAGGTGAAGAAACAGGCCGGGGAGACCAGGAGGCAGCTTATAGGGGTCCGGACTCAAGCAGAGGTGGCCACGAAACAACTCTATTGACGAGGGTGTTGTATCGACTTTGCAGGTGAAGATCGATGAGGTCGGGGAGACGCTGAACTACAAGAAACTGGAGACCCTTCGGTTGCACTATGAGCAGGGTCAGTTGGTAAGCAAGGATTGCTGGTTGTGTCAACGTTGCTAGTGATATGCTTTAGACAGACAGGAATGACATCGTTAGCAACCTTGTCAAACTGACGCAGTCGATGCTTCTCATCCACAGCGTGACAATATGATCAATGCTCTACAGAAGATCTCCAGCTTAAATTGCAGAATTCACCAGCATGGTTGACTAGGCGGAAATGGACGAGCCACTACCTTAAACTGCGCTTGAGACGCTGTGCCAGCAATCTTGTGATCTTCCACTTGCACCTTCCAAGAAGCCTGCTGTGACCTTCACTGAGCGATGAGCTATCTGTTCTCGAGACAGAGGATGGGGATGACATGCAGGTCTCGCAGCTGTCGCGGGCCGTGGCTCTCCACTGAGAAAGTGCGTAAGCGGGCTCGACCGTCATCTCCTGTTCCCGTACCGGAGGAAGAACTGGCGAGGTCTAGGCGGCGTGTGGTATACCTTTTGAATCTTTCTTTTGTTAGGTGGCTGAATGAAAGTACCGATGTAGTATCGAGCTGGGTCTATGCTTACCAGAGCTATGTCTGTGGAATCTCGAACATAGATGCAGAAGGTGTGCTTTGTTCTTTATATTGTTTGTTGCATTTCATGATCATGATTTGCTTGTTCAGCCCGTTGATGTAACTGCGATGATCTCTGCATAGTTACGATTCTTGTTCTTTTGTCTTTCAGGTGAGATTTCTCGAGTTCCTGAATTAGGGCGCCTCTTTGTGCTCTGCTCGTGTATAGTACTTTGTTCAGTACTACCAGCACTTTATTTGACATTTTTATACTTGTCATGTTGGTACTATTTACTAGATTAGAGGACGATGACAATGCGGCTTCACTATTTGGGACTGTGTCAGCCTGTCTGCAAAGTCTCAAGCAATTGGAGGTAAGTATATACTTGTTTTATGTTTTTTCCGTCATTCGTTTTTTCTTTGGGACAAGTACTTCATCGTATCCATGGAGTCTGGACAACCCAATGATGCCGCATGGTGCCTATCCAAGCGATAATCGATCAATCAGGTGACCCAGCTATGCTTATCACATTGTGTGTCCACATCCCCCACATATACTTAAGTACTTGCTTCCGTTGGCCCTGGACCCATACCATCACCTCCTCCCCTTCAACCCACTGCAACCGTTTGCTGCTATCACTTGTCTTGTCATAATCTCTTCGCAATGCCGCGTATTCGCACTGTGAAGAAGACTCATACTGACAGGCGTGATCAGTATCATCACTACATTCCCCAATTCATGTTACGACGGTTCAAAGTCGTTGAGCAATACACACAAACGTGAGCGCCCACCTTCATAGGCTTTACGTAGTAGCTAACGCACGACTAGAGAGAAAGAACAACAGATATGCAAAAACACTGCGTACTGGAACGAATCGAGCTACTACGCAGTCGATATCACCATCTTGTTGTATTACGTAGCTGCTCGTACCCTGCTAGCTCGTCCAATTCGCGAAGTTTATGGAAGAAGAAATTTGTACAGGGATGTCAGTGTCAAGAACTTTAATCATATCGAACAGAAGTTTGCGATCATAGAGGGAGACGCTTCCGTCGTTTTGAAGGATCTACATGCTGCTACACGCGCTACTAGTGCTGAAAAATTCTTCCGCACTACTCGGTGGAGTCTTGGAATTTTGCGCAAATTCCTTTTCCTTATGAATTATAGAGCAGCTTACCGCTCTACTACTTACTGGAAAGACGATAATCCACCTCTCAAGGACTGGATTATGAAGACAAGACAAGACAATGGATTGAGAGATGAAAAAGATTTATGGATGAATGCGCTACAATACTATCTCGTAACCCCACATCAACGAATGGTCTCAGAAGGAGAGGCCATTGTGAGGCGTCTCGGGGGTCGTAGTATGGCCGAACAAATGGTAAGTTCAAGAGTCCATCCAAACATTAACTGGTATGCACTGGAGTATGAAGCTGTCGCCAACAAATACTTCATGGGAATATGGGAAGCTCATCCTACTTCCGAGTTCGTCCTCGGTAGCAATTGCTTCGGGATATGGGAGGGATTAACGAAGAATAGTGACCAAATCCATCTCATTTACGTGATCAGCCCTCGACTTGCGGTGATTTTACGCAACGAAAACTTTGTCAGGATCCCGCCAGGAACTATTTTCTCCGAGAAAAATGGTCAACTTATTCATATTCCCATGGATCCCCCAGTTGTGTGCCACAAAGAACTTAAATGCCACACTAATGATCCAAGCTATGAAGAAGAATTACGGAAGTACCGATGGTCTGATGCTGCTCAGATGGACTTGTACAGTTTCAATATGACAATGCTTACGAAACAGCAGACGCATGCCGTGAATAACGCCGTTCTTCACAATGTTAAAGACGACGGATCTGTGACCTTCAAATCACGAAGCTGCATGCTTGAGACACTGGAAACATATTTTAAATATGATAAGCGTTTTTCATGCGGAGCAACATGTGCAATGCTCTGTATGAGAAGTTATCTGCAACTGCTCTGGACTACAGAAAAATTGAAGATATAAGTGAAGAAACAAATGAAGAAAATAACGAAAACAAAAATAAAGACAAATATGAAAGAAATATGGAACGCAAAATTAAACGCGAACTTAAACGCAAGCTGAAAGCTGAAAAGGTAGCTGAAAGAGCTGAAAAGGAAGCGAGAGAAAGAGAAGCTCAAAAAGCTGAAAACGAAGCTGAAAATGAGGCCGAAAAGATATGCAAAAGTAAAGATAAGAAAGAAGGGCTTGCTGAAAACCAGGTTTTCAATTCAACAATAAAGGCGATTTTGACCGGTGCAATGACTTTTTCCTCCGACTACGCTCGTGCCTATTACGTCTTCGGCAAGGCTTGCGATTCATCTTTGAATAATCCTGTATCAACGAGGATTCGTAACGTCACCAAGATGTGCATAACGAGATATCGCAAGACTTTATGCATTCCCGTTGTGACTTTTCGAAGTTATCCTACTGCTCAACTTCAGGAAATGCTTCCACCGAAAGAAGCCTTCGTCGTTATGGAGTTCATTCAACAGGCACAAATGGACTGCGCCTGTAGAAGTACGAAATCCTATACTCCTCTGAAGTCATTGATTTTGGATGCATGTGGAATCGGGTTGTTGGAGTGGTTGGCAAAAAATAGACATGATGTTTTGCAAATCTGTGATTTAAATACTTTCACAGGAATGACTGTACTTCATAATTAGTGTATTATTATATTCTACGGATATATTATGGTCCACTGTCAGTCACGTCGCTGCAGGAGCCTAGGATGGCATGCAAACAATCCAAACCAGGGACGAAGTCTGAATACGCTCCACCGTGACTGCTACTTGTCGAGGTCCCAGCTGCGTAAAATTCAGCTATCGACCCTCTGGCCCTTCTAGAATGCTGAGGTTGCAGTAGAGCTATCAACAGGCTATTATACCGGCCGCTCTCCGAATCATCGTAATCAGATTTATAGTATTCTTGCAGCGTATCGAGCATACATCTTCTTGACGAGAAAGTAACTGATCCGCTGTTGTCAACGTTGTGAAGAACAACATCATTGACAGCTTGCGTTTGAGCCTTCGTCATTTTCGTAACGTTGAAGATGAATATATCGTTCTGAGCAATATCGGACGCTCGATACTTCAACAGCTCGTCATCCAGTTCATGACCGCAAGCAGTAGTTATAAAGTTTGCATAGTGCACTGTACGAGACTTCATTGGGATGTAGATGAGTTTGCCGTTGATCAAAGGGAAGTCACATTCGGGGTCAGCGGAGCGAAAGAATACGCTGCGCAAAATTACGACCAACCGAGGACTGAGGATGTAGATACGATGAATTTGACCGCCATCTGTTGACAGTCCTTCCCAAAGATCGAAAGAGTTATTCCCAATAATGAATTCGGCACCATCTGCAGCCTCCCAGATCCCCATGAAATACGCATTGGAGATTGCTTCGTACTCAAGGGCGTACCAGTTAATGGAAGGATCGACCCTAGTATTTTTTATTATGGCCACGCACTCTCTCCCACCTAGTTGTTTCACAATTGCTTCTCCTTCTGCGATTATAACATGATGCGGATGATCGAGATGATATTGGATCGCATCCTTCCATACCTCTATGTCATCTTTGAGTCCTTTGTCTTCTTTCTTCTTCTTTATCCAGTCCCTGAGAGGTGGATGATCTTCTTTCCAATAAGTAATAGAGCGATGGCTGGCCCTGAGTTGCATAAGGTACAAGAATCTACGAAAATTCCCTAAGTCTCTCCGAGTTATACTGACAGCAGTACTAGTGGTAGACCTGGCGACAGCAACATGCAGATTATTCACTATACCAGCAGCACGGGCTTCGAGACGGGACAATTTTTGCTCAATATGATTGAAGTTCTCCATGTTTCTAACGTCTCTATAAAGGTTCGTCTCTCCGTAGACCTTCTTTGGCGATCGAGGTTCAAGAACTCCCCTGGATACATCGTAGACGACGAGGGTCCTTTTACTGACAGGAAGATCCTCCTTGTACTGCCGCTGTCGATTTTTATTTCTAGTCCAGCATCCACTAAGTTCCACCAAGTTTATGAGATGCAGGACTTACGGTTGCGGTCGGATGATAGGCTCAACGGCTTGAAAACGTCGTAATATGAACTTCGGTATATAATGCTGGTATTGATCACGAGCATGAAAAGTACGATGCTTAGCTGAATTATTCATTGTGGCGACGACTGGATGAGTACTACTTGGTATTTGGTGACGGTGACAGCAAGAGGTGGGAGACGAAGCGGAGAAGTGTTCTGTTCACAAGAGCTCAGCTGAGCCCACCTATGGGAACGTGACCAGGTCATCAGATTGTAGACACATAGATGATGTCACTTAGACCGGTGACCGGTCGGTTACGTGACAAGCACGTGATATGAACGATTGTATCGTGTCGATATACCGACCGGTCCAACTCGTCAACTTTTGGCAGGCAGTCCCTTACGTCCCAAAAACCTTCCTTTTTGGGATCCGCGGGTGCTCTCCCTCCTTCACCCCTCCTCTATCCCCTCCTCCCTTCTCCCCCCTTCTCCAGATCCTTCTCTACAACCAACACTCCGTATTTTCGAAATAACGAAAGATTAATATTCCACCTCGATATGGCTCCCAAATAGCCTTTTATGAGCAGCAACTGGCCTCAATCACGTAACCTCACTGCACCATCCAAACACCATCGCAGCACCAGAATAGTGCGAGACAATACAAGTCCGTTGGGGGCAAATATTATTGGTTTTACTGCTCTATGGAAGTTTGGGAGGACTGTGTAGAGTACAGGGAAGTGGGGAAGGAGATGCTGGAGTGCAGCTCTGTTGCATTAGGGGGTTATGAGACTTGGTTTGTCACTTTCAATCTGTCTGTGTTAGAGTTGGATTGCACTATGAGATATTGTAGACTTGTCATTTAGTACAATGATATTGTTTCTATTGTGATACTCTTGTTGTCCATGAAGCTTGAAGGATGTCAGTCACTCAACACTGCTGAAAAATATCAATTCATTTTCGCATTTTTGGACCACTTATGTATCTTTAATCTCAATACTCTTTTGTATTACATAGAAATACATATCATACAATCTTATAAGAGTGGTAATTGAAGGAGGCAGCAATAAATACGAAGGGCAGCTGCTGTCTAAACCAGTCTAAACCTTGAGGGGGGATGTGAGACGAACAACGCGCGAGAGTATCCGCGGATCCCAAAAAGGAAGGTTTTTGGGACGTAAGGGACTGCCTGCCAAAAGTTGACGAGTTGGACCGGTCGGTATATCGACACGATACAATCGTTCATATCACGTGTTTGTCACGTAACCGACCGGTCACCGGTCTAGATGTCACTGATTCGGTCAGGGTCTCTTTGTGCAGTCTAGACTCTAGTCGCAGAGCGAACGAACTTGGCTTGAGGGAAGTTTGTCTCTGGCTGACTATGAACACTTGATGAACGCCTTGAGGCAACTTTGAGCTGCCAGCGTTGTGTCTGGTCTGCACGTCCGCCGTCATCCATTCTCCGCTGATGGCCGACGCTTATCGCTAGAGTCGTGAGTACATGAGTCCTGAGCGTAACCTTAACTGCAATGGTTAGGTAACCATGTAGTATATATACTTAAACTTCGTGCGTACACGGTGAGTTACGTGTCATTGATTGCAAGTCCACATTCGAACCAGCACTGAACACTGAGCGTCAATGGACAGGACCATATACCCTTTCCACTCTCATAATGCCTTCTAAATCACCTGCTACCCAAGGTCAATATCATCATTATATTCCTCAGTTTATCTTGCGACAGTTTCAAGTCGATGCTGGGAAAAAATTGTGAGTTGTAGCCTGTAGTAATAGCTTGCTTAATCATTCCTTGCCGATACATCGATTACTGGCAACTGATGCTTTTTCCTCTTTACAGAACTAAAAAGGAACGACAGAGAGCTTATAGGAAAGCAAAGAAGAATCCATCCCTTAGCACGGAGAACGTGTTATTCTACGATTTGGATACAGGCATCCTCGACACTCGCCCCATTCAGAAGGCCTATGGTGAAAAGAATCTATACAAAGACTTTAGAAACACAGATAACTTTAACCATGTTGAAGAAAAGTTAGGTCGCCTCGAGAATGAGGCTGCTAAACTCATCGACAAGATGAAAGCTTCCATTTCCAGCGGTACGGATGTCCATATGACAAGGAAAGAGCTGGGCGAATTCCGCAAATTTCTTTTCCTTCTGCATTACCGCCTCGACTATAAATCGAAAAAGGAAGATAACCCCGATAATGCACCTGTTAGGGACTGGTATAAGAAGAGGAAACAAGATAAAGGCTTAAAAGATGATAACGATTTGTTTATTGATGGCATGGCTTATTTCCTGCAACATCCTCACCATGTCCTTGTTGCGGAAGGCGAAGCGATCGAGAGGCGTCTCGGTGGGCCGAAGGAAGTTGAGAGGATGAAGATGACTAGAGTTGATCCTAATATTGACTATTATGCACTGCAGTACGAACTCGGCGCCAATACACGTTTCATGGGTATATGGGAAGCTGCAGATGATGCAGAGTTTGTCCTTGGAAGTAATTCATTCGGGCTGTTAGAAGGGTTGACAATGGGCGGTGCTTACATTCATCGCATCTTCACCCTCAGCCCTCGAATGGTGGTAGTTTTGCGAAGCGTATCACTCATCTCGAATGATTCGCCGTTATCCTCGTTCGCTAACAGCAATCTTCTCAGTGTTCCAATGAAGCCCCCGGTTTCTCGTTACACTCACTTCAGAAAGGACGATTTTTACAGTATAGGAGCAGCCGATTACAAAGCAGCGCTAGAGCAATATCGAGCGTCTGAGGCTGCTCAGAAAGATATGTACACTTTCAAAGTGACGAAACTCACCAAGGCTCAAACGCAGGCTGTGAATAACGTCGTTTTGCTTTGCGTACATGTTGGCGAGGAGGGGGGGTCTGTGACCTTTTCTTCGAAGAGCTGCATGCTCGATACATTGCGAGCATTCAATAGGTCTGATCGATGGTATTATGAGGAGGCCAGACGTAGATACAGTGCGCTTTTGAAGGCCTTGTCTCCTCCATCCTCCAATATTGGCGTCGACATTGAGAATCGTCCTATGACCACACAGCCGTGGTCGCCCTTCTCCACTTCGAGTCGCACTACACCATACCATTCAGTGACAGACTCCGATAGTGACCAAGAGAGCCCTGTTTGGAGAACGTCTCGCGCTGCATCATTCCCTTCGGCGACAGATTCCGTCGACACTGATAATCGTACTATGAACACACAGACGTGGCCGCCCTTCTCCACTTCGAGTCGAACTGCACCATATCATTCAGTGACAGACTCCGATGGTGAACAAGGGGGCCCTGTTTGGGGAAGGCCTCGCACTGTATCATTCCCTTCGGCGACAGATTCCGATAGCGACCACGAAATGCCTATATCAGAAAAGAATGGCGTACAAGTAATAAAGGATGCCGGGAATGTTGCGCAAAATACGATCCACAGAGATTCTGCCAGGGGGTCACTTACAGACTTGGTAGTAGCCATTTTGACCTTGATTATATGTTACTATTTTCGTTACTTGTTCTTTTAGATTTTAGCTTACGTAAATTCAACATAGATAAGTAATGCGCTCATGGACAACAATAGGACCCCTGAAAGCGCCTATAAAGGTCGGATACCAGTCCGCGTAAATTTTGGCACTTTTGGACCTATGTCGGAGGAAAATCCGCGTATGGCTAGCCTTTGGGAGGAGGTACGATACCTGTCCGCGTATGGTGCGAGGGGGTGGGATCAGGGTGGGATATCACCGGAACCGCCGCGATTCCGGGCATGTCACACCAAAATTCAAAGTACAGCATCCCTATTTATGTCAGGAAGGATACAGAGTTCTGCGCAAAAAGAGCGCAGGGCAACAATTTTCATTAAATTGTTGCATATTTAAATATTTTAGTCTCTTTGTTAGCTTATTGTAGTCAATGTACCGTATCAGCGTGACAGCCATTTAACCCAAATCTCAAAACGTTCGACATTCAAATTTTGTTGTACTTAATCGCTTGCCAAAATTATGTGTGATGTGAATATCTGTTCAAGTTCATCGTTCACAGTTCCTTGTAACGCATGACCAAATAATTGGTCGTAGACTCATATAGATAGAGTATAAACAAGTTGATTGCAACAGAAGAAAAGAAATTGCTTCCAACTACTTTTTAGATATAAAAAAATGGAGAAAATTAGCAGACGTGCACCTTGTGTGCGCTCGTTGTTATCGACAACGACCAACAATGACCGTCAACGGTCACACTTTCAGAATACACCAGCACTGTTCAACGTACGCTTCCGCTCGTTCTCTGTCTATAATCTCATAGATACTGATATTGGTATAGGTTAACCGGATGTCCACAATATAACATGATAGCACCTGTTCTGCGATGCGACAAGCCTACTTTTGGCCTGCTTTCATGAGTTAATTTGCAGTTGGTAATCTTCAAGCTGATAAATTCAATCATCGTGTATTTGCTTCCACTTACACTGAAAGTGCTGCTAAAGTTTCTGCTGTTAGGGATTCGTTGGGGGTTCGATTACGAATTTTTAACATAAGCGCCTGCGGCAGATTTTGACGCTTACAAAGCGCTTATTAAGGTCAGAGGACAAAATCCGCGTGTAACTCTGCAATTTTGGAGGTACCCTCCCACAATCCGCGTATGAAAGGCAATATGCTGCCAAAACCTGTCCGCGTATCAAATCTCGAGTCCGTCCTCCGACCTCTAAGAGCGCTTTCAGGGGTCCTACAACAATGAATGAAGGAGTTGATTGTTATCATGTGAAGTTTGAAGCGTGTGAACCGGCCGATTTGACTAACATGTGCAAAGAAAGCCACGTTTTTACCTATCCCCACACGGTCAGGCGGCTCCCGCCTTGCTACCGCCCATTCCCGCCCCCTCCCGCCATGTTGAAATCCAAAGCGATAACTCTTCGCCTTTCGCTTTGTTGCGTATTTTGACAAGAAAAGTGAGACTATAAAAGTCTATTTCGTGTTTAAACCCTGTACCAGCCAATTTACTGAACTGTGCAACTACAGGCTAAGAGTGCAAGCGCTGCAAAACCGACGACCGTTACAGATAGAAAGGTTGACGACATAACTTATAATGGAGATGTTCCCACGCATAAAAGCCTCGAGGCTGGAGCAGCATGACATCGTTGATTGTGATCGTGCTATTGGCCCATTCTAGCTTCAACGAATCCCTCCTTCCTGGGCGATTCTACCATTGTTTTGTTCGCTGTTCCGCGCAGCGACAATAGGATTGGCCTTTAATAGAAAAAACACGACCACGTGAGATGCCACTCAGTGTTCATTAAAATGCGCGTCAGAGGTTGAACCTCCCTCTTCACACCCCAACATACCTTGCATCGAGTCTTTCAGTTCAGGGTTTTTCTTACTACTTTATCTTTCTTCGCCTTTTCCTACAATTAGTATTATGAACTCTTTCCTGATCCATTACAATCTTCTCGGCGACTTGAACATCTTTAAGAAAGAGACACTGACGACCCCCAATGGATTCAGTGCCAAGGAACCTGTACGTTAGCTCTCTCATATTCCTTATCTTCATGTGCTTAATATTATGAAGCACGTCTTTTATCTTCCTCTACCTGAGTTGATCACTTCTCTGTTCTCGATTGGCACGAAAAGCGATACATCTTCGCTCCTCGCAGACCTCAACGTTGGCTCAGAAGTGTTCGGCCAGCCCCAAAGGACTTTAACCACGCCTGAGCCGATTCGTAGGCCATCCACCACAGACATCACTGTCCAAGGTGTTCCCACCCCCACTGAATATACTCAGTGGCCTCCAAAAAGCACAAGTAGGGCGCTAGAAAATGGCCCTATACTCCATGCCCCCGCTCCCAGATATCCGAACCTTCCTCCAATTCTCATAGATATGTCGGAGGATTTGGTATTGGAAGACGCGGACACTGTGAGCAAGTCACGGTCTGACGATTCAGAACTTTCGACTCTTTTTTCCGCCATCGATGCCCCGATAGTAAACCGCCCTCCCCTCGATCTCCTGGCTGGTCCTCTGAAGGCATTTGTGAAACCTGGTCTCAATCAAATGATCATGAGCATCTGGGCCGATGAACAGGAGGAGAGATTGATTGGTCGCCATCTGGGGATGAATTTTAAAGACCTCATTTCAGATGAGGAAGAGGAAGAGGAAGAACGACGGCTCTTCCAAGATATCTTTCGAGTGGTCGGTAGCACGTGGGCCGACGAAGAGGAGGCGGTACAACAATTTTGTACTTCTCGGGAGACGAATAGTGGAGACTATATTGATGCAGAAGATGAGGAGGAAGCAAGACTGCTCTTTCACGATATTAATAGGGCCCTAGGCTGCGCGTGGGCGGATGGGGAGGAAGAGTTGCAGCAATTTGTGCACACTCGGGAGATGACTTTTGGAGACGATGCTGTCATCTCATACGATGTCGAGGACAATATGTCTGTCCCTCGTTATCTGAAGTCGTCGGATGCGCCACCGGGGCTTACACATCCACTCGCCCATCTGTACGGGGTGGATCGCATCCCCATTTCCATCGCAAAGATGTCCCAGGGCAACGTTCCTGTAAGGGCGCTATCGCCCCTTGAGGATCTGGGCTTCATCTCGTCCGTGCACCCGAGCACGAAGGTGCACTCGTTGACGCGCGGACAGTGGTACTTTCCTGCCTGCATGTAGTACTGTAGGTAGTTACATGATGCAGTTGTAATTTTACCCTCGCGATGTGGTGCTGTGGAATTTCATTTTGTAATTATAATAAAAAACTTTCACTTTTTCTGGTTGCATTAGAAGTTGATCTAATTGATTTAGGGATTGCAAATATTTCGAGTTTGAAATGTTCGCTATGATTACAATAGTGCTAGTTCAAGTGAATCAGTGAGACCAGAAGTTCAGGATTCGCTAAGATCGATCTGTGCATCGTTAGTGTATCGATATCCGGATACTCCTCGAAAAGAATCTATAAACTTGATATTACTAGTAAGCCAAAGCTAAACCTTGTAAACCTTAATTTGGACAAGAATAGTGTTCAAGAGAAAAGTACCAATGACAGGAATAGCACGCAAAAGGCAGATCCATCACCTCAGACAAGGGTGGATCGGATCGCTGTAAATATGGTACAACCCGATTTACTTAGCAATTCCCACTACCTTTTAAGGTAGTTGGGTATTAGGGATGTTTGAACCACCGGATATGGTAATTTGAGGATCTTGGATAAGATCTCGACCTGATTGGCTGGAGTAGGTTTTGAATTCCTGTGATGCTTGTGACCATGTACTTCCTGGTTGCTTCCTGGTACAATCATCTTCACCAGTGGAGTGACTTTGACATTGATCTCGTCCTTGTTGACACATTCTTGTCGACAACAAGCTTGACTCCACTTTCACATCGACAACATGTAGGTAATGGGTTACAACATTTCCCAAACATTTCCTCCACCTGATGAATACTTCCTGATCTGATATAGAAGCAGAACTAAACTAGCTGGTAGAGCTGACCTCAAGCGGATGCAAGAGACAGTCTCATCGCTCAAGTCAACACTCAACACCAATCTACCACCCGGTGTTCAGGTGGATATGGGATATGTTGATAAGTACAGTTGCTATACTGTTTCTGGTCACGGACTAACTAATCTAACATTAAATTTTACTGATTGTGCCTCATTTCGACACCCCAAGAAGCAGCTCAATCGCAATATGCGTCGACGTACATTATCGCATGTTCCAGTTCAGTGTGTTGCTATTCGCCCACCTGCATCGTGACGACGTTGGCGCCATACCTCACTTCAACACCTCGACAGGCAGCTCAATCCCAACATATATCTACATGCGTTATTGCATGTTCCACTGTTCTAGTATACAATGGCTGGCATTCGCTCAACTCATCCCTCCTCCCAGTTGCGTCGTCACGACGACATCGCCACTCACCCTCCCCACCACCTCGTCCCTCCTCCCCTCTGCTAGTGTGTCCCAACAACGATGGCACCACACAATGGCGTGATATTTTAAAATCAATTTTAACAGCTTCCATCGTCATCAGCATCAGTATGGTATTCGAACACTATATTACCATAAGTAGATGTTGACACATCTTATCATCCGGGGGTACATAGTTCATGTGCAGGATCTGAGGCTGTCCGAGTGCATGTGCTAATTATTGATTATTACCACCTTGTGATAAATAGCCTGTTGCCTGATACCTTTGTAGCACCCCAGCAGTTCTAGAAGCTGATAAAATATTACACATTGACAAGGCGTTATTAACCAAGATTACCAATGATTGTCAGTGGGTGGTAAATTATGATGTTCGTACGTTTATTTCCACTCAGAAACTGTTTTCTATGTCACTGAATTACATGATTTGCTTTCCCCGATGTTACCCACGCTAGCGAAAGTACATACTTCTATATATATTGATAATATTCTCCATTTGGCCGTGGTGTACAATGTACATTTATAAAGAGTCTGTAGAGTCTGTAGTCGATTGTTATATCTCGATAGTGGATCTGTGCCATATGCGGAAGCGAATTGTTCCGGGTCAGGGTTGCGCCGCGCCAGCTCAGAAGCCGCCAGCGATGAGTCCGTAGTCCCCTGTTACATCTGAGATCGGATCTTACGATGGCGCTAACCGTAAGTAGTAATACACGTGACTTGGTTCGCAAGTCAGTTCGTGCGGTAAGGTGGCGCTTTGACAGCGCTTATACGGCCTTTCTGTATCACTTACTACATAGTATCTCGGCGTAACATGTAGAAGCTATAATATATACATATAATCTTATTGTACTTCCGACAAGTGTGTTTTACCATTGTATTTATCCGTTGAACACCCCAGAATTTATTTTGACATACATATTGCATGCGTAAGGTAACATGTATAGTAATTATGTGATATCTTAACTAAGTTGCAGCAAAACTTACAATCGTATGCAGGCGGTATATATTTCCTCGATACGATGCAAGATAGTTATTGAGCCAGCGATTCCGACAACATTCGCTTAAGCAACTCAAGTCACGCAAGCAGCGCGCTGCAACGACGACATGTATTTGCATACCCAAAGCTTAGCAGAGCTTTAATTCAGTAAATATATCTTCATGTAAATTAAATACGAGAACGATCTTACCGAAACATCTGCACCATATAATTAATTTAGTAGAATGCAACATGAGATGCACGCTCTGAAGTTTAAAGCAATAAATGCAAAATAAATGTTGCAGAACTGTTACTTCAACTCTCACACATCATTATAAATGTTATTATGGATACTACTGGTCTATATAAAATAGCTGA
Organism: Cyathus striatus; assembly: GCA_025738555.1. Lineage (NCBI taxonomy): Eukaryota > Fungi > Basidiomycota > Agaricomycetes > Agaricales > Nidulariaceae > Cyathus > Cyathus striatus. The sequence goes on from JAOVFP010000011.1 coordinate 1,820,317, forward strand.
ACGAGGTTTTTAACTACAAGTATTGTTTTCGTAAATATGGTGTATAATAAGGGTACAGTATTGGGTACAGACTTACAGTACTAATTGCTTGTGCATTATGGAACGCGCGCGGGGATTGGCGTATAAGCGCCTAAAAAGCGTCAATACACCGTTCAAACTGGCTTGCGGACGGGTAACGTGCATTACTACTTACGGTTATCCTCATCGTAAGATCCGATCTCAGATGTAACAGGGGACTCAAGACCGAGTACTGGCAATCCATCACCTTGAGTTCAGTTCGGCTGATCAGCTGTCCTACCTAAACCTTCACATAACCTTTGCATACTTAGACATAGATGTAGTAGCTATACTTTGGTTGAAAGCTATTTCAACTCATTCGATATTCTCTGACATTAGTTGAACGCATATACATTGTATTCACAAGATATTAATGTAATCTCCTTTTAATCTAACATAACGGATCATTTGCTAAATTCAATGAAGATGGAAGAAAAGTTTGGAAGTTATTAGTAGTTGAAATTGCTTGTGTAAGTCGTGGATCGGTGTTGTAATCTGAATTATATATATACAGCTGCATCGGTAAGGTAACCATATACCAAACGAGGAATCGACTTAGGTGAGAAACATTGTAAATTATGTTCTGAGATCGGAGGATCTGACACCCCTTCCTTTACAGCACACTGTGCCAACTGTGATGTATGTCACAGTGATGTAAATTTCACTTCACTGCCGCTTTACTGCACTGTGTGGCAGCACTAATCTGAGAGCTGATTTTAGCGTTTCGCACGGAGAGTTATAACAGTGAAACTATCCCGGTGATTGCCAACCAGGGGAACACACACTGATCTCCTCTAAAAGGCGTTCCAAATCCTGGTAAGTCAACCTACCCCCCTTCCATTCCTCAACATTTTGAATACCCTTCCCTTAAGGACGTACCCATGAGCACACAGCACACACTCTCTCATCCTGTCAAATTAAATGCCAGCGATACCCTACCCCACTCCCCTACATCAACCGCCGTAGCAAATCATAGTGACCTCAATGGTACAACACTGCCTAGTTCGTCACAGCATTTGCTGTCCCATCCTGCTATGTCAGTTGCTGGCAGTCCTCTGCCCCTTACTTCGACATCCGCCCCTGAGGATGACCACATAGAACCCAACATGTCATTGTCTGCATATCAATCTGGTGATCCTCTATCCCATTCTCCATTCTTCTACATCAGCCACAACAGAAATTTACCATAACCTCAATGGCACCACCCTAGCTGGTTCATCACATTATCCACAATCACATCCTGCTACATCAACTGCTGGCAGTCCCCTGCCCGATTATTCTATATCCATCCCCAAAGACAGCCACATAGAATCTAACATATCTTTGTTTTCAGCAGAATTGATTAATTGTGTCCCACAAAGTCAAACATGGCCTGATGACCACCATGTCACAAGCGAGACAAAACCAGGTGAGGCTTCAAATAATCAAAGGTTGATGTTTCAACCTCAGAAGAAACTTGCTTCTCCACCGGCCACAATACCGAGTATCAAAACCATAATATTTGGCTCATGTAAAACACTCTTACTACTTACTCTCATGCCACTTACCTATGTCTAACAAATGTTCAAAGGGTTTAATTTGATGCTCATATTTACACCCATTTCCGTAAGTGTTTACTCTTGCTTCAACGACAATGAACTAATGGTTGTTTGCAGTGGGTATTAAACTTTGTGCTTCCATATTCATTCAAAAACAGAGATGCTCTTATATTTGTTTGTCAGTCACTTTGATAGCAAAAAAAGTAGAACTACATGGCACTCATTATTTCATATAGTCTCTTTCCTTGCTATGATACCACTAGTAAGGGTATGTTAATTAAAAGTTTTTATTAGCGCTAATATTAACTTAACTCTCGTGCACAGTTACATGAAATTGCTACCAGTGAATTGCGTAAGCGTGTTGGTCAATCATTGGTTGGCCTTCTGAATACTACATTGGTGGGTAAAATAATTAAAATGGGAATACACGTAACACAAACTAATTCGCTGACAGGGCAATGCGTAAGTACTTCAAAGTCAAACATAGAGATTCAGATGTCAGCTTACAGGTATTCAATTAATGAGCATCGAAATGATTGTTGCTGTACGTCTCGTCATTAGATTATATAATTTTCGACTAAGCACGAAGCTTAAAATAGATTATCGCTTTGATTCACTGTGAATTACAAGTTGTACAAGCTTCCCGTAAGTGAATCCACGGTATTTGCGTTGTGAGAATTTAGAACATCTTGTGCGCTAACTGGTCCTTGCGTATTTCACAGTTGTGGGATCGATTCTCAGTAACATACGTGAGCAACTTCCTTTCGCTTGCGTCTTATGAATGAGACTTAATAGACGTAGTGCTAGTAGTTGGAATGTCACTTTTCTCAAGCGGGCTAAAGCACTTTGAGCAAGGAATCAATATTAGTACGTGGCGTAATAAATATTCTCTTGTGAAAGCTGAGCACTGATTCCGGGGCCAAAGACACTGCACAATTAAATTCCACGTTGTTAATACTCAGCATCATTGCTATTTTGTTACCAGCTGCATCCTACTATTCGTCTCCCGGTGTAACAGACAATCAAGAACGCGGGGATATTCTTTCGGTCAGCCACGGCGTGAATAACTTAAACATTTTAATAAAGTGATGTGACTCTGATTATTACGCAGGTCGCACTTCTACTTTTGTTCAGTAAGCCAACTGATAAAAATTTTCGGTGATGGTATCGAAATATTTGTAGTTTATAGCTGCTTCCTCGTGTTTCAGCTTCATTCGCATAGGTTGCTCTTTATGGATAATGATTTCAATTTTTCTACGCGCCATCCCAAGAAGACTAAGAAACTGAAATCAATGATGTATGGAGAAAATTCTCCTGACGAAGCAACTACGGAATATGACCAGGAAGTTGACGCACCATTGCTGACCACCCCTGTGACAGTAGGGCTCCTGGTAGTCTCGACTGTTGTATGTATAGAAAATTAAATTTCCGTATCTCGGTCGTTCTACTTACTTCTTCATCATAGCTCGTCGGAGTCACTGCAGAATGGCTTGTCAACTCCATTGACGGCCTTAGAAATTCTACAAAAATTACCGATGAATTTGTCGGAATTATTATTCTTCCCTTCGTTGCCAATGTCGTTGGTGGGTTCAACGACTGCGGTGCTGATAATGAGGTTTCTGACACAATCTTGCCATTTAGAGCTCATCAAATCCGTGTCAGAATCAGTCAAAGATGAGGTTACACCGTTAAGCTTAAGCGTAGCAGTCGGCTCTAGTGTTGTGAGTCTGGTTCATTAGAACAAGTAAACTGTTTTTAATCAGTCGTTTATCCTAGCAAATTGCACTCTTTGTCTTTCCGTATGCTTTCACATTGTTTTTTTTTTTTAATACTCACCTTATAATCCAGATCTGTCGTGACCATAGGATGGATACTTGGAAAACCACTTACTTTATTGGTCGATCCTTTTGGATCCTTTACCCTGTTTCTATCGGGTACACCCTTTCTATACTTCATATATATTGTCTGGCTTGCCTTACCTTGTTTCAGTGCTCACACTGAAGTCCATCACCGGGGACGATAAAACAAACTGGTTAAAAGGAATGATCCTCATATGTATGTCCAGACTCTGTTGACTTTCCATCACATATTCAATAACAAATGTGGCCTCGTTTAGGTTTATACTTGGTCATCGCGGTGACATTTTGGTATTATCCTGGTGATTAGATCATTTGCATGCCAATTCACTACTGTAATTAACCTGCCTTCAGGAGCTGACCCCTCAGGTTTTCTGGTTAAATGTGCATAAAATCTATTGATGGAATTTATGGAGTTTTGAGAGTGGAACTGTTGTATATACACCTGATGGGGAATATCAGCTCTTGTAGCTACAGTACAAGCTTGATTTATGGACATTATAAATTCCAGGTGGGGTGCCAATACATCACACACTGTAATTACAATGTCTGCCTGCAGGCAGCCAAATATGCACTGTATTCATGGCAATGCCCCTTTCTCTCATGCCTAGTAATCATAAAGATTTGAGAACTGAAGTGTCTGCAAATGTAAATAGGTATCACATCATATGGATGTTTTGTGCACATCAGGAAAACAGCATTTTACTTGTGCAACTTGTTTGGGCTTGTACAAGTCCTTACAAGCTGTACAAGTTCCGGAAATTGGACAGTGACAAGTTATTGTCGCTTAGCTACAAGTTCCCCTAATCCGACTGCACACTCATCACATAAACATGCTTACAGTCAAAATATCTTAGCTTACTCATAAGATAACTCGGCTTTGTAATTGTTATGGATATGGTCAAACTTGTCCTATCCCATACCCGCAGCAGTCCATAACTGCAAACAACCCATGGGTTTTTTTGTCCACCGAATTGGTGGGCAGGAGAAATGGGTCCATAACCCATATTCCTATGATACCCTATAGACCATAGGTTTGAGAGAGATCTGTAACCCATACTTACGTCCTAAAAAGGAAATATGACATAATTTATGCTTCCATGTCATGCTGTAGGTCAGGCTTGGGTCAGGTCCATCAGTGTCTGAAATGCTTACATTGCATTTCCATCACTATCCAATCAATATCTATCATTTATTTGATGTTTATATTCAATGTAGCCAGGCGTAATAGTAAGTGGTTTCTACCAAATATATGAAAGTAGCTACATTCTATTCTGTACTGACACTGTATGGTACCCCAGCACATTTCTATCATTGTGCTATCACTAGTATGATTTAAACCCCTCTCAAAGTTCTGAGGTGGACCCTGTAAAGGCCAAAGTACCTCTTGAATGTCACTGCACCTTATACCAGAAAGGTTGAACAGAGCCTTGCAAGCTTTGGGTGTGAATCACACAGTTCTGTAAGTAGCAATTTTAATTATGTAATCAACCTTTGTATATAGCAGAAGTCATATTACATAAGCAGCTCTGTATTGTAGCAGCCCATAACCCAGAGTAACCCATAGGTTTTTATGTCCACCAACCCCTATGGGTTAAGACAAGTTTGACTGTATTCAACTATTCTTAGAAGGTAGCATATTTACTCACCCTTTCCACTTATTTTCTCTTCTATTTTTGTATGTATCTTGTCTCTTCATCTTGTTGCAGCTGTGCCGCTCAATATGATATCATCTCATCATTAAAAACTCCTAAAAAGGAAGAAGCATTAAATAGGAAAGTCTGAGATCACCAAATGTGGTTAGCTCTAGACTCGCTTGGATGGGCTTTCAAGTTTCTACAACATAACTGGACCATTGAGAACATTCCAGCATTAGTAGTAGAATATTAGAGAATGTACTTTAGATATCTACATCATATAACATGTATTGAGAATGTTCTGGCAATAGTAGTACAAAAAAGGTATATAAATGTCAGTAGATAGATACATTGAATCAATCCTTTTTTAACCTCTCAAGCAGTGTGACTGTAAGAACCAGACTCGACTTAAGGCTAAGTGCTAAGTCTCGTACTGTTGCTAAAAAGGGTACATACATATATTTACTTATCTACTTGCTACTTAAAGTACTAGATTATTGTATCAAGTATTGTTGATTGCTGAATATCAATTGATAGTCCAATCGGCGGTAGCACGTGACTTGTTTCAACACTTGCTCTTGGTCAACTTACTCTTCAAGAACTCAACTTAACATACACACTACTACATATTCATCCCACACTATTGATGGAGAATTCCCCCCATCCTTCTTGACTCTCTTGCAAGAAATGTATCTTCAAGACAAAGAATCTTACTGGTCTCAAACATCATGAGCAGATTCATAAGGACCCAACACTACCTCCAGATGAGATTCCCTCATGCTATACATATGCATGTCACTGTGTGTTTACAGGTATGAATCTTGTTTGTTGTCTTATTCTGCTAAGTTGTCTTTTCTATAGCTCAGCCTGATCATGCAGCTCTGGCTCTGAATGTGAATGCTCAACCATTCAATTCATGGTATCCTTTCAAAGACTGTCACTCTTTTGAATTTTCAGATCACAAGTTTACTGAACAACAAGCTTCCAAGTCACAAATTAATACAGCATTAGACTGGTGGGCTGCAGTGGTTTTACACCCAGATGATGTGGATGATTCTGAAGTACATATATCTTTACTATTCCATTGTACATTTTGACATGTTACGACAGGAAGAAAATGATAATTTGCCCCCTTGGAAGAATGCCCAAGAACTATACAACACTATCAACTCCATTCAACATGGATCTTGCCCATGGAAAACTTATGATATTCAGTACAGTGGACCTTGACCCAATAACAACCCTTCAGCATGGGCCTACAGGAAATCCAGTTGAGTGTCACTTGAATGTCACTTGATTTTCACTTGCTTAATTATCTCGCTTAATTTCAGCAGCCTAATTACATGATTTATGTACTTTTTTGCTACTCCAGTTGTTAAATAGCTATCTTAATATTATGTACTTAATGAACAATACATTAAACTGAAATAACTAAGTAAAATGTGCAAGAAATGAGCTAGTAATGGTATAATATTTTTATCACTGTTGCATATGTCACTCAAATGTCACTTGAATTTCACTTGAATTTTGAATTGTCACTCAATTGCAACTTGAATGCTACTTGAATGCTACTTGAATGCTACTTGAATTTTCACTTGAATTTCTGGACTGTCACTTGAATTTGCTTAACTCACTCAATTTTAAATTTAATTGTGCTCCTTGTGTACTTCGCAGCCCTCCTGCTCAAACTTTCCCATGCCTCTGCTTATCACCTATGTCCATTAATGTTCTGCTCATTGTTTCCCATGCCTCTGCTTAACTATTATATTGCTTAATTGATGTCAACCTCTCTGCTCATTGTTTCCCACACCCCTGCATATCATTTGTGATGGATGTCAACCTTCCTGCTCGTTGTTTCCCACGCCTCCGCTTATCCATGCGGTGCATGACAACCTTCCTGCTCATTGTTTCCCATGCCTCCACTTATTATATTCAGTTCCCGCTCACTGCTGCCTGCCCTCCTCAAAAATTCCCATGGTATTTCCTTCATTAAATACTTGTCCTCAACATTTCCCACGCATCTTAGTGTTGCCTGCTATCACTTATAATTTCCCCATGCTTCATCATTTCATCAATTCATCGTTCCCTGCCCCCCGCTTTCATTTTCCCACACACATATTATTTATTTATTGAACTTTCCCTTAAGTTTATAGTCATTTAACAGTACCTATGCTTCATATATTATAGTTATAAGATTCATTGTACAAAAGTCTTAATTATTCTGCAGTTTAAATTTGAATTATTTCGCATTTTCATAAAATTACCCATACATATAGTACCTTAGGTACAGCCTACTATATAGAGAAGAATATATAAAAGATGTTATAAAAAATTCAGGAGAAAATAGTAAATATTGAGTGAAAAAATGCGAAATTACTTGCTCACTGTTGAGCATGATGATGAGGAAGGGCACCCATCAACACATCACCCATCAATATGTGCAGCAGCCTTGAGGAAGTGAGTTTGATGGCATTGATGGATGTCAATGACAGCAATTGCAAACATGGACAAAGGTGAGAAGGTGCATGGGAAATTTTAGACAAGGCAAGAACATTGAAGGAAATGGCAGGTGGGGGGGCAGGACAGAGGGGAGATATGAGAGCAGTGTAGAGCACAAGAATGTATTAATAATGCACCACTATGAACTCAATTTTTTTTCATCACTCAAATCTCAAATTGTCACTTGATCGCAACTCAAATGCTACTTGATTTCACTTGAAAGAAATCTGCCTCAACTGGAATTCTTGTAAGCCCCTCCAGCATGGATGACAAATACATACCAACTTTGTACATGCAATGCCAGAGACCTCCTTCATGAGCAACTTAGCAATAGTACTTTAGTCAGGGGGCTATGTTCATTACTGTCGTGGCTGGAAGCAACAAAATGACTGTGTCAGTTGCTACTGGACAGCAGGAATACCACCCAGTGTACATGTCTCCTAGCAATTTCACAAATATAGCATGCTGTTCTCAAGGAGATGCTGTGCTTCCTGTCACATTTCTTCCCATTCGAAAAGGTAAGTACTTCAGTTTTATATTTTCTTATTATAGCTAATATTGATACATACTAGCAAGCAAACAACACTGAAAATCAAAGGAGTACACCACATTTGTCCACCAGCTCTTCCATGCATGCTTTGCAATGGTCTTTGCTCTGTTGAAGCCTGGAATGACTACCCCAGAAATTGTGCATTGTCCTGATGGCCATTTGTGAAGAGCTTTCTATGGTCTTGGACCATATATAGCTGATAATCCAGAACAAGTCTGGCTTAGCAGAATTATACAAAACTGGTGTCCTAAGTATGTTCTATTTTTCTTTCTAAACAATCACTTACATTATATTTAATAGGTGTGATGCAGAGTCAACCTTCCTGGATGATTCAAAAGCTTCTGAACATTCTCATGAGATGACAAACTTTCTTATGAGTTCTGAGAACACCCAAACATTGTGGCAGCAACATGAACCTATTTCCCTTGAGCCAACATTCATGAACTTATAACACCTGACCTTCTGCACCAAGTTATCAAGGGTACTTTTAGGGATTATATCATCGAGTGAGTTAATTTATACATCAAGGCTGTTTATGGATCATGGGCTCTTGAGGTTCTAAAAGACATTGACTGCAGGTAATATTTCTCACTTCAATGATTGTTGTGTGCTACTTACTCTACTACATTATTACTCCAGAATATCTGCTGTGCCATCATACCCTGACCTACAATGCTTCCCAGATGGACAGGACTTCAAGCAGTGGACAGGTGATGACTCAAAGGCTTTGATGAAGGTAATTTGTGTTGTATTGTATTTCAGTATTAGATTTCTTATTTACTGCACAATTAGGTATATCTTATGGCTATTACAGGCTATGTACCACAATGCATGGTGCAATGTGTTGCTGCCTTTTTGGACTTCTGTTACATTGCTCAGTGCAACTTGTTTGAAGCTGGTGACCTCAAAGAGCTGGAAGACACACTTTCATTATTTCACAAACTTTGGGTCATCTTCATTTACCCTGGTGTGCATGACTCCCTTTCCCTGCCATGTCAACATTCTCTGGCCCATTATGTGAAGTCTATTCAACTTTTTGGATCACCCAATGGTCTCTGCTCATCTATTACAGAATACAAACACATCAAGGCAGTAAAGGAGCCATGGCAACATTCCAACAGGTATAACACACTCATACAAATGCTAAGGACAATATCCTGGCTTGAATAGCTGTCAAAGCTCCATAGTGAGTTTTATTGGCATGGTATGCTTGAAGGCTCAGTGTATACATACACTGCCATGATTCTCATGGGCAGATTTCCAGAACCAAAGGAGGATGCAGATGACAGTGATGAAGATAATGCAGAGTTTGGTCCTTCATCATCTTCTACCACAGCAGCTTCTGTTAAGCTTGCTTCAAAGCCTGGTATGTTGTAGCCATTATTGTATCTTGTTGTATCTTGTACTAACTAAAGTACCTAGTTTAGCACAATGTAGTGTAAATGTAAATATTAATAATAAAACTCACACCACATACACTCACTAAGAAAGTGCTCAGTGGGTAAGACTCAGATACAAGGTGCTTCTGGGTGAAGTAAAGTATAGAAATGGTGTCGAAAACCAATGTTCGAGAGGGAGTGCACACTTAGCAAACACTTTGATGTGCATTTTGATGTGTGTTCCTTAATCTCGGACTTAACATGGCTTATGACTTCACACTTCGCATTGCACTTAGAATCTCAAAGCTCACACAAATACTAAAGCACAATGCTAGATGGTATTTCTCGGGGCACAGGAGACTGCCCTAATCCTACTTAACTCTACCTATTAAATATCCTACAACACTACAGCTAGAGGAACTATATAGTTAATACAAAAGCAGTAATTGCGCATTAGCTAAGCTGTAAAGTAGACGTGGTAGACTAGCTACGAGAGTCTGGGATGGACCAGAGTAAATCATGGTTTGACATGCATATGAGTGCCAAGAACACATCCATATGGGAAGATAACAAAGTACAATAGAACCTGTCCACAGGTGAGGCGCTCCATATGAAAGTATGATGCCGCGTGCTTTGACACATGGAAATGGGAAACACTGAATCAGCCTGCCAGGAATGCTGGGTCTCAGACCTAGCTGGGTGCCTATGACATGCTGATGCACAGCACTGGTACAGCATGGTTAGATAGCAGCGCTTGCTGGGAGTCTCATCCTCATGCCTTTTCCTATGACGCAATAACATGGCTTTGATAATCTATTATTAGAATAGACACATGCTTAGCTCGATCTCCAGCCTTACTGGTAACTATTTCCCACCAATGTCAAGAATAAGCTCTGACCTTGATGTCTCTATTCTTAGACACTTGCCTACTTAGGCTAGAAATGTCCCTTATTTAGTGCAAATCATTCCCATGCTAGCTAATGGTCCAGGACCTCTACCTTAGCTACTAAATACAACCCATATATATTATACTGTTTGTAAGTAGCATTTAGAATGTAGAAATAAAGTTCGTCTAATTCTAAAGCTACTGGTACGAAGACCATCAAGCATACCCCTGAGGAAATGCCACAGCTTGTCTCAAACGAACCAATCAATGTGGAGCTTCTCGAGAGTAATCTCCTTGAGCTGATCCAGCATGTTGGTGCCCACACATGTACCAATTGCATATCCCAGGGCTGAGAATGCATTTTCTGTGGTTTTGGCTTTAAGTGTGGTGCTTGCACTTCTGTATCAACCTCTCACTGCACCTTTTCTGTTCCTCCTCCCAACACTGAGTTCACTCTGTCTATTGCTCATTGTGTTGGTAACTCCTCTATCCTCAGTACATATTTCTCTTTTTCCTTCTTTTATCATTCCCTAACTTCTTTTCTGGTTGCAGGTCTGAATCATGCATGTCGTGCCCTCAACATTAGTTGTACATGTGCTTATCGTGCTTCGTTGGCTGCTGAGTTAGAGGAAGTGGAGTATGCTCAGAACTGTATTGCTGTGGTTTGTCAGTTGGAAGATATTGCCTTCCTTCATTCTTTCAACCACTTGCATGCCATTCATGGCATTTCCCCTGACTTCACTCCCAATAACCTTGACAACCTTAGGGAACTGGCCACTGCTCTTGATCCTTGGCTCCCAAACCATAGAGATTTCCTTTCTCTCAAGACCACCTTGGAATGTGCATTCACACTTCATACTTTCAACTTGCATGCCACTTCTACTGAGGAAATTGCCAAATTTCCCAATGCTAAAGAAACTGTTGCAATCCAGGACTTTTCTCATTCCCTTCATGCTCGCAACCTTAGTGATTGGGTGGGCTCTTCACTAACCATCAGTTGTACCCCCTTTCTCTTGAAGATCATTCTGGCAACGTTCCTGGTCCTTCTGGATCTTCTTCTGTTAGGGCTATGTGTGAAGGAAACACTGAACATAAGGTTGATTTGAAAAAGGCAGATTAGGTAGTTGCTCTTATGAACATTTTTAAATACTTGCATCAATGTACATGCCCTTTTTTATGGGTTTTTCATAAAATAAATTGCTCTTTCTTGGCCTTACATGTGTGAACGTGTGTTTTACAACCATGAGTACTTCTCAAGAATTTCAGCAACTGCTATCTCATTAACTAGTCATTGTTCAACAAGAGTCTGAGTGCTTGAAGTCATATTGATGCACACCTTTTGATGTGTGATGTGTCTTATCCCGCCAAGTGATGCTGAAATTAAAAGATCTAATGTTGGAGTTATAGTGGACTTTCCATATACATCTGCTTAGATTATGCATGTGTTGTGATTGACTTCATCACTATTTTTCTAAACTAGTTGCACCTAGCATACTGTTCATGCAATTTCAAAATTTCAGCTCCATGAGCCTACTCTCTCCCCCCCTCCAACAATAAAAGCCATCCTTGGCATACTTGCTGGGCAATGTGCTATCTATCAGAAGTTATGAACAGTGTGATCCACATTTTATTCTGGACACTGATCCCAAACTTAGTAGTTAGCTTATGTCTTCTTTCACCTGTAGCTTGCTGTTGGATGGTATAAAAACCCTGTATTCTCCTTGCTAGTCTTCAGCATTCCTGCTACCATTCTCTCCTATTTTCCTGCTTACTTCCCACTTTTCCATTCTACTTTTTTGTCATTATAATGGCCAACAATTTCCCATCTGAAGCCACATTTCTTGACGCCGCTCATGGTTTATGCATGAAGATGGGGCACTGGAAAGCCCAGCATGACACAATGTCTAGCACCCAACTTCGGACTGAGTTGCACAAGGAGGCTGCTATACTCATAAGTGTTTGCTTAACTATTGTACTGGTTGCTAGCTAATCACCCCTCTTTTCTAGAAAATGTTGTTAGAGTACACCAAGGTTTTCCCTGCCATGCTCGAACACTCCATCATTGAGGAGGTCATGAGAAAAAGCCACTCACTCTATATTTTCCTTGAGAACAGGTACAAGTTGGCAAAGCCAGTGGGCCTCTTTGCTCTCCTTGAGCAGGCTTGGGCTGTAATTGAGCCAAGGGTCTGTGCTGCTGAGGCTATTGCCGCCATTCTCATTCCCGACATCATTCCTGCTCCAACTGTGCCACCTGCAACACCTGTTACCTCTCATCATCCTGTAAGTTATCCTAGCTAACACTTTTGTATTTTATTAACCAAGATCTCCTTAGATTTCCACCAAGGGTTCTGACATTGTTGCTGATGCAGATGATGATAAGGGTGTGCACGTGACCAGTATGACTTCTCCAACTTCCTCTGTCATTGATGCTGAGATATCATAGCTTGACTTTCTACATGACAGAAGCATACTAACCCTCATGTTCATAACTTAACTAAGCACTTCAATGCAATGGAGGTTGACGACGAGGCCAAAGCATCTGTGAGTTATTTTTAAAGTTTCTTATCTAATGAAATTTTAATTTAATAACTCCAGTCTTCTACTCACCCAGAAACAGTGAACTTATCTTTTGGCATGATCCCCAATCTTGATTGCAATAGTCCTGCTTATTGTCAAGCTGAGCGCCTTCATAAAGGGAAGCATCCCAAAACTGACAAGGATGAGGGTTCTCACAAGCACCCTCACTTGGTGCTTCCTCTTCCTCATACATATCCATCTTTTACTTAGCTTATCCATCTCTAACCACTTTATTGTTCTTAGGTACCCCCTCCAAGTGTCTTACTTTTGCTCGGTCCATGATGGACCACCTGCTGAGCCTGAATAAGATTGATCAGGTACCCATGCTGTCCCATTTGATGGGAATGCACCAGGCCAAGACTCTGATGTGCACGGCTCAAAGCATTCAGCAGCTTTACAAGACCTTCATTGACACCAACATGGACATTGAGAGATACCTTTGGTACTCTGATGCTTGTGGTTCCTCTGGTAAGCTTTGACTCCCATTATCTATTTATAAATCACTAGTAACTTCTATTGATTTATTTATAGATTAAGTTGTACCTGTGACTAGCTAAGGGACTTAGACGTGAATAGGGACTGTTATGGGCGAGGACACTGTATGGTAACGGTAGAATAGGCTTGTAGCATGATCCCCACACATGTAGTATCCCCCCCTCAAACTTTATTTATTTATTTTTATATATGATATTTTGATTATGCTGCACTCTTTCCCTTGTTAATCTGAGTCTTCCGAGTTTGGTATAACCTCATCAAATATATCTAGTCCCATTTCACTTGAAGACTCACTTTCACATGCTTTCAGACAGATTTTTCAGAAATGTAAGTCTTCCTGAATTTTAGACAGTGTTTCATCTCCCTCTTCAGATAACATGGTTTCCAAAAGTTTGGGTGTTAACCCAATTAACTTTTGTACTTCCTCTGAGAACTCTATTCTTTTCCTAGCTAGATACAGTATTACTTGTAATCTAGCTACCTTATTTTGTAATATTGCCCCATGGTAGACATAAGTCCATCTGGTGCTGGTATAAACCAAGTAGCTTCTTGCAAATCCAAAGGTAACACTGGGTGTTGTCCAGTAATTATAAAATATGGAGAACAACCAAATTGTTTCCTAGCTGTCATATGATCAGCCCACAGAACATGTGGCAAAAACCAGTACCATTTAGATAAATCTGGTTCTGAACTTTTTACAAGCATCTGTCGCAGATCCCAATGGGGTTGTTTGATCATTCCATTAGCTCTCGAGTTATAAGGGGATATGGATATACCAGTTATATTGTACTTTTCCCTTAACCACTTAACTGCTCATAAGAACACAGTTCCGTTATCTGTCACTATTTTCTGAATACACCCCCATCTACATATGATGTCTTCAAACAGCCATTCTCCAATAGTGTGCACATTTTCATTCCTGATGGCTTTAGCTTCTGCCCATGATGACAAAGCACAGTGACTGTGAACAATATACTTACACTGATTAGATTTATTTGTAGACATGTTTAATACATCAGTATGTAATATTTGAAAGATTGACAGTGTTTCTGTAAGGACAGGCATTGTCTCAAACAATTGTTTCTGTCATTTCTGACAAATATGACATGTAGCTATGTACCATTGTACATCATTAGAGACCTGTGGCCATCAAAATCTATGTGTTAATAGTTCTGTAGTCGCAAATACCCCATGATGCCCTAAAGTATCATGTGCCACCTTCATCATATACATGTGCTCTTCCTTTTCTACAAACAACTTATGTTGTCCTTCCTCATCCTTATAATACAACTTACCATTACACAATAAAAACCTGCTAGCTAACTCATAGTTTCATTTGTCCTCATTAGTCCACTCACTACTTTCAGGCTTTGGATTTGCTAAGAGTTCATGCATGCTTTCTATGTGTTGATCCATAAATTGTGCTTGTTCCTTACAGTGATCTTCTGAATATGATGCCCTTAGCTCAGGGTCATCTTTCAGGGTTGGGTCAGGTACTACTGGGACTTGTACAAATTGCTGCAGATAGGTTTGCTGAGCTGGAGCACATTTATCAGAATTTATGATCTGTTGTCTGATTTCCTGTTCTTTACAATATTCCTCCTTTGCCATGTTTAGCTCATCCTTAAATGAATTGATATCCTCAGCAATATCATACAGAAATCCTGTTCTATTGTCGATCTCATCGTAAAATTCTTCAAGCTTCAATGGGTCTGGATCACTGTCTCTGGCTTTCATATATTGTATTGGCTTTTTGTCATCCTCAGATTCATCCATAAATACCCAGTCTGTTCGATCCCCCGGTACATACCTTCACCTAGATAGACCATCTGGCCCAAATGTCTTCCCTGCTTTATGAACTAGCATAAAGAAGAAATTGGTATGAATATAATCCACCCATCTATTTGTAGTGGCATTTGGCATTCCCCCAGGGTTATTCAACATCCCATGCAAATATTTTGCATCAGTTTCAACAACTAAATTATGACATCCTTGCAATAGGTACTGTTCTTCTTCCAAAACCATGTGTAACCCTAACAATTCTTGTTTTGGTTGTGAATAGTGACTTTGACATCTAGTTAAAGTCTTTGATCCAAAGTGAACATACCAGATCTTGGAAGGATCTACTTTGTCCCTTTGATAGATCAACCAACCCACAGCTAGCACTAATGGTTGACTACTCTTATAATCCGGAGTCTGAATTGGTAAATAGTTTCACACAGCCTGTTTAAGATTGTCCATAGACTTCTGTTCTAAATCTTCCCATTTGAATTCTATGTTCTTCTTTAATAATTCATAAAGAGGCGTGGCTAACTCAATGAACTTAGGAATATTTAAATGTGCTTGTATGGCGGTACCTAAAAAACCTCTAACCTCCATTGTATTTCTACAGGGTCCCCAATTCATAATGGAATCAATCATATGCTTAGTTGGCTTTCGTCCTAGATAAGAACATCTATGTCCTACCACTGTGGACTCATCCACACATACAATTGACTTCTTTCTGGAGAAAGTTCCTCCCACATATCCCATATGCTGTAGAACTTTATTTACACCTTGGAAATATTCCCAAGTAAAACGGCAGATTCCCAGATTCTCAGGAATCATCTCATAGGTTCCATCTGGTCTTTCATACCTTGTTTTTCCTCCCCTCCTCATGGGCACATTATCAATAAATTGCTTAGTGAACTCAGGGATTTCGTCTCTCAAGATATAAGTGACATCATCATGGAAGATGGCTACTGAATTTATCCATCCCATAGGTAAGGTAACTAATCTTAAAGCTCCAAACAGTGTTTGGAACATTGTAAGATCCTGCAATTCCTCATCCAATAACCTTTCATCATATCCTACATACAGATCTAAGATTCTAATACGCCTAGCGTACTTCTACCTACTATAAAAACATTATTTCTATATTCTACGCGCTACTTACAAACGGTATAATATATCTGGGTTGTAATTATTAGCTAAGGTAGAGGTCCCGGACCGTTAGCTAGCGTGGGAACGACTCGCGCTAATAAGGGACATAACTAGCCTAAGTAGGAAAGCGTCTAAGAATAGAAACACTGAGGTCAGAGCTTATTCTCGACATCGGTGGGAAATAGTTACCAGTAAGGCCGGAGATCGAGCTAAGCGCGTGTCTATTCTAATAATAGGATATCGAAGCTATGTTATCGCGTCATAGGAAAAGGCATGAGCACTAGACCCACGGCAGTTGCCGCTATCTAACCACGCTGTACCAGCGCTGTGCATCAGCACGCCATAGGCGCCTAGCCTGGCCTGAGATCCGGCATTCCCGGCAGGCTGATTCAGCGGTTCCCATTTCCACGAGTCAAAGCGCGCGGCATCACGCCTCCGTATGGAGCGTTCTTCCTGCAGGACGATTTATTGTTCTTCGCTATCTTCCCATATGAACGCATTCTTGGCGCTCGTATGTTTGTACATGCGTGAATTACTCTGGTCCATCCCAGACGTCTGTATCCAGTCCAAAAGTCTATCTTACTGCTTAGCTAATATGTAAATTACTGTATTTGTCCTAACTATATAGTTCCTCTAGCCGTAGTCCTGTATGATATTTAATAGGTAGAGTAAAGTAGAGGGAGAGCAGTCTCCTGTGCCCCGAGAAATACCATTAAGCAGTTCTGCGAGAGTATTTGTGCGAGCTTGAGATTCTGAGTGTAACGAGAGTCAAAGTCCTAAGCCCGTGCTAAGTCCGAGATTAAGGAACGCGCATCAAACGCGCATCAAAGCGTTCGCTAAGCACGCATTCCATCTTGTGCGTCGGTCTTCGACACCATTTACTTTACCTTACTTCGCCCGGACGCGTCCTGCATCCGAGTCTTACCCACCGAGCACTTTCTTAGTGAGCGTACGTGGTGTGAGTGAAATTATACATATTTTAATTTATACTATGTTGCGCTAAACTAGGTACTTTAATTCCCCCACAGGCACACCCAGTGAAATGGTTAGCTAACTCCTCAGTTGCCGGTGGCAATCCCGAGTGTGCTATAGTAACTTTGTTTAGGGGTTCCAGGCTATGTACTAGACAAAGACTTTTACCATCTTTCTTAATAACACAATACCACTTAGATCTATATGAAGAGTTCGATTGTTTGTATATACCACTGTCTAGCTTAGCTTTTATGATGGTGCAGACTTCATCATGTATAGCTGGCAGAACAGGAATCGGTCTTTCTACCCATGGTACATGAGGTACAGTTGGTATTTTCACAGGGGGAAAATACTCCTCCTTAAACCAACCCTTTTCTAATTCCTCCCAAGCAAAAGCCATTTCATGTTCCTTAAGTATCCAATGCATTAGCTTACATTCCTCTGGTAACATAAATTCCTCTGTATGTGCTTTATCGATATATTCTTTCTGTTCTTGAGTATATCTAATGCCTGGCTCATATTCTGGCAGCTTAGTTGGTAATTTTGGTAATGTAGCTAAGGGATCTCCTATGATCTCATGCTTGATATAAAACTCCTTAGGGAGTTCTGCTAATACTGGTTTGACTTTCTTCGCAACAGGTTTATATTTCTTTCCTGCAAATACATGTTGTACCGACTTTTTCTTGGTGGGCATGGATTTCTTGACTATGTCATGGAAATTTACCACCCATCCATCTTCTTCTTTTCCTTTGCCTAGTCATTGATTTAAATGTATATTTAACAACTGCAAAGCTTTCTCTTCCTTAATTTCACCATGCTGTACTTGAGCTTGCAAGTATGTGTAGGTTAACTCATCTCCCTGGAAATTTTTGGTATTTTCTGGCATATACATACTATCTACTTTTAACTTTCCAAATCCATCTTCTGACACCACTACTGCGAACTCTCCCTGATTTTTCATCAGCTCATCAAATCCCAAAAATGCGACTCCTCTTAAACTACTGTCTGGCATTTACCTCTAGCATGCGTGGGAATAACAGTGTGTGCTCCCATTTCTGGGGATGTCAATGTTATTATAGTTCTCCCATCTGTAGAAGTAACTATGTAACTAGCCATAAGTACATCAAAAGGTCATCCCAATAACATTTGGTACAGTGGTGACAGCAAAATATGAACTTGTAAATACAGGGTTAGCTCACCCAAACTTAAGGGTACATCTCTAGCTAATCCACAGGTTTGTTCTAAACCCCCATTTGCACTTTGCATAGTTAAGCACGCATCTGGGTCCCATTGGAGTCTGCATTTCTCAGCTAATGTTCTGCTCATAGTAACTATCTGCAAACCACTATCTAGAAGTGCATCTTCCACCAATGTATCATTTATCTTCCCTGAGATTGCCCTTAACACTTCTGTATCCCTTGCAACAAAAACACGACACACTCTTTCTTCCAGAGAAAAAGTGTGCAGGTACTGCGTGATCGGGTCTGACACTACCCATCCTTTTTCACTCTTACTAATTGATGGGTTTGGAAGCTCCTTATCTTCAACATAGATCCATTGAAGACTTGGTTTGCCTGGAGCCTTGTTGTCTGTAACTTCTTTGATCCTAGCTGCAGGCCTCTCATTAGCTAACTTATATTTATCATACACACTATTCTTAGCTAGCAGCATATGTTTCATAATGAGCTTCACTTGCAACTTGTTCCTGACTGCTGGCAATAATCCTAAAATATCTTTTGGCGTCAACATGATAGGCATGTCTAGGATCTTATCTACAACATCCTCAGGCTTCATATTTGCCTCTACTTCCACTCTCTGTCTATAGGCAGGTTGCCTTTTTGGTAGTTCGTTTGCTGGTATTGGCAAGTGACCTGGACTTGGTTTTATGGGCTTTATAAATCTAAAGGGTAGCTCTGGCCCTAATAAATTATCATTCTCTAACTCAGACACTTTTTTATGGGTTTCAACTTTTTCTTCTTTTTTCTGGGTTTTATTAATTTTTGTTCTTTTTTGTATATTTTCTTCCTCCTCACTATCTGATTCTGTATCTGCGTGCTCTCCTTCTTCTTGCTCTCTCTCTTCAAATCTGACTGCCTTTATTCTTGCACTGTCCTTCAGAGCACATATGACCTCAGGCTTTTCAAGAATGATTGGTTCAGGTCACTGTACTTCCTTCCTCAAACCTCTCAGAAACCCAAATTGGTATCTTTACCAGTTTGCATCTGTATGTACTGGCTCGGTCCCTCCCTATATTCCTGCTGCATGTCATTTTCTCTCTGCATTGTAGAGAACTGCAATTCTTGTATCTGCTGCTGCATGTACCTCATTTGCTCCGCAGGTTGCTCATACAAATTTACACTAGGAATTTCTGATTCTTTTCTCTTCAACATCTTATCTACTAATTCTTTATAGGGATGAGACCCTCTTGGCAATATTTCATTCGATCCATTCAACATGATTGATCCACACTCTTCTCTAATCACTCCTCCTTCAAGATTTTTAGCTTTGACAGGGCATGAAGCAAAACCACAAGTCCCCCCACAATAGAAACATCCCCAGAAGAAAGGCTGGCTACCCTGATTGCCCCTGCTCCAATTTCCCACTGGCCTCTGTCCAAAATTAGATGTTGCGGCTGGTGGCACCTGATTGCTCTGATATTGATACAAAGTCCATCCTGGGCTAGGATTGGGTTGAGCCAGGTGGCTTGCAGATGCCTGCATTAGTGCCTTTACTTCCTGAATTACCTGTTGGAAACTCTGGACTTCCCTTTCAATAGAGGCCATTCTACTCTCAGTGCTTTTCAACAACTGCATAAATTTAGAGTCATCAGGCTCCTTTTTTTACAGCTATTGGCAACTCTACAGACTTGCCTCTGCTAAATCCTCTCAATTTCTTATGCTTGCGCTTCTCCACACACTCCTCTTCATCTTCACTGTCTGTCTCGAACAATAGTCCTCTATTATGAATTATATTGTCACACACAGATAAAACCTCGTCAAGCTTGTACGGGTCTTCAGGGTCAATCTCTGTCCCTGGGGTAGGTGTCTTTAGTGAATTGGCCATATCTAGCTGATGCCTCACCATTTCCCTCAGATCTTTATGCAATGACCACATGACGAACCACACTTGCTCAGTGTTTGATATCCGCTGTGAAATTTCTTCAGCTTCCACCTTGAAATTATGATGGAAATCTTTCCACACTGTCTTCTGTGTTACTCTAATTCCCCAATTCTCATGCTGCTCATCCATCAATCTCTTTAGCTTTTCTCATGAACCCATTTCATTCTCTGGATCGTATTCCCATAACATCTGCTTCTTAAATTTATCCCATGTTCTATCTTCTCCTTTTCTCTCTGGGAAGCTTTTGACTTGTTTCCTTCTTGGTGAATTAGTGATTGTATTTACCACAAAGTCCACTTTCATCTTATCATCAGTTATTTTATGATGTGTAAAGAGCCCTTCTAGAGAGTCTAGCCAGAATGCTACTTCACTGTCTTGACCGTTCCATTTTGGCACATTTTTGCCATATGGATCCAGTTCAGGTGCCATGCTTTCTGATGGTTTAGGTGATGGGGAATGGGAACTCTTTGTTACTGATGAAGGGGGACTCGGATCAATGTCTGGTGATGATGGGCATGTATGTGCAGTACTATGTCTAGGACTCCCAAAGGTGAATTGCCTGAAGGATGCTGAAAGGTCTGCTATTGTTCCACTAGGTTCACTAGTGTACTCATAATCAGGTTCTCCAAAAGCTCCGGGAAACAACAATGATCCAATACAGATGGTGTCTCAAGAAGTCTTGTCTCATGAGGCTCGCTTACTGATGGCCTTGACACAAATGGGAACAATAGTCTCTCTGGGGATGATAGTGCTGTCTCTGATCATCTCTGCTCTGCACTAAGCTCTAGCTCCAGGAATGGTCTAAACTCTGGCTCTAGCTCTGTGCTCTCTCTTTTCACTGCTTTGCTCCGCTCTGCTCTCAATCTATCTCTCACTAGCTCTTTCTCTAATGCTTGCTGTGCTCTACATTCTGCTCACATTTCGTGATCAGTTTTCTGATTCTGAGTGCTACTGGACCCTGAACTCACTTGTTGATCTGCTGCTCTGTGATGTGCTACAGCTTTGCTGGGTTTGGGTTCAGCCTCTACCACACTTTTGCTGCTCTTCTTAGATTTTGGCAGAATGGCGAGCATGTTATTACTTATTCAATTCACACTACTCTGCAATGTTAGCACTTGTATCCAGTTTACCCCCTCATGGTGGGCTCCAGATAAAGTACCTATTTTAGCGCAACATAGTGTAAATGTAAATATTAATAATAAAACTCACACCATGTATGCTCACTAAGTGCTCAGTGGGTAAGACTCAGATGCAAGGTGCTTCTGGGTGAAGTAAAGTATAGAAATGGTGTTGAAAACCGATGTTCGAGAGGGAGTGCACACTTAGTGAATGCTTTGATGCGTGTTTTGATGTGCGTTCCTTAATCTTGGACTTAACACAGCTTATGACTTCACACTTTGCATTGCACTTAGAATCTCAAAGCTCACACAAATACTAAAGCACAATGCTAGATGGTATTTCTCAGGGCACAGGAGTGTAGAACATGCAGTTTGCCTGCAATGCGAATCTCATGTTTTTCATTACCATACCTCATTTCATTCTTTCTGTTGCTAACTCATACATACTGCATTCATTAGCTACTTAAACTGTCGTACATACACTCATTGAATTCAGGTTTTCATTTCCCCCCCATTTCAGCTTGAATCATACCTCACTAGAACTGGAGGATCAACAGATGTCACTCCACTCACATATTCTTTGTCGAGAAGATACCCCCAAGCTAGTATCTTCCTCCACAGGAGACTGCCCTAATCCTACTTAACTCTACCTATTAAATATCCTACAAAACTACAGCTAGAGGAACTATATAGTTAATACAAAAGCAGTAATTGCACATTAGCTAAGCTGTAAAGTAGACATGGTAGACTAGCTATGAGAGTCTGAGATGGACCAGAGTAAATCATGGTTTGACATGCATATGAGTGCCAAGAACACATCCATATGGGAAGATAACAAAGTACAATAGAACCTGTCCACAGGTGAGGCGCTCCATATGAAAGTATGATGCCACATGCTTTGATGTGTGGAAATGGGAAATGCTGAATCAGCCTGCTGGGAATGCCAGGTCTCAGACCTAGCTGGGTGCCTATGACGTGCTGATGCACAGCGCTGGTACAGCATGGTTAGATAGTGGTGCTTGCTGGGAGTCTCATCCTCATGCCTTTTCCTATGACACAATAACATGGCTTTGATAATCTATTATTAGAATAGACACGTGCTTAGCTCAATCTCCAGCCTTACTGGTAACTATTTCCCACCAATGTTGAGAATAAGCTCTGATCTCGATGTCTCTATTCTTAGACGCTTGCCTACTTAGGCTAGAAATGTCCCTTATTTAGTGCAAATCATTCCCATGCTAGCTAACAGTCTAGGACCTCTACCTTAGCTACTAAATACAACCTATATATATTATACTGTTTGTAAGTAGCATTTAGAATGTAGAAATAAATGTTTTATAGAGGGTAGAAGTATGCTAGGTGTATTATAACTTTCATATTAGAATCCATATCCTTATATCCATGTTGACTTCAAGAGTTAGCAGAGCACATTTCTCAGCCAAAATTCCCTGAGACCTTGTGTTGCTTCCTGTGGGAGCAACTTCACCTGAACTCAGACACCCCATTAGAATGTTCCAACTAAACAGCTGCCCAATATATTTAGTAGAGTCCTTGTCTTCCATTCTGCTGTGGCTCACTTTTACACACCCAGTGATCTTGGTGGTGCAGGTGGGATGCAATGCCAACATATCCACTCTCACCTGATGTTCCAAGGCTACCCATGGCATGACACTGTTTTCATTATGTTGGACCAAGATTTGCAGAGCATGTGTGCAATGATCATCATGCATGTTCTTCTCTTCTTTTCATTTACTAATGAGTCAATAACATACAGCTGTGCTCTCATGAATTGGTTTCAATGTACAAGTGACACACCTGACCCTGTAACCAGCCTTTGGCAAGTTGAACCTGAGCTTGATGCCTTAGGACAGTGCACACTCTCTGTAATTCATGTAGATACTATTGTGCACAGGGTGCACCTCCTCCCCTTTTTTGGGTCCACTTCACTACCTGAAGACTTTCATTTCTCCATGTCATTAGACATTTATTAGTCTTATTTTGTTAATAAATATATAGATAACCATTGTCATAATTTATTACACAATAAATAACATTTATATGTATATTCCCACTACCTTTTAAGGTAGTTGGGTTATAGGGTGGTTTCGATTTCCCTATAAGGAAATTTCAAAAATCAGGGTTGGGATCTCACTTTCAGGCGATTTGATTGGCTGACACCTTAAAACCCTTTGCCCTATGATGCTGTGACCAGTGTGACATGCCCATTTGTATTACACATTTGAGTTACCTTGTCTGTGTGACACACCAATTACTATTTCTATTTAAAAATTTTGAATTGCTCCAGTGACTATTTAATAACTTTTCTTTCTTTCCTACTCTTTCATATTATCTTCCCCCACCCCTACATATTCATTGGCTATTCACTACTTCTTATGAGAATCTGAGTATTCCATCTGTTATGTACAAATCTTTTTTTGCCACTTGATTTTTCTGATGTTATTTCCTTGCAGGACTTCAAGTGTTCAAGGTTCAAAAGAATTCATAGCATCCCACACTTGGAATCACTCTTTGGGCCCTCTTTCAAGTACTGAACAATTACAAGTAAGTTACTGTATACTAATTGTGTCTATATTACTAAAATATCTCTGCAGAAAAAATTGCTGTTCAGAATCATAAACCATCTATCTCATCTATCAACCATTTGAATTATATATTGAATAATCATGGCATTGCCACCAACCAAAATATATCATTTGTTGATCTTTTGAATCATATATTTCTGGGAGAGTGCTTTACCAACCCAATGGGAATAGGGAAGAGCACAGGTTGGCCATACCTGTATGGGTTGTGGGTAAGGGTGCATATGGGTATGGGTGCAGGTCAGCATCACAGCACCTGTAACCCATAGTGACCCATGTACAAAAGTTCACAGTAATATGTAGTTAATGTTATGTATTAAGTAAATTTATATTTGATAACATGGTAATGAATCATTTTTGCTTTTTGCTGAGCCTGCAGGATTGGAAACTACTAGTAATCAATGCCTTGAATGTGTTGCTTGCATTTATATTACTCCATGCTTTGTTATTGATCTCTTTTCTTCTCTTGATCCAGCTCCTCTTCATTTTATAGCTCTGCTGCCCCCAGCTTTGTTCTCCAGACCCAGCTCCAAGTCTAAGCTTTGTTTTATGGTCCCCATCTTCATTCTATTGCTCCAAGCTTTGTTCTCTAGCTCCCAACATTGTTCTCCAGCCCCCAGCATGGTTCTCTGGTCCCCATATTTGTTCTATAGCTCCCAACATTGTTCCCCAGCCTCCATCTTCGTTCCCCAGCCTCCTACTTCATTCCCCAGCTTCCTACTTCATCCCATAGCCTCCAGCTTCATTATCAAGCCTCCAACCTCATTCCCAAGCCTCCATTGTTGTTCCATAGCTTTCAGCTGTGTTTCTCAGCCTTCAACTTCGTTCTACAGCCCCCAACTTCTTTCTACAGCCTCCAACTTTGTTCTCTACCCTCTACCCTCGTTCTCAAGCCTCCAGCTTTGTTCCCCAGTCTCCAGCTTCATTCCATAGCCCCCAGTTTTATTCAGGAGTTATCAGCTTTGTTTTGTTACACAGCCCCAGCATTTGTTTTGTAGCCCCCAGCTTCATACTTTAGTCCTCAGTTTTGTTCTCCATCCACAGTCCTTCATTCTATAGTGCTCAGATTCGTTATACAGCTTCTGCTTCATTCTCCAGTTCACAGCTTCATTCTACAACCTCCTGATTCACTCTTCAGCCCTAGCCTTCATTCTCTAGTATCCAGCATTATTATCCAGCTCTAAATATCATTCCAAAACCCCCAGACTCATCTTTAGTCCCATCCTTCATTCTAGAGCTCTCAGCTTCATTGTCTCTCCACTTTAATTACCTCCTGTCACTTCTTGACCTCATGAAGTACTTTGCTTTGTGCTTCAATATTTATTATAGCTATATAATACTCAACACATCATTTATTCAAATATAACTTACACAATAGGTACATTAATAAAGAAAACCCTGTGGGTTATAGGGGTTACCTGTGCTATTCCCTAAATGGGAGATCTGTGCAGAAGTTGTGTTTCAGTTTTTTCTTCTCCCTCTCATTTGAAACTATATTTTTTAGAAAAGTGGTGCAGTCAACACTGTCTATTCACAATCTTTCATCTATTGCTGGCTATCTATTTAATCTTCCTCTTACTCACAATATAAGAAAACCTTGGCTAATTCACTGTTTGTTCCTCTTCAAAAATCGGTACATGTGCAATCTGAACCAAACTAAAGGGAAGACATGCATGCTCCAAGAACTTTGATACCAGTCTAACAGTGAAGTAAAGCATATTATTCTGATGCTTCAACTTTTCTATAAATTATACTATGTCATCTACAAGTCAGCCTGAAGTCCAAAGTCACTCTGTTTTTACTAGCTCTCAAAACACATTATGGAGTTTGTAGATTTGTTTGGATCTTCTGCTAAGCTTAAACAGTTATAAATACATGTTGGTAGAATATATAGTTTTGTATTCAAAGTAAATTTGAGACTGGATGTTACAATCCGAGCTGGTCTTGTGATGTCTTCTGGTCTTGTGATGTAATAATCACATGACTTGTCACTACACTCGTAAGTCATATGACGAAGTCGAAGTCTAAACTGTTATAATGTAGAGTTATACACAAATGAACTTGTGGCTATCTCACAGTGGCACTTGAGATGTGATCTAGAAGTAGCAGTGTTCTGGGTCTGAGGTGGTCTCAATGAGGATAGAGGGGATTAGCCAGCTATATTGGATGATAGCTAAACTAAGATCAAGCTGAAGGAGCTTGATCGGAATACATGAGCTATTTATACAAAAGAAGCATGGTCCATTTGCAGAAAGGTATGCTACTATAAATAAAGTCCATGACTTGCCATGACTCAGTAGAGGTCTATAAATAAATGTGCAGCACTGCACAGCAGTATCAGTAAGCGAGTCCAAGGAGATAAGAGAAGTCCATGCTCATAGTATGACAAACCAGAGGAGCAGGGTCGGGGATGATGAGTAAGTATGTAGTTATAAATAGAGAGGGATGAGTAAGTAAAAAGATATAAATAGAAGGGTCACATGAAAAAGAGGTACTCTGGCAGGGTTGAGATGGAAAAAGTGTAACACTGGACAGTTTGAGAATAAAGAGTTATAGTATAGGTAAGACATAGTGAGTTGAAAGAAATGTGATGTAAACAAGTGCAAATATGAAGTAATACTGATGTGCTCAAGCACATTATGGAGTCTATAGATTTTTTCAGATCCATTGCCAAGATAAAGCACACACAAAATAGTTTGTGGCTGAATGTATACCTTTGTTCTCAAAGTAAATTTAAGACTAGAATGTTTGAGAATAAACAGAATAAAGTAATGATATTTTTTTGGTCATTCAAGAAAAACATTTAAAGTAAGAAATAGTCTGCAATCGTCAATGTTGGTCCCACTGATCTCCCTTTCACTCATTACCACTCCTATTAAATTCACCTCTTTACATAGAAACTTTACAGTGATCTCCCACAGGGCACAAATGCATGTATTCATTAAGGCTAAAGTTATTCAGTCTCTACAAATCTTCATGGTCCAGGGTACTTTTCTTTCAGTAATATTTAATCTTTTTGGTATTAAATCAGTACTTTTAATTCAGACCTATCAACTTAACATTAGTGACTTGCATGTCTTTTAGATATTCCTTACTTGCTCTATTTTATTTGTACTCTCATTTATCTTCTGTTCAACAAACATCTCACTACACCACTAATAATTGTTAGCATGAGCTACACTTACCTAAACACATAATATTTCATATTGTTAGGTAGTGGGCTCTGCTGCTTGCCGGCCCTATTTCTTTATTAGAATAGTTATTAAAATATGTTATCTGACCGATGTGTGAGCAAATCTAGAATATGTGCAAGAATAGGAAAACTGACCGATCCATGCACGATATTTACAATAAGATCCGTGACCCCATCCGTTCCTAGGCCAATCGGAAAATTTTCGGAGGCTCGGTTCACATTGCACAGGTAAAATCGGCACGAAACAATTGGAACAATAAGCAGATGTATTACCCAATTCAGAATTTTCTAATGGATCTGACACATTACATATTTTATGGCATATTCTAATTGTTACAAAAATCGGGATGTACCATATTTACACGAACCCGATTTAGGCCTGTCTGAGGTGCATGATGCTTACTGTCACTAAATCACATACATAGTACATTTTGGGTACGTTATTACCCTTTTGTTTTATTTCTTCTCTAGATAATAGCTTACGTTAATTCCCCATAGAGAAGTAATTTGCATAAGTATAACAATGAAGTCACTTTACGCCGTACGAACATCAATGCGTGTGATTCGTTCCGCGTGTGTCGCGTTTCTACCCATTTATGTACAACTTTCTCTGTCATTATGTATGTCCCGCCGTGCGGCGTGCTCCCGTCATACCAAAATTATACAGGCTTCAACACATCAATTCTGGAGATTTCTTTTTCATAGCAAGCAACGCGCCGCTACGAATTGTTTATTCAGTACTGCCACTCATCCATTCATGCAAGCCTAATAGTAAGAGGCGGGTTATAACGCAAAAGGTGCAAAACTGACGATAATCCCAGGCATCAACGCCTCGAGTATGACATCCTGGATTGTGATTTCACTTCAGCCAACGCTTGGTTCACTGAATCTCTGTTCCGGAATATGCTACTACCATTGTATTGGTCAATCCACCATACAGTGACAATAAGACTGGACCTTGAATAGCAATAACACGACCACGTAAGGTGCCACTGAGAGTTCATTAAAATGCGCGCCAGATTTTGGACAAGTTCTCTAAGCTTCCTACCCAAACATACTTTGCATCGAGACTTTCTGTGCAGGGCATCTAACTACCTTATGCTTCAGCACTGCTCCCAAGCTCCTACTACTCACCTGCACTCATAAAAAATGCAAATTCAATCAGTACACGAGATTCTAATTTTATCCAATCCCTTTACTCCCGGAGCCATGTTAGGCCACGGCCCTCTCGTTGACTGCTCGATAGGTCCGTTGGACATAGTTGCGACAACTGGTCGAGAAGAAAGGGAGGCTCGCGACAACAAGACCGACTTGTCGAGGTACGAGAAACAAAACCTTATACCTTCAAATTTAAAACAATTTTAACCGGGATTGTTAGTGACGAGAACGAAGATGGACATTTACCCACCCCTCGTGGGTCTCTCGTTATCCGTGCCCCCGTTGCGCCTCCGAGGTTGATCAATATATTTGAGAGGGCGCTGCCGCACACTGGGGGGGCACTTCTAGTTAGAAGCGTCTATCCAGAAACCGATCCAAAGACGTTGAAGCCCGGACAGTGGCGCTTTCTGGACACTCTCAATCCATGAGCCACGAGCGATTCAGAAGAGTTGAATGTTTATGGACTGTAGTAATAGTAATAGTACTGTGTATGATATGCGCATAGTTTCCTGGTGCGGTTGCATTCCTCTTCTGGATGTTTTATTATGAGGGTACCATGTTATATTAGAATATGTTTTAACTTTGTTTTAATTGTAAATAGTTTTGTGGGTTAAGATTATTCGGGTTTGAAATGCTCTCTAGGATGTGTGCTAGTTCATTTTAAAACAGTGCCACTCTCCTGCAGGATGCACTAGCACTGCCAATCAGGTGATGTAAACAGCTTCGCGTGCACTTGTTAATGTTATTAGTGCGTCTGTACATGGAAATGCCTCAAGGCTGCTGTGCAGCATCCTGAAATCTCAACAGCACCGCAAACGAGTAGCAATTCCAATCCTACTGTTCTCCCTCAGGCTGTACCACTATGATACATTCTTCATCTGAACCACATACCGTTCGAGATCAATACCAACATTACATCCCTAGATTCATTCTACGACGCTTTCAAACTGATACCAGTGGAAAACGGGAGTTTTAGCTCGTCGAAACTTAGAGAAAGCGCTCGGACTGATTGTGTGAAGACCTAAGAAACAGCGACAGCCGGAATACAAGCTAGCGAAGAAAAATCCATTGCTCAGCACGGAAAATGTGCTCGTCTACGATGTGGCCACTGGCATCCTGGAATCCCGTCCAGTTGGCATGGTTTATGGGGAGATGAATCTATACAAGGATATCAGGAATGGAACAAACTTCAACCATATCGAAGAGAAGCTCTCCCGCCTGGAAAGCGATGCAGCTGTATTTGTGAACAATCTGCATGCCGCTGTTTCTGGTGGCAGGAATGTATGTGTTACCAGGAAAGAACTGGGAATATTTCGCAAATTTTTGTTCATCATGTTCTACCGCCCTCGCCACCGCCCAGATACATATTGCAAAGAAGATCATCCAGAGAATGCGCCGCTGAGGGACTGGATTAGAAAGGGGAAACAAGATATGGGACTGAAAGACGATAAAGACGTTTGGATTGATGCTATTCAATGTCATATTGAGCATCCGCATCATGTACTTGTTGCAGGAGGAGAGAAAGCTCTGGAGAAAATTGGCGGGCCTGAGGCATTTGTAACAGCCGAAAGGATTGATCCAGATATCAACATGTACGCATTGGAGTACGCAAACGTTGCGAACGAGTATTTCATGGGTATCTGGGAAGCCGCCGATGACTCCGAGTTCGTCATTGGGAGCAATTCGTTCGGTCTGTGGGAAGGATTGGTGATCGGTGGAGGCCTAGGTATCCATCGCATATTCGTCCTCAGCCCTCGACTGGTTATCGTCTTGCGCAACATTATTGTCCGTCAGGTCGGCTCAAAGATCTCGTCCAGTTCCATACTAAGCGAACTTATCGATATCCCTATAGAGCCAGCAGTACCTCGCTATGTGAACTACAAAGGAAAGGGGTTTGGTCCGACAGGCTTTGAAGATAAGGATTGGACGATAGAAAAGTACCGGATATCCGATGTCGCTCAGAAGGATACTTACACGTTTAAAATTATGAAGCTCAGCAAGACAAAGACTCGGGCAGTGAATAATGTATCTCTTCTCAACATAAATAAAGGTGGATCTGTAACTTTTGCGTCGAGGTGTTGCATGCTTGATACGATGCAAGCATATTTTGATGCACCTGGCCTTCGCTTCAAGCACAGCAAAACAAAGTACACTTCGCTGTTGAATGAACTATTATTGGTCTATCCTGCTACGAGAGCTAGTACTCACGAATTTCCTTAACCCACAACATGCGAACGGACACGATCGTGATCGTAGGTTGGGTTTACGAAGTGCTTTTCCCGGTTCCCACATAAAATTGTACTAAAATAACTTGAAAATAACTCAGTGCGACTTGTCACCTTCAAGTAATAAAAGTAAAGTAGTTTGCATGAAATAACATATGGACACTGGGGGAATTGAACCCCCGACCTCACGCAGATATTTAATCGAATTCGGTACAAATAGAATGCGAAGCGTGCGCGCTACCCCTGTGCCAAGTGCCCTGGTACTCTGCAGTTGGTGACTTGGTCGGACCGGTGCTGGCGGTGTATGTTGTCTAGTTATGTAGTTATGGTATCCACGATTGATCCACAACTAGTGAACGAGGGCGCAAGATCATTTCATAGTCGGGCGAGGAGGAACGCTTCGTGAGGGAGATATTGAAAGTATACTCGCGACTCACGAGCCAGGTTAAGAAGTGTCGCGACCGCAACATTTTACTTCATCTTAAGAGTTTAGCCTGGTGGTTACTACTTAAATAGAGTCTATCAACCATTAAAACAACATTAAAACCAATTAGACAAAGGACAGAAAACTGAAGAGCGAGTTTGGAGCGAGCCCTTGGAGCGTTTCAGTCACGTGTACGACTACCACGACAATTGCTCAATCGCGGAGTCTCAATATCTCAGACTCCGAGTTCTGACTCAGAGCTCGAGCCAACCTCGAACACTTTCCACCATTGTCCCCCAACTCCCCTGTCAGTAGCTGCTTGTGTTCAAGGCTAACAACACTGTTCTTTCCTAAAGATCTCTGAGAATACCTAACTATCTGATTCAAATCGCTATGCCTTCCGGAAGACGTCAGGTTCAAGGTGACCAATACCACCATTTCATACCCCAGTTCCTCCTACGGAGGTTTCGAATCATCACGTACACCAATCGAAGCTGTGTCTTTGTTCCTAGGCTTAAATATGATAAGAGAACTAGCCTACTTCAGGCTAAGCAAAAGCGACGAATCACTGCGACGAAAGATGGATCCATACCTGTCAAGAGTCAAACTATTCTCTACTACGATCTTTCAACTGGCATCTTGGAAACTCGCTTGCTTAGTAGAGCCTACGGGGCAACAAATCTTTACAGGGACGTGCGGAACGTCTCTAACTTGAACCACATCGAGGAAAAGTTCAGCCGCATCGAATGTCAAGCGTCTTCAATAGTCGACCACCTACATGGCGCAATCGCATCTCCTGGGAAAGTCTGCTACATGTCTCGGCACGATCATAGGATATTTCAAAAGTTCTTGTTTCTCATGCAGCATCGTGGGGATTATCGCTGGTTGACTTGCTGGATGGAAGACCACTCACCTCTCAGGGACTGGGTCGCGAAGAGGAGGCTAGAGAAGGGGCTCCAGGATGACATCGAGCTGTGGAAGGATTGTATACTGTACTATATCGACAAACCACACCAGCGGCTGGTTGCTGAAGGAGATATGGCTGTAAGGCAATTGGGAGGTCGAGAGAAGATGGAGATCATGAAAAGGACTAGAGTCGATCCATACATAAACTGGCTTGCAGTTTACTACACGACGATCGCTATCGACTACTTCATGGGCATCTGGGAATCTGCTGACGGTACTGAATTCGTTCTTGGACATAATTCTTTCGGTAAACCCGAAGGTTTCACACCAGATGGCGGTAGAATTCATCTCATCTATGTCCTCAGTCCTCGTCTGGTAGTGACCCTCCGTAGTACATCTTTCGCTTTCCCTGACCAGCACACCAAGCTCTCTTCCATTAATGGAACACTCATCAATATTCCGATGAAACCTGCGGTAGTGCGTTTTTCAAGCTTTATACCTAGCATCTACAGTCCGGAGGGACTATTGGAAGCGTTTGAGAACTACCGATTAT
Source organism: Cyathus striatus (assembly GCA_025738555.1). Taxonomy (NCBI): domain Eukaryota; kingdom Fungi; phylum Basidiomycota; class Agaricomycetes; order Agaricales; family Nidulariaceae; genus Cyathus; species Cyathus striatus. Next base: position 1,852,982 of record JAOVFP010000011.1, read on the forward strand.
CTGACGCGGCTTCTGAGGACATGTACACATTCACAATCACGAAGCTTACCAAGTCCCAAACGCAGGCGGTGAACGAAGTCGTTCTATACAACGTCCGTGATACCGGATCGGTGACTTTCTCGTCTAGCGCTTTCATGCTTGATACACTGCGCGCATATATTGTATCTGACTACCACTACAGCCTAGATAGCACCAGGTATGATGTGCTGCTGAAGAAGCTATCGAGTTTGGCTACCAAATATCCCGCACCAGCGCGACTGATTCCTGTAGCTGGTGGCTCTAGAGTGTACGAGGAATCTGCTATAGAACAAACCTTCCGTTTGACTACAAAAGCCATCCTGAATGGTGAATGGAAGTTTCCTTCTCTGTACAAGCGTGCGTTTCAATTCTATCACACGGCAGCGGATAACCCTCTCCTACGGAACCCTGTGTCGAAGGAGATCTGCAACCTCACTTCTACCTGCATAGTGCGCTTTACGACCTCGTTGAGTCCCCCTCCCCTTTCATTTCGTCCTCGTGCTGGTGTTCGGCTTCTGGATTCGATTCCATATTGGGAATTTAACTTTTTTGTTAAATTTGTCAGGAGGACGCAAGATGATTTAAATTTTGGGATTTCGAAGGGGAGAAATGATGATATGAATGATCTCGTTGTTGACTCCTGTGCTGTTGGGCTCTTGGAGTGGCTGGCAAAGCATCGATCTGATGTTTTGCACGCTCGTGGACTCTTAGTTTGATATGGATGATGTAAACTATGGTTCCTTTTTATTTCTATTACTTATAGATACAGTCTGCCGCCATTCTTTCTATCTCGTTATGTTTCTTTGGCTTTTGTACTTATGTATTTTTAGGCATACATTTCGATTTTTATTCAAACATATTAACTGCTCAGGTTCGAACCTTCTACTTCTGTGTGTTCCCAGTTCCTTATTCCAGACTTTCGATGGGATGTATAGACGCAGACGTCGGTACAAAACTGGGACTCTGCGCCTAATAATAATCATGGTATTTATAAATGTGCCTCTTAGTGGTTGCGTGAACAGACAATCAAGATGAGATAAGATGGATTCGTAACCCATAGCCCTGGGCGTCAAGCTGCAACTTTTGCTTTCACCTTTTGCATTTCAACCCACGCCTGTGTTGTTACACACTTTTATCTCTTCATTTCATACTATTTCGCATTACCAGATAGACCTCTTGAATATGTTTGACGCCGCTAAAAACTTTGTGATACAGAATGGCGTATTTATCGATGTCGGTGGTAATGCGAAGTTCTGCAAGTTCATATTCTTCACGCGTTTTTGTCAAGTATTGATATCACCGTGTATTACACTTATTGTAGTTGCAAAAAAGTTGCTCTCAACATCCTCGCATGGACTCCGATGTAGTACCGACAAGTCGAAGAGTAACGCGACAAACCTTCAGCGGGAAAAGTCCCGAATTATATTAGATGTAAAGTTTGTTCGAATTGACTCTTATTACACACATTCTAATCATTCCTAAAGTATCATCAAATTCGGAGAGAAGATATTAAGATCATCCAGTGCATAGATGGGCCTGTACAAGCGGAAAGCGTTTGCAATGATTTCGTCATTGAAGTTGATACGCATGTAAAAGAATACAACGTACCCGAATTTAAAACTTCTTTACATCTCAATTTCGAGATGCCAGTACCGAACGCGTTGAGTAGAGGAGATTTGTAATTAAGTAGCTAGAAAATGTATATAGATGAGCGAGGAGGGAATGAAACGGCAGGAACTGCCAGGCATTCTTCCCTCCCACTGACAGGGTGTGTAAAGACGAGATTCAGACTTAGTTACGAGACGATTTGATACTAAGAAATACGTACCGTGATACCGAATAGCATCTGAAATTGAATATCTTTACTCTGAATACTTTGACGCGAGAACGAGAATAGCCTAAGTTCAATTGATCTAAAATTAACTTGTCCTATTTTTGGATTTGACACCATTGCGCCCCTCTAACTTACTGAATCGACACCTCAGGATATTAAGTTTATGAATATATTTGGAATTGCTATTCTAAGTATTAAGTAAATAAAGTAACTCGTCGCGAGACTCAACAAAGTTCTAGGGGAAAATACAAGGAGAGTAGCATGGATCTATCGAGGAAAGACTGGATACGCTGTAAGACGAAATAATTACTATTTATCATCGCACATTGGGACACTTATATGATACAAAAGCAACTGAAGATAGAACTAGAACTCCTGTCTGAAATGTGGTAAACAAATACCAGTTAACTATTCAATCCTAGAACTCTCTGGCTAACATGTAGTATTTGAGGCCTCATCCGAATATTCCTCAAGTGTTTGGCATATATAAATCAAATGACACAAGTGGATTGGTATTCCACGGTAACGGTATCTGTACTATGATTTCAGATTATAGACCTCTTCTGAACATGTTCAGGAATACGTCTACGATGTAAGGAGTACATGTCCTCTCTTCAACCATTGCAATGTACTGCATATTATGTCAAATATGTAAGTGCGCATATTTCAGCTTGAACAACCTATTAGATAATAACTTGCTTTGAACCAGGTGTTGGATTATATTGTAAGATGTGTTCTTTAGCCAAGAAACTTGTTTTACACAAAATGTTAGAACACCTTCAGATATCTTGACCAGCATATCAATTCAATCACTAGTAATTATGAGAAAGCACTTGATAAGTATGGGACAGTGTTCAGCCATCTACGGAATGGTCCAGGAGAACGTCCTGGTGTAGTCGACTTCTATGTTGATTCATCTGGTAGACTTAATACTGTGTTGTAAGTAAGTGGCCTACCTGTCAAATCACTATAGTATGTTATTTATATTTCGTAACAGATTTCTATCCATAATTTCCGACAAGATAACGATAATCATGTGCACGGCATAAAATGTGCATGGAATACTCTGAGACGTCTCAGAAGTATATCTCAAAGTGACGTGGAATTGATGACACAACAGATATCTGCATGTCATCGTGTATTTCTCTCGCTGATGAAGACTCAACATATATATTTAAGTACCCGCAAGAAAATTGAGTGCTATCCTGGGGATCCCATTATAGTTTGGCCAAAACTGCATGGAACCGATTCTCATGGACACATTCATTACATATCTGGCCATTCCGAGGTTATCGAACCGAACCTTGCCAGTCACTCATGGTCCTTCTGCTCCCCCTTAATTTGCCAGGAAATATTGCGTGTACGTCAGTTCACACGGTATAGATGCAAATATTTATGTTCTCATATATATCTAATTAATCACTTTCATGACATATTGCTAGCTTCAAGTTAGAAACTTCAACCCAAGCAACCTTCCGAAATTCCAAAGATCACCAGGATGTATCATTTTTTGGAAACTGTTACATCGAATCTGATGCCACTTATCAAAATTGGCTTCATCAAGTACCACAAATACTAGAAAACCATCCAGTTATTCAAGAAAATGAGGATATCAACTACTTGGGTAAAGGTAATATTTCTCAAATATATATTGACAAAAACCACTGTGGCACTAAATTTCTCCAACACATTGTTCTGCAGTATCCCGTGTCGAATTTGTCATTGATATTACTATATGTTTATCTCGGATTGACCACTACATAAAAACCAACAAAGACACAGAAGTTTATTTGTTTATTTCCGACCCTGGAATTGTGGACGGAAGGGTTTCTGAGCCACAAATTTATTGGTCATTGGACAAGTCAGGAGTTTAACCACTTACTGATTTTTATGTTGCTTTCATGGGGCTCTCCAGCGCAAATATATACGTACGACTTTGGGTAGACTACTGGGAGAAGATATATTATGAAGCCCTTCGTGATCTTCACAAAGTCTGCAGGCTAAAGGCCCAACACACTTCCCGATCCAAATTTAAACTCAATCGAAAAGGTAGGATATCAATCAATTGATTCCTATTCCAATTGAGGTTTACAAATAATATGTAGGACCACGAATAAAATCATCCACTTACATTGAGGATTTAGGCATTGGCTACTTTAAAACACAGCATGAGCTGGAAAAACAAGGAGAATGGGAGCCCCATCAATGTGACCAACGAAATATTTTTGTGATAAAAACCATTAAGAAATATACATGGGCGAAGGAAAGATATAGTTCACGAGTTATATCACCAAATATTTCCTGTCTATCTTGGATTGGGATTACCATCCTGGAAGACTGCTTCGGAATTATGGGGATCGTGTTGGATACAATAGATTTTCGAAACAAACGAAGGGAACAGCATGAAATCTACAAAGAGGAAGAGGAGGACTGGGAGGATATTATGCATGTTGACGTTGATGGTCACGGTTCCGAGTCAGATATGGATCGTTTCGAAGAGTTGTCAGAGGATTCTGTTTCATTATGTAATTAAATTTTCATACATTTCTTAGTATTTACTTGCTGTACTTCATTTGACCGAGTGCTTCCAAACTCCTTCACTATTTTACAGCTCCCCATCTCCTCCCATTCTTTTCAATATCCCCTGTCACGATATGACTATGTGACTACCTCCCGTACTTATCTCGTAGTTCCTTTTACTTCTACCATTATTCACTTCGTTCTAGGTATGTACTACGGTCCATCCTTCATATATCTATTAATCAGTAAAAAAACACATGTCGCCATAGGTTTACATAGACTCGATAGTAGGGATAGTCAGCTAAACAAGTCACCAATATATAGTTCAGTATAGCTGTGGCCAAGTCTATGATCATTCGACAATCAAGATAGCCGAAGTGATGTCTTCATAGAACCATGTGACTGCGCCTACTATCGCTAATCAGTGGGGATCACCAATCAGGCATGTCACACTCCTGTCACGCAGTCACATGCCCTCCAGTACTGACCCAGTAGAATAACTTTTGATACACACTATCTACATCTTTCAAATAAATTGTATATTGGACACTTATATATGTTCTTTTATGATATGTAATTGAATTATTTTTTACTCTACTGCAATTTCCATAAATTGGCATATAGTACCAACTCCCTGCCAAAATAGGCATCAAAACAGTATTTTTGCATCTTTAATTCAGATTTAAACTATCTTGTACTGCATCATTGGTAACATATGTGCAAAAAAGCAATTTAAAGAAATGTATTGACTCGGAATTTCGATAAGAAAATCAGAAGTATGTAATCTTGCAGTGAACAGTGCCATATCTCACCTTAAAAGTGCAAAATCAAAAATTCTGGCTTAAACGTTTTGTTCCCACATGCCAACTGAGTATTTATAGTCACTGTAGTGAAGTGAGAAAATGTGATTATGAGAAACAGATACAGTTACAAGTTCACTCTGCCAATAGAGCATAGGAGAATGTATTTAACCTTGTGGCGTGAGTTGGATGTGGTGCACACATGGCCTCTGAGTGTATATTTAATGACATTTCATTGATTAAACCACCTTACCACTCATTTATCATCTCTAAAATCGATTTTAAAGGCATAAATCTACCAACCAGAGTGTTTTTTTACATATAATCACCAAAATCCCTGAAAATATGCAAGTATTCACTGTATTTCACTGAATTTATCACTTATTCCCACTACCTTTTAAGGTAGTTGGGTTATAGGGTTGTTTGGATTTCCCTATAAGGTGATTTCGGGATCTTGAATGGGATCTGAATCTGATTGGCTGGAGCTTTGTGACCATCTGTGACCAGTTGACCACTGACAAATCCACCTTCATTGTTGTTGTTCCCTCTTGCTCTTGTCTTCACTGATAACTATTCTACTCCTTGTGTTTTCCATATACTAACTACAGGAGACCAGTACCAGGTGTAGTTTCATAAACTTTTTTTTGGTCATTCTAATGATTCCTCCTCCAACCTACACCAGTTCCAGTCCTGTCTGTTTTTTTGCATACCTTAAGTGTTTATATCAAGTCTCCACTTCACTTGAAATTCCCCACTATAATGTCAAAACTAACTTACTTTCCCTTCTTCATCCCATCCTCTCTTCCCCATTCCATCATCCCCACTTGTATCGACATGGTGATGCCACATCATTGATTCTGCATCAGCAGTCTCTACCCCCACTGGCAATGTCAAGGCCATGACCTCTTCCTCCTCTGCCCCCATCTCCAACCTGGCTAGGGCTGTACACCATACCGTATATGGTATACAGGCATACACATTACAGTCACAATACAGTTATGGTATGTCTGTAACCATACCATATCTGAGCAACTTTTGCACCTTGAAAAAATGGTATGGTACCGTAAATGGCCATTTGTGGTATATATGGTCTATATGGCATAGTGAATATGTGTGTATACAAGTAGGAGAGGTGAAATAAGGCCTTTAGTTCTGATTAACAATATTAATGCTTTCCTGCATTGGGATAAAGGGTATGAAGGCAGTACTTTGCTAATATCAAAGTACATATAGTCTCCGCTGAAAGGCTTGCATGATGCAATGTAACAGTATGCTTCTTCAAAGAGTTCCTGTCTTCATCTTATTGCTTGCTGGCAAGAGACTCTTATAGATTTTCCATGTCCTTCGAACACTTCCCAGGACCAAACTTGCATGTGAGAATTACTATATAGAAGATTAAAGGGGTGTTAACAACATACCTGAATCAACAACCTGAATATTAACCTGTCCAAATTCTGTAGGGTCCATCATTGAATTATTGTGGAAAAATGATGAGTAGAAAACAGCAAGGTCCAGATACAAGAGTAAATCCAATGAACATATAGAAGACTGCAGAACAGTGCCAGAGATTCTTATTGCTTTTATACCTGTGATGTTATCAGACAGTATCTGAGTGAACAGAACACATACCAAGGAAACATAATTCTGAGAAACATATGGAAGCTGAGAGATAACAGAATGTACCATACAATATAAATATGCAGAATAATGTTCTTCAATTGCCCAGAAAACATAGATGATGATACAGGAGCTGTTGTAAGTAATTGGAGAGAGTTGTGAGAGAGAGCACTCAAGCACCAATGACCTCCAACCAAATACAATACTTTAGGATTACTGTTGAATACTTTGTATAATCCAATTTCAAGACTTCATGATTGCATTATACAGCAAGAGTATACTGAATCCATGATAGTATACTAGAATAAAATCAGAGACAGATCTCCAAGTTGATGAAAGCACAAAGATAAACCACGTTGGTCACTACCAAAGTCCACATAACCAAGTTTTGAGCATGCCCTTTGATGACAAAGCAGATGTAGAATGATATCTTATCTCAATAATCAATGTGCTAACATGCTTAATCTCATTCCTGTGATGATAAGAAACTATCTTATTTGAATATACCATACACCATACCAGACCATAATACATCCATAATAGTATGGGTACTATACAGGTGTAAACTGTACCATAATGATACCATATTCATTTTACTTTGAAGCACTTACAGGACAGTTACAGGACCATATATACAGCTACCATACACCCATACTATATGGGTACAGTGTACAGCCCTAAACCTGGCCACAAGCACTGCCACCACCTCAAACTTTGTTTCATGAACACTTTGTTGTCAGCATGGTAGCAGAGCCAACCTTCAACATATCAGCACTGGCCATGCTCCTCCTCTTTCTCTTTCATCCCACAGAAATAGTCTCCATTGCCAGAGGCACCATTGTTGTCATGACTCAGGGAGGAGGGGGCCAAGGTGATCTCAGTGACCTACATGTCATTGTCATACACAGGGGAGGATAAAGGAGAGGGGGATGGGTGACATGGAGTCGATGCCAATCTGTCATTGTGAAGAAGGAGAGGATGGGGATGGAAGAGTGTGCTATTGTCATTGTGGATGAGAAGGCATGGATATGAGCAGTCATGGTGGTGGATGGGAGATGGCATGGCAAGATGGACATTGATAAGTGGATGATGAACCTGAATCAGAAGATAAGATAAGATAAGATAAGATAAGCATCATGGGTTTTTTCCGCCCTCAACATCTACTTATGGGTCAATGTGAAGCATAGCACATTCTAGCACCTGTCTGCTCTATGTCCAAATGAACTACATACTCACTGTTCAATTTATTCAAGTTTCTATTGTGGTTCCATTCTTATATGTCTATTCAGATATCTCCCATTCATTATTTTTTCTTTGCTGATCTTCCACTTGTCATTGTATATGTATATAATAAAATCTATAAATTTCTTTACTATCTCTGTCATTATGATTGCTCATGAGAGAGACTTGGATATGACCTTTTCACTTACTACACTAAATGACAGTTGCTTATCTGGATTCATGATACCTCTGGAGAGCTTTTCTTTAAAGAGCTTACCATATATATCCTAGCACAAACTAGAGGCCATCAAATTCTCTTCATAACTTAGGTTTTAATATCTCTTACTGATGAAATTGTTGAGGTAGTGGGCTGTGCTGCTTGTTGGCCTTATTTCTTTATTATTTCATATTACTACAAGCTACAGAATATTATCAAATGCCCAAAGTATCAAATAAATCACAGGCAAGGCTACATAGAATTAAATCTGGCAAAATGGCCCATGTACTGCAAGAGCTTGACTCTAATTTGGACAGTGGAATAGCATAATTGCTTTGATATAGAATTTACAATGTCATCTGACTCAACTGGATACAAGAATATCAATTATAATGCAAGACATTTGAATTATAGAGTTGAAGATTAAACATATTAGAAGAAAGGCACAGAACCATTCTGGTGAAGAAAAAAGTTACAAGCTATCATTCAGCATACTGAAGAAAGAATTGTACAACATGAAGAAAGGAGAACTAAAAAAACAAATAAATGAAGCTAATGAAGCTTAAAGAGTTGCTTTTATTGGAATTGCATTAGATAGAAGTGAACTAAGAGATTAAGTAAGAAAGTACAAAGCTTTAAATGGTGAATATGCCAACAAGATTAATTTAAGTCCTGCAATTCCCCAAGTTTCTGGAAGCTCTTGAAGCAGATATTAGTAAATACACCTCATGGAAATAGATAATACCAGTAGAAGAGATCAATAGCAGCTCAAATTAAGAAGGGGAGTTTGATGGATTATTTATTAGTGATTGGGAGGATGAGCACACATATTTCTTACATAATTTAGTTAATTTAGCTTAAATAACTGGTGTACTACATTTTAGATATGTAATATAGTATTTTACTGCAAAAAGAATGAAGAAAAACGATCAAGATTCAAGCTTTCTGAGGCAGTTTCTACTTGGGTCAAGATTTTGGGCGCGTGACGTCACACTGTGTGACGTCACGCTTCCCACCATATAGGGATTGGTAATCAGTACTTAGTGTTCATCACAGGTTAGTGTTGGGCATATATCACTTCCTTCTCAACCTCCTTTTCCCTCAAAATGTCAGACTTTGCTATAGCTTACTTCAATAAAGATGAATATCACTTTTTTTTGGTAGTATGGGCTCATGTTTTATGTTAGTGTTTTTGGAAGGTCATCACACTAGCCGTGTTACAGCTGAGCAGAATTTCAATAATGTGATTGTTTTTGATTGTGTCAAATATCTCGTAATCACTATAGCTAAGGCTCCAACACTATAGTATATGAACTGTATATGTATATGTATATGTGTATTTTGTGATTGTAGATATGTACAGTATATACACATATACAGAGAATTGTATAGGGTTGTGATTTCTCCAGAATATTATTGCTGTAGGCTTACTTATTATTGGCTTATCAATTGTTTGCTCATTTAGGGCCATTTGAGCCCATGCAAAATCCAGTGTATCCATAATAGCGAATTTACGACTAGCACAGGTCTCAGGGAAGTATTGGTAGCAGTGTAACAAATGTGTATGAGCTGTCAAGAATTTTCTTGATGATAACAACATACTAACAGAGGATTGTAAAGTATGATGTATTTATTAACTTCAAGGTAAGTATAAACAAGTTACAGTCAGGTGCAGGGAAGATAGGTATTTCGACATTCATGGCACTTACACAATGTCACAGCCTATACTATATAGTAAATTATGTGAGTACAGTTGCAGCATTGAAAGCCCTTGAAAAGTTGTATAAGTACAATCAATTGTGGTAAATAACCAGTACTAAATCACTGGGACAAGTAAGTAATGATTTACTATTTCAAAATGTGAAGTGTACTTACCACAATTTACCTATGATAGTTCTCCATCCTAATCTGAGAGATAGATGGTTTAAAATGACAATTCAAGAGAATGAGAACCAGGCTGCATATCAGAGAGCACAGAAGGACAAATTTGAGAAAGTGACAATATTATTTTCAGATGTAACATTATCTTCAATTTGAAGGAGGGAACTGTAACTTGAATGATCCCTTAGCATGGTGGAAGGTTAGTGATGCCTTACACTTCAGTACTAACAGAACTGATAACAATAACAGATGCATTTGTTAGATATTCTGGGTTGCACAGCTTCTTTGACAGCTGTCACTTGTCACCTGTCATGCTTGACAGTTCTGTGATTGACAGTTCTGTGATTGACAGTTCTGTGATTGACAGATATGTGATTGACAGATATGTGATTGACAGATTGACAGCTGTCTGTTACCTTAGTTACCTGGACCTTGGTTGGACTTTGGTAGATAGCCTCAGTATATATACACTCTGTAACTTGGTAGTTGTTAATAAGTTTCCTCCCCATTTTGTGTCTGTGTCTGTGTCTGTGTTTGAGTTCTTGCTCCATTATCACCCTCATTCCTCTCAATCACCCTCTTTATCCTTTGTTACTTCTGACAGCATTACCATTCATTTCCAACTATTGCCAGAATGACTCGAGACTTCCTTGCAATTCCTGCCACTTGTGTTTTTTTGAATGTGTTTTCTTAAAACCCCACTACATTTGCTCTGACCTTTGAAGCTCATTGAACACAGAAACTGTGCGCAAAACCCTTATCTCAAAAGTTTGGATTAGAGCTGGCCTTTTAGAAGCCATTTCAACTACAGTAAAAAGAAGGAAGCATGATGATTAGGCAGTATTAGAATTCACATGACTCAACCCTATATACACTGTGTATATATAGTAAAAAACTTTAAACAGGAAAAAAACCACCATCTTCTATCAACTTTCCCATGGTTAAAAACTTTGCACTTGTCATCAACAATGACACCAGCGCTCCATCTCTTATTCTTTCTCTCCCTTTCCTCTTCTATCATACTCCCCCTTCTCCTCACTCCTGTTTGACACCAATATGTCAAGACAAGCCCCCAGGAAGACCCTGGAGGCGAAACCGCCCACTGCACCACTGCCTACATCCCAATCGATGACTAGTGGGGCCTCTGCTCGCTCACAGGTGCCCTTGACATCCCAGGGTAGGCTAGGCTCTGTCGTAATAGGATCAGGATCAGTATCAACACATACTCGGATGGCGATGCCAAAAGAGGCTAACCTGAAGATCCCAACCATGGACGCTGAACAGGCGCGCACCATCCTAGCGGAAGGAGATTACCTGCTTGCCCAATGCAGATTTGAAGCATCCATGGCAGTCACCATCCTCCACCAAGTGGTAGGGATGCTTCCTCCCAAACTTCAAGGTACATGTGGCAGTGTTCTTCAAGCAGTGGCCACTCTACTTGATGACAAGGCTATTGCCTGCATCGCTGAAAAGACACAAAGCCTATGGTCTGATTGGATGGATCACCTAGACAGGGCTATAGTGCAGCTGACGGCTGCCCAGTCCCATGCCTCCTCTTTCATGCAGCGGCTGGAGGATGATGCAGTGGAGGGAGTGGCACCTTCGGAACAGGATCATCTTGCGAGAGCTTTCTCCAGTCAGCCATCATATGTGCCGGCACTAGCTACTGCAGCTGCACCACACTCTGGTGCTATCTGCACAACGACCTTGTGGGACAATCAAGTCCCTATTAAAATTCTTTTTCCTACTAGTTCTGACCCTAACAGTATTGGTAACTTATCTCCATGCAAATTGGTTACAAAAGCTAACCTGGCTCTGGTGAGTATTGAGGAGGCTGAGCTCTCATGCCCAGCTGACTCTGCTATAGTGGCAGCTCATCAGTCTGGGGGACATATTGTCCTTGAGGCTAATTCCCCAATGACAGCAGGATGGCTAAAGTCAAAAGAGACACTGATGGCATTCATATCCCATTTCAATGGCACATCTGTACCAAATTTATCATTGTTCCAGGTGGTGGCAGAGTTTGTCCTGACCACCTTTCATCCCACCCCCTCTACTGACTTTAGATCTCTGGAGGAGATCAATAGTTTGACCAGAGGATCGATCACGGAAGCACATCTGTTGAAAGACCCTAGCTGGTGGAAGGGAGGACAGTGGTTTGCGCATTACCTTCTATCATTCTCTGACCAGAAAAGCACTAATGATGCCATATTCCATGATCTGGTTATTGAAGGAGCTCGAGTGCAGGTGCGTAAATACCTACCAGAGCCCACTCAGTGCCTCCACTGCCAGAAGTTTGGCCACTTTGCGCATGAATGCAAGGCAGTGAAGCCGACATGTGTACAATGTGCAAGGGATCACTCTACTGTGACCTGTGCCATACAGGCGTCTAGTCTCACATCTCACCTTTGCTCAAACTGTGGCCTGACAGGCCATGGAGCTGCAGCACATTCTTGTACAGTGTTTGCTCACAGACTATAGGTGTACTACCACCACTCCATGTCTGCAAAATATGTGGGTTTCCCTTCTAGTGACCCCACTACGTGGCAATTGGCTATGAAGAAGGCACCATGGGGGGTTCCTGTGGCAGTATGGGCATCTGCCACTCATTCCCTGCCTACTAACTGAGTGCTGTCCCAGCCTCAACTTATGTCACCACCCAGCCAGGCAGGGCTGTCATCACAGTCACATGTAATGGATCCCCCACCTCCCCCCACTAGGGTAGTTGCTCCGAGTTCTGTCTCAGCTCCAGCCAAAAAGGGGGGCAGGAAAGGGAAAAATAGTGAGCAACAGACCACAAATGGAGCAACATTCAGTGGACAGCCTGCTGAGGCATCCTCCCAGGATCCATTGGCAGTGGAGGTGCATGGTCATTGCCAGCAAACTATTCTGGATCACTTTCCTCTTTCTTGCCCTAGCTCACAAACTGGATTCTTGCCAGAGGCAGGGACTGACTCAAATATACTGGAGGAGGGTGAAGTGCCACAGGTTATCAGGAAGTTGCCTCAATGAGTGCACCTCCTCCATCTGAACCACAGAGGGAGCTTCGCTTCTGGCAACAGAATGTGAATGCCTCCCTGGTAGGGCAACAGGATCTTCTGGTTACTCTAGGAAAACTAACTTCAATTTCTGTGTGGTGCAAGAACCGTATATTGACTTTAGAGGGAAGTCATGGGCCAATACATATTGGCACCCAGTTTACCCATCTATACATGTGCCTGAAGGGTGCGTTACCCAATCATTGTTGTAGATCAACATGGGAGTCTCCACAAATGCATGGGCTGAAGTTCCAGTCCCCTCCCATGACATTACTGCAATCCGACTGCGCCTTGATGGCAACCAGACTCTATTTATTTTTAATATTTATCTTGACTGCTCACACAATGATGCTTTGCAGGCTCTCACTTCCTCTATGAGGGAAATCTGCTTGCAGAGGCTGGAGCTAGGTGAGACTCGCCATTTTATGTGGATGGGTGACTTTAACCGGCACCATCCACTATGGGATGAGGAACACAACCATCATCTCTTTACTGCTCAGGCCCTACACCTTGCACAGCCTCTTCTATGTCTGACTGCTTGGTATCAGATGCAAATGACCCTTCCTAAAGATGTTGCCACACTGGAGTCATTCAGCTCCAAGAACTACATGAGAGTTGATCAGGTCTTCCTCAGTGAGGAAATGGTGGACAGTCTGTTATTATGTACTACAGTACCTGAGCTATGACCACCACAAGTAGACCACTTCCCAATACTCACAACCCTTCTAGCATCCTCAGATACCACCCAGCCTCATCCCTGACACAATTTTAAGCAAGTGGATTGGAAGAAATTTCAGGATACATTGGCAACACAATTGCAGCTTCACCCCCCCCCCCACTTGTGTACAATTCAGTGGAGGAATTTGATGCCAGCCAAGTCAATTTCACAGCAGCAGTTTTTCAGACTATAGAGGACATTGTTCCATTGGTTCAACTCTCACCACACACCAAACAGTGGTGGACTGCAGAACTAGCTGACCTCAAGGCAGTGAAGGTCAGGTTGGAGTGTAAAGCCCATCACCTGCGACATCAACCAAACCTTCAATGCCATGAATAAGCATGGGTTGCAAGTCGACTTTATGCATCCAAGATTGATGAGGCTAAGAACAAAAAGTGGATTGAATACTTGGAGAGCCTTACTGACTCTTCAATTTGGGAAGCAGGTCACATGGTAGCTGGACCAGGTACAGATAGCAGCCATACATGCATTCCTAACTTGGTCAAATGTGATCTGACATCCAATACCATACAGCAAACTGCACAGACAAATGAAGAGAAGAGTGTGATGTTCCAAGAAACATTCTTCCCTCTGAGCACTGTAACAGCAGCCCCCCCACTTGATGCTGAGTACCCACCTCCTGCTTGGACTTTCACTGACATCTCTGATGATCAGATTGCATGGGCCATTGACCATATTAATCCATCCAAGGCCACACAAGCTGACTCAATACCAAACAGGGTAATTAAAGAGTGTAAAGTTTTATTTCTCCCCTGTCTTGGCCCTTTGTTTTGGGCTACATTCTCATTGGAGTTTTTCCCTGATGAGTGGGCACACACTGAGACATTGGTACTGCACAAACCAGGAAAGAGTGACTACACTAATCTGTCCTCTTGGCACCCTATTGTGTTGTCTGATGGACTTGCACACCTCATAAACAGCTGCATTGCAGAAGAGCTCACCACCATGTGCGAGAGAGGTAAAATTCTCCCAGCTCATTATTTTGGTGGCCACCCAGGTTGTACTATGACAGACTCGCTTCATCTCCTCACACATTCAGTGAAGGCAGCATGGCACCATGGGGAAGTGGCATCACTCCTGAGTCTGGATGTGAAAGGAGCCTTCCCAAGCATGTCACTGGAGTGGTTATACCATGAACTGCACTGGCGGGGAATACCCCAGCTGCTTATTGATTGGTTGGAGAGAGCCCACAGGAGGCATAGCACAACCATGACATATGATGACTATGTCTCCGAGCTACAAAGACTACTCTCTGGGCTCGACTAGGGCAATCCAAGTTCCCCGATTCTCTACATTATTTATAACTCAGGCTTGCTTGACATTATGCAGGATGCAGATTTATCACTTCTCTTTATTGATGACTCAGCCCTACTGCTCACAGGCCCCTCCTTCCAGGCGACACATGCAGCAATTCAGTGCATTATGACACAGGAGGGGGGAGTGCTGGATTGGGCACAAGACCATAATTGCAAGTTTGGAATTTAAAAATTCCAGCTCTGTGACTTTCACCGTCGAGTGCAGGATACTTCCCTGCTATGTTATTTTGGCAGGACTTCTCACCAATGTAATCACACTGTCCCTACCCCACGCCTGCCTCTGACCCTGCAGGGTCAATCCATAGAGTCACACTCTACTATTTGATTCCTGGGGGTGGTTTTTGACAATGAGCTGTGGTGGGGTGCCCAATGAGCTGCTGTTCTTGCTAAGAGACAAAGCTGGGTACAACAGGTGGCCAGGCTCACATGACCATCCAAGGGGACATCTGGGGCCTGCTTGCACCACCTTTATACCCCACAGGCAGTGCTGCAAATCCTTTCCTTTATGCAGCTGACCTCTTTCTAACTCCCTCCAACTTAACTAAACCTCCCACTGCTCTTCATGGGCTTTCGAAAATGTGTTCAATTCAGTGGCAAGCCACACTGCTCATTACTGGAGGGCTCTGCTTCTCCCCAGGTGATGCGCTGGATGTGCTAGCAGGCCTCCTCCCTTTTCACCTTCTACTTGCTATGCACCAGTTTCAGGCACTTTTACACTTCTGCACACTGCCCAAGACTAACCCTATTCATAGAATTGTCTCCTTAGTCAGGAACTGCAGGTGGTTGCGATCACATAATTCCCCCCTTCACCTTTTGTTCCATGCTTTTCCTCTTAACCCTCATGAGATCAAGACAGTCCAGCCTACTTGCCACCCTTCTGGGTGGTCCCCACCCTTTTCGGTGACCATGGCCAACAATAAAGAAGAGGCGATGGAGCAGGATCAGACTGATTCCTCTGACATTGTTATTTATACAGATGGGTCAGGTTTCAAGAATGCCATCAGGGCATCAGCAGTGCTGTACCAGGATGGGCAGGAGGTTGCCTGCCTCCAATATCACTTAGGCTCTGATACTCATTTTGTAGTTTACAATGTGGAATGCCTGGGGATGCTCCTTGGTGCACATCTCCTAGGACAGCAACAGAATTTTGCAAGTGTTACCTTTGCAGTAGATAATCAAGCAACATTGCAAGTGGCAGGCAGTCACTGCCCACGTCCAGGCCACTCTATACTAGATGAGTTCCTGGACACTCTGGCTGAGGTAGTTGACTTAAACATTTGCATCACTCTCCGCTGGGTCCCAGGTCATTGTGACATCACCGGGAATGAGGCAGCAGATGAAGAGGCAAAGAAGTCCATCACCCAGAGCTCAAGCAGACAGAGGGAACTCCCTAAGGCCCTCTGGTGTAAAGGCCTCCCCTTTTCCAAATCAGCCATATGCTCAGCCCAACAACAGTGCTTCAAGGGTGCAGCACTGGCCCACTGGAAAGTATTGCCCAGTCACCCTCACATCAGCTGCAATTTACCAGCTAAGTCACCCACCTCCACCATGGCCATCTTGCTACAGCTACCTCATAAACTGACTAGCCTCATCACACAGTTGACTACAGGGCATGTTGCTTTGAATGCCTACCTTCACCATATCAGGAAAGTGGAATCACCCCTCTGTGAGAAGTGTAATATGCACTCCCCAGAGATGGTGGACCACTTCCTCCTGCAGTGTACAGCATTCCTACAATATCACAAGCTACTCATGGCCCAATGTGCCCCCCGACACCAACACCTCTCCCTCCGGAGAATCCTCTCCAACACAAAGAACTTAGCTGCTTTAGCAACATATGTCAATGCCACCAGCTGACTATGACAGACATTGGGGGTCATCCCCCAGTGGCACCCCCCTATGGATGAAGTTTGATGACAATGAATTTGGCCAAAAGGAAGGATGACACAACACCAGCTCAGACAACTACAGCGTTACTGCATTGGTCCAAGTGCCAACACCACACCACACCACACCACGGTGTGCACTCCTCATGAGATGCCTCTGATACTATCCTCCCCCTGGTGCCGTGCCCCAGTATGACATCCTGGGGATCTCTTTATATATAGCCGATGGACACATCTATGCTAGATTTTGACCTCTCTTTTACTATACATACCTTACTATACTGTACTCCACAAGTAGATGCTACAGTGTCGCAATATATGGTACCCCATAACTGACATAAAATAAAGGATTTCAAAATATATATATATATATATATATAGTAAATAGTATGTACAAACTATATCCATATATTTATGCTCTCTAAAGTATACATATACTAAATGGTTGGAGCCTTAACTATAGCATGTGCCCTAGGTCTTGCTGAAGACAAAAAGACAAAGCTTGCGAAACGTTCAAGCAATATTAGGGTTTATGTAGAAGATAACTCAGCACAGCTACAACTAAATCCCCACTTCTCTGCACTGTTATCTAACAAATGGCGCTGCATTGAAGCACCCCAACCCTAACTGCATTCTGATCCCATCGCTCATAACCCTTCAACTTCATCAAGTACTTCACAAGCCTTCACAGAGGATGTCCCAATATACTATTCACTGTCATATTTTACCAATACTAATGTTCCTCATCATTCACAGGTGCCTACAATGTCAGAATTCCAAGTTTCCTATGATCACCATCATCAGAGATACCCTGATACATTTGCTGTGCCATATAATGGCGAAACTATGAGAGCAAGTACTTTGCAACATAGCAGTCAGTTCACATCTACTTACCATAGATCTCTATAATTTCTTAGCCTCGGTAACATACCATATCATAGTGTATATTTTTGCAGTACAATGTTTCTAATCTTAATGTACATATTGCTAGTACTTGTATTGAAGGAGAGGGCGGATGAGACAGCACAGGGACAGAGGCACAGCGAGACAGTGCTCAAGTAGAGGCGGACTAGGTGAATGTGCGTGAGGAGGCGAGGGACGGAGAGAGGGAAGGAATGAGAGGGCGGGAGATGGGGAGGGCGGACAAGACAGCACAGAGAGGCACGGCGAGACAGCGCCCAATTTTAGGCAGACCAGGTGAGAATACACTCGCCCTCGTCGCTTGCAAGACGAGAGAGATAGATAGAGTGGGCAAGAGACAGAGGGAGCCTGAGAGTCAAGAGGGATGAGGTGAGAGAGAGGATCTTACAGACGGTGATGCTCGATGATGATGGTTTGAACAAAAGACTAAAAAAAAATCAGAAAGGGCTCAGCCGGAACGAGCGAACCAAACAAAGCAAAATCCATCGGTCACGCGCGCACGTGTTCACAAATCGCGCGGTATCAGGACCCCCGATAATCCCACCATGTCAGATACGACTTGACAGGTGTCCCGACTTATGGACGTCGCTACAAAACAGGAGCTATGCGCCTAATAATAATCACGGTATTTATAAATATGCCTCTTAGTGGTCGCGCGAACAGATAATCAAGATGAGATGAAATTCGCAACCCATAGCCCTGGGCGCCGGGCTGCAAGTTGCTTTCACCTTCTCCATTTCAATTCACGACTGTGTTGTTATACACTTTGATCTCTGCATCTCATACAATTTCGCATTACCAGATAAACCTCTTGGAAATGTTAAACGCTGCTAAGAACTTCGTGATACAGAATGGCATATTTATCGATGTCAGGACTCAGTGGTAATGCGAAGCTCTGTAAGTTCACATTCTTCACGCATTTTTTGACAATTTCTGATATCACTGTGTACTACACTTATTCTAGTTTCGAAGAAGTTGTTCTCAACACCCTCACGTGGACTCCGATACGCCGACAAGTCGAAGAGTAACACGAGAAACCCCAGGCTTCAACAGAAAAAGTCTCAACTGATATCAGATGTAAATTTTGTTCCACTTGCCTCTTATTACACCCATTCTTATGACCTATAAAGTATCAGCAATTTCGAAGAGGGGATATTAGGATAATCGAGTGTATAGATGAGCCTGTACAGGCAGAAAGTGTTTGCAATGATTTCGTTATCGAGGTTCTAGGGGAAAATACAAAAAGAGCAGCACGAATCTATCGAGGAAAAACTGGACACAATGTAAGTCAATAATCATTATTTATCATCACACGTTGGGACACTTATATTATACCAAAGCAACTCAAGATGGAACTAGAACTCCTGTCTAAAATGTGGTAAACAAATACCAGTTTAATATTCAATGCTGGAAACTCTCTGGTTAACATGTAGTATTTAAGGCCTCATCCTAGTATTCCTCAAGTGTTTGGCATATATAAATCAAATGACACAACTGGATTGATATTCCATGGTGATGGTACCGGTACTACGATTTCAGACTACAGACCAACTTCTCACCATATATCAGGAATACGTCTAAGATGTAAGGAGTACATGTTCTCTCTGCAACTCTTGCAGCGTGCTGCGTTCTTTATCAAATTTGTAAGTGCGCGTATTTCAGCTTGAACAGCCTATTAGATAGTAACGCTCTGAATTAGGTGCTGGATTATATCGTAAGATGTGTTTTTTAGTCAGGGAAATTGTTCCACATAAAAATTTAGAACACCTTTGAATACCTTGACCAGCACATCAATTCAATCACTAGTCATTATGAAAAAAAACTTTATTTGGGGGGAGTGACGAACCATCTAAGCAGTCGTTCAGAAGAAAATCCCGGTGTAGTCGACTTTTATGTTGATTCATCTGGTAGACTCAATGCTGTATTGTCGGTAAGCAGCTACTGGATTACCATACTATGTTGTCCTTATTTAATCGCAGATTTCTAATCATAGTTCTCAAGAAGATAGCTATGATTATAATCAAGATATAGAACATGCATGGAATATTCGCAGGCCTCTCAGAGACATATCTCAAAGTGACCTTGAATTGGTTTGCACAATTCTCAGTAACGGCAGCATCATTCCTGGACCTCGTGTTAGTATGACACAAAAAATATCTGCATGTCATCGTACATTTCTCTGGCTGATGAAGACTCAACATATAACTTTAAATACACACCAGAAAATCGAGTTTTATCCTGGAGATCCCATTATAGTTTGGCCAGATCTACAGGGAATCGACTCTCATAGATACATTCATTACATATCGGGTCATTTCGACGTTATTCAACCGAACTTTGACAGCTACTCATGGGTCTGCTACTCCCTTTTGTTTTGCCAGGAAACATTGCGTGTACGTCAATTCACACGGTAAGTATGCAGATATTTATGTTCTCATATATATCTAATCAAGCACTTTCATGAAATATTGCTAGCTTCAAGTTAGAAACTTTAACCCTAGCAACCTTCAGAAATGCCAAAGATCGCCAGGATGTATCATTTTTTGGATATTACTACACATCTGATGCCACTTATCAAAATTGGCTTCATCAAGCACCACAAATACTAGAAAAGTATGCAATTATTCATGACAATGAGGCTATTAACTACTTAGGTAAAGGTAATCAATTTCTCAAATAAATTTTGACAATAACCTCTGTGGCTATAAATTGCTCTAACATGTTGTTCTGCAGTATCTGGTGTCGAATTTGTTATAGACATTACAATATGTTCATCTCGGATCGACTACTTCATAAAAAGCAACAAAGACACGGAAGTTTATTTGTTTATTTCCGACCCTGGGATTGTGGGTGGAAAGGTTTCTGAGCCAAAAATTTATTGGTCATTGGATAAGTCAGGAGTTGAACCACTTACTGATTTCTCTGCTGCTTTGATGGGGCTTTCCAGCGTAGATATATACCTGCGACTTAGGGTAGACTACTGGGAAAAGTTTTATTATGAAGCCCTTCGTGATCTTTACAAAGTCTGCAAACCAACGACCCAACACATTGCCCAATCTGAATTTAAACAACGTATTCAAGCCAGTTGTTTCTTGTTTGAATTGAAGTTTACAAATAATATGTAGGACCACGAATAAAATCATCTCCTTGCATGGAGGATTTAGGCATTGGCTACTTTAGAACACAACATGAGCTGGCAAAACATGGAGAATCCGAGCCCAGCCATCATTGTGACCAACGAAACATTTCTGCGATAGATAGCTGTATGACATATACATGGACGCAGGAAAGATATAGTTCCCGAGTTATATCACCAAGTATTTCCTGTCTATCTTGGATTGGAATTACCATCCTGGAAGACTGCTTCAGAATTATGGGGACCATGTTGGAGACAATAGATCTTCAAAACAAACGAAGAAAGCAGTATGAAATCTACAAAACCAAACTTTTGCACAGAGCCGATGAGGAAGACTGGGAGAATATTACACATGTTGACGTTGATGGTCACGGCTCAGATATGGATCGTTTCGAAGAGTTGTTGGAGGACTCAGTTTTATTAGATAGTTAAATTTTTCATGCATTCTTAGTACTTACTGTACTTCAGTGTTTAAATGTTTAGGATTTATACAGTTTCCTCTTTCCCTCGGGCCTCATAACAGCACTTTTACCCTTTCATATCATGTTCACTTTTCTTGCGGTGCCTGGAACCAAAAATTATGCCAAAAACTAAACATATGCTTATCAACATCCTCTCCCTCTTGTTCTGTCTACCTGGCATCTTCGCATCTCAACTTTATGTACCCTCAACTATGCAATAATAGAACATACAACCTACTATCCTTACTGAATGATGGTATATTCATTATTTCACTGCTACCTGCGTCACCCAGAGTCCATCTTTCTTCCTGTTTGCCCCCAGTTCTCAACTTTCTCATAACATTTGATACCGGTATTCATTGGTTCTAAATTCAATTTAACGCTGCAATCATTCCAAAAGCACGAGTACCCCCCTCGCTATTCCACAGCTCCCCATCTCTTCACACTCTTTGTTCACTCCTATTTCCCCAACCTTCGCTCCTCCAATTTTGCATTGATCCTCTCACATGTTCGTCGGTATATGGACCTCAGCAATATGTTTGATTTGAATGGAGAGATTTGGGCGAGGACATGGGTTATCTACTGAACGGAATGTAAGGATGTGTGGAGAGATCTAAGGATCTAACAATGAAGTGCACCCGCTCAGGTTCGAACCGACCGACGCGCGTTCTTTTAGCCTAATTTACGTGGGAACGGTGCTACAGTTGGGGTCACGCAAACACCACCAATTTTATATCTCTACAACGCGAATTTTTGGGCACAAACTGACTTCAGATTCAGAATCAGCAACCTCAGAAACGTCCAAAAACGATGTTTTCGGAAAATTCCCACGAGAAAATAGGTTGGCCAAAATTTTTGACCAAAAAATTGACATGTTACAGGGTCTAAATCTACCTGAGTCAGGCTGCGGACCATATCACCAACCTATTATGGTATAGGACGGAACTGACAAGTCTCGGGAAACCCAATTTTTGGCTCAAACTACTCAAATTTGTAACTACGTAGAAGTATTTCTAAAGTAACTACCAAACAAAGGACGCACATCATGCTGACACATCAGAGGTTGCTGACTAAGTCTGTCAGCTTGGTGCACACTGAACGCCTACAGAGAGGATTAAATAGCAAATGCATTGACAATTATCTACTTCATTAGTTGCTGCTTCGATATCCTTGATAGGTACCTCAAAGTTCAAAAAACCTGTCAAGAATTAAATAGTTTGTCTGATTTTACTTTAAAGTTTGTAGCAATTAGGATGTGGTATTACTTGGTTACATATATCTTAATAGCATAGTATTTACTTGTAATCTGCTAAAGTTTTACATTTCTCCTATCTCAAGAAACCATTTGAGCATGATTTAATACATTTTAAAGGATTTGGGGGCATTTTTCATGGTGTATACTATAGGTATGGCCAGTTACTTAGCCATTTTTAGCGCCGGAACTGATACTCCGGTGGGAATTATTTTTACGGGATCATAACTAGATTAATGAAAGGATGCTAAAAATGAATTTTTCGAGATTTTACCTGTTTTTTCCGGCCGGCGGCCAAAATTTTGGGTCAAAAGTGCAAAAAATCAGTTTGAGCGAAATCGGCTCGTGGAAACCAAAAGCAAACCCTCGAAATATGCTATTCCGATGGTTTTCGGAGGCCAGAAGGCATCGTGGGTGTGGGAAAAAATCAACCAAAAAAGTTGGTGGTGTTTGCGTGACCCCAACTGTACCACTAGTCCGACAAAGCTAGTCAACTTCAAATTTTCAATTTCGTTTCAAACGCTCATCTAACCACTGCCACTCACCATCGCCAGCGAATCTCCTCCCCCACAATATACCCAATACCCTCTTCGTACTCAGTATACCGGATGCCAACTCAAAACTCAGATAACCCCGCTCCTGGTCCATACCACCATTTCGTGCCGTTGTTCGTTGTACGACGCTTTCAAGATGGTGACGATAGTAGCACTTCGAACGTGTAAGTTGGGATTTTACACGTTGACCTAACAACGTAAAAAAGGAGACTTCGTCGAACAACAGCCTATCTCTCAACATCGAACGAATCGTGCAGCGTCTTGGGGGAGAGATGAAAGTAGAAATGATGAAGCGGATGGGGGTCAATCCGAACGTCAACTGGCTCGCTTTGGAGTACATGTTCGTTGCGAATGACTACTTCGTAGGGTTCTGGGAGGCTACTGAAGGCACTGAGTTTGCCCTGGGGAACAGCTCGTTCGGCTTATGGGAAGGTCTGACGATGGACAGCAATTACATCCACCGCATATTCGTTCTAAGCCCCCGACTGGTACTTGTTCTACGAAACGGGGTATTCGGGCCCAAAAATCCCAACGCGCTCTCACCAACTTTCTTCCTCAAAAGCAAGCTCGTCTCGATACCCCTCCAACTCCCTCAAACCGACTACAAGAGTTTCCCTGCGGTGCGAGCTGGGATAGGGAAGGAGCAACTTGCGAAGGTGCTGGCTGATTATCGAGTTACGAAGGTTGCGCTGGAGGATGTGCATTCGTATAAGGTTACGAAGTTGACCAAGGCGCAGATGGGGATTGTGAATGAGCTGGTGATGTGTAGTCTGGAGGAGGGCGGGTCGGTGGTATTTAAGACAAAGGAGTGTATGGTGGATACCTTGCAGGCATACTTCAAATCGACCGACCCGGTTGTCCGGGAGAATAGGAAGAAGTATGACGCACTGTTGAAAGAGTTATCTTCTGGCGCCTCTACTGGGACACACGCATCGTCGCCCGCTGGCGTGAAACTTGCCGCGTCAACATCCAGCAGTGGTTCCAGAGCCCCTGCAGCAAACTCTGACGAAGAATCCTCTGCAGATCGTACATTCCGCCTAGTTGTAGAAGCGATCCTAAATGGCTCCGTAGAGTTCCCCACCGCATATGAACGCGCATACAGGGTCTACCAATTAGCCACAGCCAACTCTTCCATGACCAACCCCATCTCAACGAAGATCCGACGAATCACAGGCGAATTTATCGAGCAATCAACCATGAAATTTCTTCCTCCTCCCGTTCCTTTCAGCAAACGCGGCAAAGAGAAGATTGTAGAAAAGGTCCCGAAGAAGGATGACGAGAAGATTGTTGCATGGGTTAGGAAGGTTAGGTGGTTGTCGCAGATCGGCTCAGGGGAGGAAGAGAAGGGTAAGCCGTTTGGAGAGAATGCGCTGGTTTATGAGGCTAGCGAGATTGGGTGGTATGTGTGGATGGCAGATAGTAGGCCGGATAATTTGGAGATTCTTACGGGGTTTGATGGGTTTACGATTTTGAAGTGAGATGGATGGATTTTGGAATGATTGCGGCGATCTTGCGTACCTTAATCGCTTTGGAGGTATCTTAATATAACTCTGTACTTGCCATTACATTTATTGTCGACTCAGGAACGGTTATTATCACTTTCTCTTCGTCAAGCACGTTATGTTAGCTCGACTGCATTGTACATATGCCTCATCAATGCATCATCCTTCCTCTACAGTCATCCCACACGTGGGTAGGAGTCTAGGTACTGAGATGACTCGGAATCATCTTGATAAATAGTAATTATTGATTACCATAAGCTCCTAAACTAACGTAGAAATTTCAAATCACAGCACCGTTCTACAATACTAGAAAATATGAAATAATCATTGATTATTTGAAACACACAGATCTTAAAGTTACCACCCACCAGAACGACCACCCAATTTATTGAAAATCTCTTCCTGAGAAGTGGATGGAGGAATCTCCGCAGCCTGGTATGCGGGCGATACGGATGGGGCTGATATTAACGGCAGCATAAATCAATCACGAATAAGCACACATATCTAAATTTTACGACGCACCACGACCGCCAAAATGGTTAAAGATTTCACTCTGCTGAACAGCAGTAGGAGGAATCTCTGCGGCTTGATAAGCTTCACTTAATCCTTGAGTATGCGCGACTACCAGAAACAGCACCAATAATCATATATCGCAACACACAAATGTATAGGGTACCTACCACGCCGACCGAGATGATTAAACGCATCACTCTGCTGAGACGCACTGGGAGGATTCTCCGTGGCCTGGTATGCGTCACGTCCCTGGCGCTTTAAAAGTGTGTCGCCAACAACGATGATCCCGTAACATAGTATATTTTCTGGGTGCCCCGGGCCCAGGCATTCGGATTTTGGGGTAGGAAAAGCAGTAACGAAGGTGATTGCTAGGAGAGCAGCGATGAGCTGAAATGTAGTTTTCATTGCTGTCGAAGCCTTGTGGGAGAGCAAAAGAGAGTGGTGAAAGGAATGGAGACAGGAGATATTTACTCTTGTCTCTTGCGACTTAAATATTAAATGCTTCCCATTTTCGGTTCATGCGTTGATTAAAACAGAGGGCAATCTTCGCTTCCGAATAGTAACCACGTAGATAACGTTAAACGAGTAGATATGTCCATGGTACTAGTAGCATGTCGCGCAATGCACTTCAGGCCTGCCTTTGATTTTTGTAGGTAATTAAAGCCAGGCGGCATAAGCACAATTGCGTTACCATCGTGTAGTTTCCCTGATTAAAAACATGCTATAACGAACTAATATTAAGCGATGTACTTCAAGTTGGCGGGCCTTTCATCATTGAGAGGTGCGCCGCCTGGGCGAGTATGACGCGTTGTTCAAGGCTTACCTCTGCTGACCGTAGCTTCGCTTACGAAGTCTAAAACAACTATTATGTTTTCCCATATATTCGATAGAAATCATTGTCTACCATCTCATGGGCATACTTATGATGTAATCCGAGTCTAGATGTACATTCTTACATCTTTCGAGTTAAGCATGTCGCACAGGTAACCGGTGATTAGAGCGTATTTGCAAACGGGTTTCAGCGAAGTTTGAGTGAGTGGAACTCGCTTAAGTTCAGTTGAGATTTGTGCTGACCTTAGCTTTGCTTAGCTGTGGAGCTTACCGAGGGCTTAGTTAAGCTCCACTTCGATGACAAGATTCACGCGCATGTACATTTCATGCAAAGCAGGACTCTTCACCACTAACGGAGACCAGTGTACAACTCAACGCTACGCTAGGGCTTAAAACTGCTTCATCCTACCTTCCTTCCGCCGCTTCGGACAGATGCTTGGCACGATTTATTTATCCCTATGTGGGAATCCGATGAAGATTGATTGCAATGAAAATTTATGACGACAGAATAGACCAACTCAGACTCAATATTAGTCCTGCGACCTACCTCTTCATCGCCAGGGTCACGTACCTACCAGTTCACGGTGTGTTCACACTTCTCGATGTTCGTGATGCCACCATCTCCCTGCTGGTAGTGCTCTCTTGCCCTTGGTATGTCATTATAAGGTTATTTAAAATTGTCCTTTTCTTTATTTAAATACGATACATCATATACATATCTATATCTTTTACTATAATCAGAATTAAGAATAGACACTACCTTGTATCAGAAGACTCAGAGTGTGTTGCGGTGAATGGAGAGAGGTCACTGAAGCACAGCGGCTCAGGCAAGTAGTGACGAGAGTTTAATATAGGCCGGGCATCCAATTTTGGTAAGGACAGTTGGAGCTCCTTGGAGGCTTGGGGCCGCTGGTTTAGTTGAAACTCGCTTAAGTGTGAGTGAGAAACTTCACTCAAACCGGTTGCAAATACGCTCTATTGCGGTTAGCTTAATCTACTGAGTCCGTATCCCTAATGACTAATGTTAGCCTCCCATGCTCCTTTTGAACCACGCGGGTCGTCAAAGTTCTAAAACCTACCGGTCCCGTAACGAATCGAGACCTATTAGCTACGAGCTCGGAGGCTGTATTTCAGTAGATGCCAAGGTACAAGATCTATATGCTCTATTAAAACTCCCACATTCGGAAGTGATGTATTACATGGTCCAGTCGGTGAAAGTGAAAGGCCGACATAATTGTTTATTTTTGAGATACGTGCACCTATATTTCAGATGATAATGTATCAAAACACGATGGCTTTTCAAATACTATCAGCGGTATCATCCCATGTACCATAATATTCCATATGGCAGGTTTCAGAGATAATCTCACTAACTTCTGGAAACCTCGGGGTAAGGGAGCATTCGAATAATTCAGGGCGACTAAAAAGCGCTAGGGATTAGTATTCTGATCTGAAGTATAAACTCGTAACGAGTCGTACATCATGAGTCCATCGTGAATATATTTATCTGGATCAGGAGGATTGTTCGAGCCAGCATTAAAAGCCCAGAGGATACGAGCGGCTTGAATAAACATGCTATTGTTCGCCACGTGCTTTCCGACACATCCTCTGAGTGGGAGTGTCCGAATTATTTCTTGAGCTGCGAGTTTAATGAACACGAATACATACCGCCTTCCGAAACCATATGTTGAGTGACCATCTTCCTTTAGTTTATCACCTACTAGTAAATGCCTTTCGGGCCTAAAGAAATCAGCATCCTCTCCGTATACCCTTTTATCGTGGTTCAGTCCCCTGTAAATGCGACCTTAGAAACAACTTTGAAAAGGAAATCCACTACTGTTCCGAACCAGGTATTAACAATGCAGACAGTGCCTTTGGGAATAAAATATCCATTATAAATGTCATCTTCAGATGTTCTATGTGGTATACCTAACGGGATATTAACAATTAAATGGTAAAAATGAGGGATTCTTCACCCAGTGGCCCAACGCCTCTCCACCGCATAACTTCCTTGATTATAGCACGGATATAAGGTAAGCTTTCTATATCCATAAACGTTGGCAGCCGACCACGTCCTACGACTTGATCAATTTGCTCTTGAGCTTTCTTCTGTGCCTCTGGATGCACAATCATGCTGACGAAGAACCAAAGCATTTGCTTTGATGTCTGAAATCGTTCAATGATAAGATATCATAATATAAAATGGAGGAAAGTTTATAGTGTACCGTTTCAGATCCTGCAGCACTTTTCGAAGACTTCAGCACTGCATCATGTCTGGGTAGAATTCAACTTACTATAATGTACCGAGCAGCCAGGACTTTTCCAATTGGCTCAGGTCAGCATTGTTTGGGCTATAGATGATATTCTCTGCGACACTGCTGGCACTGTCACCATTTTTCTAATTGACACAAGTTAAGGTTAGATCTGCAGGTATAGTTTGTATGATCATAGTATCAAGCCACGCACCAATCGGCTCTCCACATCCTCATACAAATCCGTGAACAATTTTGTGTATTCTTCATAATCGCGCTCTGCGTCACGTCTCCATTTACACATCCATTTGGGTAACTTCATCATCCATGGAAGATATTCAACTAAAAATTCCCCAGGTGCAGCTGCAACTAAAACACGTTCTGTAGCGTAATTGATGGTTTGCACAAGAGGGTCGAGGGAATCTGTTATTGGCATCCTTCCGTATAAAACTGATACGAGGAGTGAACTATTTGCCCTCTTTAAGTGATTTTCGAGCAGAGTCGGCGCGTGCAGTAACTGCTGAAGGAGAATTGATGACTCTCGTTCTTGCATAGATTGATACTTCTTGGCTACTTGGTTATTTAAAGCTCTGTTGTGAGGTCAACCAATTATGTAAAGTATCATATCACTGAAGGACAATACAAACTCGTGGGCTGCCCGTCTCATTTTTCTCCACATTTCTGTATGATGCGACAACGCAAATGCCATCCCACCAGTCAACAGCTCATAAGCAACAACATTCACTGGGCGGTCTGAGTAATTCGCTGCTCGATGTTCGAGGAGGTCGGAAACGACCTCATGAGTTCCTAGCACAACGGCATCTTGACCACAGATATTGATGTAGAAGATAGGACCTTGTCATTACAACTTTGATATGTCAATGATAAAGCGCTAACATTAGATGTGTATCTTACCGTATCTCTCGGTCCAGTGCAGAAACTTGAACCACGGAGCCGTCCTCAACTGGTGTAAATTTCCGAAGAAAGGAAGTCCCCTTGGTCCTGGAGGGAGACGTTTAGACGGTTGCAGAAAACGTGCAAGGACAAGAACTGCGATAGCTAGCTGCAAGATAACCACGAGCGTCTCTCGTCCCCAGTGCAATTCCGTAAGGCTCCTCTGGTACGGCATTGCAGCTGAGTCAAGGTGAAGTCAGAAGGGCAAAGAAAACGTCTTCTTTACACGATTATTCTTATCAATGCAGCATGGTTTATATAACAGGCTTGTCATCAATCAAGAATACGTAACGGAACAGTTGAGCAAGCTCGATTGATTTGATAGTAGCAAGGCACAACAGGGATGGATGCGTATTCTCGAATCAAAATGTGCACCGGTGAAACATATAGCCGTGGAGCATTCTGACATCTGTGTTATGGGCGCATTATCAATCTTGTATACACAAGCATGCAGCTTTGGCTCGCGTATTTGAATGTTCGGTGCAATGTGCAAATCAGTGACTGCTCAAATTGACGTAGGAGCTATAATATTGCATATACACCACCACTTCTGTTTGGTTATGGACGCCGATGGTGAAGCGGTTATCATGCTTGCCTTCCATCAGATGACCTGTTCAAACCTATGTTATAGGTTAGCAAGCGGCAGGGGTTCGACTCCCCTTCGGCGTAGATCTTGTTTTTCATATTTTATTACTCCCCATGAACGATAGAAGAACCATAGAAAGTATTTGACATTGAGTCATCAATGCATCAACCAAGCACATAACTTGTATCGGAAGTAAATCTGCTATGTACACAATTATTATGCATCGCGCTCTGGGACGTCTAATGTTTTAAGGTGTGTCAACTCAAGATTTATTATTAGCCATAATAAACGATTGCTGGGAAATATACTAAAGCTGTGGTTGGCTCATGCTCCTACCGATTCTCGTGTATCGAAGCGAAGGAAATTTTTCACTTCCTCACGCAATTGTTTCGGTCCAATTTTTTGGAGTGGTACATTCACTACTTACCTCTCCCGTGGTCGGACTCTGTTTGGCTAAAGACTCCGGGAAGGTTTTGCCAAATAGACGAACGCAATCAAAAAATTAACCGGCGCGCTCGCTTATTCTCAACTCTTCTTTTCATTTATTCCTCTCGGAAGCAACTTAGAAGTTAGATGATGCTAAGAAGACTACGTTGAAGTACATTCTACCGCTTGCCATAGCACTAGAATCAAGAGGAGTATCCGTAATTCATCGAAAGCGCCAAGGCGAATGCTGCATCCATACATTTTGGGGTTGTTCTGTATGGGAAGAAACTCCATACATGGTATCTATGTCTGGCCGACACTCCCCCGCCTTGATACGTGATTATTTCCCCAGCTGAGCGTTGTCTAGCGTAAATATCCCCGCGCTTTCAAGATACTCTTATTGGACCTCCCGCAGCAAAAGCAATCGTGGATCTAACCTCATTCGAAGATATGTTTCTGGATCGAGATTTTCGGCGTATGCCTTTCATCTGCGTGCACGTGTATGAGATTCACATATACTTGCGTCGAGAGAGATATTTCTGTGCTAGATCTTCCAGGCATCGTGCGAGCAAGTTCACGCCTGACGTAAATCTTTTCGAGGCGGTTCTTCTTCCAGAATGGGTTTATAAGCCCTTTCTGAGAGGAAAGATTATTTCTAGATAGATCAGCGACTCCAGCGCCGCAGACATGGCCCAAAAAGAAGTTCACGCCCCACCTGTAGTCCGAAGACAAGAAACGACACTTCAGCTCACTGACCAAACCAACATCCTCCCGTTTAAGAAGGTCGTCATATCGTTTCTTGGTCTCGCACTATGTATCGTTGTCTCAATCCTCGACTCTGTTGTAGTTGCAACTGCGATGCCTACCATTACATCTGCGTTCAACGCTGGAGCCATTGTTTCATGGGTACCAGCAGGATATCTCCTAACATCGACAAGCTTTCAACCCCTGTATGGCCGCTTCAGTGACATTTTCGGGAGAAAGCCTGCTTTATGCGTCGCTATGTCAATATTCGCTATCGGAAACTTGTTAGCTGGTTTCTCAAAGACCATCATACAACTTATAGTCTTTCGAGGAATTGCAGGCGCAGGAGAAGGTAAGCGGATATCCCTTGATTCAGCAGTTTTTAATCGCGATTGCGTCGATAGGTGGAATCATCAGCATGGCACAAATCGCCATATCTGACATCGTTAGCCTTCGTGAAAGGTATATATACATATTCGTAAATCTCGTAGAAAGCTAACCATTCATTAGAGGAAAATACCAAGGCTTCATGGGTGGTGTAATTGCTTTTGGGTACACTATAGGACCTCTCATCGGTGGAGCATTGGCTCAAAATGTCAGCTGGAGGGTACGTAAATACTCTATTCCATATGTCCTTTTACACTTACTCGTGTCAGTGGTGCTTTTGGATCAGTATTCCAACTGCTGCAATGGCGATAGTTGTTGTGCTCTACATCTTGCCATTTAAACCAGTCGGTGGAAATCTAGCAAGGTCAGAATATCAACGCCTCCTATATCTCCGTTGTCTGATTTCTCCTAGCAAACTCGCAGCTATCGACTACTTTGGGTCTTTCCTCACGCTGGCTGGCTGCACTCTCGTGCTGTTGCCTCTGATCTGGGTATATAGATTCTACATGCTGCGCTTGGAGTGAAGCTGAGATTTCTATGCTTCCAGGGAGGAGTCACATTTCCATGGCGATCTCCCGCAGTTCTTGCACCGCTATCTTCCGGCTTCTTCGTGCTAATCATATTTTGCTTCTGGGAATGGAAGGGTGCAAGGTTGCCAATTGTCCCAAGTACGTATCCATTCCTTCATTCCGATGTTTAAGCTGAATACCGACGCAGTGTACATTTTTAAACATTCCACTGTTTCCGGTGTCTATATCACTATGTTTATCAAGTAAGAACTCTCACTCCTCGCCTGGCTTGGCTAACGAATAGCCAGCGGTTTCGTGTATTTTTCTTCTATCTACTATATTCCGCAGTTCTTTCAAGTCGTTCTTGGGAATGACCCACTCCGGTCAGGGACATTCCTCATTCCTCTACTTGTGAGCCAGATGTTTGTAAGCTGGATTGCAGTAAGTGACATCTGTCATCTGGAAATTTTATGTCCTTATCCCTTCAATAGGGGTTAATTGTAAGCCGTACAGGCCGTTACAGGGTATCTTACTTCCTACATGAACATCTATGCTTTCAGTCATCTCTCTTTAGATTATCATCCATACAGGATTCTCCTTGTGGTCGATTGCGTGCGGGTTAATATCGACGATAACCCAGAAGTCTCCCAAGGCTTTATTAGTTGTATACATGCTATTGGCCGGAATGGGAGCTGGACAGGTGCGTCTACATATCGAGTTCCTACAGCTTTATCCGATCGATAATGCAGACGTTACAAACAACGACAGTCGCTGCACAAGCTAGCGTAGAAAGGAAGGATATGTCCGTTGTCACTGCATTCCGTAATGTAGGACTTCTGTCACTACCTGTTTTCGGTATTCGCATTTCAAGTATCTTAGTTCGTTAGGGCACTTGGAGGAACGCTAGCCCTTGCTGTTGGATCAACATTTATGTGAGCAAGTCATGCACCATTCTGTAAGAGCACTTCTTAATATAATTGGTAGCAACAACGCCCTTCGTAAATCAGCCCTCGAAACAAACCTCGAAGCATCAATGGTAGCGGGCATAATCAACAACCCTTCCAAAATCCTCTCATCGCCATCGATATCCCCATCTGCAACTGAGACGCTCCTGGGGGGATATACCAAAGGATTTAGAGCGGTATTCATCCTCAACGCTTCACTTACAGCCGTGGCCACCATAGCGAGTATTGCAATGATTAAACACAAAGAGCTGATCAGAGCAGATGAACAAAAGGTTACGGGGGATCTGAAGGAGAAGGAAACTGAGGGTACTCCGAACTCGATCAAGACGAACACTGGGGACGAAGAAAGTGGAGTTGCAGGCAGTGATTTGCGAAAATCCACATGAACGAACGCAACAGATAGATGATCAACGGAAGGCTTAGTAATGCTTTGCGACTTCTCTTTAAACGTATCACAACCTCCATTATAGACTAGCGATGAAAATTCGCATTGATGATTTCGCTCAAAGAATGCACAGGGATGGATCATCCTAGAGCAATACTACACTAACAGTATCGCTCACACAGAGTTACATATTGGCAGAAAAGTAAGTAAAGAAATGCCTTCTAATCTGGGGCGGTTATCATACAACATATAAGTGCGGTCAAAGTGAACTTGCTCATTGTCCTGCCCGCCAACGATTGAACAACGCTTACAATTTCGACACTACTACGCTGACATCTGATTCAGTTTACTGTCTGCTCAGTCTTCAATGCCTGAAACATAAGAACAATTATTATACACATGACCGCTGGTATATTTAAGGAAAATCGAAAAAATGGATGTGTAAGAACTAGCTTTAACGACGGCGAATAAATCAAATGATGGAACGTATGACAGTCATTCTCGGAGGGCTTGGTAAATTAGACATACTGTACTTAACTTATAAAACACTAGCTTAACCTTGATTTCACTTCTCGAGCAGGTCCCGAAAATAACATCGGTTCCGCAACATACATTAAAGGAAAGATCAAATGAGCGTTGAGTTCGTATGTACTGTGGTATGGGAACAAGTACACACAACAGTACTAAAGAGTCAAAGCTCCAGGTCCCATAGTAGCGGGGTCAGTGTCATTCTCGAGACCAATCCCCCGAGTCAAATGAAATATACAGTTACCAAGTACCCGGAGGCTTCAAGTATAAAAACCTATCTACAAAGCACCACATTTCAATTCCACATGCAACCTACTCACATTCATTTCTACCCTCACTGAGTCGCTCGAAATCTTAACTCGCAATGAAATATATTCTCCAGTACCTCGCCACTGCACTCTTGGTTGGCATCACCCTCGTCCAGGCAGCTCCAACCCCACAAGGACCTACAGCAGCAGAGTTGGCTTCCTACTTTAATTCCGGTGCGTATTAGTATTTTTTTCGTTCTAAAGCTTACGTAGACGATTCCATTCCAAATAGGAGCCAATGCTCTTCAGGCAGCGACTGCCGAAGGCATTACAGAAATCAATAACGCGGGTGGAGCTGCGGTGGCAGCCTTTCAAAATGGAGTGGCGGAGTTTTTCGGTGCTGTTGGCAATTGAAACAGTTGCAGTAGGTTAGTACTTGGTTAATTGTTTATTTTGTTAGGTGTGCTGATTAATTCCAAGTTGATACACACAGTCATAGCTATATGTCATTCTTTTACTTATACCCAAGTTCCGTCTCGTATCGTTGTGTAGTCACGTTCGGAATATCATTTGATAGTTATCCTGGATTCAAGCCAAGGGAATTAAATACCTCCAACTTGTACCATGAGCAGCTCAAGATTATCTGCTAATATTGAATGGAATTGTCTGGTAGAAACAGTTCGTAAAGTAGGGTTATAGTGTTTCTGAGCCTCCTACTTGAGCACGAATAAGTTCACTGTTTTAGAAGGTTAGCTGGCTTTTCAATTTGAAGATCGGAGGGCCTAAATGGATAAGGTTCAGGATGATAGTGTTGGTTCCTTGGTTTCTGGTTAACAAGTTAGGACGATCTGTGTAAAGCGGTGTGGAATTGGAGCTCACTCAGCACCGACTTACCTATAATACGACACGACGCAAATTGAGAGTGAGAGTGAGATTCAGAGCGTGTAAGTAATTTCCTTAAACCACTCAGAGACGACAGACTCGGAAACAAGTATACGCCAGTGGCTAATAGCAATAAGACTTATTATCTTCGGGTTTCTTGACTGGTACGGTTATAGACATACAGTACTTGCACCAGCGTTTTCCAGCTGGCACCTGTCTGAACGCGAATAAGTGTATCATAGCAATGAATGCTAAGTTACTTGTATAGGGGTACAACGTGTCTCCCTCGGAGTCCAGAGTCTAGATTGGGAGATGAGAAGAATAGACTATTTGACAGGTTCAACTGCATGTGAATTGACAACGAGGGTTGGGTTGGTTTGGAAGGGTAAGGTAAGACTTAAGTACAACGAAGGGAGGGTGAGTAGTTAGGAGTTCCTTCTTATACGGGGATGAATGGGCTTGAAGTGAAGTATACGTCCAAATAAGACCGACGGTGTCCATTTCTAACCGGAATCAGATAAGCACATACTTATCATGACGCAATTCTCGACAAGTCGGAAAACGAACGGAAGCGAACAAAGTTGACGTCTGTCGGACTTTCGGGCCGAGAGTTGCAGATCACCCTCGCAATGCGACGTTGCAAAGTGTAAGCGAGAATCCCAGTACCATCCTATCCACCACATCGATCTGTATCAAGCAACCAGTTAACCACCCCTCGCAGATCCTCCTTTCCATCCAGTGGAGAATAAGGTACTGTATCGCCCCATCAAGACAGCGCACAGCATACCATTTCATACATATCCACAACGAACACAACGAGCACAATGAATGTGGATATACATAGAAACAAGGACCCATCCACCCGGATTCATCAGTAATTTCTAAGCACTTCTAATTGAATCTACCGTGACGTTCCCGGCGTCAAATGGTAAAAAGGAAGCCAATACACCGTGACTCGAATTCCCACCGGCGCGGCGATTAAACTGCCCCCTGGACCTGTTGCTCAATTTAATCCTAATCCTAATCCACCCCACACGCAGGCTGCTCTTCTCCACCACACCAGCGTGACACAGCCACAGCCATGCCCGTCGATAACACACGAATCATACCCACCCGCCGAACGCAGAAACATATCACTGAAGAAGAGTTGAGGGATATAGAGCTTAAGCGACTTCGTGGTGCGTCTTTCTCTCTTTCTTTGTGTAATGGAAGGGAGAGTTGATGAGGGAGAAAAGGAGAACTATCTTGTGCGGAATGTAGACGATTGAAGCTCAAGTGCGATAAGAAGGTTCCGTGTGGGTCGTGTGTTAGGAGGGGGTGCGAGAGTATATGTCCTTGTGGTGCGTTTTTATATGTGTTTTGTGGGGTGGGTGTGATTTGAATTGGTGGGGTGTAGGCATCTTATCGGCTGGTCAAGGGACTAGGTGCGTACGTTCCCTTCGGCCTAGGAACATTGTTAACCTTCTACCCTTCTTGTGCTCCATCCATCCATCCTCCCTCCCCTTTTCCACTCCCACCCCACCTTCCACCATGCCTACCTCCTTCCCCCTTCCCTTCCCCCTCCCGCATGACACAACCCCAGATTCATCCTAGCATCCACAGACCAACTCCACCGCAAAATCACAGAAATGTCCCACCGAATAAGACAACTCGAAGACGCACTGGCAATCCTACAATCCTCCGTCTCAGACACGCGACACCCGCTCCTCACAGACGATCTGCTCAAGATCAAGTTTGGCTCTGAAGCCCTCGGTCCTAAACCCGAAGATAATAAAGTGAATGGCGGGGATGGCGGGGAAGGTGGGGGGATCGATGCGTTGGGTACGTTGACGCTTGATGAGAGTGGTGAGGTTAAGTATTTTGGGAGGAGTGCGGGGTCTGAGGTTCGTCCGTTTTCCCTTCTTTCTTGTCTATTATGCTGATAGGAGGATAGACACTGATGATGGCAAACGACGAATCACCCCTCCCAGAACAAACAGAACCAACAATACCACTCACACCACACTTGGAAAACCTAGCAAACTTATTCCCATTCACCTCAAAGCACAGACGCAACTCTTCATCCTTGGAACAACTTGAATCTTTGCTCCCGTCACATGAAAGAGCAGTACAGCTCTGCGAGTTGTACATCGACCACGCTACCCTGTTTTTCAGACCGATTAAAAGGGACGAGTTGTTGGGGAGGCTGTTACCCTCCGTATACGAAACCGCAGCACAGCGAATCAATAACAGAATAACAACAACAGCCGACTCTCCATCCTCAGACTTCTCCTCTCCCTCCCCCTCCTCGCACTCATCAGATGAGGAAATAGACAACACAACCCCCCACACACTCGCATCCTTCTTCTTCATCCTCGCCCTCGGTGCCCTATTCGATCTGAACCTGGGAGCATTCAACGCTGAGGCGGAGCATTTTTACAATTTGGGGAGGGCTGCTATGTCTTTGAGAACGGTGTTTGATAGTCCGAGTTTGGCGACGGTGCGGGCTTTGGGACTTATGGCTTGTTATTGTAGTTTGGGAGGGTGGAAGTGTAGTCGGGATAGTGCTGTGCGTTTTTTTGTTTTGTTTTTTGTTTTTGGGTGGGGTGTTGATTTGTTTATGAGATAGTGGTGTATTATGAGCTTTGCTGCGAAAGTAGCGCAGAGTGTAAGCCCCCGCTCCCCCTCCTCTCTCCCATTTAACTAACACGTATATATCGATAGATTGGTCTACGTATGTCCCTCCATATACATATGTTTGAAGTGAGGTTGCTAATGGGAGGATGCAGACCGAGACAGCGCAAGATGGAATATGGATCCTGAAACTGTGCAAATTAGGAGGAATTTGTTTTGGGAGGTGTTTGCTTCTGATGTTTCGCATGTAAGTTTTATTCATTTTACATTTCTATAATTCTTCCCTTTCTCTACCACGTGCATTTGCATTTACATTTCCTATTTCTATTTCCCTTTGCATTTATAATAGATACGTCGTAATTTACTTTACTAACTCTCGCGTTTACAGAGTCTGGCAATTGGAAGGCCACCAGCTCTACACCTCTCCTATGTCGACTGTGAACTTGCAATCGACGACGAAGCAACGCTAAGTGATACAGGAGAAACTCAAAATGGATGTACGTCCCCCCTTCCTCCTCTTTCCCTTTTCCTATCTCACCTATCCAGTCTGGCGAATGAAACACATCTTCGCACGAGACATATTCACATCGGTCGCAGAAGCCACACTAGGCGCCAAATCACCCAGCTACAGCACCATCCTCGAACTCGATCGCAAAGTCCGAGAAATTTCCTTCCCGGTGCATTTCCGGCCCTACGTATCAAGAGCAGAAGGCGATGCGTTGTTTTATTCCAGTTCGGCGAGTTTGAAGGCTTTTTATGCTAGTATTCATCGGACTGTTAGTACGTCCCCCTTTCTTTTTTTCTTTTTCTTTTTAAAATGGGGCTGAGAGGGTGTGGGTAGCGATGTTGTATTTGCATAGAAGCTTTTTCGCACAGGCCATGTTGGATCATCCAGCTAATCCCCTCTTGAGCCCTTTCGCGTCGTCGTTTTTGACCGCGTATCGGTGTGCGTCTGTTATTATTAAGGCTTCTGCGCATCAGTTTGATCGGTGTGCGGAGATTGGGATGAGGGTTTGGTTTTTGCTTTATCATACTTTTTCTGCTGCGGTATGTGTTTTTTTTTTGAGCCTTGAGGAAAGGGGGAGATTGATGGCTTTATGCAGGTTATTGCTGGGACTATTGTTACTCGTTCTTCCAATTCGAGTGTGGCGCCTAGTGCACTTATTGATTTGGATCTTGCGGTGAAGCTTTTTGAGAGGGCTTCTATAAAGTCTCAACGTGCCAAGATTGCTTTGGTACGCACCTTCTACATTCTTACCTATTTTTTCTCATAGAAAACAGGGCGTACTACGGAAACTGAAAGAAAAAGCACACCGCGCATTCAGCCAATTCACATCCCAATCCACCTCTGGATTAAAACAACAAAACAATATCCTTGGAATATTCTCTTCGCAAGCAATCGATGATGTCGAAGATGAACTTGCCATTTTCGGAGGACATACCCGCGTTCTGGATCGTAAGAAACATAGACATACGCAGTCGAGCTCTACGAGCTCTGCGTCATCTCCGCAGGCTGATGGGTCTACTTCGCCCAAGAGCGAGCCTGTTAAACAGGAGTTGGGCTTGTTGGGTGATATGTCGCAGGTTCATCCGTCGCTTGTGGATTATTTGAATTCGACGGGGTCGTTGAAGCGAGAGGTGCAGGGGCAGTTGCAAGTTGGTGGTGGGTATACCCAGGGACAGGTACAGGGGCAGCAGTATCAGACTGCGACGCAGTTGGCCGCGTTTGGTACGCCGGATCGGAGGAACGGTGGGGGAAGTGCTTCGTTTTCGAGTTATTCGGATTATTCGGTGCCAGGTTCGATAAGTGCTTCCAATTCGACTTCGTCGATTGGGTCGTCTGGGAATGGGATGTATGCTCCTTTACCTCAGCAGCAGCAGCAGGGGTATGGGTGGTCGCAGGCTACGCCTACGTCGGAGACACTGGTTGATCAGGGACAGTTCTCGTGGTCGGGTGCTGCTGGTATCGTGCAGCAAGCTCAGACTCAGCATCCTATGCAGAGTCAGACTGCGTATTCGTATAATGAGGGGATGAATCCTTTGTGGATTTCTCCTTCGACTCCACAGCAGCAGCAGGGGCAGGGGCAGGGACAGGGACAGTTTAGTGGTGGGTACGGGGGATACAATGCGTCGTATTCGTCTGATTATGGGCTTAATCCTGCTGCGCCTACAACTGCCATGGGTGGGATTGTGGAGATGGGCTTGACGACGGAGTCGAGGTTGGATGCTGGGTGGGTGTCATTCATGCGCGATTGTGGGATTATGGAGGGGGATAAGTCTGCTTAGTTTCGTTTGTTTTTTTGTTTTTGCTATCGGTTTTGTTAGATTGTATTATATGTTTAGATTGCCTTTGGGTTTTTGTTGGATTGCTTTGTTTCTTTTTGTGTTGTATGAAGTTATATTGGTAGTCTATAATCAATGTCGTGGAGTTTCTGCGAAGTTTTACACTTTCAAGTTTGCAATGGTTCAGTGATCTGCGGTAAGCTTAGGTGTGCCACTGAAATAGTATTACATTCATTATGCGCTAACGTTCCCTATCCAGGGTCGTTCCTTCTCAGTATACTTACACGTCTCTGAGATAGACTGGTTGTTCGATCTACCATAGGCCATACAGTCTCTCCAGCCGCTCATAGCCGCCACCATCGTGGGGTGCTGTGTTAAGCTCTCGGAAATCTCACTTCATGGCATGAGTTCATTGTTGGCCAAGCTTGTGTCACGGTGCTTTTGGATGAGAGGGCACATTGGGGCCCGAAGGAGGATCATCTGGAGGAGAAATGTAGGTATGTTTATTGCTTTGGTTTCGTATTATTATTCATTTTTGTTCTTTTCGTACTCCCTCATTCTCTATCCCTTCTTTCTACCTACTTCCTTCTTACCCTTATACTCTCCTTCCCTATTCACTCTTCCTCCTCATACACCATCTTTCTCATTACATCCCACTCCTCTATCTTCACAGCTTCCACCTTCTTTACGTATTCTTTCCTCCTTTCTCTTTTCCTATTTTCTGTCTCTACTTCTTTTTTTCGTTACTGACTATCAACCGCAGTCGACCGCATATTCTGCACAAGAAACAACACAATTGTACACCTCATCTCGCCTCCGCTTTGTCAAAACACCTCACACCACCAACACTCGAACTACGGGGGAAATCACTTGAGCTTTCTGCTTGCTGACCATGTATATCAATTCATGGTCGTTTACTTCCCGTACTCATTCGTTGCGCGCCCGAGGACAGCCGAGGACCTGTCCTCATCGACATGTGGCTGTGAGCCTGTGACATACATATCTGATTGTTACGTCAAATAAAAATAGCATACTGCTGTGAGTATAAGAACCTGAACAACTGGGGGCCGCGTGGTCGAGCTCTAGCGAACGACTTCCACCTTAAGCCTTTTGTGTGCAATGTTTCGCAAACTAAAGCTAATACAAAACAATAACGATGACCAGTGTGGTACGTATATGTTTAAACTGCTTACTTTATTTCTCTGAACCAGCCCGTCGGAAAGAGATCAAAAACGCTGCTTCACGCTTAAGAGAAGGGATAACAGAATTCGAGGAACTGGCAAAAATACATCCAATTCTTAAACGTTTGTTTCTGATCGTTCAATCTCAATTATTTCCTACTGTTAACGATAAACAGCCCCTGTGCTCACATTCAAGATCATTATTCAACTAGATTTAGTCAGAAAACAGCATAATCTGAAGGTCTTGATTCAAATGCAGCACACCATGAGCGTTCTTCTCCAGTAGGGGTTGTTAAGCCCTCCAAATCTGTCAGATATATTGACAACTTTGAACAGACTTCACAACTTAAGAGATGGTAATCGGATATTTGCTTTAAAAGATGTTATGGAACGTATCGAACATGAATTCATGTCATGCAGCAGTACTTTAGATGTCTTTAGGAAGAAATCTTTTCTCTGTGAGCCGGTTTCTACAACTTACCACCTAATATTAATTTTACAACACACAGTAAGAACTGATCGGTTTGCACAATATATGTCGCGTTTTGAAGAAAATAGGACGGAACTTCAACGAATTATAGAACAAGAAATTTTGACTATAAATCTGCTAGATACACCTGGACATACACTGGTACCTGTGGACTTGGAGAGTGACAATGCGAGTGTCCTTAGGTACGGTACTATGGAGGGTTCATTCACCCCTAATTATCATCTTCCACGCACCTCAACCATCAGTTCTTTCATTTTAACAAATGAAACTACAGCAGAATCTTTTTTTGACTACACGCGGGTCCTAAAAGTGATGGCAGTTCCCACGCATATGGAGAATAGTCCATTGCCTCGTTCAACGTATCACACACCCAATACTTCGTCGACTTCTTTCAAACTTTGGTTATGCGTAATATATAATGTATTCTATTGGATTACAAATTTAAATGCTGTTTAAATGATAGCATGTTGTGATATACTTGTTTAAACTCATCAGCTATATGTGTGTGATATACATTATTAATTTGCTCGTAAAAGTCTCCATAGTAGGATTGTCATTAAGATATCATGGGAATTTGGACTTCCAAAGATAATATACATTATGTAAAAATATAAAATAGAAAGGACATTCCAGCATGAAGATTTGGCACTATAAAAATAATCCTTCCTCATTTTCAATGCTGCGAGATTCAGAAACGTTGTTATATTTTCTCTATAGATGAATATAATGCGATGGTACTTCATTAATATATGTAGAAATATTTCTGTAGCAAAATGGTGTGCATAAAAGCTTTCATTGTCTCAGTTATATAGTAATATTCTATAGTAGAGAAAGAAGCACACATGCCAATTCAGTGCAATGAATATTAAGCCTTAAATTTTTCATAGTTGGTTGGGAGTACATTCATATAACTTTGGGCATGGATTAAATGGCATGTATACTATATCGTGGAGAAGAATAGTGGCATTCTGGAACCCAGAAGGAAATGTATAATTCAATTGATTCGTCTTAGAGTGAGAGTGCATATTTATAAGAAAATAGCTTATAACACACTATTGAATAATCATCTCATAACGAAAATTTACACTCGTATGAGGCACCATATATAGAACATATTAACAAAGTTATAAACCATTTCAAGCAATAGGTGATAAAATAGACTCGATATAATACAATATATTATTCACCCAAAGCGTGGGAACTGCCATCACTTTTGGGAGCCGCGTGTATGACAGCGATGACGCGGGTCCAGGCGAGGAAGATTCGTTATGTTTTCGTGGTCAACTGCCGCGCATTCGACGGAGCACCTCAGCAATAATCAATTATATTGCTTCTGCAGATGAAGCTCCCAATGCCGAATTTAATGAGGTTTCATTATCCTCTCGCCATCAGCCAACGGAACATGTATCTGGCATGTTTACAAAGTCTCATCATTTTAAAATACAAGGAGGATACTTTGTTGACATCACAAACGGTATGGATAGTATCCAGTACCTCGCTCAAAATATTGCATCAGATGCGAAACACAACTCCGCAAAACGCTTCCAGCCGCCAAGTTGTCATCCAGGAACTCGAAAGTCTCTAATTAGGTTATTGATACATTGGCTCCATGATGAGGGTGCTCCATCTAAAATCCTATGGCTCAACGGGCCTATCGGGACGGGAAAATCAGCCATAGCTCAAACTACATGTGAAACACTCGAGAAAATGAACCTTCTTGGCGCCAGTTTCTTCTTTTCAAAGACGGAGCCCAGTCGAAACAACATACAACGGCTGTTTACAACCATTGCTTATCAGCTGGCGGTGTCTCTTCCCTTATCGAGCTTCAGGGAATTGCTGAAGAAGCAACTGGGTCATGACCCCGACATCATACACCAAATGATGGAGATCCAGTGGTTCAAACTTATAGTTGCGCCCTTCAAAGCAGCTATAGAGATAGATGGTGGAATTATGGAGCCCATGGCCATCGTTATTGATGGTTTGGATGAATGTCTTGAAGAAGCTGCACAAGTACGAACACTAAATTTGATCACAAATGCATCTATCTATGGACTACCACTACGCTTCATTTTCTCCAGCCGCTCGGAGTTGCACCTTCAGGACGCATTTTCCGAGGCTATCGGGAGAAATCTCGTTTTCAAAGTAGATCTCATTCATTCAGAAGAGGTAGATAACGATATTCGCTTATTTTTCCAAGATGGGTTCAAGACGATTCGATCCAATACGAGATATGCAGAAGTTATGCAGAGCCATACTTTATGGCCTTCCAATGAGCACATCGAGGAACTTGTTGCAAAAGCATATGGCCGATTTGCATATGCAACCTCAGTGCTTAAGTTCGTTCAGGAGCACTCGACTGATCCCATTACACAACTGGAGAAGGTATTTCAGCTTCCTGAATCCCATATTATGGCATTTTCTGGACTCGACAAGAACTACCGTAAACTATTGGCAAAGAGCAGAACAGTTCATCAAGACGGGATGACATCTATTATTAGTCTGCTTCTCGACGTCCTTCGCCAAGAGCAATTGCCAACACTATCTGTTGTTGAACATCTGCTGCGCACTGAAGAGGTTGATAGAGGAAGGGATCGAACATCTGATGGTTCCAGAGACGTACTGCTCCAATTTATGTTGTTACAACAGATGCTTGCATGAGCAGGACTAATAGTATAAATTTGCGCACCATTCTTGGTATAGCATAAGATTGTGCAGCTTCTTCACGTGGTAAGAAATGCATATCCAACTGTTTTGTATGAAGTTATATTGGTAGTTTATAATCAATGTTGTGGAGTTTCTGCAAAGGTTTACATTTTAAAGCTGCTTTTCAAGTTTGCAATGGTTCAGTGATCTGCAGTAAGCTTAGGTCTGCCACTGAATGTGCTTGGAATATGTGCTGCCTGATGATCGTGGGACAGTTGAAAGGCAAAGAGAAAGAAGTCCGAGGATGAGAATCTGAGAGGGTAGCTACTACATAGTTAGTAGTCCTATGCCTGCTTTGAGTCTAGGATTCTTGCTTACACTTCGTAACGTCGCCATTGTGTGTGATCTGCAACCTCTTGTCGGCCCGAGAATCCGACCTTGTTCGCTTCCAAGTTCACGTTCAGCGTTCATCATGAAATATTGACATGTACAGTCATCAACCATCACACGTGACAACGAAAATGAAATGTTAAATATCTTGAGAAATACTAAACATTGATACGTAAAATTTTTACTGGAAGATAGATAAATGTAAACCCTACTGTACTATCTCAGGAA
Organism: Cyathus striatus; assembly: GCA_025738555.1. NCBI lineage: Eukaryota > Fungi > Basidiomycota > Agaricomycetes > Agaricales > Nidulariaceae > Cyathus > Cyathus striatus. Next base: position 1,897,933 of record JAOVFP010000011.1, read on the forward strand.
CTCGGTCACATTAGCGTAAATTCGAAATTTCTAACTTTTAAAGACTGTGAATTTAGAATAAAATACATGTGCTACATAGAAGACCTTGTATAGAACCATTTCCAACTTTAATCGCATTTTTTGAAGCATTCTATGAGATGTTACGAATATTTTTGTCGCGAGACCTCAGAAAGTGGAAAAACCGGGAACCCGGCCACCTCTTATTAATAATATCAGGGCTTGTCTAGCAGCCGAACTAAGCTTACCGGACTTACTCGGACTTAACAAATAAATATCATCGTTCCATGAATAACAATGATTTCGATGTTTGAAGCCACAAATTTGCACATTATACTTCAAAAACGGCTGTAAAATATTAACCAATATTTATTCTACTTATAATGATTAACTACAGTGGTTGATCCGGCCTGAGGCATCCAGTATTTGATATGTTAGAACGAAAAAATGAAAAGTAGAGGTTCTGGATAGATCTACAGTTTCTAAACAAAATAAAATAGCTAAAATTACTTTAAAACTTGAATAATAATGCAATGATTGTATGTATTCGGCCTTATAATTTTTGTAGCATCTTTCTACCATTTATGAAAGATACAAACAGTTCAATGTACACCTTGAAACTGCTTCTTTGTACCACTCTGATGTGTAGACTGGTGAAATAGTATAGAAACGAGTGAAAATGAGATTTATAAAGCAGTCCAAATCAATACAGGGGGCTTTAAAATAGATATATAGCATGATTGTATGCTTTGGATGCGCTGCATATGGCTGCAGCATTATCTTCCTTCTAGAGTGTGGGAATCTGCATCTTAGATTTAGCCATTTTTGGTTGTAGCGGTCAACTAAGTTCTGAATTTCTCAATGTACAAGAGATTAGCAATCTAAATACTTATATACTATATAGATATTATAGTAATGTACTGTACTGTATCAAAAATTTGCACAAATGGCTGATGTGGAAGCTGGAGGATGAGCTGTGACCATGTTCCAGGTGTGACCGAGTTCCTGATAGCCGACAGTACAACATATCAAAATTTCTAGTGAATTGAGCAGAGGGAAGTGCATGAAATATTTTAAAATGTCCAGATGTCCAAAAACTGGCTATTACCACCTAGCGTGACAAGTGACGGCTGTGCTGATACCAAACAAAGCCCAACACAGTTATCGTGTATCGTGATGATCATGCTCGACAGCTCACTCCTCCTCCTCATCCTCCTCGTTGTCTTCCTCATCAAATTCTTCATCTTCTGAGCCCTCTACATCTATTTTGGCTATATATTCCTTCAAAAGGGGCCAGTCAGAGAGCTTCAAGAGGACAGCTTCCTTCACTGGGGGCTCTGTAATAAATCTCCTCTTTTCTCATCTGGCCACCTGTTTTGTGGCAATCCATACATCATAGGCATCATGATATCTCTTTGTGCGTTTCTTATTTTCCTCCTTCCACTCTTGCTCCTCCTTGTCCCACTTCTTTGCCGCAGCCTCCCATAATTCTCGAGCTCTGGCCTTGCCCTTTTTCAAAGCCTCTTCTTGCTGCTGGTTGTCTGTGAATGCAACAACCTGCTGGTAAAATTCATCGCCTGAGAGCATTCTGGGTAAGCCATCACCCATTAACCTCCCCTTTCCTTTCTTGTTTTTCTTCTGCTCTTTTGTGGCGAGCTCAACCTGTATTTTTTTGCAGTACATTTCGTTTAGAAGGTTGGACGCCTGAGCATGCACAAGTCAGCCTCGAAGATTATCAATATCAATGTCTCGCTCCTTCAGGGCAGCAAGCAGGAGGGCTTCATTCTCTGTTTTTGGTGTTATTGAGAGGAGGGATGTGGCTGTGAGCGAGGGGATTGGCTGGGCTGATGTGTGAACCATGGGTGCAGAAGCAAGTGGTACGTTGTTCCCAATTAGATAACCAATGTTGGTTTTGACTAATTCACGTGCTGCTTCCTCAATAATTTCTTTCCGGTGGTTCTTTTGTGCCTCTGATGGTGATGGTGGGCGTTCATCATTCTTGTTGATCGATGCTAATGCCGCCACATCATCTTCTATTGACAGGTTCTGGAACATCTTCGCAATTGTTCTCAGAGGGGTTGGCGGCTCTGCAGGAAGGTTTGACTGCATGGATTTGGGCTTGCTCGGAGCAAGCATTACTGAGGTGACAATGCTTGGATTGAAGGGGTGTACGCCTGTTTTCTGAAATGCTGCTTTAACATTGTCCACAGATAGTGCAGTGATATGGGCTCTGCCATATATTTCAAGAAAGTTTTCTTTCTTTATATCCCCTGCATGAGTCCGTGCAAATTCATCACGCTCCTGGCTTAATTTCCGTTTAAGGACTGCAAATATAATGACATCAAGGCCTTGGTATATGTGTGTCATATGTGATGGATAGCATAGTACCAGGATTTTATTCTCACATGCAAACTCCAAGAACTCAAGGCTGTAATGTGATGTGTGACCATCAACTAGGAGGAGCCGCCATTCATTGCCTGCCTTCTCACTGGTCTGTTTCTCAAACAATTTTAGCCAATCTGTTCCAATCTGGGCATTAGTCCAGCCTTTTTGTGAGTACCCTATGCTGAGAGCGAATGTTATTTTTATTATATTTGGATGGTAATCCACACTTACAATGCATTTGCAGGGTTATTTTGCTTCCATTTCACATGGTAACCTTTTCCCTTGAATATAACTCTGGGTGGCAAGCTTGATCCATCAGCGCAAATAGAAACCAGAACAGTAATGTTCTCTTTATTCCCAGTGCGCTGTTGGTAATGGGGTCCATGTCATCAACCACCAATTACCCACTCCTTTTCAGTACCATATGGCTGACAGCCTACTTCATCAATGGCATAGATATTTTCACTTTTAATGTTGTAGTCTTGTAATGTCGATTTGAGTAGATCCCACCACAGTTTGTTTGTAGTTGGATTCACTGCATCTACCCTCTTCAATTCCAGTGGAGTTGACCAAGTGGTCTTCAATTGGTCTGAGTGCTTTTCTATAAAGTGAGTTGTCCAGTTCTTTCCAACACCATCAGGTGGAAAGTCAGAATGTGGTCCAAGCCGTTCTTGTATCAACCTGTCTACTGTTTCCTTCAGGTGTCGATGTGTGTAAGGAAATCCTTGGTTGGCTGATTTCGTGAGGAGATCAATCACAAGGTCTGTTTCGGCTGGCAGCAACCATTCCCGCTTTTCTGCTGTTTCTGATTTACTACACCGCCCATTTGCTCTTTCTATTATGGTGTTGTAGTTAAGTTTTATATGTTTTCCAGTTGATTCAGTATACATCTGCTGAAAATCACTGGCAATTGTATGAGCAGACCTTCCTTTTCCCTTTGGCAGTTTCCATTCCTCTTGATATGCAGCAGCAGCACGTGATATTAAGTCATCGATAACTTTGCGATCCTCACGCTGTTTCAATGACTGGGATTTTGTCTTTGCAGTCATGATAAGAAGTAGTATTGAGCTCGAGAGGGTGTTGAAAGGGACCATACAGCTTGTGCGTTTATAAAGTCCAACAGTGTGGTATCCATGCAGCATCCTCATGGAATGCCAGCACAATATATGGACTACCTGTGTTCTATTTCCATTCAAATTGCGTGTCCTATATCAAGACATCACATAGTATCTATTTATGGTGATGCAAAGTGGTTGCGGGCTGTTAGTACTTGGTAAGGGATGATACAATTTTTGAAACCTGTAGTTTTGGTGAAATCTGGGAAGTTTATTTGGTATATTATATATCAACAAGCAATAGTAAGGTAAGTTTTTACATTCTAAATAACTCTTTATGTACACAGCTTCAATTTGCAAAAGATTCTATGGAAATTGATGCTGGTTTCAGTGTAGGAGATAGATGATAAGACTTTCTGTCACGTGATATGGTGTGTCATGTTGGGTGGTTGATGACTGTATATTCACTTGTTGTTTCTTGGGCCCATTGGACTCCGGAGACTGATGTTCGCAATGGTCGTATTGGATTCAAGTTGTGATTATTCGGATACCATCTTGAATTTTATGAAACGCAAAGTCAAAATACTGCAGTATCATCATTGACAACGACAACCACCCACACTTACAACTTACTCAGCGCGCTGTCCCAGAAGTTAGAGCGAAGCTTTGGAAACGCAAGCCTGCCCAGGAGCCCAAGAAAACCTTAAGGTGATGCCAAGCATCAACATGACAAGGACCCAGTCCGCCAATTCGCAGTAGCACTGTGGTTCGGATTCAATTTTTCATTTTGGGTGCTCATCTGATCAATTGATAAAGGTGAGTTCGGTTGATTGAGTTTGGATTGAGTTACTAATTCAAGGAACCACACCTATTTTGACGCTGGATGACCATGTATCCCATAATCTTCTGGGCACTTGAACTCTATGGCGTCAATAGGGGAGTTCAAACCTGGCAATACAAAAATACGATACAATTGGCCGGCGATACGATACAACTTCCCACGAGTACAACTGAAGGCCCTAGCAGTGTAGCACCTGTATCGTTGTGAGATCCGAGTAAACCCTCAGTCAGAATTTGAATTAGGCCATTGCTGTGCCGCACATCTCTTACACGGCAGACTATCCCCTTCTTCTCGTTAATGCAACTTTTGAAATTTCTCAGCCACTTCAGTTTTCACTCGAATCAGAGTGTGAGGAACTTGATTCAGAAGAAGAGGAAGATATTATTCTAACCTCTTCTTCAGCTGCAGTATATACCATAAAAGCTTCTAACAGTGCCCTTTCATGTTGCTGTCATTCAGATAAGTGAGGCATAGCTCGGGGAATGGTTGTTGAAGCTGCAGAACACGCTATCTCTACGATCTATGAAATCTATGATCACTGAGCGTACCGCATTCAGTGCAAGATTCAGTGTGGGCTCGCGACGCGTGTTAACACAATTCATTCCCCGACTGAACTCAGCTTTGACTAAGCGTCAGTTGCCTTCGTTTGTATCAGGGGTGTCAAACCTAGGACGATATGAAATAAATCAATAAGGCCGACTAGCGGCAAGGCCCACTACTTGGCATCAGATATTCTCTCTAATAGATATAATACTTACATGTACTTAGCTGTGCTGAAAATGCATAAGCAGATATATTAGTGAAAGTTGACTGAAAGGAACATCTTGTTTAAACTAATTTCCATGAAAATGGTCACATAAAGTTATTATTAATGATTCCAGTCAAATTCTAGTCATCCTTAGAATGGTACCCGCAAGTGCTTATAGATAACTTCACTATCATTACCGCCCAAGCCTAGCAACAAAATAGCTTTAATTTTATTCCATGAAATCGGTATAAAATTGGCAAGAGAACATGTGGGATTAGTGATGTCAAAGTTCAGTTCAGAACCGAGGTTCAAACTTGAACCCTTCAGAACTGGACCTGAGTTCGGTCTGACGTTCGGTCACGTGGTGTGAACCGAACTGTAAGTCTGGTTTGCAGTCCTCTCAAAGGGAGAAATTTGTGAACCGGTTTGAACCTATGTGAACCTGTATTAGATACTGTAGAAAAACATCCAGCCTTCATAGTTTAGTTGAGCATAAAAGAAAAAGCTCATCAACATGCCGTTCTGAGATCCATTTAAGATCAATGTCAATTGTTAGTAAGCAAGATCACACTGCACAGTATCGATCATAATGAAAATTAGCACTTGTCCCTTGACATCAGATTCATGCTAACCGATATGGTAGTAATACCCCACCCCGACTGCCTTGGTTCCTCTCTCTCAACGACAACACAATGCACATGGACATTGACCCCAGATCCTCCAGCTTGAAGCCTTCAACATTGGGTACAAGATAAAACTGTCAACGACCTAGGAATCCTTTCAGCAAAATTCAGGTCACCTTCCGATGTTCGTTGTGACGTTGTCCGATCACCTTCCATTGTCCGAATCTGATGTGATTCAGAATTCTCCAGTGGACCCAAATCTCAACACTCACTGCTCAGTGAACTATACAACAGCCACGCTTGGATTAAGATATTCCGATTCATTCACATAATCCCATTCACTCAAGTGACAAGCTTTCGAAGTCTTTGCGATGGCAACTTGTGAAATAAGAAATTCCGTCTCTATCAAAGTCTTTTGTAATCTTATTCACTCTATCTTTCAAAAATATATATAAAGCCGGTCTTGAGGGCTTCGCAGTCTGTAAGCTTTCATCTCTGAAATCTTCTGTGCAAAACCCACCACATATAGTTGAGCTTTTCTTTGTATTCAACTCTTATGATACTAACTCGTTAATATTATAGATACTTACTACTTACTATGTCTAACTCTGTGAACTCAGATGCTGGATGTGCCGTACGTGACGATGGCATGTTGAAGGACGCCTCTGAGATCGTTTGGTACCATGACGATGACGACTCAACCCCTCTTCAGAACTCTCCAAGGCGGCGCTCTCTTCGCACCGCAAAGCCTTCGCAGCGCCTTCTCGAGTCTAAAGAGTCATCAAGTGTCTCAGTTCGGTCGTCTACTTCCAATCAGTCTCAACCTCGCCCATCAACAATGAACTCATCAAGTTCAGTGGTCACAAACAAACGACCAGCATCCAGCAGTCCTCCCAAGTCTTCTCGTTGTGCAGCAAAGAAGACTGTTATTGAAAGTGCCAAGGAGTCTGGTGAAGAAATAGATACGGAGGATACTGACAGGGAGGATGACTCTGCAGTTGAGCCATCAGGCATTGCTTATGAGAAGTTGCAGGGCATGGCAGAAGCAGACTATCAGGTAAGTTGTGTAAGTTTCTTCAAGTTCTCATGCACTGCTAATTATGTGTTTCTGTAAATATTTAGTCTTTTATTAGTACTCGTAGCAAAAGGGATATGACTGCTGATATATCCACCATCTTTGTTCGTGAAAGAGAGTGCATTAACCCTCATACGAATAAAGTACAGAGTGGTTGGTGGTGTAAAATATGCTGGTAAGTGCGGTGACTACTATGGGATGAAGATCACAGCTAATATTTTCATCCAGAAAAACCAATCCAGGCAATGAGAAGAACTTCTTTACTGGAAGTACATCTAGTCTTCGCATGCACATTGCACGGTAAGAGGCTTTGTATTTATGAAATAGTTATTCGTTTCATTCTAACACTATTCATCACTAGATTTCACATCGAAGAGTACATTGAATGTTGTAAGAATCTTGGTATTGAGACAAATTCTCGTGCTCTCTCAAAGCTATCTTCGGAAGCAAGTCAAGGGTAAGTTTAATTTTTCATTATATTTTTCACATTCTAATGCACTGTATATACAGTCTAATTCAGACTTCACTTGACTCAGCAATTATCTCTGAGGTCAAGCCACCTGCATTTACAACAGAGGGGCTCATGGACCACATTATTGAGCTTATCATTTGCGAAGACGAGGTTAGTGCTTCCTTTCTTTCCTTCAAGAATGCTACTTATTTATTTATAGGCTTTTCGTCTTATTGACCAAGAGGCTTTCCGCAGATTAATTCGATTCTGTCGTCTGTCAGTTTTGGAGAGGGACATTCCGCATCGTGTTACTCTCCGAAATGAAATTATGAATCGAGCAAAGTTAGCGGAACTATGTGTTAGAGATATTTTGAAGGGTGTGTCCAGTAAAATTTCAACCACATTTGATCTCTGGACATCAAAGTCTGGTGATCCTCATATTTCAATTACTGGACACTACATATACAGTCCACCTGATCGACCAAATGACTGGGAGCTATGAAATGAACAGCTGGCATTCGAATTGGTTCAAGGTCGACATACTGGCAAGAACATAGCCATCGTAATTCAACAAACATTTGAATGTTATGATCTACACGGAAAGGTAAGTTTATTAAACTAGGGCTTTGCTATACATTTCTAACTACTTTATTAGATTGGTTGGATTACAAGTGATGGTGCTGCTGTCAATCGGACCACGATTAGAGAACTCAAGAAGATTTTAACCATCGAAGAAATAGACTGGACTGCACAAGAGCATGATATTTTGTATGTTCCCATCCCTACTGCGGTGTTTATTTGTTTATTCTCTAAATAAAATCCAGATGTATGGAGCATGCACTTCATCTTGCTGCAAAGCACTTTGTCGAAGCTATTGCTCCGCCATCATCAACTAAGATCAGCAAGAAAGTGCGAGCAGCTCTCAAAAAGTCCAGTCACAATGGCGATCTTAATCTTGATGAACTTGACCATGAACTTGCAGAAATCAATCTTGAAGATCCTGAAGGGGATGCCAAATCGGACTACAGTGATATTGATGACTTCAACACATTCCTTCCGGGTGACTCACTTGGAAAGGCTCTTGCTCTCGTAAAACAGGTATGTGCTTTAAGTAATATATGTAATGCATTTCTAACTTTAATTTATTACAGATTCGTGCATCTCCACAAGCTCGTACATTCTTTAGGTCAACATGCTCTCAGGTTGGTATTGACCCACTTGAACTACTTCTGTGGGTTCGTACTCACTGGGCATCACTATATACCTTTCTGGAATGCTTATTTAAACAAAAGCTAGTAAGTTCCATTTGTCTGATATTGTTAATAGCTACTAAAATTAACTATTAGGCTGTTGATCAATTTGTACTTCTTGCAGACGAGAGTGAAAAGGTTCCAGATCTATCTGGTAATCGATTGTATTCGGATTTTAAGCTCTCAAAAAGGATTGGGAGTGTCTTGACATTATTTGGGAGGTACTACATGTAAGTTCCGGTTTATTCTTTTGTATTTTGTCACATTTATTAATTGGCTTTTCATGCTGTAGGACCCATCTGTTGTACAGCAATCGTTCTCTGGTGTACATCACCCTACGGTCTGGAAGATTATTCCCAGTCTTGAGTTTATTATCACACACTGGGAAGCAATGCTAAAGAATCCGAAATTTATAGAAGTTAAGAATCCACTTCAAGAAGGAATTCAAAATCTTAAGAAATGGTATCATCGAGTTGATGATACATCTACAGCATATTCAATCTGTCTCAGTAAGCCACAGTTTCCTTCTTATTAACATTTCGACTGCTCATTATTCTTCCTTCAACTTAGTACTTGATCCAAAGATTAAGGATGTTTACTTCCGGATACGCTGGACAGATGAAGAGTACCAGGAGGTAATGAAGCACATTGAAGATGTGGTACGTGTTCATTCAGAACTACTTTAATTCTTCCTTATAATTAAATTATGCTTTAATACCAGTTCGATGAATACTATATGCCACCCAAACCTAACACCATCACATCTACACATTCAGAAAATGGTGAGCCAACATTAATGTTTCTAATCCTCGCCAGAAACTTACCTTTATATTTACAGCTCGCAGTACAACTTCCAATGCTACCAATTTTATGTATGGTAGCTCGTTCCTTCTGGATGCTGTACAGTCATATCAGAAAGTAGAGAAATTGGTCTCGAATCCTAGAGATGAACTCCACCAATATCTCGCTGCTGGCCCAGAGATCAATAATCCTGCTGCACAGGATGTGATTCGCTGGTGGGGGGTAAGTAATATTTTTTCATCTGTGAGTTGTTGCTCATGTACTTACAATATTTTAGCATGAGAGTGATACGAAGTATCCGACACTGAAGCGCATGGCACGTGACTATCTAGCAATACAGGGCTCTGCAACACCATCTGAACAAGCATTCAGTAGTGGTGGCATTACTGATGTAGCACATAGAAACCGGCTTGCCCCTGATATTTTTGGTGCACTTCAGATACTCAAAAGTGCTTATCATAATGGGCACATCGCTGCTTCAATGCAAGCTGCTGAGCATATTGCTAGTGATATTGATGCCATTCCCTCACAGAACGATGGAGTGTATATAGATAATTAGTTGTTCATTTATATTGTAACTAGTTCTACACTTGTTAATTCAAGTCTTTAACTAGTTCTATTCGAGTTTAAATCTTTAAAGTATTTTTATTCTCATTAATTCAAGTCTTTGTATGAAAGATTATCAAAAAAAACTGAAGACCTATAAAGTCCAGTTCACGGTTTGAACACCTTCTGAACCTGAACTGAACCCTTATGAACCTGAACCTCAAGTTCAGTTCAAGGTTCTGAATTTTGGTTGAACCGAACTCAAAGTTCAGTCCTGAGTTCAGAGAAAATGTCAGAAAACCGGACTGAACCGGACTTTGACATCACTAGTCCACATTTAAACTTTCTTCAGCTTTTATCAACCGTACCCTTCGTTATATGTTTAATATAAATATAATTCATTTTGTCCGGAAACTCAAATGACAAGCCATGTGGTTTCAGGTCGAAGAGCTATGAAATAAAAATTGAATAGCGTGGAGAGGACAGTCTGCATATTAGAGGTATGCTATATAAGTATGTTTCACAAATTCATATCCGAGTGCCTCAATTGTTGTTCTGCGAATCTCAACATATCATAAGTTCTCGAGGCGTTCCGAATTGAATTACGTAATCATCGGGGTCACGTTCTTGTGGTGCGTCCGTACATGTTCCACTCGTGTTCTCTCCTCAATGACTCATATGTATAACTAAATTACTTTGGAGCACATAAAAACAATGTAATAATTGTTAATCAACCAGGAATCTATGTTTTTGTCATTAAACCTTATGTTCTGTGGTATTTCTCACGATAAGTTGAAGTGTTCCCACAACGCCATCACTGGAATCATTAGCGGTTGTTTTCTGCTTGCTTTCTCGTTCATTTAGAAATTACTGAAACTATCACATACAAAAATTAAGTTTAAGACCTCAAGTTATAGTAATTTTTAAGCCTGATCTTGAACGTCGAACCGTTGCGTTTTTCCTTAGTTATTCCTATGTACTAATTCCCTTATGTTTATAAAGTAGTATATGAAGCTAGCTAATTTTTATGTGTAAATGGCCTCAATTATACTTGGAATATTAACCAAATATCCCTATCTTAGAATCTTTAGTTGCTTGAAAATGTTCCCTTTGCCATATTACATTTAGGGGAGTTCAAACTTGATGTTACATGATGCGGTTATAGCTGGTTTGTAAAGCGCGCTATAATTTCCTGGCAGGGTTTCTGTGCCACTGTGGTGACTTATCTGTAGCGAAGCAACAAAAATGGCCATATTTAAACTCTCCTATTATATGATTCTGATTCTATACATATATTTGGATGAATTTAGTACATAGAGCTTTTCGTAATTGATAGAGACAAGCAAGCATATTAAATAAAACAACAAAAACTCTTTACATTTTAGTATATTCAAAATGAATAACACAAGAGAGCAAGGCTGAATGAATCAAGAATGAAGCCTAAGATGGACTGACTGTGCCAAGGCAGCACAGTAAGTCACCTTAACTCAGGGTGAGAAAAACCATAGAACAAAAGATATCATGAAAAACAGGACATTCTGGTCGATCAAGGGCTATTTTATTGCTTTAATATTATATGTAGTAATATAGTTACACATTAGAGTCAAATATGCAATGGACTGGGAAAAATGGAGGAGAAATTGTAGACTACGGCATCCCCTTCCCTACGGCAACCGAACTACAGTACGGCGATTAATTTCCCATTCGGAGCGGCATAGTTTTACGGCTTGTAAGAATCACATAGTCTGTCAATGATTTCAAAAATTCATTATAGCAAGTAGTTCATCAGAGATTGGAGAATTAAAAGAAATGTATATGGATATGCATGTCATGCTCAGTGTCATATGTTACGACTTTAAATGCATCTTGAATAGCTATAAGATAGTAGTTGCTGCTTTGGATATAACACTGTGTGCATGAAAGGGATCACAGAATAGGAACTCGAAGAGGTACATAGATAATATCACAATATACTTCGCTGAGTTTAGTTAGTCTACTTGATTATAGCTCAGAAATAAATTTTCAGCTACCTAAACTCAAGATGAACTGTAATGAAAAAAGAATCACGAATTTACAACAAATATTTGAGGTGTGTATGGTTTCTACTGTGCCAATGAATGAGTAGAGGGAAGACATAGCAGTGTACTTTGAGCCCAGGAAATAAAGATGAACTATAAGGAAAGGAAACTAACGACGAAGAGATGTTTGAATTTTCTCATAATGTTCAAGACTCAAGTTGACATCTCCTTTCAGTCTCTCACGACTTAACTCCTAAATACTAAGTTAAATGCAAGTTAGATGTTCTGTGGCTTTCGAGCTAAATATTATATTATTGATAAGTAATCTGAGAGGTTTTATTGAAACTTTTACAAAAATCTTAGCTTGAGCAACTGAGGACAATCTCAGAATCCTATTTAACAACAAGTATTTAGTCAGTGGTGCAAAGTTAGTGAGATAGGGTGGCAGTCTACAGATCAAAGACTGGGCAATTATAGGACAGACAATTTAATAGCTACACCACACAAAGACAAGAAATGGAATAAGCCCCAATGGCTCTAAGGTGTATAAGACTTTCCTTTGATTGTGTGTGTGGGGCAGGCGTTCTGCCTGCATGGTGGAATCGACATATTAACGAGTTCTGTAGATGAGTTAAAGTCACATGACTTACAGTGTTTGAGTGCTCATCTGTACACCTAAAATTGATCTTCAAATATCTTAGTATATATACATTTTTCTTGCACTGTACTTGTTCTGACAGGTAAAATGACATGTAAGGCTCACTCTGTACAAGTTTCAAGCTATTATGTGACGAGGAAAATGATACAGAGCTATTTCTTTGAAATCGTGTCAAAATTAGCCTCACTTAAGCATGGGATTGTTCACAGGGTTAATTAATGAAATTAATTAACCCTGTGAACAATTGAATTCATTGATGAAAAAAAAAAGGCAGCAGTGCCAGCGAACACTATTTCTGGACCTATCCCCGAAGGAGTGAGATAAGAAACAGTCAGAACCCTCGACAATTGCTGTGCGTGAATAGGTTAGTATCAATCAACTCAACAGCAGTTCCAAAAAAAAAAAACGAACTTTTCCTTGGGTATCCACGCCATTTTCACGAATGACCGCTGAATGTAGCATTTAGAGTCGTAGCTGTCATTCTGATTGATCAGAACTGGGGAGCCTCAACAGCTTGAAATCATTCAAATGAGCTCAATGATGTATTTGTACTAAATTCAATGAAAATCAATAAGAAATTAATGAGAAATTAATGAGAACTCAATGAAAATTCATACTAAAATCAATGCAGTATCAATCACTGAGATCAATGAGGGATTATTTACGAGCTCAATGAGAAATCATGAATCCTGTTCATGTGTGAATCAATGAAAAATCAATGAAAAATCAATGAAATGAAATCAATGAATAACTCGAAATTAATAGGTACCCAACTACAGGATATACTAAACACTTGGGTTGTTAACTACATGATTATACATACTACTATATCTACTAAACTATAAGTCCTTTTCTAACAACTCCGCTTTACTCTATATTACACATACCTAGAGAGCGAAATCATGGTAGAACTCAATCAATTGTACTTAGTTAAAATTGTATCTCAATGCAGAATTCAATGTAGAATTCAATCACTTGTACTTAGGCTAAAACTGTATTTCATGGCTGAAATCAATGCAGAAATCAATCACTTGTACTTAGTTAAAATTGTATTTCAATGCAGAATTCAATGTAGAATTCAATCACCTGTACTTTGTTAAAATTGTATTAAAATGCGGAAATCAATGTAGAAATCAATCACTTGTACTAAGTTAAAATTGTATTTCAGTGCGGAATTCAATGTAGAATTCAATCACCTGTACTTTGTTAAAATTGTATTTCAATGCAGAATTCAATGTAGAATTCAATCACCTATATTTTGTTAAAATTGTATTAAAATGCGGAAATCAATGCAGAATTCAATATAGAATTCAATCACTTGTACTTAGTTAAAATTGTATTAAAATGCGGAGATCAATGTAGAAATCAATCACTTGTACTTAGTTAAAATTGTATTTCATAGCTGGTAATACAAGTGATTGAATTCTACATTGATTTCCGCATTTTAATACAATTTTAACAAAGTACAGGTGATTGAATTCTACATTGAATTCTGCATTGAAATACAATTTTAACTAAGTACAAGTGATTGATTTCTGCATTGATTTCAGCCATGAAATACAGTTTTAGCCTAAGTACAAGTGATTGAATTCTACATTGAATTCTGCATTGAGATACAATTTTAACTAAGTACAATTGATTGAGTTCTACCATGATTTCGCTCTCTAGGTATGTGTAATATAGAGTAAAGCGGAGTTGTTAGAAAAGGACTTATAGTTTAGTAGATATAGTAGTATGTATAATCATGTAGTTAACAACCCAAGTGTTTAGTATATCCTGTAGTTGGGGGGCCTACAGGAAATCCAGTTGAGTGTCACTCGAACGTTACTCGAATGTCACTTGAATTATCACTCGAATGTCACTCAAATTTCACTCAAATTTTGTTTACTTAATTATCTCGCTTATTTTCAGTGGTCTAATTACATGATTTATGTACTTGTTTTCTACTCCAGTCGTTAAATAGCTATCTTACTATTATGTACTTAATGAACAATACATTAAACTGAAATAACTAAGTAAAATGCGCAAGAAATGAGTTAGTAATGGTATCATATTTTTATCACTGTTGCATATGTCACTCAAATGTCACTCAAATTTCACTCGAATTTTGAATTGTCACTCGACTGTGACTCGAATGCTACTCGAATGCTACTTGAATTGTGACTTGAATAAAATTGTTGTCACTCGAAAAAAATATCACTCGAATCTTACTTGAATGCAACTCGAATGTTACTTGAATGCAACTCGACTGTTACTTGAATTTTCACTCGAATATGTCACTCGAATTTCTGGACTGTCACTTGAATTTGCTTGTTTAACTCACTCAATTATAAATTTAATTGTACTTCTTGTGTACTTCGCTCTCATCCGCCCTCCCGCTCAAACTTTCCCGCGCCTCCGCTTATCAGCTATGTCCATTAATGTCCCGCTCATTATTTCCCACGCCTCCGCTTAACTATTATATTGCTTAATTGATGTCAACCTTCCCGCTCGTTGTTTCCCACGCCTCCGCTTATCCATGCGCTGCATGACAACCTTCCCGCTCATCATTTCCCACGCCTCCGCTTATTATATTCAGTTCCCACTCACCGCTGCCCGCCCTTCTTCTCAAAATTCCCACGGTATTTCCTTCATTAAATACTCGTCCTCAACATTTCCCACGCATTTTAGTGTTGCCTGCTGTCACTTATGATTTCCCCATGCTTCATCATTTCATCAATTCATTGTTCCCACCCCCCGCTTTCATTTTCTCACGCACATATTATTTATTTATTGGACTTTCCCTTAAGTTTACAATCATTTAACAGTACCTATGCTTCATAAATTATAGTTGTAAGATTTTTGTACAAAAGTTTAAATTATTCTACAGTTTAAATTTGGATTACTTCGCATTTTTATATAATTGCCCATACACATAGTACCTAAGGTACAGTCTACTGTATAAAGAAGAATATATAAAAGAGGATACAAAAAGATTCAGGAGAAAATAGTAAATATTGAGTGAAAAAATGCGAAATTACTTGCTCACTGTTGAGCATGATGATGAGGAAGGGCGCCCATCAACACATCAACCATCAATATGTGCGGCGGCATTGAGGAAGTGAGTTTGATGGCATTGATGGATGTCAATGACAGCAGTTGCAAACATGGACAAAGGTGAGAAGATGCGTGGGAAATTTTGAACAAGGCGAGAACATTGAAGGAAATGGCGGGCGGGGGGGGCGGGACAGAGGGGAGATATGTAGAGTACAAGAATGTATAAAAACGCATCACTACATACTCAATTTTTTTTCATTACTCGAATCTCGGATTGTCACTCGATCGTAACTCGAATGCTACTCGATTGCAACTCGAACGTCACTCGATTTCACTCGAATGAAATCAGCCGCAACTGGAATTCTTGTAAGCCCGTAGTTGGGTACCTATTAATTTCGAGTTATTCTTTGATTTCATTTCATTGATTTTTCATTGATTTTTTCATTGATTCACACATGAACAGGATTCATGATTTCTCATTGAGCTCGTAAATAATCCCTCATTGATCTCAGTGATTGATACTGCATTGATTTTAGTATGAATTTTCATTGAGTTCTCATTAATTTCTCATTGATTTCTTATTGATTTTCATTGAATTTAGTACAAATAAATCATTGAGCTCATTTGAATGATTTCAAGCTGTCGAGGCTCCCCGGTTCTGATCAATCAGAATGACAGCCACTAGTGGCATTTTCAGAGATGAGACAATCTAAGAAACAGTTTCAACATTCAGTAGAGCTTGGTTTTGGAAGATATTACTTACCAGTAGCTTGTTAATCTTTCTACCAGTGTTTGCAGGGCTAAGCTCGATCTTTGCAGCAGTTTTCTGTATTTCAACCGCACGAGCAGCATTGAAAACATCTAACATATCCGAAAGTCATGTTTTAGCCCTCTTAATTTCTTCCTTATCGCTATTCGAACCCAATATGCGTTTGAGCGTGTTCCGTGACCTGAATTTATCGACCATTGTGGAGATCTCATTGAGTACACTGAAGTACAACTTGATTAGAAACTACACTACTAAATATTCAAATAGCAAGAGCGCACTAACCCTTCAAGCTTCACAATATCCTCTTGCAATTGTGAAGTCAGAATTGGAACCTGTTGAGCCCTTTCGATGACCATCTCTGTTACATCCATCGAGAACATTGCGAGCCCCATTATATCATCTTTGTTTCTTAGAACAGTCTTAAAAGCAATAGGTTAGCCCTCACAATCATGTCTACACGATATCAAGCTCACCAAAGAAACCTCCAATATCTTGGCTGTTGTCCATGCAATTCCCTTGACTGGGGATGGTAGAAGTGGAATGGCATCACTGAGCTTGGTTATAAAAGTAGCGATCAACTGAGTGACCTCCAGGCGGCGGATGTTCTTCGAGTTAGGCAGAGGCATAACGAGAAGTATGTGGAGGGGATCGTTTACAGCAGTGAGCGTCGATAAAGAAGATAGGAAAGAGGTAAAGGGGAGTCGACAAGGAGCCAGAGAGGGTGGATGCAACAAGTGCCGTAAAGCGCTGTGCAAGCACTCTGTAGTATTATATTCGGGTTTTTAGTGAATATTTGGTTTGGCGATAGTAGATGAGTATTTGTAGTATCCAGAGGACTATAAGGCCTCTATGGTCCGAAATACTGACAAATGTAAGCATGACCTCGCATCCTTACCTATCTACTCGTCCATCCTCACCACCGATGCGCGACAGCGCACATCTATCGCTTCCGCATTTTATTCCCCCTCTTTTTCAGACTATAAAATAGTTTTGTTTTCATCTTCATTGCCCACTCTTGCTTGCGGGCGGTGAAGATCACACTTTGATCCTGTCAACTACGTTTGAGTCACAGTGAGGCTGACAGAACACGCCAGCCTTTCAACAAACAGAATTATGAATTCAAAGAAGCCATTTTTTAAATACAAGTCTAACACTCCAGTGATTCCATCGCATAACTGACACTGCATGCGCATGTATATCAGACATTTGAATAGAAGCTCAAGCTCTATCTCTTATATCGCAACGAGTAAAGTAAAGAGAATGAATGAAAGGCAACAAACGTATAACCACACAGAGGTATGTAATTTTAAGTATGATGAATAACTACAATAGTCATTGGATGTGCCAGCAACTACCACGGTAGACAAACCGCCATCCCCCGAATGCCCAAACGAACCTACAAAATCCTAGCATCGGATGTAACAAATGACGTCGACACCAAAATCGGGTTTTCCTTAATTAGTTGCACGCCTAGCTCAGCCAGTCCGTACGTTGCAGACACCAGCTAAATATTCACATCACAAGATTATCAGCGAAATGCATGGAAAAGGAGATCAGTATAAGACACAGAGAGACACACATGGGCAGCAAACTCAAACGGATACACACTCAAATCCACAACTCTTACATTTGCCACTCCATACACTTTCATCCTCTTATCCACCACACCACCCAGAGTATGAGGGAGCATCACGCAGCTCGAAGAGGGATGATACTCTGTTCTGGCGCCTTCATATTCTTTTTAGAAATCAAGTATTTAGTGCAAGTTATGAAGCGCCTTCGCTGTATTGACTTGATACGAAAGCAACAGAGGCATTTAAGGAGTTGGATATGTTAGTTTTCATGGCTAACATGTCATCTCGAGAATGAGAGAAGAGAGTGGATAGGTTAAGGAAAGCTATTGCATTGTTTATTGAGGAGAGGAATTCTGGTGTGTACTATAGCAAAGCGAATGGAAGTATAAGTAGCGAAAATCAGGTGAAGAGAAGGGAAGGGACATACAGAAAAATCTGATTTGGAAGCTTCAATATCCCCCAGAGTTTCAAAATTCGTTCGCCACATTATACTCACAGTTTCTCACTTTAAATTATAATAGAAAGGGGGAGTACGAACGAGATAATCTTCCAAATGCTGCCCGACTCCAGCTAGCTCCTCAACCACAGTCACACTAACAGATTCCAATACATTGCGGGGCCCAATCCCACTAAACATCAAAATCTTCGGCATTCCAATAAGTCGGAAATAACTTTCCTAGGTGCTTCTCTACTTTCTGCATATTCGACACCAGTGGCTACCGCATCTCCTTCTATAGTTCTCGACTCCGAGAAGACTATGGAAGTGACCAAGGCATTAGGGAGAATGTGGAGATTCGAATGAGGAGGCAAGAGGTCGATGTAAGCTGAGTGGGAGTACGATCTCGTCCAGTTTGTAGGGTTGATGGAGGAGGGGGTTATGTATCCTCAGTAAGCTTGGGGATGCCGAGGATTTGGAAGGTGCTGGGAGACAACCACATAGTGTAGAAGGTCCAATGAATGAGATACATCCCATCCATCACCAAAGATCATCCATCAGGACCAATACAGTCAACGCTCATACTCTTTTGAATCCCTTCAAACGGTAGTTAGGAATTCTAACAAGTTCAAAATGAAGGGATACATCTTCCCTCTAGATACCTGACAATGTCGTCAGAAATGTTAAATGGTTGATTTGAGGAACACGCATGAGGACGTTGAGACAAGCACTGTGGAACGACAGCAACCTGATCATAGAGCTGAAGTGTATACACCAGTTTCTGCGCTGTAGTGGATGTTGTCGATCTGCTGCGACTCTTCGAGGGGTGGGGTAGTTAGCTGATTCACGCATAACTTTTTTTCAGGTTTCATGGCATGCATATGCCTGCAATATGTAGGTTAGTGGAATGAATGCAGAGAGAAGAATAAGGGATAAAGAGTTGGACAGGGAAAAACGAGGAAGCGAAGAGAAGGTGTGAAGAGCGAGTGAGAAATTGGATGAAGATGAATGAGAATGCCAACAGCAGAAAGAAAGAGGAAGGGAAGAGGACATACCTGCCCTAGCGTCCATCTAAATCATCCAACAACTTGACCCGAACATAAGATTTACTAGTCGAAAGAACATCAAGTTCATCGCTGAGCACAGAGTAGGGTTCTCCCGGAACGTTCATGATACAGTATATCGGCGCTCCATATATGGATTTTGAATTGAGTTTGAAACGAACAGTATACCTTCCCTCTAGACTGGTGGCCGGTCGGTATCGTGAGACTACGTTCACGTGATATGAACGATTGTATCGTGTCAATATACCGACCAGTCCAACTTGTCGAATTTAGGAGGGGTAAAAGTTATCAGCGTTAAGGCATTTTGGGCTTCAAAAAATCTCCTTTTTGGGATTTTCGAATCCTTGCGCCTATGCCTTGTCTCCCTGTCCTCTGCATTGTCTCCCCTCTGTACCGTGTTTGTTCCCATTTCATTATATACTTTTCATTCATTTACTATCCCATGCACATAATAAATGTTACAAGCATCTCTATCATTACCATATCTGCAGTCCAAGACCCAAGATGAAGTGCCCACTGCCACTCACTGTGCTAATTGAGCTCCAATAGGTCCTGGTCAAAATGCAGCAAGACTTAAGTGTTTAAAGGATAAAATTCAAAGCATATATTGATAGATGCAGTGGAGTATATGAAAGAAAGCTGATAGCATACACACTAGTTTGCCTTGTCTCAACCAGGCGCATCCAATTGACACCTTCAACCAACTCCACCATCTCCCCGCCATATCTCCCTGCATATCCCTGCACAGTAAAGTGAAAGTAATGTAATCCTTGCTACCGCGAATCAGTTCCTAAAGCCTAGTGTCCATGAGGTATCAAGTAGAGGTGAGAGTACAAGCAAGGCAATAGCTAAAGAGCTTGAGGCTAGTGTGATTCTTGGTTATGGCTTCAAGTTCAGAGAGGGCCAGGTAAGGGAGGGTGGCATGCGTAGTGATGCAAAAGGATGTGATCGTGGTTTTCTACTTATAATGATGAGGGTAGAAGGGGAGGGACCGTCTAGGGGACAGAGAAGAGATGAGGGACAAGGGATAAGGCGTGTGCACAAGGATTCGAAAATCCCAAAAAGGAGATTTTTTGAACCCTTAATACCGATAACTTTTACCCCTCCTAAATTCGACGAGTTGGACCGGTCGGTATATTGACACAATACAATCATTCATATCACGTGAACGCAGTCTCACGATACCGACCAGCTGCCAGTCTAGGCAGCCACTACTTTCTCCCACTGCAACGCCAGATGAACAATATGACTGTGAGAGTCTACAACCAATCCAACCATCCTTTCCAGTTTCTACTTTCTTTACATAATACTCTTACTATTGTCCTTCACTCACTCTACTTCTTCACAAGTGTCCTTACTCTCCATTCTCGTCCTAATGCCACCTCCAAAGTTTTCTCCCTTCCCTCTCCTCTTCCTTCTCCTTCTCTCAACTCTCCAACTACCTTCGCAGTTTCCTACCATCCCCACCTATCCCAACGGAACATAATCTCCTCCACGGACCTGCAACCCACCTATGATTACATTATCACTAGGGGCAGACTTGCTGGATTTGTCTTGGATTCACTCCTCTCAGAAGACTCAAATGTGAGCATGTTAGTTTTGGAAGCTGGTGGTTCCAGGATGAGGATCGGGGACGTATTGGTGTGTATAATCTCCTTCTCCATATAGGGCTCAGATGAAGCTGATGAGCTATGATTTGTCGTTATGTAGATAATCCCTTGGGTGTTTTATAATAGCATCGTTGGAACACAGTACGATTGGGTGCATCATATGGTTCCACAAGTAAATCTTTCCAACCGCGTCATTGGGTGGCCTAGAGGAAAGGTTAGTCTGAATCTAGTTTTCTCTTTTCATTCAATCGTGTTCGAGTTTCTTAATTAGAATGTAGGTTCTGGGAGGACCCTCAGCGATGAATGTGATGTACCTTGTTCGGCCCTCTTTGACTGAGTTCAATGCATGGGCAGCGTTGTTGGATAGTTTGGAGGACAATGGGTCTGGTACGTCCTATAATATTCTCTTTGCTCTCATTCTCCATCACCAACTCCCTGACACAATTACCAGGTGTAAGTGCGTCCATGTATAACTGGAAAAACATGTTTTCTGCCATGCGCAAATCTGAGAACTTTACTGCCCCTTTGCCAGAACCAGAGTGGATTGCCAACATCCACTATGATGTGGGGAACTATGGGAGCAAGGGACCGATGTATATTTCATATCCTGCAATGTATGTCCATCATCTTTCTGTGGCTTCGTTTGCACTTTTTACATTTTCCACATTTTCCTACACTGTTTCCACTTGTCCTTTCACATTGATTTTCCCCTTTCGTTCTCCTCCATCCACTTCCCTTCCTATCTAGGGCTCACGCCCCTCCTTCCCCTCCCCTCCCCTCACCTCCCCTTTCTTTCTTATTCCAATTCTACCCGTACTAACTACCTCCCTGACAGACAAAACCCAGTAGCAGGCAACTGAACCAGCACCCTCCAAACTCTCGGCATCCCCGAGATGACCACTCCCAATGGTGGAAATAATCTTGGAGGATACATGACCCCCTCCTCCATCAATCCTATGAACTGGACAAGATAGTTCTCCCGCTCGGCTTACATCACCCCCTTGCCTCCTCATTCGAATCTCCATGTTCTCCCTAATGCCTTGGTCACTTCAATAGTCTTCACGGAATTGAGGGCTATGAGAGGGGATGCGGTAGCCACTGGTGTTGAATATGCAGAAAGTAAAGAAGCACCTAGGAAAATTATTTCTGCGAATCGGGAGGTGGTACTTGTGCAGTGCCAGTGAAGGCTATTTCTGGACCTATTTCCCTTTTTCGTTTCAGGCTGGAATAAAACATATGATAGATAATATATCTCTTATGAACAACTTTACATGATGTTTGTTTGAAACAACTCATGTTGAAATCAACTCGCAGCACTTATTTTGAACTGTGCTTATAATAGTTTATAGTAAATGAGCGACAATGTGCGCTTGTGCCATTATACCCTACCCTTACATTTAATCTGACATGCTGATCTACCATAAGGAAAGAGTCTATAAATCTATTTATTTCATCTCAGATAATGACACCATGTAGATGGCACAATGGTATGAAATGGAACTGCTGTGATCAATGTATTTACAGTGCTGTGCAGCCTGCAATAGTTAATTTACTGTACTAGCCTTGTAATTTCCATGATAAACATATATTACTGAAATGGAACTGGAAGAGATTCTTAACAAGGCATTGTCGAGAGATGAATCGATGACACTGTACACATCATTGGTACTATGGTAGTCATACCAAAGGAATCACTGTTAGATAACCGTTTTATGGTTGATGTACCAAACAATGTAGAATTCAATTTGCAGCCTTCATGGGAAGGCTAAGATATTTATTTGGTGGTGTAGGGGGGGGGGTCACCTTGGCATGAAAGAAGGGGAAGAGTAACACTTTCAAGTTTGTGTTGAATTATGCAAACACCCTCGATTCCATGTCCACTCTGTCCCGCTTTCCGTTAGACCGCGCATGCTCGTATTCACTTAGCAGCCACCAAGGTTATATGGTCATTGTGCAGTAAGATAATATATTGTATATATATTGTATCGTTTCTGTTTCACTATGCCGCCCTCTTCCCCTGTACTAAAACATACTTACATTGTACTGCTACAGTATTGCACAGCATGCCCTGTGCCACACACTTTACCTTCTATGTAGTTTACTCCTTTATCTTGGAGTAAAGGACTTGTACTGTATATAAACTCATGTAGTTTAGCTAGTGCACCTCAGCCATTGTTCACAACACTGAGGTGAGTCTCTTGCTTGTACATACTGTAACATTTACTCATAATTACCTAGTATTATACTCTAGGTACTGTAGAGCAGGCATTCTGCCTGCATAGTAAAAATGTGTTTTTCATATCTGTTACCTCACTCCTTACATATGTTTACCTCATGTTGCTTACCTACATAAATGTCATACATACACTTTGTGAATGTCAGCTTCGCATTCCCCCCTTTTCTCTCTCTAATGCACGCTCACTGGATCTGAAGGGTCAGACAGATGTGCCACCCACTCACATAATTCTTTGTCGAGAGGATACCACCAAGCAAATATCCTCCTCCACAGTACTTATTTAATATACTAGCTGTTGTTCATGACACTGAGTATTATACTCTAGGTTTTCTACAGTTTGAGCACTATACGCCCCAAGGAGTTGAAGCTCTGCATACTTGTACGACCACCGCCATGCTGGTGCCACTTGTTGTCCGCTTCGCCATAGGCATCCACTACTTTTTCTCACCTGCATACGCCAGAAGAACGATATGACCGCAAGAACACCTCATCAACACTCCTTCCCACACACTCCTTGTCTCCCCTCTCTCTGACCACTATGATCCTACGACTCTGTTGAAATCACTGGGAAATAGGCTGTGTTCACAGAGTCATAACAGTATACATCAGTGCACCCCTCATCTCTCCCACCTAGGACTTGGAATTGTATTTGCTTCACACTTTTCTGAAGATTCCAGCTCGAACGTAATGATGTTAGTGCGAATGCGCTAAGGTATGATCAATGGTGATTTAGGATGTATTGGTGTGTATCCTCGTTATTATAGTTAGGTAGGGCTGTACTAATGAGGTGGTAAATACACTTTAGGGCATGTTTTATAACTTGAAAGCATCCTCAACACACATTGTTGACTGTGACCTTTCAAACAACTTCATTAGGTGGCTTAGAGGGAAGGTGTACTGTTTGTTTCGAACTCAATTCAACATCCCTATACAGAGCACCGATATACTGTATCATGGACATTCTGGGAGAACCCTACTCTGTGCTCAGCAATGAACGTGATGTTCCTTTGACTAGTAAATCTTATGTTTGAGTTGAGTTGTCGGATGATTTAGATGGACAATGGGGCAGCCTGGCAGGTACGTCCTCTTCTCTTCCTCCTTCTTTCTGCTCTTTGCATTCTCATTCATCTATCTTCATCCATATCATCCAATTTCTCACTCCCTCTTCACACCTCCTCTTCGCTTCCTCGTTTGTCCCTGTTCAACTCTTCATCATTTTTTCTTCTCTCTCCATTCATTCCACTAACCCAACCTACATATTACAGGCATATACACACCATGAAACTTGAAAAAAGCTATGCATGAATCAGCTAACTACTCCACCCATCGAAGAGTCATGGTGGATTGCCAACATCCACTACAACATGGGAGCTGGCATATGCGCTTTGGCTCTATGATCGAGTTGCTATCGATCCACAGCACTTGTCTCAACGTCCTCATGCGTGTTCCTCAAATCAACCATTTAACATTTCTGATGACATTGTCAAGTACCTAGAGGGAAGATGTATCCCTTCATTTTGAACTTGTTAGAATTCATAACTTCCATTTGAAGGGGATTCGAAAGGGGCCTACAGATTTTGATGTTGCCCTAGATTTGACATTGCCAAAGTGACGTTGCCTGGCGTTGCATTGACGTTGCTGATTTAATTTTGGTGTTGCCTGGCGTTGCAGTGGCGTTGCTTGCTGAGGTCTTGTGTTCAAGTCCTGATCATGTACATGGTTTTTTTCATTTGTACACAACAATTTTACTCTAGACAACTTGTATATTAGTAAATACATGATATATAGAAAGAAAAAATAAAGATTTGGTAAAGATAAATGCACTCTACTCACTTTTATACTAGTTGTAGAAATTGTTGAAAATAAGATTTTGATGTTGCCTGGCATTGCCATTTGAGAATTGATGTTGCCAATCCAAGATTTGATGTTGCTGGCGTTGCCAGACATTGCCTGGCGTTGCTTGACGTTGCTGTGACATTGCTGTGACATTGCTGTGACATTGCTGTGACGTTGCCAGTTTGAACTTTTTTGTTAGAAGTGGCATTGCCGTGACGTTGCTTGATGTTGCCTTTGACATTGTTGGAGGTTTATTGTTTCTCATGCCCTCCGCTCTGCCTTTGTTTATATTTGTACACACTGTTGATCACATCCATCACACCCTTCCTCATTGCCGCGGCAATGCATCACACTTCCTTGTCATCATGCTCAACGGTGAGCAAGTATTTTCTTAATTTATAACTCAATTCTTTATCATTTTCTTCTATTATTTTTGCATTATCTAATATTTATTATGATAAATCTACTATACAATATTTCACTATGTAATGAAAGGGATAAAGCTATTAAACATGTAAATTAGAGATAGTTTTTCAATAATCTTCTACTGTAATTTGTTATATTATAAATAGTAGACTGTATGTTTGATTAAGAGAAATGTAATAAAAGTGTAAAAAGTGAGAGCGGAGGCGTGGGAAACAATGAGTGGGAGGCGGGCCATGGTTAGCATTGCTGCAAGGTGAGTTGTCTGCGAGGTCTTGTGGCGCCTCAAGGTACCTTGGAAACGCCGAGATCAAGCTGGACCTTGAGGTGAAGGATCAAACATCAACAATTATCATTTCCCTCATGCCGGTCACCTGACGGAGGTCGACGCGTTCAACCGTATATTGACACGACTTTCGTACGTGCTCGTCTCTGTTTAGTTCACTACTCGCGCCATGCTATCTATAAGACGAGAAGTTGGAGGTCATGCGAGAATTACTTTCAATTACATGATATCGTAAGTATTTTACAGTTGTAAACTATATAGAAGTAACAAATATTTCGTCCGTATATCTTAAAATACCAGCGAGCTATGTGTACCACGGTAATTAAAGCACCAGCACTTGTAAGTAGGACGGCGTAAGGTTGATATACCATCTCGGCGAGGGGTGTGGGAATAAATTGATCGCGGGCACTTTGCTGCACTGGCATTGCCTGTGACGTTGCTGACGTTGCCGCGCGAGAATTGACGTTGCCTCACAGGCAACGCCACGGCAACGTCAAAATACGGGCAACGTCAAAAACTAGTAGCCCATTCGAAAGAGTATGAGTGTTGACTGTATTGGTCGTGATAGATGATCTTTGGTGAAGGATGGGATGTATCTCATTTGTTGGACCTTCTATGCTATGCGGTTATCTCAATCTAGTTATCTTTCCCCTCTTCCCTCCTCGTTTTCTTCCGGTCTACTGGGTAACTTCTCCGTTCTCTTTCCTTTTTCCATCTCATCAATATTATTCACTTTTCATTCTCCTTTCCCATTTCTCTCAATATTTTTCCCCTTTATTTCCTCTCTTTGCATTCATCCCACCAAGCTGACATGATACAGGCATAGATACCGCACGATACAACTGGCCAAAGTCATGTGCTAATCAGAAAACTCTCCACACACCTCGAAATCCAGGGACAATTGACGGCATCCATTACTACGTAAGAAAACTCGCATGTATGCCTCAACTTTTGGACCTGAGTGTTGTTCATCTACAGTACTTCCCCGATTCCGCTCGTGCGTCTTCTTCCTTGTTACTATTATTTGAAGGGTTAACTAAATGGAACATATGGAACCTCCTAGCACGCATGGTGCACCACAGCTTTTGTACTTTGGAATTTGCGTTCGTTTATCTAGATACACGTAATATCGGATGTGATGCGACGCCTCATTGCTAATCTCTTTTCTGGAAGTCGACAACTTGACTAGCTCAAGAATGAAATATATTTATTTTTGACAGTCCAAGCTATTTCCCGGAGAACAAGCCTGGAGAAATAAGTCTGAAGATCCACGGGAGGGATCACTATAGGAGAGTTCACCACCACTACTTCGTAAGTTAAATGGAATGCAGAGGCTATTATCATCCCTCCTCGAGCTGCATGATGCTCCCTCGTACTCTGGGCGGCGTAGTGTTAAGGAAAAGCCAATTTTGGTGTCGGGGTCTTTTGCTACATCGATGCTATGACTTTGTAGGCTCATTTGGGGTTCTGGGGACGGCGGTTTGTCTACCGTGGCAGTTGGCACATCCAATGACTACTGTGGTTATTCACCATGTCCGAAACTGCGTGCCTCCGCCTGGCTACACATCTGTCCTTTTTTATTTATTCTCTTTACTACAATACTCGTTACGAGAAAGATAATTAAGCTTGAGCGCTTGAGCTTCGATGTGTAATATGCATACATACTTGTGCGCCGGAATCATTGGACTATTAGACTCATATTTAACAAATGGCTTCGTTGAGTTCATAATGCCGTTTTTCACCATAAAGGCCTTCTAGTCCACTGTATACTATAAATACTCGTCTACTATCGCCGAACCAAATATTCACTCAATACCCGAATATACTACTACAGAGCACTTGCACAGTGCTTTACAGCATTGGTAGTTTCCACTCTCTGGCTCCTTGTCGACTCCCCTTTACCTCTTTCATACCCCCTATATCGACGCTAGCCACTGTAAACAGTCTCCTCCACACACTTCTCGTTATGCCTTCGCCTAACTCAAAGAGCATCCGTCGCCTGGAGGTCGCTCGGTCAATTACAAGTCTTATATCCGATATCAGCGGTGCCATCCCGCTTCTTCCGTCGCCAGTGAAGGGAATTGCATCTACCACTGCAAAGATCTTGGAAATTTCGTTGGTGAGCTGGACATCCCTGTAGATATGGTCTAAGAAATAACTTTGCTTTTAAAGACTGTACTCCGAAACAAAGATGATGTAATGGGGCTCGCAGTGTTCTCGATGGATGTTACAGAGATGGTCATCAATAGAGCTCAACTTATTCCCATTCCAGATTCACAATTGAAAGATGATATAGTGAAGCTTGAAGGGTTCGTTGGCTCTTCTTATTACAACATTAACCACATTCACTGATTACCTGTACGATAGGGTTCTCAATGAAATCTCTGAGATGATAGATAAATTCAAAACACGGAGGACATCGTTCAAACACATATTACGCGCGAATAGCGACAAGGAGGATATAAAGGCAGCTAAAACACGACTTTCGGATATGTTACATGTTTTCAATGCTGCTCGGGCGGTCGAAATCCAACAAAGTGCTGCGACAAATGGCAAAAAGCTTAACAAGTTACTGGTAAGTAATGTCTTTCAAAACCAAGTTCTACTAACTGGATGTTGAAACTGTTTCTTAGGTTGTCTCATCTCGGAAAACGCTACATTCAACTGCCGTTCGTGAAAACGGCGTGGATATCCAAGGAAAAGTTCGTTTATTTCGTTTTTGGAATTGCTGTTGAATTGATCGATACTAACCTGTTCACGCACAGCAACCGTCGAGGGTTCTGACTGTTTCTTATCTCACTCCTTCGGGGATAGGTCCAGAAATAGCCTTTGCTGGCACTGCTGCCTTTTTTTTTTTACATCAATGAGTTCGAGCCGTTCGGTATCCGAACGGCTCTCATTGATGTAAAAAAAAAAAGGCGGCAGTGCCAGCGAACGCTATTTCTGGACCTATTTCCCTTTTTCGTTTCGGGCTGGACTAAAACATATAATAGATAGTATAACTTTTATTAACAACTCCACAAGATGTTTGTTTGATAAAATTCATGTTGAACTAAACTCGCAGGACTTATTTTGAACCGTGCTTATAATGGTTTATAGTAAATGAGCGACAATGCGCGCTTGTGCCATTATACCCTACTCTTACATTTAATCTAACGTGCTGACCGACTGTAAGGGAAGAGTCTATGAATCTAATTCATTTCAGATAATGACGCCATGTAGATGGCGCAATGGTATGAAATGGAACTGCTGTGATCAATGTACTTACAGCACTGCGCAGCCTGCGATAATTAATTTGCTGTACTAGTCTCGTAATTTCTGTGATGAACATATTACTGCAGTGGAACTGGAAGATGTTCTTAACAAGGCATGGTCGAGAATTGAATCGATGACACTGTACACATGGTTGGTACTATGGTAGTCATACCAAAGGAATCACTGTTACTTGTGCTCTATTTAATACAAAGGATAGTGATGATAACCGTTTTGCAGTTGATGTACCGAACAATGTTGAATTCAATTTGTAGCCTTCATGGAAACACTAAAATATTTATTCAGCAGTGTAAGGAAAGGTCACCTTGATATGAAAGAAGGGGAAGAGTAACACTTTCAAGTTTGAGCACCATAGGCCCCGAGTAGTTGAACCTCTGCTAAGTATTTGTATGATCACCGGCACGCCGGCGCTGCTTGTTGTCCGCGTCGCCATAGGCGTCCGTTACTTTTTCCCACCCCCATACGCCAGAAGAACGATATGACCGTGAGAACACCTCGTCAACGCGCTCCGTACCGGAGAACGCACTTCTTGTCTCCCCTCTCTCTGATGACTATGATCCTACGACTCCGTTGAAACCACTGGGAAATAGGCTGTGTTCATAGAGTCATAACACTATACATAAGTCCACCCCTCAAGGCCTCATCTCTCCCGTCTACGACTTGGAATCGTATTTGCTTCACGCCATCCCGAAGATTCCAGCTTGAACGTAACGATGTTAGTTTGGATGCACTGAGGTACGATCGATGGGGATTTATGATGTATTGGTGTGTATCCTCGTCATTATAGTTGGGTGAGGAGGCTGTACTGATGAGGTGGTAAATACACTTTAGGGTGCGTTTTATAACTT
Source organism: Cyathus striatus (assembly GCA_025738555.1). Taxonomy (NCBI): domain Eukaryota; kingdom Fungi; phylum Basidiomycota; class Agaricomycetes; order Agaricales; family Nidulariaceae; genus Cyathus; species Cyathus striatus. The sequence continues at coordinate 1,927,772 of JAOVFP010000011.1, forward strand.
GAAAGTATCCTCAACACACATTTTGACCGTGATCTTTCAAACAACTTCATTAGATGGCTTAGAGGGAAGGTAGACCGGCAGCCGGTCGGTATCGTGAGACTGCGTTCACGTGATATGAACGATTGTATCGTGTCGATATACCGACCGGTCCAACTCGTCGAATTTAGGAGGGGTAAAAGTTATCGGTATTAAGGGTTCAAAAAATCTCCTTTTTGGGATTTTCGAATCCTTGTGCGCACGCCTTATCCCTTGTCCCTCATCTCTTCTCTGTCCCCTAGATGGTCCCTCCCCTTCTACCCTCATCATTATAAGTAGAAAACCACGATCACATCCTTTTGCATCACTACGCATGCCACCCTCCCTTACCTGGCCCTCTCTGAACTTGAAGCCATAACCAAGAATCACACTAGCCTCAAGCTCTTTAGCTATTGCCTTGCTTGTACTCTCACCTCTACTTGATACCTCATGGACACTAGGCTTTAGGAACTGATTCGCGGTAGCAAGGATTACATTACTTTCACTTTACTGTGCAGGGATATGCAGGGAGATATGGCGGGGAGATGGTGGAGTTGGTTGAAGGTGTCAATTGGATGCGCCTGGTTGAGACAAGGCAAACTAGTGTGTATGCTATCAGCTTTCTTTCATATACTCCACTGCATCTATCAATATATGCTTTGAATTTTATCCTTTAAACACTTAAGTCTTGCTGCATTTTGACCAGGACCTATTGGAGCTCAATTAGCACAGTGAGTGGCAGTGGGCACTTCATCTTGGGTCTTGGACTGCAGATATGGTAATGATAGAGATGCTTGTAACATTTATTATGTGCATGGGATAGTAAATGAATGAAAAGTATATAATGAAATGGGAACAAACACGGTACAGAGGGGAGACAATGCAGAGGACAGGGAGACAAGGCATAGGCGCAAGGATTCGAAAATCCCAAAAAGGAGATTTTTTGAAGCCCAAAATGTCTTAACGCCGATAACTTTTACCCCTCCTAAATTCGACGAGTTGGACCGGTCGGTATATCGACACGATACAATCGTTCATATCACGTGAACGTAGTCTCACGATACCGACCGGCCACCGGTCTAGTGGCCGCCTATCGCAAAGCGGAAAACAAGCGGCGCCACCGTGCCGGTGATCATACAAGCAAGTAGCAGAGGTTCAACTACTCGGGGCCTATGGTGCCCAAACTTGAAAGTGTTACTCTTCCCCTTCTTTTATGCCAAGGTGACCTTTCCTTACACTGCTGAATAAATGTTTTAGCGTTCCCATGAAGGCTGCAAATTGAATTCAACATTGTTCGGTACATCAACTGCAAAACGGTTATCATCATTGTCCTTTGTATTAAATAGAGCGCAAGTAACAGTGATTCCTTTGGTACGACTACCATAGCACCAACCATATGTACAGTGTCATCGATTCATCTCTCGACAATGCCTTGTTAAGAATATCTTCCAGTTCCACTGCAGTAGTATATGTTCATCACGGAAATTACGAGGCTAGTACAGCAAATTACTTATCACAGGCTGCGCAGTACTGTAAGTACATTGATCACAGCAGTTCCATTTAATACCATTGCGCCATCTACATGGTGTCATTATCTGAGATGAAATAGATTTATAGACTCTTTCCTTACAGTAGATCAGCACGTCAGATCAAATGTAAGAGTAGGGTATAATGGCACAAGCGTGCATTGTCGCTCATTTACTATAAACCAGTTCAAAATAAGTCCTGCAAGTTGAGTTCAACATGAATTCTTTCAAACAAACATCATGTAAAGTTATTAATAAAAGTTATACTATCTATCGTATGTTTTAGTCCAGCCCGAAACGATAAAGGGAATAGGTCCAGAAATAGCCTTCGCTGGCACTGCCGCCTTTTTATTTCACATCAATGAGTTCCGGGCTGTGTCCATCGGGACCTGTGTAGCTATGAATAAGGCCTCATTGATGAAAAAAAAAAAGGCGGCAGTGCCAGCGAAGGTTATTTCTGGACCTATTCCCGAAGGAGTGAGATAAGAAAAAGTCAGAACCCTCGACGATTGCTGTACGTGAACAAGTTAGTATCGATCGACTCAACAGCAAATCCAAAAAACAAACAAACAAACTTTTCCTTGGATATCCACGCCATTTTCACGAACGGCCGTTGAACGTAGCGTTTTCCGGGATGAGACAACCTAAAAAAATTAATTCAACATTCAGTAGAGCTTGGTCTTGGAAGATATTACTTACCAGTAGCTTGTTAATCTTTCTACCAGTGTTTGCAGCACTAAGCTCGATCTTGGCAGCAGTTTGCTGTATTTCAACCGCACGAGCAGCACTGAAAACATCTAACATATCCGAAAGTCGTGTTTTAGCCCTCTTAATTTCTTCCTTATCGCTATTCGAATCCAATATGCGTTTGAGCATGTTCCGTGATGTGAATTTATCGATCATTGTGGAGATTTCATTGAGTACACTGTAGTACAACTCGATTAGAAACTACACTACTAAAAATTCAAATAGCAAGAGCGCACTAACCCTTCAAGCTTTACAATATCCTCTTGCAATTGTGAAGTCAGAATCGGAGCACGTAGAGCCCTATCGATGACCATCTCTGTGACATCCATTGAGAACATTGCGACCCCCATTATATCATCTTTGTTTCTTAGAACGGTCTTAAAAGCAATAGGTTGGCCCTCACAATCGTGTCCTAGCTCACCAAAGAAACTTCCAAAATCTTAGCTGTTGTCGATGCAATTCCCTTGAGTGGGGATGGTAGAAGTGGAATGGCGTCACTGAGCTCGGCTATAAAAGTAGCGATTGACTGAGCGAGCTCGAGGCGGCGGATGTTCTTTGAGTTAGACGGCGGCATAACGAGGAGAGTGTGGAGGTGATCGTTTACAGTGGCGAGCGTCGATATAGGGGGTATGAAATAGGTAAAGGGGAATTGACAAGGAGCCAGAGAGGGTGGAAATAGCAAGTGCTGTAAAGCGCTGTGCAAGCGCTCCGCAGTAGTATATTCGGGTATTGAGCGAATATTTGGTTCGGCGATAGTAGATGAGTATTTGTAGTATCCCGGTCCGACGACTATGGCGGCCCAAGTGTACTTTTATTCGGTACTGCCTAACTCTTTTGATATCAATATCGATGAGAAGGAAAAGAGAAAAAGAACGGAGAAGTTACCCAGTAGACGGGAAGAAAACGAGGAGGGAAGAGGGGAAAGATAACTAGATTGATACAACCACGTAGCGTAGAAGGTCCAACAAATGAGATACATCCCATCCACCACCAAAGATCATCCATCACGACCAATACAGTCAACGCTCATACTCTTTCGAATCCCCTTCAAACGGTAGTTAGGAATTCTAACAAGTTCGAAACGAAGGGATACATCTTCCCTCTAGGTACTTGATAATGTCGTCAGAAATTTTTAATGGTTGATTTGAGAAATACGCACGAGGATATTAAGACAAGTGCTATGGATCGACAGCAACCTGATCATAGAGCTGAAGTGTATACGCCAGTTTCTGCGTTGTAGTGGATGTTGGCGATCCGCCCCGACTCTTCGAGGGGTGGGGTAGTTAGCTGATTCATGGCGTGCATATCCCTGTAATATGTAGGTTAGTGGAATAAATGCAGAGAGAAGAATAAGGGATAAAGAGTTGGACAGGGAAAAACGAGGAAGCGAAGAGAAGGCGTGAAGAGCGAGTGAGAAATTGGATGAAGATGAATGAGAATGCCAACAGCAGAAAGAAAGAGGAAGGGAAGAGGACATACCTGCCCTAGCGTCCATCTAAATCATCCGACAACTTGACCCGAACATAAGATTTACTAGTCGAAGGAACATCAAGTTCATCGCTGAGCGCAGAGTAGGGTTCTCCCGGAACGTTCATGATACAGTATATCGGCGCTCCGTATACGGATTTTGAATTGAGTTTGAAACGAACAGTACACCTTCCCTCTAAGCCATCTAATGAAGTTGTTTGAAAGATCACGGTCAAAATGTGTGTTGAGGATACTTTCAATCCCCATCGATCATACCTCGTCGCATCCACACTAACATCGTTACGTTCGAGCAGGAATCGTCAGAAAAGCGAGAAGCAAATACCATTCCAAGTCCTAGGCGGGAGAGACGATCGATGAATTTCACTGGGGATGAGGGGTGCACTGATGTATAGTGTTATGACTCTGTGAACAAAGCTTTTTTCCCAGTGATTTCAGCTGAATCATAGGATCATAGTGGTCAGAAAGGGGGGAGAGACAAGAAATGTGTTCTCTGGTACGGAGCGTGTTGACGAGGTATTCTCACGGTCGTATCGTTCTTCTGGCGTATACAGGTGGGAAAAGTAGCGGACGTCTATGGCAAAGCGGACAACAAGCGGCGCCGGCGTGCCAGTGATCATACAAGCAGAACTCCTCGGGGCCTATGGTGCTCAAACTTGAAAGTGTTACTCTTCCCCATCTTTCATGCCAAGGTGACCTTTCCTTACATCGCTGAATAAATATTTCAGTGTTCTGATGAAGGCTACAAATTAAATTCAACATTGTTCGGTACACTGGTACCATTCCCAAATAAATTAATAATTACTCCAGGTACAAATTGCCCTTCGTATTAAATTGAGTGCAAGCACAGCGATTCCATTGGTACGACTACCATGGTACCAACGACGTGTACAATGTTATCTTTTGACCACATCTTGTTAAGAATCTCTTCCACTGCAGTAATACGTTCGTCACGGAAATTACGAGACTGCAGCAAATATTGTCGCTGTGTGCTACAAGTATGATGATCACAGCAGTTCTATTTCATACCATTGCACCATCTACATGGTGTCGTTATCTGAGATGAAATACACTAGATTTATTGGGGGAGCTTGCTCCCCCTATTTGTCTGCGTTGGCGAGCGAAAATGCGTAGTGGCTGTGCATGCACGTGCGGATTTTGCCGCCACGCTCGGATTTCTCCGCCATTCTCGGATTTATCCGTAAATACTCGGGTTTGTCCGCTTTGCATTGGTACTTGGGCTTGACTTGGGCAATACTTACAGTTACAGCTAAAAATTTGAAGGCACCAGCTCCTCCCCAGTTTAAGCCGCGAGTATGCGTTAGTCAGCACTGTGATGGTACACCGGATGCAAAATATTGTCAGATCTTACACATTAAGTACACTCATTTCCATCGTAAATACATACCTGCTCATTGTCAATAGTATAAGATTATTCCCCTCACTTGTAATAAATTTAAATTCCATAATGAGCGCTTTGAATCAACTTACTAAGCATTTTTTCCACCACCACTTCAAATACTATTGGATACTTAGTACTAGGCAACCAGTGCACCCATGCATGTAGAATAATTAATTTGAGACAAGGACTATTAGAATGAATCAAGAGCTTTAGAGTGAAAGGATAATAAATAAAATAATGCACAAGCCATTAAAATAAAGTTAGGACATTAGGACAAAAGTAGAAATACTATTTAGCATAAAATAAAGTAAAAATAAATCATAAGAACATTGAAGACAAAACCACTAATACAAGGTATATAATAAGTAAACTGGTTAAATTCTGTTTAAATGAAACTCAAGCAGAAATAGCAGTAGTTAAAATATTGTACAACAAGTTAACTTAGTATGTATAAAAAGAATATAATTAAAAACAAGTATTCATCAAGCTTGCCCTTTAATGTGCGTTGTGAACTGACATATGTTACATGTCAGATTTCCTTGGAGTAGATGAGCACATCAGATTAAATGTAAGAGCAGCATCAGGAATCAAAGGCAAGGCGATATAGAGATATGTAGTCTGTATAGCAGTGATTGATCATATCGGAAAGTCCCCTTTATATAGCTCTACATAGCCATCTCTGTAGCGTGATAGATCAACATAGCACCACATAGTTGTTAGTGCATGCTACATATACCAATATAGTATAGAGTGGTTGCTTTGTAGAGCAATTCGGTGAGCAGATATATTTGATCTACAAAGCATACATAGAAGATTTGGATAGGATAATGCACAATAGCACACTGTAGCTACTAGTGAATTGGTTTCTCATCACACCATTAATTTCAGAAAGCCAATTGATTCATGATTGATATGCTATAGCTAATCTAGACATGCTATTCCTCCCATCCCTCAACCACAGGCTCAGGTTCATCCTCATCCTCTACATCAGTATCCTCTGTTTTCCCATCCAATTCCCTTCTAGCATTCTCCAAAAGATCCCTGACGAGTTGCAGTGCAACATCCTCATTATCATCCATCCTGTGCTTCAATTAAGAAGTACAATAGTTTATATTAACTCACACTTAATTAAGAGTAGCATGATGACATACCGTGCACAATCATAGAACCTCTGCCTGCTAAACTATATTCTATGTAGCCACATCCCATTCAACCCACTCCATGACAAAACCACAGATCAAACATGAAGACAGTTGACTACCCTAGCACAATTTCGAGGTGCCTAAATCAGAAGTCAAAGACCAATTGGAGATGAAGCAAAGCACAGCAGTGGGTGGGAAGGAGCCAGTGATATGTGCCAATTTGGGGATATAAATATATGACCTGTGATAAATATACATGATTAGAATGGTTAGAATCAGCTATTTAAGAAGGAACATACCTGAGCAACCTCATTTGTCAAGGGTAGACTCCATGATACCGCTTAGATGAACTAGCTCATCCATCATATTGCAAGAGTCTCCAGACCTATGATAGGATGGTGTCAAAGCATGTGCACGTGAAAGTCTAGAAGTATAGTAGGCTTGCATGCATTCCCACATATGCCACAGAAACAGATGGGGAGAAGGGGAAAGAAAGTAGGAGAAAGAGACGAGGAAGTGGAGAGTAGAAAGTGAGGACAGGTGAGAGAGAGAGGAAGGGAGAGGGGAAGAAAGGGAGGATGATGGGGGAAAGGAAGGAAGTACCGAACTATGGATGGAGTTGACAGCAACAATATAGTGTGCACAGGCCAGGTGGGACCGTGTTGTTTGGCAATATGCGAAGGGGCAAATAAGTGTAATCAATTAGTCATTTTGAGGTGTAGCAAAAGTGTAGAGAAGGTAGAGAATTATATATGCAGAGTAAGATGAAGGAGGAGCTCAAGGATATGTATACAATGAAGATACAGAAATGATGGGAAAGTAAATGGCTCAATCATTGCAGTTACGAGCTCTGTCCTTGGCACATAATGATATAATGCACAGATTTACCCAGAAAGGCACAGATTTTCTCAAAACATTTAGACACACTGATGCGCCGAATTTGTGATTTGTATTTAAATAAGACTAATATATTATGTAATACTCAAATAATCATCGCAAATCACAGGCTTTAAGTTCAAGGGAGAGATAACACAGATAATGTATAAACTAGTATAAAGGAAGTAAACTATAGATTTCAAAACCTTTCTAATATGAAATTACTCAGTTCAAGTACTGTTCAGATTTGTTTCTATTCCTTGTATTTACCTAGATCTATATCGCCTCCATAAATCTGTGCAGATGTGCACCAAGTTGATGTTGGCTATCTAAACTCACGTGTTGTTGTGTAACCAGATCAGTGATTCCTGATGAGGGTATACTCGCACAAGCACACATTAGCACACATTTACTACAAGAAATTGCAAGCACAGTTCCAAATACTGTGAGTTGTGTTGAAAAGCTTGAGTTAAGCAACATGGATTTTTTGAAACAAGCATTATGTATTGTTAATAATTACACCATCTATTGTATGTCCCATTTTAGTCCAGCACCAAATGGACAAGGCCCAGAAATAGCCTTTGCTGGAGCCTGGCACTGCCGCCTTTTTTTTTTACATTAATGAGTTCTTAATTACCTGATTAAGAACTCATTTATGTAAAAAAGAAGGTGGCAGTGCCAGAGAAGGCTATTTCCGGACCTATCCTTAATTACAGTGCATAATCAGGAACTCCGTCACACCTAGCAGTCGGTCAGCAGGAATTTTTAACAGAACAAGTCAGTCCCCTGCAAAAAAGAAACCACAATAATAATTATATAAGTATTGCCTTCATATATCTCAATTTATATGCAGAATGATGTAGATTTGGCCATGCTATAACAACTGTATGTCTCGCCATGCCATTACATCATCTATTTGGCTGTCTATTTCCCATCAGCTGCTTCATATCTGCTGCACAGTCACTTTTCAAGAACATCTTTCTATATGGTGACTAACCATTTTCATTTTTCAAGTTCCAAAGCACACTTTTACAACAGTTTCACGGCATATTTGCTTTGTTTAAATTTTGTAATAAAGGTTTAAGTTTGTGTGTTAGGTATATTCCTTATCCCCCCTACTGTAAGTTGAAAGCACTACTGTGGATTGTGTAGTTGAACACTGACCTTGCAATTTGGCATAAATGTTATTGGTAACATCTAAAATATATTAGTGTATTTATCGCACTTTTTGATGTTTTATTTGAGGTGCTGAAGTGATGAGATCATAAAATTTCCATTTTCAGGACATAGAAATATCAAATGGAGGAATTTTTGGAAAAGGCTTTCAACTTGCAAATAACTGTCGGAAAATTAATGAATGGTATCTCTATTATATTTTAGAAGCTTTTGTGGAAGCATTCTTGGGTGAGCAACAGAGTAAGCAGAGTTAAAGTCAGAGAGCACAGGCAAGTGCAAGTCAACTGGCTGCCCAGTAGCACTTGATAAGATAAGATATTAAGCTGTCAGGTACTATGTAAATGCCACAAAATATTAAGTTCCTGTGCTATGACTGGCTTCCTAGTTTTATCCAAGATCACATGCACTTTAAAAAAATATTCATAGAAACACACTGGAGGATCCAAAAATTACAAAAAAGGTGTCAATTTTTTTTTTCGAAGGTGTACCATCACTGTAGCATAAATTGATGGCAGTATTCGAAACATTTTATGTCTTATTTCTCAATTTGATCTTAGGTGACTAAGATCACCATCAGTGACTGTACCTGATTAAGAACTCATTGATGTAAAAAAAAAAAGGCAGCAGTGCCAGCAAAGGCTATTTCTGGACCTGTTCCTGAAGGAGTGAGATAAGAAACAGTCAGAATCCTCGATGATTGCTGTGCATGAACAGATTAGTATTGATCAACTCAACAGGAATTCCAAAAAAGAAAAAAAAGAACTTTTCCTTGGGTATCCACACTGTTTTCACAAATGGCCACTGAATGTAGCATTTTCCAAGATGAGACAATCTAATTGAATAGTTCCAACATTCAGTAGAACATGGTTTTGAACAATATTACTTACCAGTAACTTGTTAAGCTTTTTACCATTTTCCACCATACTTTGTTGGTTTTTGACAGCCTGAGCAGCATTGAAAACATTTAACATATCTGAAAGTTGCATTTTAGCTGCCTTTATATCTTCCTTGTCACTATTCACATGTAATATGTGTTTAAATGATGTCCTCTGTGTTTTGAATTTATCTATCATCTCAGAGATTTCATTGAGCACCCTATCATACAGGCAATCAGTAAATGTTGTAGGTGTTGTAATAAGAAGAGCCAACGAACCCTTCAAGCTTCACTATATCATCTTTCAACTGTGAATCTGGAATGGGAATGAGTTGAGCTCCATGGATGACAATCTCTGTAATGTCCAGTGAGAACAATGCCAGTCCCTGTACATCATCTTTGTTTTGGAGAACAGTCTTTAAGAGCAAAGTTATTTCTTAGACCATATATACAGGGATGTCCAGCTCACTAAGGAAATTTTCAAGATCTTTGCAGTGGTAGATGCAATTCCCTTCACTGGCCACAGAAGAAACAGGATGGCACCACTGATATTGGATATAAGACTTGTAATCGACCAAGTGACCTCCAGGCGGCAGATGTTCTTTGAGTTAGACAGTGGCATAACAAGGAGAGTGTGGAGGCAATTGTTTACAGTGGTGAGCGTCGGTATAGGGGGTATGAAAGAGGTATAGGGGAATAGACAAGGAGCCAGAGAGGGTGGAACAGGAAGAGCTGTAAAGTGCTGTGCAAGCACTCTGTAGCAGTATATTCAGGTATTGAGCGAATATTTGGGTCGGTGATAGTAGATGAGTATTTGTAGTATCCAGTGAACTATAAGGCCTTTATGGTCCAAAATACTGACAAATGAAATTATGAATTCAAAGAAGCCATTTGTTAAATACAAGTCTAACAGTCTATTGATTCCAGTGCATAACCATTGCATGCACATGTATATCAGACATCTGAATCAAAGCTCACACTTAATCTCTTATATTGCAATGATTAAAGTAAAGAGAATAAAATGAAAGACAAAGATGTGTAACCAAGCAGAGGTATGTAATTTTAAGTATGAAGAACACCCAAATGAGCCTACAAAGTCTTAGCATGAGATGTAGCAATAGACACTGACATCACAACTCTTACATTTGCCACTCCATGCACTTTCATCCTCTTATCCACCACACCACCCAGAGTATGAGGGAGTATCATGCAGTTCAAGGAGGGATGATACTCTGTTCTAGCACCTTCATATTCTTTTAGAAATCAAGTATTTGGTGCAAATTATGAGGCACACCTTTCTTCCTCAGTCAACCCTCCCAATCCTCATCTGTCTGCACAGTCATACCAGGGGAAATCTCATCTCCAAACAAATTCAGGGACTGAAACACTGCACCCAGGATGTGTGTGAGTTTCATGCCTTGCCTAAGGATGGTTATATCTTTCATTGATTATGCGTAAGTAAAAACTTTGGAAGGGTGGAAAGGGACATACCAGCAGGATGAGAAAGGTATTGCAGATTGATAACAGCCTGGTCAAATGGATTGGATGAGTTGATGTATACTCTCCCAGTGCTACAGTTGACAACAGTCAAAGTTAGCAAATTTTGTACATGATTATTGGGATTTTTTGGTGGCAAACTAACTTTATATTCTGAATCAGGGACCTCAAAAATGCTTGAAACCCACTTTAGAAAATTTTCCCACGAGGTTTTGGGTGGCCAAAATTTTTTGGCAAAAAAATGAAATGTTTTGCACCCCTTTTGGCACCATTAAGAGCCAAATTTTGGTCATTTAATATAATATTACACTTCTGTAATTAAATAAAACATTTTCATACTTGAGTAGTGTTGGAGTTGAGATGGCACATGCTACATGCCACTAACTCAGCTGCTGACTAACAATGTCAGTGGTGTTTGCTGCAGCATATTGCCTCTCACATGGTAATATTATATTTGTAGAGTAAGTAGTTTACAAAATGTATAAAAGCCATGGTGCACAGAGCAGTAGAGTACAAAAAATCCACATATTTTCTATCCATCTCAACCCAATGTGCTTATTCAAATAAGTAGTACTAGAAGAGTAATGTGTTGAAATGAGTGCTTCATTCCTAAGGGTATGAAATTGTGATATTACAACTTCAAGATGTCACTTGATACCATGCAGTCACGTGATATGTAATGTTTGTTTGTAATAGTATTTGTCACCTTACAAATTATCCATGTTTGTCATCATAAGAATATCTTACTCATTTATTTCCTCAACATCTGCTTAATTAATGCACTTCATTGATAATATTTAGATAGAAGTATATAAGAAGAAGAGGATATTTATTTTTGGAGGAATTTATTTAATTATTTTATGTGTGGCCAAATTTTTTGGGTCTAAAAAAATCAAAATCCATTTTTTGAGACAATGGCTCAATGGAATTTCATGAAACTTGTGTCAGTAGGAAGCTATTACAAGGATCTTTCAATCCCGAGGTATTCCGAAGTCAGAAAAAATCATTGATTTTTTTTGCTGACTTTGACTGTCACCAACTGTAATCCCGCATAAGCCACCCTTCTGAAAAACCACAACAAAAGGGAAGGACAAACCTGAAAGGATGTTGCAGTGCAGCTTGCTCCTTCACAACACCCAGACTTATTACATTCAGCAAAAGCTCCAGCTGCAGTTCCTCTGGTAAAAACTTCTCAGCATTCAATTTGTAAATTATTTTATACCCTTCTTTTACTTTGCTGTATTGACTTGGTATGAAAGCAATAGAGGCATTTCAGGATTTGGCTATACTAGTTTTCATGGCTAACATGCCATTGCAAGAATGAGAGAAGAGAGTGGATATGTTAAGGAAAGCTATTGCATTGTTTATTGAGGAGAGGAATTCTGGTGTGTGCTATAGTGAAGCAAATGGAAGTATAAGTAGTGAAAATCAGGTGAAGAGAAGGGAAGGGATATACTGAAAAATCTGATTGGGAAGCTTCAATATCCCCCAGAGTTTCAAAATTTGCTTGCCACATTATACTCCCAGTCTATTCCCTTGTGCATCAGCACTTTCTCACTTTAAATTATAAAAGAAAGAGAAAGTATGAATGAGACAATCTTGCAAATGCTGAATTCACTTGCCATGCTATACTCCCAGTCTATTCCCTCCAGCATCAGCACTTTCTCACTTTAAATTATAAAAGAAAAGATAAATACAAATGAGATGATCTTGCAAATTCTGCCTGACTCCAGCTAGCTCCTCAACCATGGCCATACCAACAGATTTCAATACATCACGGGGCCCAATCCCACTCAACATCAAAATCTTCAGCATTCCAATCAGTCCACCAGCATGTACCACCTCCCAATTCACAGAAATAACTTTCCTAGGTGCTTCTTTACTTTCTGCATATTCGACACCAGTGGCTACCACATCCCCTCCTATAGTTCTCAATTCCGAGAAGACTAAGGAAGTGACCAAGGCATTAGGGAGAATGTGGAGATTCAAATGAGGAGACTAGGGGTCGATGTAAGCTGAGCAGGAGTATGATCTCATTCAGTTTGTAAGGTTGATAGAGGAGGGGGTTATGTATCCTGCAAGATTATTTCCACCATTTGGAGTGGTCATCTTGGCGATGCCGAGGGTTTTCAGGGTGCTGGTCCAGTTACCTGTTGGGTTTCATCTGTTTGGGAGGTAGTTAGTACAGGTAGAATTGCAATAAGAAAGAAAGGGGAGGGGAGGGGAGAGGAAGGAGGGGTGCAAGCCTGAGATAGGGAGGGAAGTGGACAGAGGAGAAAGAGAGGGGAAAATCAATGTGAAAGGACAAGTGGAAACAGTGTAGGAAAATGTGGAAATGTAAAAAGTGCAAACGAAGCCACAGAAAGATGATGGATATACATTGCAAGATATGAAACATGCATCAGTCCCTTGCTCCCATAGTTCCCTGCATCATAGTGGATATTGGCAATCCTCACCTGATCTGGCAAGGGGGCAGTAAAGTTCTCAGATTTGTGCATGACAGAAAACATGTTTTTCCATTTGTACATTGATGTGCTTATACCTGGTAATTGTGTCAGAGAGTTGGTGATGGAGAATGAGAGCGAAGAGAATAGGGCGTACTAGACCTATTGTCCTCTAAACCATCTAACAATGTTGCCCACACATCGAAGACTCAAATATGACAATGTATTGAGTATGCGAAAAGAGAGATTGATTCCTCAAGCTGTCTACATACAGTTTTATAGATATACTGACTACATATCCTAGAACATTCCATAAAGTCCATTGTGAAAGTAGACAGCTTGCGAAAGTTCTACTTCTACTCATTTCCGTTTTCACCAAATTTCCAAAGAGCAATAACAAATCACATGATATTCAAGCAGTACTGCTGTGAAAGAAAAGAACACAAGAATTAAGAGAAGGGTGAAAGAAAGGAATGAGGAAATGGACAGAAAGAAGATAGAGGGCGAGAAATTATGCTATAACAGATAAGTAGTGCTATATCCATAACAGGTTCCAAGTAGTGCGAGTTAAGTTGAAAAGCTTGAGTTAGGCAACATAAATTTTTAAAATAAACATTATGTATGGTTAAAAATTATACTATCTGTCATATGTCCCGTTTTAGTCCGGTCCCAAATGAACAAGATCCAGAAATAGCCTAGTCTCAGTTATCCATCCGTTTACAGTTGAAAATCCAAAAAAGGGTTTCCCACCATAAATGTCTGGGAAATGACCCCCAGTCAAAAATCAATCTAGGGCTGTTGAGTCGGATTGAGTGGGATAGAGCCAATCAGCTTTATCAAGGGACATTGAGTAAAAATAGCCAAGTCATAAAATAAGTTCTTGGCAGCCTTACATATGCAAAACTGTGAGATGCTTCGCTTTGACTTCACTAAGAAAAATCTGAGCGTATCGAGGGATTCCCAGCTTCTCATACTTCTCATAAGTACTTACTTCTCTTTTCCAGCCCTCCCCTGCTTCATGTATCCATGAGCAAGGCTACAACTCTATGCAACTTCAAAGGTATGTGTCTCCTTCTCCTTTTATTGCATCATCTCACAACATAGAGCTAACTTGTTGGTAGTTACAGGTTACCACGGTGGCGGCCTGCCTGCGGTTTCCCTCGTCATGCGCCGCCACTCCCTCACTTCTACACTCAGCTTTCTTCAAACTCACATAGACATTCCATCTCAGAGGTTAGGACCATGGGCGTGCATCAAGTTTGGTATGTACTTAATTGATTGTCACCAAACTATCGCTAACTATGTGAAATCATTGCTAGCCAGCTCGCATGTAGCAAAACAGTACAAGATGCTAGACGTAGTTGGTACAGTAGGTAGTATCAGACTGGTAGTTAGAAATATATGTGCCTATATAAATTCCAATATATGCTTTTTTAATATCTACAAATTCATTGAAAGTGCTTCAACAACCTGAGATATAACTAGATTTTGGCTACATTAGCACTAGATGTTGCTATACCTGCCATTAAATTAGCATCTTGGCAAATGAGACTTATTCTTGGCACTGGATTGGACTCGACTTACTTAGATATCACTCGTAAAAAATCGTTATATTCCAGATTTTCGTGGGATATCGAGTGATATCTAGTCTTCGATCTCACTGGATACCACTTGAAATCCCTAGACCGACTTTTGACTGGGAATGACCAATGATGTTGGAAGGGGTTTGCATTCCGCGGTTATCGGAAATTCGGAAGGCCTACTCAAGGCCTACTTTGAATGATTAAGCGTAAATTCTATGCTTAGCCAGCACTGAAAGCATGGTAAATGTCACGTCCTTCGCCCTTCACCATATATCTATCTAATTCTTGTCTCATTCATCGAACTCATACAACAAACAAGGTTATCAACTTTGAAATTCTGAGATATGGTATATCTACTGCCCCTTCGAACAATATGAACTTCTAAGTTCTCACTAATGCACCAAAAAATGGGATTATATAGAGCATTCAACACACTGCATCTCGAATACCAATGCTAACGGTAGAAAATCTTTCAATTATGAGAGAAACAGCTGTGAATAGTCTCCTAAGATTTTGTATTAGAAGCTATACTTTCAATTCTTACACAACTTATGAGACCCCTTATATATACCTATCCATCTCATTATTCTCTGCACAGAATCCCTCTTTTACTATGAAATAAACAGGAACTTCACCATAAGCAATTATTTTTCTTTTAGATCACCACGGCAATTACCTATCTACTTATCGCTTATGCAACGTTGTAAGTTGTTACTTTTACTTGATATAATAATTGTCCGCCAATCTTTAGTGTTTCTTGGTGACATCTAAGAGGTAGTTGTGTACGCTTGAGGCTTGTATCCTTAGTTGTAGTTCTCGTTCTCAAGAATTATTATAGTCATGTGACATTGACACGATGCTTAGTGAAGCCAAAAAAGCCTTGGACAGGCCTTCAGAATTTCCGATGACCGCGGAATGCAAACCCCTCCCAACGTCGTTGGTCATTTCCCAGACGTTTACGGTGGGAAACCCTTTTTTGGATTTTCAACAGTAAACGGATGGATAACCGAGACTAGAAATAGCCTTCGCTGGCACTGCCGCCTTTTTAAAAAAATCAATGAGTTTAGGAGGGCTCCGAAACTCATTGATGTATAAAAAAAAAGGCAGCAGTGCCAGCGAAGGCTATTTCTGGACCTATTCCCGAAGGAGTGAGATAAGAAACAGTCAGAACCCTCGACGATTGCCGTGCGTGAACAGGTTAGTATCGACCGACTCAACAGCAATTCCAAAAATAAACAGACGAAGTTTTCCTTGGGTATCCACGCGGTTTTCACGAACGGCCGATGAGTGTAGCGTTTTCCGAGATGAGACGATCTAAGAAATAGTTTCAACATCCAGTTAGTAGAACTTGGTTTTGAAAGACATTACTTACCAGTAACTTGTTAAGCTTTTTGCCATTTTCCGCCGTACTTTGTTGGTTTTCGACGGCCCGAGCAGCATTGAAAACATTTAACATATCCGAAAGTCACGTTTTAGCTGCCTTTATATCCTCCTTGTCACTATTCGCCCGTAATAGTAATATGTGTTTGAACGATGTCCTCCGTGTTTTGAATTTATCTATCATCTCCGAGATTTCGTTGAGAACCCTATCGTTAGGCAATCAGTGAATGTGGTTAATGATGTAAGAAGAGCCAACGAACCCTTCAAGCTTCACTATATCATCTTTCAGCTGTGAATCTGGAATGGGAATGAGTTGAGCTCCATGGATGACCATCTCCGTAACATCCAGCGAGAACAACGCCAATCCCTGTACATCATCTTTGTTTCGGAGTACAGTCTTTAAAGCAAAGTTATTTCTAGACCATATCTACAGGGATGTCAAGCTCACCAAGGAAATTTCCAAGATCTTTGCAGTGGTAGATGCAACTCCCTTCACTGGCGACGGAAGAAGCGGGATGGCACCGCTGATATCGGATATAAGACTTGTAATTGACCGAGCGACCTCCAGGCGACGGATGCTCTTTGAGTTAGACGAAGGCATAACGAGAAGTGTGTGGAGGAGACTGTTTACAGTGGCTAGCGTCGATATAGGGGGTATGAAAGAGGTAAAGGGGAGTCGACAAGGAGCCAGAGAGTGTGGAACAGCAAGAGCTGTAAAGTGCTGTGCAAGCACTCTGCAGTAGTATATTGGGTATTGAGCGAATATTTGGTTCGGCGATAGTAGATGAGTATTTGTAGTATCCAGTGGACTATAAGGCCTTTACAGTCCGAAATACTGACAAACGGAATTATGAATTCAAAGAAGCCATTTGTTAGATACGAGTCTAACAGTCCAGTGATTCCAGCACATAACCACTGCATGCGCATGTATATAAGACATCTGAATTGAAGCTCACGCTTAATCTCTTATATCACAACGATTAAAGTAAAGAGAATAAAATGAAAGACAAAGACGTGTAACCAAGCAGAGGTATGTAATTTTAAGTATGAAGAACACCCAAACGAGCCTACAAAGTCGTACCACCGGACGTAGCAATAGACGCCGACACCACAATCGGCTTTTCCTTAATCAGCTGCGCGTCTAGCTCAGCCAGTCCGTACGTTGCAGACGCCAGCTAAATATTCACATCAAAAGATTATCAGCGAAATGCATAGAAAAGGAGATCAGTATAAGAAACGGATAGAGACGCACATGAGCAGCAAACTCAAATGGATATACGCTCGAATCCACAACTCGTACATTTGCCACTCCATGCACTTTCATCCTCTTATCCACCACGCCGCCCAGAGTACGAGGCAGCATCACGCAGCTCGAGGAGGGTCGATACTCTGTTCTGGCGCCTTCATATTCTTTTAGAAATCAAGTATTTAGTGCAAGTTATGAAGCGTACCTGTCTTCCTCAACCAATTCTCCCAATCCTCATCCGTTTCCACACTCGTACCAGGGGAAGTCTCAGCGCCGAACAAATTCAAGGACTGGAACGCAACACCCAGGGTGCGCGTGAGTTTCATGCCTTGCCTAAGGACCGTTATATCTTTCATTGATTATGCGTAAGTAAGACTTTGAATGGGTGGAAAAAGGACATACCAGCAGGATGAGAAAAATATTGCGGATCGACAATAGCCTGGTCAAATGGATTGGATGAGTTGATGTATACTGTCCCGGTGCTAATCTCCACATAAGCCACCCTTCTGAAAAACCACAACAAAAGGGAAGGACAAACCTGAAAGGATGCTGCAGCGCAGCTTGCACCTTCACAACGCCCGGACTTATTACATTCGGCAAAAGCTCCAGTTGCGGTTCCTCCGGTAAAAACTTCTCAGCATTCAATTTGTAAATCATTTTATACCCTTCTTTCACTTCACTGTATTGACTTGGTACGAAAGCAACAGAGGCATTTAAGGAATTGGATACGTTAGTTTTCATGGCTAACATGTCATCGCGAGAGTGAGAGAAGAGAGTGGATAGATTAAGGAAAGTTATTGCATTGTTTATTGAGAGGAATTCTGGTGTGCTATAGTGAAGCGAATGGAAGTATAAGTAGTGAAAATCAGGTGAAGAGAAGGGAAGGGACATACAGAAAAATCTGATTTGGAAGCTTCAATATCCCCCAGAGTTTCAAAATTCGCTTGCCACGTTATACTCCCGGTCTATCCCCTCGCGCATCAGCACTTTCTCACTTTAAATTATAAAAGAAAAGAAAGTACGAACGAGATGATCTTGCAAATGCTGCCCGACTCCAGCTAGCTCCTCAACCACGGCCACACCAACAGATTTCAATACATCTCGGGGCCCAATCCCACTCAACATCAAAATCTTCGGCGTTCCAATCGGTCCACCAGCAAGTACCACCTCCCAATTCGCAGAAATAATTTTCCTAGGTGCTTCTTTACTTTCTGCATATTCGACACCAGTGGCTACCGCATTCCCTTCCATAGTTCTCGATTCCGAGAAGACTATGGAAGTGACCAAGGCATTAGGGAGAATGTGGAGATTCGAACGAGGAGGCAAGGGGTCGATGTAAGCCGAGCGGGAATACGATCTCGTCCAGTTCGTAGGGTTGATGGAGGAGGGGGTTATGTATTGATACGCATGTAAATGAATAACAACGTACCCTATTTTAAAATTCTTCCAATCTCCATTTCGAGATTCCAGTATCGAACGCGTCGAGTAAAGGAAACAGCGGGGAGGGGCTGAGTTCCCGCGCCGCCTCCCATAATTCATCCAGGGATTAAAACATCATAATACCTTTAAAAACATATACTCCGCGTTAGTACTGGTTCAAAACCACTTAAACAAATAAATACATAAAGACTTTACCTTTCTAAACGACGTTGCATTTGATACATGAGTACCAAAAAGCCCAGAACAAACAAAATGACTATTGACAAAGTCAGCGCACGATAACAAGTGTGGAGATAGACAAAATACGGACTTACTGAATCCCTGAGACGACGAGACAAGTGAGACAATGAGAGGGAGAGAGCGCGAGAAAGGGGAAAGGGAAGCAAGAATGGAAAGAGAATGAGTACCTCAACGGTCAGAAGTTCACGCGGGAACGGAAAACCGACCCGTTAGACCGATGTAAATGAAATTGATGCGAGCAGCTGCCGCTGCCGCATCGGCTGATTACCCGATTAGGAAGGTAACCGATGGGACGCTCAAACGAGCGCGCGTTGCAGAAAGGGAGCGCGTTGCTCTATGCGCACAATTGGCTGACCGCCGCCTGGGCGCTGACAACACATTACCTTACAAATGAACCGGGGAAATACCGGATCTCAAATAGAATGTTATTATTACTACGCAATTTGTAAGTAGAGTAGGTAGAAAATGTATATAGTAGACGAAGAGGGAAGAAATAAGGCAGGAACTGCCAGGCATTCTTCCCTCCCATAGACAGGGTGTGTAAAGACGAGAATCAGATATAGTTACGAGATGTTTTGATACTGAGAAATACGTACCGCGATACCGAATTAAATCTGAACTTGACTTTGAATACTTTGACGCGAGAACGAAAATAGCCTAAGTTTAACTTGTCTATTTTTAACTTGATCTAAATTTGGACTTGAACACAATTGCGCCCCTCGAACTTACTGACTTCGCACCTCGGGATTTAAAGTTGATTATTATATTTGGGATTTACATTCTAAGTATTTAATAAACTAACTACTCTCGTCGCGTGACTCAACAGTATCCTCCGAGATTATTTCCACCGTTTGGAGTGGTCATCTCAAGGATGCCGAGGGTTTGAAGGGTGCTGGTCCAGTTGCCTGTTACTGGGATTTGTCTGTTAGGGGGGTAGTTAGCATAGGTAGAATAGGGTAAGAAGGAAGGGGGAAGAGGGTGGAAGAAGGGGCGCGAGCCTGAGATAGGAAGGGAAGTGGACGGAGGAGAACGAGATAGGAAATAGATGTGAAAGGACAAGTGGAAACAGTGTAGGAAAATGTGGAAAATGTAAAACGTGCAAGTGAAGCCACGGAAAGATGATGGACATACATTGCAGGATATGAAACATGCATTGCTCCCTTGCTCCCATAGTTCCCTGCCTCATAGTGGATGTTGGCAATCCTCTCCGGATCCGGCAAGGGGGCAGTAAAGTTCTCAGATTTGCGCATGGCAGAAAACATGTTTTTCCAGTTGTACGTCAATGCGCTTACACCTGGTAATTGTGTCAGGGAGGTGGTGATGGGAGAATGAGAGAGAAAGAGAATAGTACGTACCAGACCCATCGTCCTCCAAACTATCTAACAATGTTGCCCACGCATCGAACTCAGTCGAAGAAGGCCGAACAAGGTACATCGCGTTCATCGCCGAGGATCCTCCCAGAACCTACATTCTAATTAAGAAACTCGAACACGATTGAATGAAAAGAGAAAACGAGATTCAGTCTAACCTTTCCTCTAGGCCACCCAATGACGCGGTTGGAAAGATTTACTTGTGGAACCGTACGATGTGCCCAATCGTACTGTGTTCCGACGACGCTATTATAAAACACTCCTGAGGGAGTATCTACATAACAACAAATCATAGCTCATCAGCTTCAACTGAGCCCTATAAGGAGAAGGAGATACACACCAATACGTCCCCTATCCTCATCCCCGGAACCACCAGCTTCCAAAACTAGCACGCTCACATTCGAGTCTTCCGAGAGGCGTGAAGCCAAGACGAGTCCAGCAAGTCCACCCCCAGCTATTATGTAGTCATAGGCAGGTTGCAGGTCTGTGGGGGAGATTATGTCTCGTTGGGATAGGTGGGGATGGTAGGAAGCTGCGAAGGTGGAAGGGGATAGTTGGAGAGCTGAGAGAAGGAGGGAGAGGAGCGGGAGAGGAGAGAGTTTTGGTGGTGGCATTTACGACGAGGAAGGAGAGTAAGGAGACTCGCGAAGAAGTAGAGTGAGGGACAGCAACAAGAGTAAAAAAGAAAGTAGGAAAGGGTGGTTGGATTGGTTGTAGAGCAGGAAAGATGGTTTTAGTGGATGGGACAATGGGAAAGCGAAATGAACTCGACGCACTGTTCGGTATGCTCATTCTAGAGCGTGGATCTAGGTGTAAAACTTGTCAAGTTCGGGATGATGAAATATGAGTAAGGTACTCTTCACCGGAATCCAGCACCCCCTTACATAAGCAACTACCTTCAACATCGACAGCTATCTACTCCACCACAAATGCTTCTTTTTCATTTCTATCTTCTGGGATGTAATTGTTAAGATGTAAACTACAATTAACAGTAAAAAAAATATCGATAGACTTAAATTTCATGAGCCGGTTACATGATTTATTTTTATTGCAGAATATGCATATTTAGCATTTTTCTGCTGGAATGGCGGCATTTTATATTTTTAACATCAGAGATTTGGCCGTCACACTGCGTGACATTATGCAATATGTCACACGTGTGTCACGCTTTGTCATATTACCACGTGACATTCAGAGACGGAAGACGCCCTTTCTGCTCCGAGGGAAAGCTGGTCAGTTACTATAGTTGTATCACAACACTTTTAGGTATGTTTTAATGAGGATTTAAAGCATTTTGGCTCATGGGAACATGTTTTGTTACAGATTTTTTACAAAATAAATTTCAAAAAATTTCTTGACCTCAGATTTGGCCGCTCTTGGCGCTTACATAATATGATTACATACGGGTGCTGGATTTCGGTGAAGAGTACCTTACCTATGTCCGGTTCTCCGTTTTCTCAAATAACCAAAGTTTTAGGTAGTCTTCGGCACTTGTAATGAGCTGTAGAAATGTACTATACGGTAAACTGGTGAATATTACGGTGGGTCTGTTTGGGATTATATGTTTAACTTGGAAATAAAAGATAGATTGGGGATTGGGTATTTCCATAGACTAGATCGGGTCTACTTCGGCTGAGCGTGTGTCGGCGAATGTATGACCTTAGCTTATTAATACGAGGGGGCGTCCTAAACAATATTTTAGCAATACATACATTTTGTTCTTGAGCTAGCCAAGATATCTAATTCATAAGCGTCAGAAAGTCAATTTCTAATACAAAAAAGAAAGAGGTGTCGCATCGTATTAGAATAAAATAATGTCTACAAGTAAAAGAGCAGTTGCAAAAGCACACAAACCACTGTTCCCCAGACCGCCAAACCAGCCGACGAAGTCTTAGCATCAGACGTAGCCAACGACGCCGACACGATAATTGGGTTGTCCTTAATCAATTGCGCGCCTAGCTCAGCTAGACCGTACGTCGCAGACGCAAGCTAAACACACAACATTATCAGCGAAATTCAAAAAAAGGTATATAAATAGGAAAAGGAAAGACGCACATGAGCAGCAAATTCAAACGGATAAACACTCGCATCCACAATTCGCACATTCTCCAATCCGTGCACTTTCATCCTCTTGTCTACAACACCACCAAGAGAACGAGGTAGCATCACGCAGCTTGCGATGGGGTGGTACTGCGTTCCAGCACCACCATTCCTAAGCCAATTCTCCCAATTTTCATCAGTCTGTACAGTCGTGCCAGGGGACAGCTCCGCACCAAACAAATTCAGCGCCTGGAAAGCTACACCCAGGTTACGTGCGACTCTCATGCCTTGCCTGAGAAGGACGACATCTTCATTAAGAATGAGTAAAGAATTACATTATGGGAGGTGAAAAGTACGTACCAGCATGATGGGAGAAGTACTGTGGGTCAACAATAATCTGATCGAACGGATTGGTCGAGTTGATGTACACCCGTCCAGTACTATCACCTCTATATCAGCTCCCATCCACAAATCAATACAACAAACAAGCAATAAATGAACCTGTAAGGATGTTGCGACGCAGCCTGTATTCCGACCACATTCGGACTAACCACATTCAGCAAAAGTTCTAGCTGCGGCACATCCGGTAAAAACTTCTCCATGTTGACTTGATAAATCGCTTTATATCCCTCCTGTACCTCGCTGTACTGACCAGGTACGAGAGCAACGGAATCGTTGAACGCAGAGGATATGTCAGCTTGCATAGCCGAGATGGCGTTGGGGTCATGGTTGAATAGAGTGGACAGGTTCACGAAGGCTATTGCGTTGTTTATTGAGAGGAATTCTGCTGTGTGCTGTAGCGATTGGGGAGTCAAAATGAGAATTGGTAAGGAAAGAAACACGAGGGGAAATCTCTGACCGAAAAATCCGACTGCGAAGCTTGAATATCCCCCGCAGTTTCAAAATTAGCTTCCCACATCATTCCCCCAGCCTATACAACAACGTACAATCAGCCCACTTCCGCCAAAAATACAACGAAACAACGCACAAGATGATCCTGCAAATGCTGTCCAACTCCAGCCAACTCCTCCACAACCTCCAAACCCACACTCTCAAGCACATCGCGAGGCCCAACTCCACTCAACATCAAAATCTTCGGCGACCCAATCACTCCTCCAGCAACCACAACCTCCCGATTCACATTAACAATCTGCCTAGGAGCTTCTTCACTTACAGCATACTCGACACCTGTAGCTATGGCATCCCCTTCGCTATCCCTTGTATCGGAGAAGACAATACGGGTGACAAGTGCATTGGGAAGAATGTGAAGGTTTGAGCGTGGGGGAAGGGGGTCGATGTAAGCTGAACGGGAGAAGGATCTTGTCCAATTCGCTGGGTTGATTGAGGAGGTGGTTATATATCCTCCTAAATTATTCCCGCCGTTGGGGGTGGTTTGCTCGGGAACACCGATGCTTTCGAGGGTGCTAGTCCAATTTCCTGTTACTGATATTTGGCTGATATGTGCGTAACACGAAAGGAAGCAGTTGTAAGCTTAGGTTGAAAAGTAAGTGAGGGAAGGAACGTACATAGCAGGATACGAAACATGCGTCGGCCCATCCGTTCCATAATTACCAGCATCATAGTGAATGTTAGCGATCCGTTCCGGGTCTGGCAAGGGGGCTGAGAATGTCTCGGATTTGCGCATGGTGGCGAACATATTTTGCCAGTTGTACGTTGATGCATTTACGCCTGTTTTGTGTCAGCTTTTTGGAACGGGTGCAGGGGGTAAGAAAATAACCAAGATCAAGTGAGACATAAAGATAGTAGATAATAAAAATATGAAAGAAAGGGAAGAAGACTGAATTTTAAACGAGTAGAAGAATGCGTAGAAGGAAAATCAGAAAGAAGATAGAGAAGAGGACATACCGGACTCATCATCCTCGAAACCATCCAACATCTCAGCCCACGCATCGAACTCTGCTGAAGAAGGTCGAACGAGGTACATCGCATTCATCGCCGATGATCCTCCCAAAACCTACGTAATACCAATCCGTATCAACATTTCCCATCCTAACGAACCGACGAAATCGAACAAGTAAAAGAGAAAAACACACCTTCCCTCTAGGCCACCCAACAACGCGGTTAGAGAGATTAACTTGAGGAACAGTTTCATGAGCCCAATCGTACTGCGTACCGACGATACTATTGTAAAACGCGCCAGAAGGCGTGTCTATTACAACGATGATCACCGTAACTCATCAGTCCTTGCACAAATCACTCAGAGAAGAAATATAAACACACCAATACGTCCCCTATCATCGTCTGCGGTCCCACCAGCTTCTAGAACCAACACGCTAATGTTAGAGTCTTCCGACAAGCGGGAAGCCATGACGAGTCCTGCAAGGCCTCCTCCGGCTATTATGTAGTCATAGGAAGATTGAAGGTCGGTGGAGTTGATTATGTTTCGGCGGGAGAGGTGGGGGTGGTAGGAAGCTGGTACTGCATGCGTGGGTTGGAGTGTCGCGAGAAGGAGGAGAAGGGGGAGGAGGTGTTGTGTTCGTGACATTTTGTAAGATGGTAGACGTTAGTTTCGGTTGATGTCGTAAGGATTTTGTATATCGTAAGGAAGGAGAGTCGTGAAGAGGAGAGTGATAGTGAGGGAGAGTCGTGAGTACGAAAGAGAAGGTGATCGTGGTCGTAAGTGTAGAAAGGTGGTTGGGGAGGTCGTAAAGTAGGAATGATGATGGTTTGGTGGATGGATGAATGGATGGATGGATGGGACAATGCGAAATGCGAGATGAACTAGGCAAATCAACCGCAGCAGTGCTAGTGATTAATGACGCGTTGTTCGGTGTTCAACGTTCAAGAATCAAAAGGGTCCTCCCTGGTCCTCCTCGTGCTCGTGCGTGGATCTGTAGAACCAAATGACAGAGTAGAGCAGATGCAAGGGCAAGACCACGAAAAAGTGGAGCCGCCCAGATATTATAAGCACAATGGGCCTCACAAGCCTTTCTATTAGGGGAGTTCAAACCTGGCTGTTTCGTGGCGCCAAGAAAAATGATTGTAGCGTTCGAAATTCATTCCCGCTACCTTTTAAGGTAGTAGGGTTATGTAGGGTGATGAAAAATCAAATTTTGCAGAGCGAACACCTCCCATCAACCGGAGTTTAAACGAGTTTGAAATATCGGTCATTCCCATATCCCAAATGTTCAGAGCCTCTCCCACCATGCACATCGTCGAAGATAAGAATTCCTTTGCATTTTTTATGTTGCATTATCACTTTCAAGTTTCATATTTCGAATATAAATTTTTAATTTACTGGTGATAAAGCTACTCTATGGATACTGGTTCCAGTCCACTGTAAGTAACTTATGTACAATAGTTACCCTCATGAATTGTGTTGTGATGCATGTGCATATGATCTTGTTTCGACGAGTTATCCTTTTGCATTGTGAATTTCACGCTATGCTGTGATATTGGATATTTTACATCACTAATTCTATGTGAACTCTGCCATCCCACATAGTGATGTCAAAGTCCGGTTCAGTCCGGTTTTCTGACATTTTCTCTGAACTCAGGACTGAACTTTGAGTTCGGTTCAACCAAAATTCAGAACCTTGAACTGAACTTGAGGTTCAGGTTCATAAGGGTTCAGTTCAGGTTCAGAAGGTGTTCAAACCGTGAACTGGACTTTATAGGTCTTCAGTTTTTTTTGATAATCTTTCATACAAAGACTTGAATTAATGAGAATAAAAATACTTTAAAGATTTAAACTCGAATAGAACTAGTTAAAGACTTGAATTAACAAGTGTAGAACTAGTTACAATATAAATGAACAACTAATTATCTATATACACTCCATCGTTCTGTGAGGGAATGGCATCAATATCACTAGCAATATGCTCAGCAGCTTGCATTGAAGCAGCGATGTGCCCATTATGATAAGCACTTTTGAGTATCTGAAGTGCACCAAAAATATCAGGGGCAAGCCGGTTTCTATGTGCTACATCAGTAATGCCACCACTACTGAATGCTTGTTCAGATGGTGTTGCAGAGCCCTGTATTGCTAGATAGTCACGTGCCATGCGCTTCAGTGTCGGATACTTCGTATCACTCTCATGCTAAAATATTGTAAGTACATGAGCAACAACTCACAGATGAAAAAATATTACTTACCCCCACCAGCGAATCACATCCTGTGCAGCAGGATTATTGATCTCTGGGCCAGCAGCGAGATATTGGTGGAGTTCATCTCTAGGATTCGAGACCAATTTCTCTACTTTCTGATATGACTGTACAGCATCCAGAAGGAACGAGCTACCATACATAAAATTGGTAGCATTGGAAGTTGTACTGCGAGCTGTAAATATAAAGGTAAGTTTCTGGCGAGGATTAGAAACATTAATGTTGGCTCACCATTTTCTGAATGTGTAGATGTGATGGTGTTAGGTTTGGGTGGCATATAGTATTCATCGAACTGGTATTAAAGCATAATTTAATTATAAGGAAGAATTAAAGTAGTTCTGAATGAACACGTACCACATCTTCAATGTGCTTCATTACCTCCTGGTACTCTTCATCTGTCCAGCGTATCCGGAAGTAAACATCCTTAATCTTTGGATCAAGTACTAAGTTGAAGGAAGAATAATGAGCAGTCGAAATGTTAATAAGAAGGAAACTGTGGCTTACTGAGACAGATTGAATATGCTGTAGATGTATCATCAACTCGATGATACCATTTCTTAAGATTTTGAATTCCTTCTTGAAGTGGATTCTTAACTTCTATAAATTTCGGATTCTTTAGCATTGCTTCCCAGTGTGTGATAATAAACTCAAGACTGGGAATAATCTTCCAGACCGTAGGGTGATGTACACCAGAGAACGATTGCTGTACAACAGATGGGTCCTACAGCATGAAAAGCCAATTAATAAATGTGACAAAATACAAAAGAATAAACCGGAACTTACATGTAGTACCTCCCAAATAATGTCAAGACACTCCCAATCCTTTTTTGAGAGCTTAAAATCCGAATACAATCGATTACCAGATAGATCTGGAACCTTTTCACTCTCGTCTGCAAGAAGTACAAATTGATCAACAGCCTAATAGTTAATTTTAGTAGCTATTAACAATATCAGACAAATGGAACTTACTAGCTTTTGTTTAAATAAGCATTCCAGAAAGGTATATAGTGATGCCCAGTGAGTACGAACCCACAGAAGTAGTTCAAGTGGGTCAATACCAACCTGAGAGCATGTTGACCTAAAGAATGTACGAGCTTGTGGAGATGCACGAATCTGTAATAAATTAAAGTTAGAAATGCATTACATATATTACTTAAAGCACATACCTGTTTTACGAGAGCAAGAGCCTTTCCAAGTGAGTCACCCGGAAGGAATGTGTTGAAGTCATCAATATCACTGTAGTCCGATTTGGCATCCCCTTCAGGATCTTCAAGATTGATTTCTGCAAGTTCATGGTCAAGTTCATCAAGATTAAGATCGCCATTGTGACTGGACTTTTTGAGAGCTGCTCGCACTTTCTTGCTGATCTTAGTTGATGATGGCGGAGCAATAGCTTCGACAAAGTGCTTTGCAGCAAGATGAAGTGCATGCTCCATACATCTGGATTTTATTTAGAGAATAAACAAATAAACACCGCAGTAGGGATGGGAACATACAAAATATCATGCTCTTGTGCAGTCCAGTCTATTTCTTCGATGGTTAAAATCTTCTTGAGTTCTCTAATCGTGGTCCGATTGACAGCAGCACCATCACTTGTAATCCAACCAATCTAATAAAGTAGTTAGAAATGTATAGCAAAGCCCTAGTTTAATAAACTTACCTTTCCGTGTAGATCATAACATTCAAATGTTTGTTGAATTACGATGGCTATGTTCTTGCCAGTATGTCGACCTTGAACCAATTCGAATGCCAGCTGTTCATTTCATAGCTCCCAGTCATTTGGTCGATCAGGTGGACTGTATATGTAGTGTCCAGTAATTGAAATATGAGGATCACCAGACTTTGATGTCCAGAGATCAAATGTGGTTGAAATTTTACTGGACACACCCTTCAAAATATCTCTAACACATAGTTCCGCTAACTTTGCTCGATTCATAATTTCATTTCGGAGAGTAACACGATGCGGAATGTCCCTCTCCAAAACTGACAGACGACAGAATCGAATTAATCTGCGGAAAGCCTCTTGGTCAATAAGACGAAAAGCCTATAAATAAATAAGTAGCATTCTTGAAGGAAAGAAAGGAAGCACTAACCTCGTCTTCGCAAATGATAAGCTCAATAATGTGGTCCATGAGCCCCTCTGTTGTAAATGCAGGTGGCTTGACCTCAGAGATAATTGCTGAGTCAAGTGAAGTCTGAATTAGACTGTATATACAGTGCATTAGAATGTGAAAAATATAATGAAAAATTAAACTTACCCTTGACTTGCTTCCGAAGATAGCTTTGAGAGAGCACGAGAATTTGTCTCAATACCAAGATTCTTACAACATTCAATGTACTCTTCGATGTGAAATCTAGTGATGAATAGTGTTAGAATGAAACGAATAACTATTTCATAAATACAAAGCCTCTTACCGTGCAATGTGCATGCGAAGACTAGATGTACTTCCAGTAAAGAAGTTCTTCTCATTGCCTGGATTGGTTTTTCTGGATGAAAATATTAGCTGTGATCTTCATCCCATAGTAGTCACCGCACTTACCAGCATATTTTACACCACCAACCACTCTGTACTTTATTCGTATGAGGGTTAATGCACTCTCTTTCACGAACAAAGATGGTGGATATATCAGCAGTCATATCCCTTTTGCTACGAGTACTAATAAAAGACTAAATATTTACAGAAACACATAATTAGCAGTGCATGAGAACTTGAAGAAACTTACACAACTTACCTGATAGTCTGCTTCTGCCATGCCCTGCAACTTCTCATAAGCAATGCCTGATGGCTCAACTGCAGAGTCATCCTCCCTGTCAGTATCCTCCGTATCTATTTCTTCACCAGACTCCTTGGCACTTTCAATAACAGTCTTCTTTGCTGCACAACGAGAAGACTTGGGAGGACTGCTGGATGCTGGTCGTTTGTTTGTGACCACTGAACTTGATGAGTTCATTGTTGATGGGCGAGGTTGAGACTGATTGGAAGTAGACGACCGAACTGAGACACTTGATGACTCTTTAGACTCGAGAAGGCGCTGCGAAGGCTTTGCTGTGCGAAGAGAGCGCCGCCTTGGAGAGTTCTGAAGAGGGGTTGAGTCGTCATCGTCATGGTACCAAACGATCTCAGAGGCGTCCTTCAACATGCCATCGTCACGTACGGCACATCCAGCATCTGAGTTCACAGAGTTAGACATAGTAAGTAGTAAGTATCTATAATATTAACGAGTTAGTATCATAAGAGTTGAATACAAAGAAAAGCTCAACTATATGTGGTGGGTTTTGCACAGAAGATTTCAGAGATGAAAGCTTACAGACTGCGAAGCCCTCAAGACCGGCTTTATATATATTTTTGAAAGATAGAGTGAATAAGATTACAAAAGACTTTGATAGAGACGGAATTTCTTATTTCACAAGTTGCCATCGCAAAGACTTCGAAAGCTTGTCACTTGAGTGAATGGGATTATGTGAATGAATCGGAATATCTTAATCCAAGCGTGGCTGTTGTATAGTTCACTGAGCAGTGAGTGTTGAGATTTGGGTCCACTGGAGAATTCTGAATCACATCAGATTCGGACAATGGAAGGTGATCGGACAACGTCACAACGAACATCGGAAGGTGACCTGAATTTTGCTGAAAGGATTCCTAGGTCGTTGACAGTTTTATCTTGTACCCAATGTTGAAGGCTTCAAGCTGGAGGATCTGGGGTCAATGTCCATGTGCATTGTGTTGTCGTTGAGAGAGAGGAACCAAGGCAGTCGGGGTGGGGTATTACTACCATATCGGTTAGCATGAATCTGATGTCAAGGGACAAGTGCTAATTTTCATTATGATCGATACTGTGCAGTGTGATCTTGCTTACTAACAATTGACATTGATCTTAAATGGATCTCAGAACGGCATGTTGATGAGCTTTTTCTTTTATGCTCAACTAAACTATGAAGGCTGGATGTTTTTCTACAGTATCTAATACAGGTTCACATAGGTTCAAACCGGTTCACAAATTTCTCCCTTTGAGAGGACTGCAAACCAGACTTACAGTTCGGTTCACACCACGTGACCGA
The DNA here is from genome assembly GCA_025738555.1 of Cyathus striatus. Taxonomy (NCBI): domain Eukaryota; kingdom Fungi; phylum Basidiomycota; class Agaricomycetes; order Agaricales; family Nidulariaceae; genus Cyathus; species Cyathus striatus. The sequence goes on from JAOVFP010000011.1 coordinate 1,958,440, forward strand.
ACGTCAGACCGAACTCAGGTCCAGTTCTGAAGGGTTCAAGTTTGAACCTCGGTTCTGAACTGAACTTTGACAAGGAATTGATGCTTATCAATCACTGGAGCATGTTATATATGTTTCCTACATCCATACCACACAGAACATGAATACAGTCTCATTACTGCATTACCCTCATATTAACCATCACTGCATATCAGAATCACTAAATAGGCACTCAACTTATGTTGATATGATACACTTGCTCAATTGGTGCTCGTCATACTCAGGGTGTACCAAGCATGGAACAAAACCCAGGACTACAAAGAATGCACAAGGATGACTAGAAGCAGGGGATGATACAGGATGTTGTGACAAGGATGGTAGGCAAAGGATCAAGACCAACTTGATTGCTAGTCTCTTGCTCCCACAAAACAACTCTGAATGTACTGTGTCTCTTGTGCACTTACAACAGCCATCACATCATTTCTCGAAACATACTGATTCATGGAATGGGGCCAGAAATCTGATGGTGGCTGACAAGGTATCTTGCAATTCATGACTACTGTCAGTATACCCTGTACATGGCATCCCAGGATAATTCCATAGCATCACCTTGTTTCAGTAACGATTCATATATCACAAATGGATAATGATTCTTCAGATTAACTCCAGACATAAGTAATAATCAATGTGATACTCTTTATTGTACAACAATGCTTGAAAAGGCAAAAAAAATATACTGGACTTTTGAGAGAAGTCTACTGATGACTAAACCTTGAGAAGATGAAATATGAGTGCTGCCATAGAGCCGAAGGGCAGAGCTCAAAAACTTTGATGTAGTTGAGCATGGTTGTCCAGCTTTCCATAAAAAGCTTTATATTTTTGTGCCCACAATAATGTGCAGCTACACCAAGAAGCAAGCAGTAGTAGTTCAAATGTTCCATTTTCTACTATTCCATTATGTATCAGGCTAAACCAAGAGTGAAAAGGCATATGTGTACAACTCCACCATTATGCATGCAAGTACTAACACTGCAAAAGAGTAGAGGTTAATATGATCATGCTTGCCTTCCTCAGTGTACACTGCAAAGCAAGCCGTAGTGGGTTGAATGTTCCACTCTCTACTATGCCATTCAAAGTATAATGTCTTCAATCTTCTTTATCAAGTGAAATTGTAACTTCTTTTCACTAGATATCTATACTTTATTATACACAAATCATCAACACTGTTGGTAGAGCAGATACCACACTTTGATAGCCTCCTGCACAAATCAAGTAGGGGCTCAAATCCCTACAGGCTTATTCCCTTTCAATCAAAAGTTTCTTCTTTCATTCCCATGATAATTTACACTGTGAAGCCAAGTTGTAGTGCTTTGAACATTCCACTATCTACTATTCCAGTCAACTTATGTCAGGTCAGCTTTAAGAAATATTATAACTTCCTCTCACTAGTTAACTATGCTTGGTTATAAGTGAAATTAATGGTGCCATCAGTGAAGTGGGTATGACACCTCAATAGTCTAGTGCATCAATTAGGGGTTCAAATCACCATCAGTGTATTTTCCAGCTAAGGTTTTCTTTTTCTTTTATACTTGTCAGTGAAGGATATAACTTGCCAAAAATGTTGCAAAGAGCCATATCTAAGATTCTAACAGCCCTGTGCACAAATAGTGTAATCAGTCAGTAGTTCAAATACTGATGGTTTATCAGAGGGTGTCTAATTTATTGGTTTGATGAGATGTTATAGTGACTCTATCCTCATAAGTTCAGGAACACGAGAGTGGTATTAGCCAGAATGATCATAAAAGTGTAGTGTTTTATGATTGCGGCAATCATCTATCTCATGATTGCCTGTTTCTAATGTAACTACTATATGCCTATTACAATTATAAATGGTGATCATATGCAATCATTGGTTAGTTTGAAGTGTATATTACTATTGTAGACCTATTATAAATGGTGATCATATGCAATCATTGGTTAACTTGAAGTGTATATTACTACTATAGACCTATTATAAATAGTGATCATATGCAATCATTGGTTAATTTGAAGTGTATATTACTATTGTAGGCTATTAAAAATGGTGATCATATGCAATCATTGGTTAACTTGAAGTGTATATTACTACTATAGACCTATTATAAATGGTGATCATATGCAATCATTGGTTAATTTGAAGTGTATATTACTATTGTAGGTTGTTATAAATGGTGATCATATGCAATCATTAGTTAATTTGAAGTGTATATTACTATTGTAGACCTATTATAAATGGTGATCATATGCAATCATTGGTTAGTTTGAAGTGTATATTACTACTGTAGGCCTATTATAAATGGTGATTTGTCACATCATTCCCACACTCCACATACTTCCCACACACTACATTTGTCACACATCCACACGTGTCACATTTGTCACATCATTCCCGCACTTCACATATTTCCTGCGCATTACGTTTGTCACGCATCCACGCGTGTCACGTTTGTCACATCATTCCCACGCTCCACATATTTCCCGCGCATTATATTTGTCACGCATCCGCGTGCGTCACATGTGTCACATCATTCACGTGCTCCATATATTTCTCGTGCATCACATGTGTCACACTTGTCACATCATTCCTGCACTCCACATATTTCCTGCACATTACATTTGTCACGCATCCGTGTGCGTCACATGTGTCACATCATTCACGCGCTCCATATATTTCTCGCGCATCACACATGTCACACTTGTCACATCATTCCCGCGCTCCACATATTTCCTGTGCATTACATTTGTCATGCATCTGCATGTGTCACATTTGTCATGTCATTCCCGAGCTTCACATATTTCCCGTGCATCACACTCGTCACATTTGTCACACTTTAATCCATTTGTCATGCTATGGAAGCGCGTCACATGTCACATTTGTCACATTTTGCATGAGCATCATATATGTCATGTTTTTGAGATGCATGATGTGTTTTTTATGTGTGTTGTGTTTGTCAAGCACTTTGCAACTTTTTGCAAATGTCACACTTTCCAATCATATGAGATTTATCTGTCTCTACAACTATTGAAATTGCCATGGAAGTGGAGTAAGTATCTAATGGTACAGAGTGAATTACAAATACAGATGAAACAATATGTACTTATAGAATTGGAAGACTTAAAATGGAAAATGACAATTGGAATGTTGTGGAATTGTGGTAGTAATAAGAAACTAGAATGAAAGATGTAGAGTGTTTATGTAGCTGGAGTCTTACCACTATTGACAAACCATGAGATATTTGAAAATGAGATGGTATGAGAAGTTTTTAATCAGGTCTAGAGATGTAATGAAATGACATAGTAGAAACTATAATGGTTTGTCTGGATATGAGAGATGATGAGGTTATAAAAGATCTACATATGTATGACAAATGTGAAAGAATGGTGAATATGTAATTTCACATTACATCAAATTCACATGTATCAGTTATTAGATAGTCATAATTCTTGTATCAACTATTGGTTATTCTTATATCTTCAAAACACATTATAGAGTTACATACATGCTTACTCTATATGACTACATGACACTTCTACACTGTCATATGTGTTTCAATTCTCTGACATATGTAATTTTGCTCTTTTAGTATCAGTATGCATTCATACATATGAAAACCACCTCCTGTACTTCTCTACACTTTCTTGTGCTGTGGCCATTACTTAATTGCTTTTCTATTCTTTAGTTTAGTATTCACTGAAGGCCTCTTTGCCTTTTTTTTCTCTCTTGCCTAAAACAACTTACTGTTACTTCTCCATAGTCATGTGCAGTATTGTTATTGACAGGATCTGTGAAAAGTATACAAACATTTTCATTGTAGACTTGCTGGAATCCCATCAACATGTTACAATCATAACACACATGCAAGCATGATGTGCTTGAAATGTATGACACTCCTTATAAATGTGACACATGTGACATATGTGACACGCTTTGACAAACACATTAAAGCGTGACAAATGTGTTAAAGCATGACAAACATGTTAAAGCGTGACAAATGTGTTAAAGCATGACGAGTGTGATGCGCGGGAAATATGTGAAGCGCGGGAATGACATGACAAATGTGACACACACAGATGCATGACAAATGTAATGCACGGGAAATATGTGGAGCATGGGAATAATGTGACAAATATGACATGTGTGATGCATAGGAAATATATGGAGTGCGTGAATGATGTGACAAATGTGACGCGCACGGATGCGTGACAAATGTAATGCATGGGAAATATGTGGAGCGCGGGAATAATGTGACAAGTGTGACACATATGATGCGCGAGAAATATATGGAGTGCGTGAATGATGTGACAAATGTAATGCACAGGAAATATGTGGAGCACAGGAATGATGTGACAAATGTAATGTGCAGGAAATATGTGGAGTGCAGGAATGATGTGACAAGTGTGACACATGTGATGCGCGAGAAATATATGGAGCGTGTGAATGATGTAGCAGCATGCCATCAGTCTTGAGAGGGACGTTGAGGTGGGATGAGGCATTGCCGTCGCTGTGTCAGTGTGGCAGGAGAAGATGGGAATGGGTGGAGTAGGAGACATGTTGAGGTGGGAAGAGCAAAGAGGAGGGGAAGAGTGAAGTGAGCAAAGAGAGCAAAGAGGATGGGGACGAGCAAAGAGGAGTGTCGACAGTGGGAACGAAGAGTGACAATAGTGGTGACGCATCACCGGTTATTGGTTACTGATGACCGGTGACAGAGAAGACAACGAGCGTCATGTTGTTGGTGGCCATGTTATGGCGTCAATGACACACTGGCTCAGTTGGTTAAGCGTGCCGTATATTTGATTACTAAGCATAGTGCAGACTGGGGTTCGAAACATATGCGATACAATTTGTTTTATTATTACAATAAATGTACATACTGATAAAAGTCTGCATGGATTCTGAGGAAGTCTTTGTTACAGAATTCCGCGTAATCCGCACGGAATTTTCCATTCCGTATAAATCTGTGCAGAATCTGTAAGAATTCCATACGGAATATTTCCTTCATTACAGTGACATCTCAGCCAATTCTCGACCTCCCAGATTCCGTACAGATTCTGCGTAATCCGCACAGATCTGTATGGATTCCGTACGGATCTGTATGGAACACCAGGCTAAGCGTAAAGAGCTCACATTACCTGGACTCTACCTGGACTCTACCTGAACTAAGTAACTGAGACATTATCTGGACTTCACCTGGACTCTACCTTACTTACCTGTACTCTGCCTATAGTTTGTACCTCATTAACTTTCACTCAGATCTGTAAGTATGACATATATTATAACAAGAAATACAATCTTAATAGAAAACATTAACATATCAATTTATATATTCAGTCCACTCTATCAATTTCAACTCCATCAATTTCAACTTCATCATCATATGGAGGTTGTTCCATTTGGCCTGGTTGCTCATTCTGATTATTCTTTTTGCTTTGTTTCTGAATAACTCTTTGAGTATGAATATAAAGCAAAGCATGTGTAGTCCAATTGAAATTGTCAACAGTCATTCTATTAAGAATTCCTTGAAACCCCCCTAGCCAGGCATTTAATTGTTCACATGCCTACATAATGTGTTAGAGACCAATAAATTGGAGGAAAATATTACTCACCTAAGTATTAAATGCTCATTTATAATGTGGATTACCATTTATATCTCTCTCCATAACAACTGTTGAGTTATGCGACGAAAGTAGTTAGTTTATTTAATACTTAGAATAGCAATTCCAAATACAATCATAAACTTAATATCCCGAGGTGTAGATTCAGTAAGTTCAAGGGGCGCAATAATATTCAAGTCCAAATTTAGATCAGATTAAAAATAGAACAAGTTAAACTCGGGCTATTCTCGTTCATGCGTCAAAGTGTTTCAAAGTCAAAATGTTCAGATTCAATTCAGCAAACTTGGTACGTAGTTCTCGGTATCTAAACATCTCGTAACTAATTCTGATTCTTGTCTGATTCATCTTTACACACCCTATCTGTGGGAGGGAAGAATGCCTGGCAGTTCCTGCCTTATTTCTTCCCTCTTCCCCTACTATATACATTTTTCTCTCTACTTACTTACAAATGGCGTAGTAATAAAATATGATTTATCTTCCAGTCATTTCTCCAGTCCATGTATAAGGTAACACGTTGTCAGTGCCCAGATGGCGGTCAGCCAATCATGCACATAACCCAGCGCGCTCCCATTCTGCAACGTGTGCTCGTTTCGAGCGTCTCATCGGTTACCTTCCTAATTGGGTAATCAGCCGATGCGGCAGCGTCATCTGTTTGTATCAATTTCATTTATGTCGGCCTCTCAGGTCGGGTTTCCACTCCCGCATGAACTCCTGACTGTTGGGGTACTTGCTCTCTTTCCTTTCTTGCTTCCTTTCCCCACTTCTCGCGCTCTCCCCCTCTGTCTCGCTGTCTCTTTGTTTCATTGTCTCATTGTTGTTGTTGCTACTCAAGCTCGTGGGTCTCATGTTTTGTGTCTCAGAGTTTGTACGGCTTATGGTCTCGGCAAGTCGGTTCTGTCTTTAGCCGTACTGTGTATTTCATACTGACTTTGTCATAGTCATATTGTCTGTTCTGGGTTTCTGTTACTCATGCTTAGAATGTAACATTGTTTTAAAAGGTAAAGTGTTTTTTATGTATTGTATTGGTTTAAGAGCTTTAAAACCAGTACTGAGGCAACAGTTTATATGTTTTTAATAAGTTGTTTTATATCCCTTGTTTAATTATGGGAGGCGGCGTGGGAACTAAGCCCCTTCCCGCTGTTTCCTTGCTCGACGCACTCGGTACTGGCATCTCGAAACCGAGATATAATGAATTTTAAAATAGGGTACGTTGTTATTCATTTACATGCGTATCACAACTAAATTTGGTGCTGACCCATTTAGGGGGCTTGGGTTGCAATAAGTGTGACATAAGTAATCACCAACTCTGTGATTTATATAATGATAAGAATCAACTATAAACCTTGTTGTGGCTTTCCATATATTCCAATTATGAGAAGTAATTACAGCTAAATGCAAAACCCTAGGCCGTTTCTCAAAAACGCTAAGATGTTGCACGTGACAATCGGTTGCTAAAATTGGCATAGTCTACTCTGCAGGCTCCACAGCTTTACCAGCACTCTCCCAACCTTCCTACACAACACTCCTTGCCATGCAGACCAGCAATGCCATATCGCTACATCCACCCCGCTCAAAAAGAACTTATCGCTCGACTCTCAATCAGCATGCGTCCAAAGGAGATTGCGGAAGTGACAGGTATCAGTGTTTGAGCAGTGCGCCGTACAGTTGCACTATGGAGATGGGAGGGGGTTACAGCTCGGCTGCCACTGAACACAGGCAGGCCACGCAGATTGAAGCCCTGGCATCTTGCAGTATGTCAGCGTGCTACTTTTTGTTTACTGTAAATCTGATTTTAGGCATTAGTACATTGAAGGTATTATTGAACGACAAGCAGATCTTTATGCCAGCGAGATTCAAGACGAGCTTTTTGATACATTTGAGATAGAGGTGTCAGAGTCAACCATTATCCGAGCCATGAGTCGTCGAGGATACACTCGCAAGAAAGTATGTGTGCCCCCTGTCTTCAAAATTGTATTACAATATACTAAACTGCAATTAGGTCTCTAGGATTGCTCAAGAGCGTGATGAGGAAAGACGCATTGAGTATATGGAAGAACTCGCGCAATATCCCCCAGAAACTTACGTGTATCTGGACGAATCCGCCTGCAACAGGCACACAACTCAACGCGAGTACGCCTGGGCAACTGTGGGGAGCCGGGCCAGGAGGCACGATTTCTTTGTTCGTGGAATAAGGTACGCATATTCTACTATTGTCCTTACTCTTGCAAGTTGACATGGGGTGCAGATACTCAATTCTACCTGCTATCTCACTCGATGGTGTCCTCCATCTCGACATCATCACACGAGCGTGGAACGGAGCTGACTTCTGCAGTTACCTTGACGTTCTTCTCGGCATAATGAATCCATATCCACAGAAGAACTCAGTGCTGATAATGGACAACTTGAGTGCGCACCATTTTGAAGGTATCCGAGAATTGGTTGAAGCACGGTAAGCCTTCTTGTGTATACTGTTGGTAGCTTTCGCTGATTGAAGGTCTACAGGGGTTGCCGTCTTCTTTACCTGCCACCATACTCGCCTGACTTCAACCCAATCGAAGAGGGGTTCTCAGCAATGAAAGCATGGATCAGAAGACATCAGTCGTACATTCTAGCAGAAATGACCGGAGTCGATGGAGATCCAATGGGACTACTGTGGAACGCAGTATATGAGTCTATGACACCCGAGGCCATAGAAGGTTGGTATCGCGACTGTGGATGTATTTGAAAGTATGTGTACAATATAGCATATAAAGTATATACATTAGTTGGGTTCAGGGCTTGTATTCAGCGAGAATCATGTATGCATGTATTAGTATTACAATGGTATATTTTCCTTTCTAGCGCACTTCCTCACATGTGTGTTTCTCTTCTTGCTTCTTACCAGCATCTTTGCGCCGCGCAAAAACTCCAAGGCAGCTGCCTTGGGCATCTGTACTTCACCAACATAGAATGCCGCATCGAAGTCTAGAACATTGTGCACATAGAAGATACAGTGTTTAGTCAGCCTGTCAGAATACTTAGGAAAGTCGAATGCTTGCACACGCTCGTGCAAGAAATTGATGAGATCATCAATTGGGATGACATCTAACTCATCATCCGAACCGCTTCCACTGTCATCCATGTCTTCATCATCACGCCCCCGTTTGCGACTTGTACGCTCGAAATCCATGTTACCTCGATTCAACGAAAGAACATCAGAGTCAATGTGTACATGAACCTCTGGAGCATTGTTCTTTGAAGCCTGGGACCCACGCTCTCGACGCACTTTCGTAGATGTTAGATGGTCAAAGGTGCGGGTATTAGGTGGCTGTTTGAAGTTGGGGTCTGCATTTCCATTCGTCTATTCCATGCTAATAAGATTTCATACAGTATAAAGAGCAGGAAATAACACTCACAATTTCTCGAGCCCAAAGAACAAGGTCTCCTTCAGTTAGACGCATATGCTTACCCTCAAACCCTTCATCACAGCGAATAAAACAGTAGCTTACAGCCCCAGGACAGGTCCGACAACGGAAATGAGCTTTTACACGCTCAAGCATTGATGATTTCACTGCAGTTTCGGATGGTTTTGGATCTGGTTTCAATGATTCGGATGGCTTTTGCTCCTGGTACGATAGTGAGTCAGCATATCTTCGCTATGATATGAAAGAGTTCTCACAAGATTAGTTACTCGCATAAAGACATCTTTTGTGCGACGTCGATTATCAAGCTTCAGCCTGTGTGATTCGAAAGCTTGCCTAACATCCTCTTCCGTCTCAAGCCTATTATATGGTGTCCGATCTTTGTCGTCACAAGACTTCCACCCCAACTTTGCAGTGGCACGAGTGACGACCATTGCCTGACAGATAGATTGAAGGAAGTCATCTGGGGATATTGTATCGATCTCGAAGGGAAGAATCGAAATCATGGGTGGGTCCTTCTTGTTCTTGCTGGGAATTAGAACATGGACCTTAAGACGGTGTTGTACAGGAGCAGGGTCGGTTGGGTGTGGGGGGTTGTTGGGTGTATGATCATCAAGATCATCGTTGCCATGCCCAGGAACTTGAGGCATCTCGTGTCGCCAAGGTTCTTCAAAAGCATCGCTATCGAGTGCTCTGTTGAGGTGAGCAACCGCAACTTCTTGCGGAGTAGGTGGTGGCATAGGTCCTAGACCAAGAAGATACTGTGTAAGCGCAGCACGAGGAGGCATAGGGCAGTGGGTAGTATGGTTGAGCAATAGCCCTGAGGCTTGTCTTTTCTGTTCGTTATATCTCTCAATGCTCCAGGTCAAGAAAATTTACAAATTGTGTATACTTTGTCATAGTTGGAGGCGGCGTTACCCAAAGACTCAGTTCTGAATGAGGGAGGAGTCGGGACCTAGTAGTAGTACCGCCCGTGGGGCGCTTGACCAAATTCATACAAATGACATCATATTACCACATGAATTACAAGTTAGCAAATTTCGGAACGGCCTACGGTTTTGCATTTAGCTGTAAATGCTTTAGAACTACACATGCTTTATCAATGCACACATAGCTTGGTCTTGATTCAGGAGTTGGATATATATCTTCTAAGAAATCCATAATTTGACTTGCACCTTCAGACTTTGCAAATTTTGTCCATGCAATAACAACTCCACATGGTGCACAAAGTGTTTCCACACAATAAAATTGAGGAGCAACAAAGTAGTTATCTGGTTCCTGAGCCTGGCCAGCTGGCTCATCATGGGGCTGATTATTTCTTCGATTCAGCTGGTGCATCCATGTAGGAGCACCTTCTTCTGCACTTCTCCTGATGATTCTTCTAATTCCAAGAACAGATTGTCTTCCAAATCGAGTAATATGATTAAACCAATTTTGTCTGTGATTAATACATGTTTTAGAATTTGGTTCATGATGATTATAGAAATCTTTCATTCTGCACAATCCCTCATGTTGACTCTCATGTCTCAGACAAAATACTCCAGTGCATGCATTTGCCAGTTTGGCTGAACAATTTGTATAAGCACAATGAGCTGGCCCCATAACAATTCCATCTATCACTACCATTTTAACATTTGGCTCCACAGAATTTCCTGTTTCCATTGCACTGTTATCCATATTTTGTAATTCTGTATTTTCAGCATTTTGTTGTAGTAGAGGAACAGCTCAGTTTTCATCAATACCAACTACTGCTGCATCATCAGCAGGTGTAATAAAGTCGGCTGTGGCTTTATATGGATGTGTACACTCATTACAGGAATGATCTAGTGATTGACCAATAAGTCCATTTTGACCAAATTGTTCATATGCTTCTTTTGTTACTGCTTCTGTTGATATATTATCAGGTACTTGCAAAAATGTATTCATTGAGACAGATATCTGTCTAACTGTTTTCTCAATAAAAGCTTTCCACACTTGCCATCGTGAAATAGGTAGATATATATTTTCTGCACCATTTGAAAAAGTGTAATTCCAAAATTCTGTATATGCAGCAGTTGATGCATGGAAATGATATACAGAATTAACAACTATATTTGTAAATATTCTATCAGCCCATATACTTTGACCAAGTTTTACATATTTTGCATTATTATAAAAGAGCTTATCTTTTGGACTAAGTTGTGGATCTTGGGGAGTATTAGAACTTGCAGTAACACTTTTATGATCTGCATAATAAATGGCTTTACAATTTGTACAAGAGCCAGCTACAATTGATGCATTTTCATATAGCTTAATTCCTTTCAAAAGTGTCACCTGTGCTCTATCTCATTCACATGTGAGTACATGGATTGCTTAGCCAATACAGTTTTTATGATGAGTTGAACAGGTAAGGTGAGCTGGACAAATTAGTAGTACTGGTTCAATGTCACTTGTGGAAATTGGCTTTAAAAGTTGCATTGTGCTTGAATTTATTTTATATGGGTCCAAGTCCAAAATAGTTATCATCTCATCTAGTTTTCTTGATATAGTACTTATCTGCATAGATGAACTCAAAGGTTGCTGATTATCAGATGCATTAAATAGTTGGGTATCTTCCATGTTTCTTAACCCAATTTTTGCATCCAAATGAGCTTTGATAGCAGTTGAAAGTGCTCTTATCCAGCCATTAACAGGTACAGAATATTCATCTTGAAGCCTAGGATTTTTTGCTCTTGCATGCAAATTTAGAATATCAACATTATTTGTTAATGAGAATAGAACTGTTAAAACTGTTGCCAAAGTTATCTCTGAGTTGAAATTATCTTGAACAAATAAAGAGAATAATTTGAATGGAATATCTGGAAATGAATCTTTGGTAGGAACTGCTTTAACTGGAGGTATAAAAGCAAGAAGTATATATAGCATCCATATTTGCAGAGCCCACTGATAACTGAAACTATTGAAACAAAATTCAAGATTAATTAGTTAAAATTCACATGTTGAGAAAAACAATGAAATTTGGCTGTCAAAAATCAATAGTATACATGAGCTTAGAAATACTGCCAAAGTATTCTAACTCATAATGTTCAATACATAACTGCAATAATTTGCTGTTGAAAGCAAGTAAGTATACATGAGTAAAAATACTGTTGAAGTATTTTCACTCCGCAGATAAAACTACATATTTAAATCCATTTGTTGAAAATGGAAATAAATGAAATAACAGCATATTTAGAACAACCACTTGTTGAAAGTGGAAATAAAGAAATCTATCAAATACTATTGAAAGTATTTGAACCATAACACAAAAAAATTATCCTTTTAAAAAAAACCTTACAATTGTTTGGATTTCCCCTTGTCCTTCTTATGGGACCTTTTAGACTTTTCATTTCCCTCTTTGTCATCCTTACTCTTTCCTTTGTTCACCTTGTCTTCCCCCTGCTTTCCCTTTCCTTTATTCTTTTTTACAACTTCCTCCTCACTTTCAGGATCCTCTTCAGACTCTATCTCTCTCCTTCCAGCCTCATTTTCAACAGCATCTCTTCTTCCTTCCAAAATGCTCAATAAATTATTAAAATTTGCTTTTTTCAATTTCCAGACCTTATTGGTGTCAACACCTTCCTCCCTTTTCATCCATGATGTTATTTCAGGAGAATAATGAAGCAGTGGAAAGACTCTTTTTGCATATGAATAATATGTGGAGGGAGCTATAAGAAGACTTATAATTTGCTTCTTGTCAATAGTAGATTTTGATGCTGCCTCAATTGTGCTTAGATCTGGTTTGTGATTATTCCAGATGTTCTCAATGAGCACATATTTCTCATATGTTGCCCGAATATCCTGCCTCTTACTTGATTTTTTAAGTAAATACTCAGGAATATTAAAATGAGAAATCATCATTGCATTGGCAATGTCCTCCTTTGACTCTGAAGGGCCTGAAGATTTAGACACCATGGGTCCAGTACTCTCACTGTTCTGCTCAATATTTGCGCCATCCTTATAAAAGTTGAGTTTATAATATATTACTAAATAAAATTGAACTTACAGCTAAAACATCAATAAAATATTTGTTCTGATCATTCAATCTCCAATTTGCACTAAGAGGCTTTTGCTTCTGACTTATATTCAAGTACTTTCCTTTCAAACTCCAATAACCATTTTCATGAATTGAAATTTGGGCATTCCACTCTATTTATTCTGTTAGAGTGGTACTGAAAATAAATTAAAAACTTACTAGCAACTGGTGAGTATATATTGCCTAAGGTTTCAAGGACATCATGAAAATATGATGATGGTTGTTGATCCATAATAACATAATCAGGATCAGTTGTATCAGATTTAAAAAATAGTCTGATATCTCCCTTAGTATTTGGAGCTGTAATGAAAGGATCTGTAAAAAGTTACTAAATAAATAGATATTTATTAGTATTAATTAACATACCTTCCTCTTCATCACCACAGTTATATGTGTTACCTGCAGCTTGTCCTCGTGAAAACCCTCCCACTATACATGATGCACCTTGAAGGTAGTCTGTGGATATCTCACTTGCAGTAGATGTTGCAGAACTATGTGAGATAGAACATCGAGACACCTTGCTTGTGGACCTTGCATCACTTGACTTAGCCTTAGGACTGGAAGGAGCACATCCATGCTTGAGAACAGGCTTTGCTTTCTTTGGAGTGATATCAACATCCATAGCTGCATCAGCTTCATCTCCACTTTCAGAGCTTTCTGATTCAGATGATTCATTATCATTTTCTTTCTCAACAACATCCAACACCACATCATCCCCATCACCACCCCCAGTGCTTTCTGATTCAGATGATTTATTGTTGTTTCCTTTCTCTGAGAAGCTCTCAATGTGCTCAATATATTTCTCAGATTTATTACTACTCAATGCCATGTCTTGAAGTTGAGATCCTAAAGGTTGGAGTGCTTCCTCCTCAGCAGAATCATTGGTCTGTTTCATAGATCTTACAACACTCTGAAATTCAAGAGATAAGAGTGTTTCCTCTTCATTTAATGTATCCCCACTCCCTGAGGCAAAAACATCAGTCTGCTTGCTAGACCTTGCAACCATCTGAGATCTCAGAGGAGATTCCTCTTCATTAAAAGTTTCCTCACTCCCTGAGACAGAAGTAGTAGTCTTCTCAATGGATCTTGTATTTGCAGAAGTAACAGAGATTTTGGCCTGCTTAACAGATTCCAGATCTGTCTGAGATCCTAGAGGCATGAGCATTTCCTCCTCATTTAGTGTGTCCTTAGTTCCTGAGAAAGAAGTTTGAGCCTGCTTGATAGACCCTGTACTTGTCATGGTACAAGGGGGGGGAGCTATAGAAATATTCTCCTCTGCTAGTACTTTTTCAGCCCTGTAAAAATGTTAGATTCTTAAATAATAGTTATAAATATTGAAATACAGAGTCAAATGTTGAGGAGTATCTGCATCCTGGTCTTCATCCAATCTCTGAATTGATGTTTTCCTTTGTATGAATTTAATTGCATGCCTCAATCCAAGAATATATTGAAGTACATACTTTGAGCCTTTTTTCTTCTTATTCTTAGCTGCCTTAACTCCTTTACCTTGAGCCTTGGACACCCCTTCAGCACCTCCAGCCTCCTCCTGGCTAGCATTTGCAGAGGCAGCAGCAGTATTTGATGATTTTCTAGTGGTTACCATGTTGAAATATATCAAATAGCAGTGGTGAAGTGTTCAGAATCAAGTAAACTGTAGGGTTGTGAGTGTAAGGGAAGAAAGAAGCTTCAGATTCACAGTGCTATATATTTGAAATTCTAGCAGCTGCTGTTATTGGCTGTCTAAAATAAATAATCTGCCACATGTCCGCTTTTGTATCTAAAAATAAATAGCAGCCTTTGGGGGCCTTTGTGTTTGGTGCAGCAGCAGCAGCTATAGCCAGTCACATGATGACTTGGATAGACTAAGTGAGAACAATCAGTATCGCTTACAGAAATAGATAATGGTATCAATTGTAATAATGAAATAGTTAAGGGATCGCTTACAAAAATAAATGATGGTATCGATTGTAATAACAAAGTAGTTAGTTAAGGGATCACTTCCGCAATTAGAATGGGGGGGGGTAAGGGAAAAGTGACAACAGACATTGATGTAAAGTTTTAAATCACTCCACAAATATCTCTGCTATTTTATTCTCAAACTTATGCTTGCTAGTTAACATTAATTGTTATTTGTATAGTGAATAGTACATTGTAAGTACACTAATAGTAACTAATTATAAGTGGGAGGCTGGGGCTACCAGATGACAAGCATCTCTCTCTATGCTTTCCCCCTTCTATACTATACCCCCTCTACACTACCCCTCTATGTTGTCTCCATCTCCCCTCTCTACACTATCTCTCCTCTACTATCCCCTCTCTCTATGCTGTCCCATCCTCCCTCCTCCCTTCTATGCTGTCCCCCCTCTACACAATCCCCTTCTACATCTGTATACTATCTCCCCCTGTACACCATTATTTGTTGTGCCATTCAGATGGCAATGCGGTGGTGCAAGGTGGTAGGTGGTGGGTACAGGGTGGTAGCCAAGGTGGTATGGTGTGAGGTGGTAGAGGTGGTACAGTGCAAGGTGGTGGTATGGTGGTGGTGCATTCCGAGGTGGTAGTGGTGCAGTGCAAGGTGGTGGTGGGTTCGAGATGGTGGAAGTGGGAGGCACAGCACAGTGAGGAGTAGGTGTGGTGGAGATGGTGAGTGAGGTGGTGGTGGTGGGTGAGGTGGTGGTGATGGTGGGAGATGGCAGGGTCAGAGGCAAGGTGGTGGGAGAGGATGAGTGCCCCTGCTTGCCCTCATCACTTGAGAGATGAGGGCAAGGGTGTGAGAGAGGGAGAGGAGGAGAGGAGACAAGGCACTCGCCCTCGTTGTGTGCAAGATGAGGGCAAGGGGAGACATGGTGCTTGACACTGTGCTCATTGACTTGCTAGAGCAAGGGGGGTGGTGGAAGCGTGTGCCATGCCACATCACTGGCAAGACATGAGGGAGGATGGGGAGGGCAGGAGTGGAGAGAATGCAAGAGGCGGCACTCGTTTAGGCTTGACCTGGTTGCATGTAGCATTGCATAAAGGGGAGGGTGGCCACACCACGTTGCTGGCAATACAAGATGGAGATGGTGTTGCAGTACTGGATGCCACGCTCATCACTTGCTAGACAAGGGGAGACGTCTGAGTCCAGGTGGACTACAGGTAGAGTCCAGTGGAGTCCAGGTCAAGTCCAGGTGGACTTCAGGTGGAATACTGGACTTCAGGTGGACTCCACCTGATTCCATGGGGCAGTGTAATGACCTCCAGTCAGCTACTTACAGGACTGGGACCTATCTCTGACAATCTCGGGACCCCTACAAACAATTTAATTATTGCTTATGCTCACTACATGGATATATATGGATATGTGCTCAAGTATCAGTAGCATTAATTTGAGTAGTGAGGAGTGCTGCATAAATAGTTTACTGTAAATGTACAGATAAAGTACTGCTGTGCATGCTATGGAAAGCAAGCAATAACCTCATGAAACCATACCAGTACATACTTCTTTCCTAGTCTTCCTTTATTTCTGTATCCCTGTCCAAAGCTTGGTGATTGTACTTGAATACCCATTTATCCATTGGAAAGGGGTACAGAAGTTATAAATTTCCCCACCTATATTCTTCAGGAACACCAAAGAGAGAAAATCTTTTGAGGGGAAGAAGTAGCCATGTGTGCCAAGGGGGGGTTGAACCCCTACTTGCATTTCTGTATTGAGAGTTCAAGCATGGTATCTGTCTTACCAACAGTGTGCTAATTATATTTGAATGAGTATGTTCTTGATGGAATAGTAAAGTTGAATTACTGCAGCATTGTATCAAAATCCTTGTATGATTTGTGTAAATTGAAAGGAAACAGCACAAACTTACACCAATGGTATTGAAATCTAAGCATGGAGGTTACTGTAACATCATCTATAATGGTATGTATATATCTATTGAAATAAAATTACGACAGCGAGTCATCAAGAATAGTAAAGTTGAACTGTTGCCATTTGCTATGACCAGAAACAAACCCCATGTAGTGTACATTACAGAAGGCAAGCACGATAACCTCTACTCTGCTTTTGTGTAAGTAGTTGTGCATAATATGATCACATGTAGTAGTTTTATGCCTTTCTTTCATTCTTGATCAACTGGCATATACCTTGTAACCTTTTTAATTATAGATATAAACTAAGCAAAACTTCTATTCTTCATGAGCACAAAATTAATTCCATGCTGCAGGCTATCAAAGCATGGTACCCACTTTACTAATAGCACTGGTAATTTACTAGCCCTATAGTGACAAGAAGTTATGAATTTCTCTGTGTATATTCTTTATGAGCATCAAAAGCAAAAATTACACTACATACACCTGTTGATGTGTGCCAAGTGGGAATTGAATGCCTACTTTCTTTTATGTATGGATAATTCAAGCATGGTATCTACTTTACCAACAATGCCGCTGATTGTTCGAAAAGGTGCACCAACTTTACCAATGGCACTGCTGATTTTGTTACAATAAAAGTGTAGATATCTACTAAAAATGCTAACAATTGAAGATGACATGTACACCTGTGGGAATTTGAACCCCTGATTAATTTCATGCATGAAGGTGATTGAATTGTGGTATCCACTTTGTCAATGGTGCTGCTAATTTTATTTATAACCAGGAAAAGATATCCACTAAAAATACTAGCAACTCAGATATAGTAAGCCCTTGGGCTCTGGGGACCTGTACTCTTACTGAAGTACTGTAAGAAAGCTGGCTTTCTATTGACTTTCTATGTGCCAAGATAAAATAAAATGAGAGAAAGAGAAGCCAGAGATCTACACCAAAGGGGAGTCAAACTCCTGCCACTTGCTAATACAGGAAATAGGATTGCTTCTAGTGGAAGGCAAGCATGATAACTGCTTCACCATTGGCATGTCTTCCATGTTTCCACTATGCACCCTAACACAATCCCACAGCACTCTCCAAGCTGCCCACAGCACACATATTCAAGCTCAACTCAATGACATGCAGTAATTCCACCTAAACTTGAAGTTCCTCCTCTTCCTTCTCCTTTGATCAAGTGACCGCCCTTGCCTCTCCATCGTCACACCTACCACCGAAACATAATGCATAACCCACTGACCTATCATAGGAATATATGGGTTACATTCTCCTGTCCACCGATTCAGTGACAAAGAATCCATGAGTTGCTCGCAGTTATACTCAGTAAAAACAAAAAGTCATGCAATGACATGTATAGTGCATGCCTAGGTCATGCATGTCAATTACATGACTGGAGGCACTTTTTGTGTCATGTAGAAATCATGTACAAACCATTTTGACTGCATGTCGATGTCATGTTGTTGTTATTTAATTTATTCCTTTTTATCCATTAGATATTAGCATGAATTAGACATGCCCAGGTCATTTGTTAGTTATTCTTTACTCATCCATGTGACATGTAGTAGAATAATTTGAATTCAATTAGAACTTGTATCTACATACAAAGAATATATACTACTATTCAAGGTTTACTTGCAGCATTGATAATGACAAGAAACATATCCCCAACTCTTTAACATGGAAGTAGGCTCAAAATTGGTGCACCTACATGATGCTCACCATTCTGGATGTGGGTCTGATAAGCAGAAAGCATTTGAGGGCACACAATTGAAGAGGTACAGCATTGTAGGAGGATTGAAATATATGTAGTCTCAATAGAAACCCTGGAGAGAATGGTCTTCGTCATTCTTTTATTCTTTCCACCTTCCTTTTAGCTTTATCTGAGCTCTTTACACTTAGCCATGTGTTCTGTATGGATCCGCGCAGAATCTGTGCGGAATCTGCACAGATTTTTTTCATTTTGGCAGAGGTTTTTTTGGGTCTGTACAGATTCCGCACAGATTCCAAAAATTCCGTACGGATTACGCAGAATTCCTCGGAATTCCGCATTACAGACCTGAAAATTCTGTACAGATTCTGTACAGAATCTGTACAGAATTTTATTATACTTATTTCCTTGCATGTGACACTCTGCATTAAGCATGACACTAGGTGTTGAGTGTGACACTATATGTTAAATGTGACACTATAAGCGTGACACTAGGTGTTGAGTGTGACACTATACATTAAATGTGACATGATAAATGTGACACTAGGTGTTGAGTGTGATACTAGGTGTTGAGTGTGACACTATAAGCGTGACACTAGGTGTTGAGTGTGACTAAGTGTGACACTAAGTGTTGAGTGTGACTAAGCGTGACACTAAGCATTGAGTGTGATACTAAGCGTTGAGTGTGACTAAGCGTGACACTAAGTGTTGAGTGTGACACTAAGCGTTGAGTGTGACTAAGCGTGACACTAAGCGTTGAGTGTGACACTAAGCATTGAGTGTGACACTAAGCATTGAGTGTGACACTAAGCATTGAGTGTGACTAAGCGTGACACTAAGTGTTGAGTGTGACACTATACATTAAACATGACACTATGCATTAAGTGTGACACTAAGCATTGAGTGTGACAGTATGCATTAAGTGTGACACTATGCATTAAGTGTGACACTATACATTAAATATAACACTATACATTAAGCATGACACTAAGTATTGAGTGTGACACTATGCATTAAGCATAACACTAAGTGATGAGTGTGACACTCTGCATTAAGTGTGACACTATATGTTAAGCATAATACTATGCATTAAGTGTGATACTATGCATTGAGAATGATACTATATATTGAGTGTATCATGGATTTTGTATAGTGTGACACTTTTCACCTAGGGTTACACTTGACATGTGTGACAAGGCAGCAATGTGTAAATCCACACAGAATCCATGCAGAATATGTATGGAATCCATATAGCATAATCACCTCTAATAATAATAATAGCTACTATATAAATTCTGTATGGTATCTATACAGGTCTGTATGGGTCTGTATGGATCCGCACGGATCCATACGGAATTTTCGGATTCTGTGCGGATCTGTACAGATCCGTACAGACCTCTTGGGGGAGTGTAAATTACTGCTTTATCTCTATATTAGAACTCATATAAAACACTCACTAGGCATTAACAGGCCTACAGATTTTGATGTTGCCTGGTTTTTGACATTGTTTTGATGACATTGCCTGGCATTGTGTGTGACATTGCATGACATTGCTTATTTATTTTTGATGTTGCTACATATATTAGTGCTGAGGTCCTGTATTCAAGTCCCACTGTGTAGTTAGTATTAAATACAATAAATAAGTAGGATTGCACAAGATGGATGTTCTTTCATTTTAATAATATATATTACCACTGGATGGGGGGTGGGGAGAGGGTATAACAAATAATACTTACAATCCCACAGTGAAATACATATATTTTGTCACTTGTGTACAACATTTCTAATATTATTTAGATTTTAGCTGGCTGGTAGTTTTGTAAATTTATGATATATACATTTACTAATAACAAGTAAAGATTGGTAGAGGTACATGCACTATACTCATTTTTATACAAGTTACAGAAATCTGAAAATAAGGATTTTGATGTTGCCTGTGATATTGCCTGGCATTGCCAATCTGAGAATTGATGTTGCCGTGGGCTTGCCATTTGGATCTCCAGACATAAATAAATTATATATGTGAAGAGTATGAGAGAGTATGGCTTATGAATGTCCTGACTTACCACCTCTTCATGGGCACTTTGCAGTAATTTACACTCCCCCTGGAGGTCTGTACGGATCCGCACAGATCCGCACGGAATCCGTACAGATCTGTGCGGATTCTGTATGGAATTTTCAAATCTGTGCGGAATCCGTACAGATCCGTACAGACCTGTGTGGATTACATACAGAATTAAAATAGTAGTAATTTTTATTGTTTGAGGTGATAATTCTGTGTGGATTAATGTAACAATGGAATGGGAATGTATAGTATCACACTCAATACTTAGTGTAACACTCAATGCTTAGTGTCATGCTTAATGCATAGTGTCACACTCAATGCATAGTATCACACTCAATGCATAGTGTCACACTTAACGCACAGTGTCATGCTTAATGCTTAGTGTCACACTTAATGCATAGTGTCACACTTAATGCATAGTGTCACACTCAATGCTTAGTGTCATGCTCAATGCTTAGTGTCACACTCAATGCACAGTGTCACACTCAATGCACAGTGTCACACTCAATGCTTAGTGTCACACTTAATGCACAGTGTCATGCTTAATGCTTAGTGTCACACTTAATGCATAGTGTCACACTTAATGCATAGTGTCACACTCAATGCTTAGTGTCATGCTCAATGCTTAGTGTCACACTCAATGCACAGTGTCACACTCAATGCACAGTGTCACACTCAATGCTTAGTGTCACACTCAATGCTTAGTGTTACACTTAATGCATAGTGTCATGCTTAATGCATAGTGTCACACTCAATGCTTAGTGTTACACTTAATGCATAGTGTCACACTCAATGCTTAGTGTTACACTTAATGCATAGTGTCACACTCAATGCTTAGTGTTACACTTAATGCATAGTGTCACACTCAATGCTTAGTGTTACACTTAATGCATAGTGTCACACTCAATGCTTAGTGTTACACTTAATGCATAGTGTCACACTCAATGCTTAGTGTTACACTTAATGCATAGTGTCACACTTAATCCTTAGCATTACAGTCACATTTAATGCTTAGTGTCACACTCAATGCTTAGTGTCACACTTAATGCTTAGCGTCACACTCAATGCATAGTATCACACTTAATGCACAGTGTCACACTCAATGCTTAGCATCACGCTTAATGCTTAGCGTCACACTCAATGCTTAGCGTCACACTTAACACAGTGTCACACTTAATGCATAGTGTCACACTTAATGCTTAGTGTCACGGCGTCACGCTCAATGCATAGTGTCACACTTAATGCACAGTGTCACACTCAATGCTTAGTGTCATGCTTAATGCTTAGCATCACACTCAATGCTTAGCGTCACACTTAACACACAGTGTCACACTTAATGCTTAGTGTCACGCTTAATGCATAGTGTCACACTCAATGCTTAGTGTCATGCTTAATGCATAGTGTCACACTTAATGCTTAGTGTCACACTTAATGCTTAGTGTCACACTTAATGCTTAGTGTCACACTTAATGCTTAGTGTCACACTTAATGCTTAGCATCACACTCAATGCTTAGCTTAGTGTCACACTCAATGCATAGTGTCACACAATTTTCTATTCTAATTTTCCAAAAGAAAATAAGTATAATAAGATTCTGTACAGATTCTGTACAGAATTTTTCAGGTCTGTAATGCGGAATTCTGTGTAATCCGCATGGAATTTTCGATTCTGTGCAGATTCCGCACAGAATCAAAAAAACCTCTGCCAAATCTGTGCAGATTCCGCACAGACTCCGAAAATTCCGTACGGATTCCGCACGGATCTGTACAGAACACCCGGCTAAGTGTAAAGAGCTTGCACTTTGCTGCACTGGCATTGTGTGATGTTGCCACATGAGAATTGACATTGCCTCACTGGCAATGCCATGGCAACATCAAAATCCAGGCAACATCAAAATCTAGTAGCCTGGTATTAACACATCAATGTAAAACTAACAAAACATGCTTATCATCATGCAAACATTAAGATATCTCTGCCACCATACCTGAGGTGGATATTAGACGTTACGACTCTATAGAATAGTTAGAACACTCAGTTCTCGTAAGTCAAGAGACAGCTATAATGTATTACCTATAGAATAGTTAGAACACTATAGTAATAGGTAATGTAAGTAACAGTATATCTAGATAGAATAGTCCAGCTCACCTCAGTTCTCGTAAGTCAAGAGACAGCTGAGGAGAGCGGACGACTTTGTAATCTACTTATATATAAAGGAAAAGATCGAAAATTTCACTACTAAGTCATACTAGATCAATTGGTACGGGGAGAGCGGCATCCTGCCTAAACGGCACGGCGCATCAATAGCGCATGGATTGCATAAGCAGTGTCGCGTTCCAACAGTGGATCCCTAATATCCACTACTACATGGTGAATTATGGGACAGAGGAGAGATGCATGTTTTATATCATGCCATGTATGTTCACCACCCTGTTGTATTCATTTTCCAACTCCTACCCCTTCCTCACTACTTCCTATTAGCACCGGCAGCTCCTTCAGCTTTATTGTCTTCCTTTCATACTTACTACTCTACCTGCCACACCACTACTTTACACTTCCTTGCCTTTCAATTTCACCTCTCATTCCAGCTAAACAGACACTAACCCACCCACTATTGCCAATCAAATCTCTGTGACAGTCAACCAGACCAGCACCCTCCAAACCATTGGTGTTCATGAGTGTTAGCCAGAATGATCATAAAAGTGTAGTGTTTTATGATTGCGGCAATCATCTATCTCATGATTGCCTATTTCTAATGTAACTACTATATGCCTATTACAATTATAAATGGTGATCATATGCAATCATTGGTTAGTTTGAAGTGTATATTACTATTGTAGACCTATTATAAATGGTGATCATATGCAATCATTGGTTAACTTGAAGTGTATATTACTACTATAGACCTATTATAAATAGTGATCATATGCAATCATTGGTTAACTTGAAGTGTATATTACTACTATAGACCTATTATAAATGGTGATCATATGCAATCATTGGTTAATATGAAGTGTATATTACTATTGTAGGCCTATTATAAATGGTGATCATATGCAATCATTGGTTAGTTTGAAGCGTATATTACTACTGTAGGCCTATTATAAATGGTGATTTGTCACATCATTCCCACACTCCACATACTTCCCACGCACTACATTTGTCACACATCCACATGTGTCGCATTTGTCACATCATTCCCGCGCTTCACATATTTCACGCACATTATGTTTGTCACGCATCCACACGTGTCACGTTTGTCACATCATTCTCGCGCTCCACATATTTCCCACGCGTTATATTTTGTCACGCATCCGCGTGTGTCACACGTGTCACATCATTCTCGCGCTCCACATATTTCCCACGCGTTATATTTTGTCACGCATCCGCGTGTGTCACACGTGTCACATCATTCACGCGCTCCATATATTTCTCGCGCATCACATGTGTCACACTTGTCACATCATTCCTGCACTCCACATATTTCCTGCACATTACATTTGTCACATCATTCCTGTGCTCCACATATTTCCTGTGCATTACATTTGTCACGCATCCGTGTGCATCACATGTGTCACATCATTCACGCACTCCATATATTTCTTGCGCATCATATGTGTCACACTTGTCACATTATTCCCATGCTCCACATATTTCCCGTGCATTACATTTGTCATGCATCTGTGTGTGTCACATTTGTCATGTCATTCCCGCGCTTCACATATTTCCCGCGCATCACACTCGTCATGCTTTAACACATTTGTCACGCTTTAACATGTTTGTCATGCTTTAACACATTTGTCACGCTTTAATGTGTTTGTCAAAGCGTGTCACATATGTCACATGTGTCACATTTATAAGGAGTGTCATACATTTCAAGCACATCATGCTTGCATGTGTGTTATGATTGTAACATGTTGATGGGATTCCAGCAAGTCTACAATGAAAATGTTTGTATACTTTTCACAGATCCTGTCAATAACAATACTGCACATGACTATGGAGAAGTAACAGTAAGTTGTTTTAGGCAAGAGAGAAAAAAAGGCAAAGAGGCCTTCAGTGAATACTAAACTAAAGAATAGAAAAGCAATTAAGTAATGGCCACAGCACAAGAAAGTGTAGAGAAGTACAGGAGGTGGTTTTCATATGTATGAATGCATACTGATACTAAAAGAGCAAAATTACATATGTCAGAGAATTGAAACACATATGACAGTGTAGAAGTGTCATGTAGTCATATAGAGTAAGCATGTATGTAACTCTATAATGTGTTTTGAAGATATAAGAATAACCAATAGTTGATACAAGAATTATGACTATCTAATAACTGATACATGTGAATTTGATGTAATGTGAAATTACATATTCACCATTCTTTCACATTTGTCATACATATGTAGATCTTTTATAACCTCATCATCTCTCATATCCAGACAAACCATTATAGTTTCTACTATGTCATTTCATTACATCTCTAGACCTGATTAAAAACTTCTCATACCATCTCATTTTCAAATATCTCATGGTTTGTCAATAGTGGTAAGACTCCAGCTACATAAACACTCTACATCTTTCATTCTAGTTTCTTATTACTACCACAATTCCACAACATTCCAATTGTCATTTTCCATTTTAAGTCTTCCAATTCTATAAGTACATATTGTTTCATCTGTATTTGTAATTCACTCTGTACCATTAGATACTTACTCCACTTCCATGGCAATTTCAATAGTTGTAGAGACAGATAAATCTCATATGATTGGAAAGTGTGACATTTGCAAAAAGTTGCAAAGTGCTTGACAAACACAACACACATAAAAAACACATCATGCATCTCAAAAACATGACATATATGATGCTCATGCAAAATGTGACAAATGTGACATGTGACGCGCTTCCATAGCATGACAAATGGATTAAAGTGTGACAAATGTGACGAGTGTGATGCACGGGAAATATGTGAAGCTCGGGAATGACATGACAAATGTGACACATGCAGATGCATGACAAATGTAATGCACAGGAAATATGTGGAGCGCGGGAATGATGTGACAAGTGTGACATGTGTGATGCGCGAGAAATATATGGAGCGCGTGAATGATGTGACACATGTGACGCACACGGATGCGTGACAAATGTAATGTGCAGGAAATATGTGGAGTGCAGGAATGATGTGACAAGTGTGACACATGTGATGCACGAGAAATATATGGAGCACGTGAATGATGTGACACATGTGACGCACGCGGATGCGTGACAAATATAATGCGCGGGAAATATGTGGAGCGTGGGAATGATGTGACAAACGTGACACGCGTGGATGCGTGACAAACGTAATGCGCAGGAAATATGTGAAGTGCGGGAATGATGTGACAAATGTGACACGTGTGGATGTGTGACAAATGTAGTGTGTGGGAAGTATGTGGAGTGTGGGAATGATGTGACAAATCACCATTTATAATAGGCCTACAGTAGTAATATACACTTCAAACTAACCAATGATTGCATATGATCACCATTTATAATAGGTCTACAATAGTAATATACACTTCAAATTAACTAATGATTGCATATGATCACCATTTATAACAACCTACAATAGTAATATACACTTCAAATTAACCAATGATTGCATATGATCACCATTTATAATAGGTCTATAGTAGTAATATACACTTCAAGTTAACCAATGATTGCATATGATCACCATTTTTAATAGCCTACAATAGTAATATACACTTCAAATTAACCAATGATTGCATATGATCACTATTTATAATAGGTCTATAGTAGTAATATACACTTCAAGTTAACCAATGATTGCATATGATCACCATTTATAATAGGTCTACAATAGTAATATACACTTCAAACTAACCAATGATTGCATATGATCACCATTTATAATTGTAATAGGCATATAGTAGTTACATTAGAAACAGGCAATCATGAGATAGATGATTGCCGCAATCATAAAACACTACACTTTTATGATCATTCTGGCTAATACCACTCTCGTGTTCCTGAACTTATGAGGATAGAGTCACTATAACATCTCATCAAACCAATAAATTAGACACCCTCTGATAAACCATCAGTATTTGAACTACTGACTGATTACACTATTTGTGCACAGGGCTGTTAGAATCTTAGATATGGCTCTTTGCAACATTTTTGGCAAGTTATATCCTTCACTGACAAGTATAAAAGAAAAAGAAAACCTTAGCTGGAAAATACACTGATGGTGATTTGAACCCCTAATTGATGCACTAGACTATTGAGGTGTCATACCCACTTCACTGATGGCACCATTAATTTCACTTATAACCAAGCATAGTTAACTAGTGAGAGGAAGTTATAATATTTCTTAAAGCTGACCTGACATAAGTTGACTGGAATAGTAGATAGTGGAATGTTCAAAGCACTACAACTTGGCTTCACAGTGTAAATTATCATGGGAATGAAAGAAGAAACTTTTGATTGAAAGGGAATAAGCCTGTAGGGATTTGAGCCCCTACTTGATTTGTGCAGGAGGCTATCAAAGTGTGGTATCTGCTCTACCAACAGTGTTGATGATTTGTGTATAATAAAGTATAGATATCTAGTGAAAAGAAGTTACAATTTCACTTGATAAAGAAGATTGAAGACATTATACTTTGAATGGCATAGTAGAGAGTGGAACATTCAACCCACTACGGCTTGCTTTGCAGTGTACACTGAGGAAGGCAAGCATGATCATATTAACCTCTACTCTTTTGCAGTGTTAGTACTTGCATGCATAATGGTGGAGTTGTACACATATGCCTTTTCACTCTTGGTTTAGCCTGATACATAATGGAATAGTAGAAAATGGAACATTTGAACTACTACTGCTTGCTTCTTGGTGTAGCTGCACATTATTGTGGGCACAAAAATATAAAGCTTTTTTATGGAAAGCTGGACAACCATGCTCAACTACATCAAAGTTTTTGAGCTCTGCCCTTCGGCTCTATGGCAGCACTCATATTTCATCTTCTCAAGGTTTAGTCATCAGTAGACTTCTCTCAAAAGTCCAGTATATTTTTTTTGCCTTTTCAAGCATTGTTGTACAATAAAGAGTATCACATTGATTATTACTTATGTCTGGAGTTAATCTGAAGAATCATTATCCATTTGTGATATATGAATCGTTACTGAAACAAGGTGATGCTATGGAATTATCCTGGGATGCCATGTACAGGGTATACTGACAGTAGTCATGAATTGCAAGATACCTTGTCAGCCACCATCAGATTTCTGGCCCCATTCCATGAATCAGTATGTTTCGAGAAATGATGTGATGGCTGTTGTAAGTGCACAAGAGACACAGTACATTCAGAGTTGTTTTGTGGGAGCAAGAGACTAGCAATCAAGTTGGTCTTGATCCTTTGCCTACCATCCTTGTCACAACATCCTGTATCATCCCCTGCTTCTAGTCATCCTTGTGCATTCTTTGTAGTCCTGGGTTTTGTTCCATGCTTGGTACACCCTGAGTATGACGAGCACCAATTGAGCAAGTGTATCATATCAACATAAGTTGAGTGCCTATTTAGTGATTCTGATATGCAGTGATGGTTAATATGAGGGTAATGCAGTAATGAGACTGTATTCATGTTCTGTGTGGTATGGATGTAGGAAACATATATAACATGCTCCAGTGATTGATAAGCATCAATTCCTCCCCCACACAAAAGAGATAATGAAAGAAATGTGGATGAGGCAGAAGATCATATCCACAAGAGAAATTTCAAAAGCCCACTAGACATGGGGAGCTCTGTCACATTTGCATTGTGGTGAAAGTTGCCACCTGTACTGCCACATAAAGTGGAGGAATAAGGTTGGAATTAGGAATGTGAGTGAGGGAGCACAGCCTCAGTATGTTTTCAAGAAATGTTATGATAGCTGTCAGTGCTGGCATCAAGTCCACAATGGTATGTGGTGCATGCAGAGTTGCCTGTCATAGCAGGAGCAAAGGCCCTAGTAATCATATTTGTCATGCTTATCTTCATCAATTGCCCCACCATCCCCATCACCACAGTTGCCCTCAGCCACATATTGACACCATGTATCCCCCCCCCCACATTGTTTCCCTGTACATTCTTCATTATTCCTCAAGTCACTTGACACTTGCTCCATCTGGCATGCATCCTTGACTATGAAGACTTGTTGAACAAGGAACTCAGATTGACAAAGTAGACCAGGTCTCTAATTTGGGGATTCTGATGGGCAGTAATGGTGAAGATCAGCATGGTACTGTGATATTGTGGGTTTATGTGCACTGACCTGTGGGATGCCTGAGTGAGAGAAGTGGCAAACATGCATAGGGTGGAAACTGTAAAAGGGATGGTATATGTGCTATTCATCATGTTCCATGTGGTAAGAAGAATGAAAAGGTAGAGTGTGGTGGCAGAGAAGCTGGTATTCACCTGCCTGTGCATTACATGAAGCCAAAGGGACAAGTAGTGATGGCACAATGGCAGATGGTTGATGATTGATGAGATATCTAGCTTCACAGCCATTTTGGGCTAATGAACAAATGTAAACTATCTGTAAGGTCAGAACTTCCAACATTGTCACAAAAAAAAAGGAAAATATACATCAAGCAAAACCTTGAACAGCCTGTCACTAGTCTTATCCACTGGTGAGCTGTTGATATTAAAGGATGGAGATAGTGAACTTTACCTCCCCTCATGAATCTTGATATGATCCATGGGCCATGATGTTATGTTGAAGGAGTATGGTCATACATATAACTGTGGATGGCTGGCTAGCCTACTAGAATACATCAATACCACCATGGTTCACCTATTCCTCTGATCAGCTCATGGCATCATGAACAAGAAACAGAACAGTATGTACAATGCACAGTCCCACCATAAATTCACCTCCCTAAGCACATGCCAAAGTGCCCTTGACTTCAGATGCCATATAATACAAAGCACATTAATATTCTTAGTGTAAAAGGTGCCCTATTCCATTATTACAGCTTGTTGGAAGGCATGCTTTGAAGGATGACAAGTTTGAGTGAAGGTGTAGTAAGTATAGCTTGGTGGGGAAGATCATCAAGGCAGGAGCAGGGTTGGCTGCAATGGTTCAGATTTCATTTCAAGCTAGTCCAGAGAACAAAACATCTGGATGCCAAGATGTAGCTAATAAGTAAACCACAGTGGTTGGAGTGGATGAATCTATGCCCACTGAGCACACATAGATCAATGAAGAGAGTCAAGTAACTCATCAACAACATTAATGCAAAATTCACATAGCAAAGGTGATAAGTGGCAATTACACTTTAGTGGTCCATGGCCAGGTGATCCCAACTCTGTCAAGACTCTGTGCCCTCTGGGATGACTAGACTCATTAACCAACTACACCAGGGCTGAGTTCATTTCCATACAATAACATGTTGCATTGCTCTGCCCCTTCTTGAACTGCATTTGGAACCAACACAGTGGCACTTTAAATTCACATATCCTTATTGCGAGCACACTGAGATTGCAAGCAATTGGTAACTAATTCAACTTGCATTTTCCATTTCAGGTCCTTATGTATAGGTTGAGGATTATGTGTATCCAAACATTATCAGATACTGTCCTAAAAATACCTTTTCTTCTAGTCAACTTCTGAGCTCTTGCTTTAGATTATGTGCTGATACAGTGTTGTTTTAACACACATGTGGGAAGTAAAACACATTCGAGAAAGGTGTAAAAATAACAGGCAAGACTGTACCTGTCAGGTGATGGTTATGAATGAGACATCTAGTGTTCATTGATATACATGCAGATGTTGTGTGTTGAAAAATATAAGAACTGCCTATTTGATCCTATAGTGATCTTTCACCCATCAACTTAAACCAGCACCCTGTCAACAGCAAGATATAATAGTCTAAACATGTTATTTTCAGATGCCCACAACTTTACAATGAAAAATACACAAATGATTGAAACACAGGTATATAGAATAATTCCTCACATCCAATGTGAACTCTTTTATCAATGCAATGTTGTTTATAGAATATTTACCATCAGCTAAAAGATGAGCCACTTTCTCCACTTCAAACCAGTGCTCCTTGCACCTCTCAAAACTTTATTGGTCAAGAAATGTACCTTAAGAGACTTCATGAGCATTTTTCACAAGTAAATACCACAGAGAAAAAGATGTTCCTTCTGTATGGAATAAGCAGTACTTTACGCTCCCCCTCCCAGTCCATCCGGACTCAATATAGTCCGGATAGTCTGGGTGGAGTCTGGCGGAGTCCTGATGGAATCTGGTGGAGTCCAGGTGGAGTCCAGTGGAGTCCGGCGGAGTCCAGGTGGAGTCTGGATGGAGTCCTGATGGAATAGATATTGTCCTGATGACATCCTGTTGGAATATAAGAAGTCCTGATGAAGTCCTGGTGGAGTCCTGATGGACTTTGTATTTTTTAAAGTTCTGTTTAAGACTCCAGGTGTATTTTCCCACACCTATTGATAACATACTATCTCACTACTACATCTTTGCTACTACTACTATTCTTTACTACATTTTCCCACACCCTTCAGTACTGATAGCATACTATCTCCCTACCACATCTTTCTATGCCTCTTCTACAATATTTTCCCACACCTATTATTCTTCTACCAGATATCTCTGTACTACATTTGTACCACATTTTCTGACACATCTTCTACCATATTTCCCACACCTATTATTTCTGATGCCTCTTCTACCACATCTTCCAATGCTTCTACAACAGACCATCATCATGTTAAATCTTCACTAATAATACTAAAGTTTTGGCTGTTCTGCTGTTTTATTACATGTTGAAAGGAGAAAAAAATGTTGATGCAACTGCATGGATTAGATTACTGGCTAGAGCTATTCAGGAAAAAATTGGCATAGACTCAGATGATCTCTTTGAAGATAATGAAATTGATGAACACACAACTCAAACAGGCAGATCTATTTTGTTAGGCAGGCATGTAAACTTCTTCAAACAGCAGTTGCAAATGGAAGTTGGGTAGATTGGTTTAAAAGTAGCCACTTTGTAGTAGATGGCTATCACTATACAAATCACTGCTCAGATGATTACCTTTGTATAAAGTGGTGTAATCCAGCACCACATGATGGTTCTTCACCAAATCTTGTTTATATTGCAGAAGACAGAAATGGTGAAAGATATCACAAACAAGCATTCAATACACAAGCCTGTGAGCAACTAAATTCATAGCTTGGTGGGTTTGAATCTATTATGAAACATATGACTCCAAGCAACTTTAATTGGTTCATACATTCTATGATCTTTTATCATACTCAAGGGTGTGAAATAGGAAATGCGGGAAAGGGGGAATAGAGAACTGAAAGATGAAAATCAACAAAAGAGCGAGTTGCGAGAGATTATGTCCAGGTGGATGTGTGGTAGGGGGAATGGGAGAGATAATGTAGATATATGTATAAAAAACTGTTGTTTATTGTGAAGATAGAATTTGGAGATAGAGTAAATTGTTGATGGAAAATGGGTAGGATAGTGTGAAGGAAGGGGAACGTGGATTAAAATGAGTGGTGAAAAATTGGTGTGAGTGTCCTGTGAGAGAACGACATTTATTAATAGATGAAAGTGAAATGAGCGAAGCAGTGATATTTGACAGCAGGTTGACAGCATGGGTGTGGAATTAGGAAGTGCACGGAAAGGGGTATAGAGAACTGAAAAGTGAGAATGAAAGAGACAAGCGAGTTGTGAAATGTCAAGTCCAGGTGGATGCATGGTAGGGGAAATTGGGGGGTCTTCATGGTCTTTCTGCAAGTGGTAACAAGTTCGTTGATTAGCGGCTTGGAGGTGAAAGGGTATTATAATAAAAATAGAAAGGCTTGAAGTTGAATTGAAGTTGGCGAGTTTCTTGTGTGTAATCTTTGTGGCTTCTGCGGTGCATTCTAGTAGCGTGGTTTGAGATCTTGTAAGTTCTGTGTGGCTTCTGGCTTCGGTTAAACTTGTAAATAATGTAGTTATTGTAGAGACTTGATTGAGGTTGGAATTGACAGAGGGGGAAATAGAATTTGCAAGTTGATTAAGTCAGGGACTTGATTTTTTGGGTGTGATCGAAATGAAACCAGTGGAGACAAGTGGAGAGTTAATGTATAACGATGAGGATGAGGTTGTAGTGGGCTTGGAGGGTGATTGTGGCATATCTCGTCAAGTGGTTGCTGATTCATCGATAATTAAAAATCCAGATTTTGTGAAGTTCGGGCACATGTGGGGGTGGTAAATGCGACGTGGGTATTCAGATTGATGAGGCTAATTTGTTGGTCAACATTCAAAAAATCCTGAGTTGTCATTTGTGTGAGACAAGAGAATGGGCGGCCTAAAAGTAACTCATATGGTGCATTTCCAACAACTTGAGCTTGCAAATATAAGATCCTATCTTACTACATTTACTGACTATTAGTTGAGCTTACATTATTACTTATTGCACAATGTTCGCTCTTTCGTTGTTTTTATTTGTATTTGTTTATACTCTACCTAAATTGTCGTCCTCAGTAGTCATTCACCATTTTAAATTATGTACAACCTGGCAATAGCATAAATGTTACACTTAGTTAAATATATCCTATCTTAGTACATTTATAGACTATTAGTTAAACTTACATATAAGTCCATTATTACTTATTGCACAATGTGTTTGCTCTGTTGTTGGTTTTATTTGCATTTGTTTATACTCTGCATAAATTGTCGTCCTTAGTAAGGTACTCTTCACCGAAATCCAGCACCCTTATGTAATCATATTATGTAAGCGCCGAGAGCGGCCAAATCTGAGGTCAAGAAATTTTTTGAAATTTATTTTGTAAAAAATCTGTAACAAAACATGTTCCCATGAGCCAAAAAGCTTTAAATCCTCATTAAAACATATCTAAAAGTGTTGTGATACAACTATAGTAACTGACCAGCTTTCCCTCAGAGTGGAAAGGGTGTCTTCCATCTCCGAATGTCACGTGGTAATATGACAAAGCGTGACATGCATGTGACATATTGCATAATGTCATGTAGTGTGACAGCCAAATCTCTGATATTAAAATATAAAATGCCGCCATTCCAGCAGAAAAATGCTAAATATGCATTTTCTGCAATAAAAATAAATCATGTAACCGGCTCATGAAATTTAAGTCTATCAATATTTTTTTTACTGTTAATTGTAGTTTACATCTTAACAATTATATCCCAGAAGATAGAAATGAAAAAGGAGTATTTGTGGTGGAGTAGATAGCTGTTGATGTTGATGAAGGTAGTTGCTTATGTAAGGGGGTGCTGGATTCCGGTGAAGAGTACCTTAGTCATTCACTACCTGTAAATATGTAACCCTGTATTTTAGCTTGTAATCTCAAGTGTGAATAACAGATCAGTGTCAATTCAGAGCACTGTTAAAAATGATGCAGGGACAAATGAATACATAAATTTGAAACTAAGAAATTGTATTTTTGCTTACACTTATTGTGATTGAATCAGAGACTTAATTCTTCTTTTATCCCAAGTAATTTTTGAATTAATAACATATCATAATGACAAAAGACCTATGTGCTGTGGCAGTCTGTTCTAATGTTTTACATTAGTACTTAGATATATGTACATTCTGATTAAGCCATTAACCAAAAACCTAGTCCGAACAGCAAGCGTCCTAAGTGAATATCTAAGCGAGCTGTTAAAGTGCCGAAGGTTGGAGCTCAAAGATTTTGATGTGATCGAGCGTGGTTGTCTGGCTTTCCATACTTATTCTTGGTGTATCATGCCATGCGTACTATGAGGGCAATGACGTAGTTGCAGACTATGGTATTAGAGTAGTCTATTCTATGGCTGGGGGAGGGATGGAGGATAGTGATGAGCAGGGGTAACCCCAGGGTATTTTGGTTTGTACCCTTACCCCTACCCTCCAAATACCCCTACCCTCACTAAGGGTAGGGGTATTCATGAAGGGTTTAAGGGTACAGGTAGGGGTACAGACCCCCAGGGTATAGTCAAAGGGTACAGATGTAATTGTTTTATTTTCAAACATTACAATGTTCTACATATAATAATAAATTACTCCCAATCATTCTCCCAAGCTGGATTTATATCTTCCTGTGAGACATCTGGCAACTTCGACACCATAATGAGGTCTTTGTTGTCAACATAGCCTAATTTACTCCATGCTCCCAGACATAGCAATGCCCTAGTAGAACGTGCAGAGAGTCGGTTATGAACATGCGAAAGCAATAGGCGTCCCTGGCTGAATACACGCTCTACAGAAACAGATGTTGCTATAAATAAACATGGAAAGTAGTGAGAAATTTACTGGAAAAATGTGTGAATGAACTGACCAGGAATAAGTAGATAATCACGAGCCATTAGCCAGAGACGAGGGTATGTATTCTTGTGTTCAATCCACCAAGCTAAAGCATCCTTAGTCTTAACCACTTTTTCATTGAGATAGCGGTCAAGTTCAGCAAGCAATGCCTCATTTTCGACTGTATCACCATCACAGCCATCACTATCCTCATCGGAAGAGTCAAATATATTTTTCTAGTAAAGTTTAATTATGTGAACGATCAATATACAAGTGAAATTTAATAAAACACTTGCCATCGAAAACTTTGATGAACTCGAATCTTGCTTATGCAGTTGTTGCTTACCTTTGTAGGTAGGGCGATAATAAGCATAATTGCATAAGAACTCGTTCTCTACTATTTTCTTTGCAGCCTGAATCCAATCTTCAGGCCATTCAGCCTTCTTGAAGTAAGACAGCTTTCGCCTAGGGTGTAGAACTACAATAAACCAGTGAGGATTAGTATACAGCTTCAATTATTATGTATAATAAACACACCTATTGCAATTCTGTACACATCAGATGTATCGCTCAATGAGTAATACTTATTGAGAAGCTTTTTACCAAGGGCAAAAGCGGCTTGCAAAGCAGGGGAATACTGGTCATCAATAGCACAGCTTGCAAGATGATCATCTATGCGATCCATAGCAGGAATGACTGATGGAAGGGAAGGGTTATCACGAGAGAAAAACAGTGTTGCATCTTTAAACAACTTGTTCCAATAATAAGTCTTGATTAAACATAAGAAGTTATAGACTTACTTTCAGTGTTTCACCCAAATGTGAAACTATACTCCACTCTTCAGCAGTCAATTCATAGTCTCTCAACTTCATGTCCCGATCTGCAGTGAGCTGATTAATAGCTGCGCGATACTTGTAAGAAAATGCAGCTAGATCATATGTAGAATTCCAGCGTGTAGCAACATCTCGTGGCATCATTCGCATGGTAAGCGCTTCATCAGAAGGTATTTTCTTGCCCTGCTTACTGATAATATCAGTTAAAATGGTGTTCCAACGAGGACGGACAATTGTAGGACTATTATTTATAGCCAAAGAAATTTTTCGTAGCTACAAAAATGTCAGTACATACAGTAATCAAAGTATAAAGAGAACACCAACCTTGAATAGGGCTTTGCATACAGGTTCTACCTTTGCCGATACAGCTTCCAGCTCATCTTCCATCGACTTCTCAAGATCTTCCATTCCAAGTTCTTCATCATCTTCCTGATCATCACCAACCTCTCCATCAGATTCATACTCTACCTCTTCATCCGATTTTGTAAGCTCAGTAGCAGCTGACTTTCCATTATATCGCCCATCAAACTGCCGAAGTATAATCATGACCACAAGGTTCAAGATATGTGCAAAGCAACAGGTACGATTAGCTTGACCCGGAAAAGCTACAATAATATTAGCAATTGCCTCAATCATTGCATCGTTTGCTGATGCATTATCACAGGTAATGCTGAGAATCTAAACGATAGTGGTAAGTTAACCTGCTATCTATTGTTCAACAATAAACAACACATACCTTTTCAGAAATACCAAATTCCTTGAGAATATCAGCGAATGCAGCTGCCAAATTAACCCCACTATGTGACTTTGCGACCTCAACAATATCAAGCAGGAGGGAGATAGGGTGACCATTGTGCTCTAAATGGACAGTGATAGCAATACAAGGATGATGGTTTGGCGATGTCCAACAATCAGTGCCAAAACTTAGTCGTCCATCATATTCCTGAGATGAAAAATGAACGTAAGTTTCAACTAATGTTATTGAATTCTATATGAATCTCACCTTAAGCATCTTCGAAATTCGCACTTTGGTACGCTTGAAAACCTCATGTACATCTCGTGCAACAGTGAACCGAGATGGGAGACGGTAGTGTGGGCGTCCAGTCTTCATAAGAAGCTTGAATCCTCGATCTTCTACTATGTTCAATGGACGCATACTTTCTGCAACCCATTTGACAATTTCAATTCTAAACATATGGTTGAGCATGTTTAGAGAAACACTATAGAATGTAGGGCGTACCTTGTTTCATTATATGTGAAGGCCCGGTTTGAATAGGTTATAGGGCCTCCCTTTCCTCCCTCAAGTTGCCGAGCAAACACTGCTTCAATACGTCCATCAATCCCTCTCTTATGGTTCTGCAATCCCTTTCGGATTGTAGCAATATTCACCCCTTCTGTACCATAGGCCTGCTCGAGTATGCTCTCTCCCCAACATTTGCGAGTATGTTTACGAAGATTACTTGTTGAGGTTTGATCACCTGTGTTGAAGAAGCGGCGCTGTGTTGGATTCTTGCAGCCATGGTTACTACAGGTGAAGACAACACATCGCTTCCCTTTGAAGAATTTGATCGAAGGCTTTGGCTCGTAGAATGCATAGACAGGTGCTGACCAGCCCTTCATAAATTTTTCTATTGGGAATGTACGTATATGGTATCATTAGTAAGTGTTCAAATCGTCATTCAAGAGTCAAATAGTAGAACTGACCTAGTTCCGCTTCATTATCTGTCTCTGGTGTATCACTCAACACCGTATCCTCTCCATTATCCACATCTACTTCATCATCCGACTCGATTATGCGCTGAGTGTTACGAGGTGGTTGATTTCTGGGTGCACCACCTGCTTCAGGATCATTGATTTCTTCGATTGAAGGGGATCGGGAGTGTCGTGCTTCATTTTCAGGGGCTGGTTCCTTCTCGGATGGACCAGTGGATAGCGATTGCTTTTGGGAAGCGTTGGGAAGTGGTTTCTTTCTCTTTGTAGGTTGCTTTTCAGGCTGATCTCGAAGTTTCTCTGCCAGTTTTCGCTTCCGGGGCTCAGTGGTAACGAGAGAAGGATCAACTTGATCTCGAGGTGCCATTACTATGTGTATGCAAGAGGATAGTTTGTGGTTTGGATGAGAGCACTGATATCGATGGCCTGTGGATCGCCAAGCTAGTGTTGAACCCCCCCACTAATCATGTCTTGGTTGCCGCAGCTGTGACCAATAACCATGAATCTTGCATT
Source organism: Cyathus striatus (assembly GCA_025738555.1). NCBI lineage: Eukaryota > Fungi > Basidiomycota > Agaricomycetes > Agaricales > Nidulariaceae > Cyathus > Cyathus striatus. The sequence goes on from JAOVFP010000011.1 coordinate 1,996,509, forward strand.
TTCACCAATCCTCCACTAGTATCATGAGTTCAAGCTCTCTGCTCTTAAAATTTGCGGTGAATATAGACCTTTAAGCAATGCATACACCACACCAAAACTATAATGACTGGCTACCTAGTTCCAAGCTCTATCTACACCTACACCACCATCGCCTCCCCCCATTACACCTCAACACATTGCAGTCAGTTCGAGTTTGTTTCACTTGTAAACTTGGGTACTTATAACTCATTCATATATGTCCACAACGCTCCAATAATCACCATGATCGGACCATTAATTCTGGCACCATAAGCAATATAGCAGCTTCTCCTTTTTCAACCTACCTCCTCGCACACTTTGACTCTGTGTGGTCGTTTCACCCCCTCACATCTCATGAACTAGGTTAGTTATTGTCGTTCGTGATACGTTCATGATAAGCTAACAACCACCACATTCAGGCCACGCGTTCTTGCACTATAAGTAATATACCTACCTGGTCCTACATCACTCCCTCACAGCCACCTTCTGAACACAATTCGACTTTTCATAGTCATTTTGAGCCCTTTCACCTCGAAATCCTGGGTACGTATTACCCATCCAGATACTGTCGCACTGCAAAAACAACCTTGACGATCGGACTCTTCGTTGCTTCGCAATTGGCATTATCACCAGCATCTCCTTCTCCAACCAACCTCTTTGCGCACTTTGGCTCTGTGTGGTCATTTCATGCCCTCGCATCTCATATACTAGGTTAGTTATTGTCGCTCGTGATACGTTTACGATAAGCTAACAACCACCACATTCAGGCCACGCGTTCTTGCACTATAAGTAATATACCTACCTGGTCCTACATCACTCCCTCACAGCCACCTTCTGAACACAATTCGACTTTTCATAGTCATTTCGAGCCCTTTCACCTCGAAATTCTGGGTATGTATTACCCATCTAGATACGTTCGCGCTTCAAAAACACCCTTGACGATCGGACTCTTCGTTGCTTCGCAATTAGCATTATCACCAACATCTCCTTTTCCTAGGCACCTCCTAGCACACTTCAACTTTGTGTAATCATTTCAAGCCCTCTTCTCTCGTAAATTATGTTAGTTATCATCGTTCATCATACGTTCGCGAAGCGCTAACGATCACTATAATCTGACGATGCATTCTGGTGTTATACGCAATATATCTAGATCTCTCCTTCACAGCCACCTCAGAACACATTTCGACTTTCCATAGTCATTTCAAATCCTCTCCCCTTGAAAATATGGGTACGTATTACTCACCCAGATATATTCGTGCTGCACAAACACCCATCATGGTAAGACTCTTCGTTGTTATGCAATTAACCTTATCACCAGTATCTCCTTCTCCCAGGCACGTCCTAACACACTTTGACTTTGTGTTATCGTTTAAAGCCTATTGTACATATTATTAACTACTTTTACTATATATTATGCCTATATATTGTAATTTGCTATGGTACAACATCAACGAAGAAAGAATAAATGATTTTAGTAGGGAAGACCCCTGATACCCTTGGCAAGGGTACGGGTATTTTACATTTTGGAAAAGTTGGACCCGTACCCCTACCCCTCTTGGACCCTACCCATGGACCCCGGGGGTACAGTGGACCCCTTGCTCATCACTAATGGAGGATGGTGCTTGGCATCCCACTGTCCATGTTGTGTCAGTACGACAGCAACTATTGTGTCCTGCCACTGCTATACTAACTACATCCCGCTGTCTCTACTCGATAGCCCCCTCTCCCCTCCTCCCTCCCCCCCTCCCCTCTCATCTCCCTTTCCTTCTCTCTCCTACCCTTCAACCAAACTAACCCCCAACCCAGACATTCATCCTAACAGACAGCACAACCCACTACCACACTGAAGACTGTAGCAAAACATGGCGTGAATTCACAGTCTCCGCTCCCCCCGCCCTCGTAAGCAAACCCCTCTCCTTCCACTCCAACCCCAAGAACTACGGGTGGATAATATATCAAGGCACATTATGCGAATGGAGAGGATGGAGTAGTGTATGCCATGATGAGGTCTGTCTTTCTTCCTTTCTTTCTAGAGTAGGGGGGCTGATGAGAGGGTGTAGACATATTACATCAAAGACACATTCTCCAGCCACGCCAAGAGCCTCTTATCAGAAACTTCAAGCTGTCAATTCGCCCATTCAAGCAAAGATTTCAAACCCTCCACACCCCAAGAACTCATCTACTGTGTCGCATTCGATACATCATCAACAGGGAGCACACACTCCATCTCATCATCCATCCTCTACTCATCTACCGACTTCTTCAAAACCAAACCCCCAAAAGTCGAAGACTTGGGCATAGGAACAAGGAATGCATGGGGCATAATCGCATTTTCAATCGTATCCAAATTCACCGTTGCAGTGCTCAAAGATCTCACTTGGGAAGGGCGCGGGGAGACGTTGCTCTATGTCACTGTTGACGGGGTTACATGGGCCCGTGCACATTTCCCTCACGTGAGTAACGTGCAACTTAAAGAGAATTCATATACCCTTGTAGAATCTACCATGCATTCATTGGGCGTTGACATGGTCTTGCATGAAAAAGCAACCATTGGCACCATTTTTGTGTCGAATTCCAACGGGATGTATTTTGTTGAGAGTTTGAAGGATACGAATAGGAATGATATGGGGTTTGTTGATTATGAGCAGGTGTATGGGGTTGAAGGGGTTGGAACAGCCAATGTGGTTGATAATGCTGTTGAAGTTGAGAGTCGGGGGGCTAGGAAGAGGTTGAGGACAGTGATTATGTATGATGATGGGTCGTCTTGGGATTCTCTTGTGGGGCCTTCTGAGGATATTTCTGGAGCTAAGATTTGTGGGTTGATGGAGGAGTGTGCTTTGCATTTGCATAGTGTTACGGCGCCACATAATTTTGGGAGGATATTTTCAAATCCAACTCCAACGGAATGTACTTTGGCGTCTCCCTTGACTACGTGAACTGGAACAACTATGGGTTCATGGACTTTGAGCAGATGATTGGGCTTGATGGAATAGCACTTGTTAATGTTGTGGGTAATCCGGATGATGCTGCTATTACTGGCCATAAGAGGTTGCAGAGCAGGATCACGAATAATGATGGTGAGTTTCGGGTATGCATTGGGCTAGGGTTTGTGCCGATGTGATTTAGGTTCGAAGTGGAGGCCTCTTATTCCGCCTAGGAAGGATTTGCTGGGCCAGGAGTATGATTGCAAGACTACTGTGAGTTTCTGTGCGATGTACATAGTATGATGGCTAATGTGATATTGGTAGAAATGCGCACTTCATGTTCATGGGTACACTGAGTGTTCTGATCCTAGGGCTACATACAGCACTCCATCCATCATTGGACTGCTCATGGCCATGGGCAATGTCGGCGAGTACCTCACTCCCTACACTGACAGTGACGCTTTCCTCAGCTGAGATGGAGGCCACACCTGGCAAGAAGTACACAAGGATCCTCACCTCTGGAAGTTCGGCAACTCTGGGTTGATCCTGATCATGGCGAATGATGAGGGCCCAATGGACCATGTGATGTTTAGCATTGACGAGGGTAATTCGTGGTGTGAGTACAAGTTCACTGAGGACAAGATGTGGGTTCAGTCAATTGTTACTGTTCCTTCGGATACGATCTGCAAGTTTATCTTGTTTGGGTTCCTGGCTAGGGGCAATGGGGATGTTGCTAAGGGTGCATTTTTGATTTGTGTTTGTTGCACAGGCTTTGAACTTACATTATATCTAGAACAATTCGCCTCCCCAAGGATGTTGTCTTATAAAATAATTGTAACTTACCTAGTCTTCGAAGGCTACGGGTACATATAAAGATCTTGTCTATGTAGCCATGTCAGTAGAAAACCACATTCCAGCTCGTCGCTTCCCTCCTACCTAGTGATTTTAACACTTTCGCCACCACCGCTCCTACCAGACTAAACATTCATTGTTTTTGTTAATTATAGGTATACTTAGTTTTGTTTCTTGCAAGCCCCATAGTTCGGTCATAAAGGGCATGAACAAATTTGAACCATGTTGTGCACTAACATAGGCTTTGAACAGAACACTGAACCGAAATTTTTTGCTCACACCGGATAAGTCAGCGAACAATTGGTCAAAATGATCCAGTATAGCCAATCCTTAAAGTTGCGAGTAACAGTGAATGAAATGAAATATTCGCATTTGCCAGGGAAAGGTTCAGAGCAGGTTTGTACTGGTAGATGAATTTCCCGTCACTGGTGACAGAAGAAGTGGGATTGTAGGGAACCCTACTGGCCTATGTACAAAAAACACCTAATATACATAGTCCATTAGTTCCTGTACTCACCAATTATAAATTACTCTATTTACCATACCCTGATCTCGGGACATTAACAATGTTCCACACCCTCCATTATCCCCAAGATCACTACAAATTCCAATGAAGTCCGCAAATATTACTAATCAATCAATTATTATTCAGCAAGCGCTAAAGTTAATGTGCTAAGCTATACCCTAAAAACTGACACACCAAAGTAAACACCGTACTGAAAGGCACGTGACTTAGCGATGGCCAATCAAAACGCACAGCAAAGTGCTTGCATCAATATTACTTCATCCAATGCTGCCGCGCGCCTCTTATACATATTCCCCTCCTCTTTTCCTTATTCCTTCACCTTTATCTTAATTCCCTTTCTACAAATCACCATTACTTAGTATATTATTAATCATGGTACATCCTTCTACCTAGGTAGTTCTAAAAAGTATATAAACCCCTCTCATGTAGCTACATCCCTAAGTAAAATTCCAGTTTGATTCACACTCAGTACTCATCTGTTGTTCACACTAAGCTTCTAGCTGTAGAGACTTAGTGTACTTCTGTTCTTATCCAGTTAATACTCATTACTGCTCAAGTTTCACTACCAGTTAAAGCTCTTGCACAGGCAAGAACCTTAGCTAACTTCGCATTTTCTACCCATAATCCACTAAACTTGCCTTCACTACTCCTCTTAAAACCATGAGTGTCAGCCAATTTGATCATTGGTGATCACAGAAAGCCATGGCTTTTTATGATCACCTACTATTATATATTTACTAATGAATCTATGAGGTACTAGTGGATGTATATGTGATCATAGGTGATCATTAAGCATTTCAAGGGTGTATTGGCTTATTATTATTACTAGTGAATGTATAGATGATCATAGGTGATCATTAAGCATTTCAAGGGTGTATTGGCTTACTATTATAACTAGTGAATGTATAGGTGATCATAGGTGATCATTAAACATTTCAAGGGTATATTGGCCTATTATCAGTACTAATGAATATATAGGTGATCATAGGTGATCATTAGGTGTTTCAAGGGTATATTAGCTTATTATTAGTACCAATAAATGTATAGGTGATCATAGGTGATCATGCAGCATTTTCAAGGGTGTACTAGCATAATATTGGCACTAATGAATGTAACTCTTCCTACATGTCACATCTGTCACACATATTCACGCGTTCCACAAATTTCCCACGCTTCACGTTTGTCACTTAAACTCGCACGCGTCACAGTTGTCACATACATTCACACGCGTCACAGTTGTCACATACATTCACACGCGTCACAGTTGTCACACATATTCGCACGCGTCACAGTCGTCACACATATTCGCACCCATTACAATTGTCACACATATTCACATGCATCACAGTTGTCACATGTATTCCCGCGCTTCACAGCTGTCACATATATTTGCACATGTCACAGTCATCATACATATTACCATGTGTCACATTTGTTACAATGTCACATACATCACACATGTGATACATATTCCTGCACATCACATTTGTCACGCTTTCCATGTATGTCACACATGTCACACAAATTCCCCATACATCACATTTATAAACCTGTGCATAATATATGTCACACATTTTACACACATCATATTCGTTACATATATTCCTGCACTTTACATTTGTCACAAAATCCATGTGGGTCACATCTATTTCTGCAAATGACATATGTCATGCTTTTCATGTATGTCACACTATTCACACATATTCTCAGACATGTTACATCTGTTACAAATTTCATGTATGTCATATTTGTCAATTGTTTCTTTACATTTTATAGCCAAGGAATCAGAGCACTCTGTGACATTACAATTAACTACTGGTCCATTGTGTAGTAATGAAATTTGACCTTTGTCATCAATAATTTATTTAATTTTGAAAATTATGTTAAGAGCAGGAAACCCAGCAATAACAGGTGCATGAACCACTTCCTGATGTTGTCTTGTTAAATTGGATGGGGGGATTCTGAAATGTCTGTTGACTGCCAATCCTATATGGTGTCTGATCCTAGAAAAGTGAAAAGTAATAGCTACTGTGCAAGAAAGAATAGAGAAGTACAGGAGGCATTTTCATACTTAAGAATAGATACAAATACTAAAAGAACTATATAACATATTACACTCAAATAGTGAAATTAAATGTGACACAATATCACTAAGAGTGGAGATAGTGTCCATTAATTCTTTGTATCAATAAAACAAAGAAACTGTTTTGTAGTGATATAGAGTAAGCAACTATGTGACTCAATAATGTGGATTGTTGAAGATATCAGTATAACCAGTGGTTGATGCAAGAATCATGATAATAACTGAGATGCATAAGTTTGATGTGATGTGGAATCACATATTTCACCATTCTTTCACATATTTTATCCATGAGTGGCTCTATCACTGTCCTTTTCAATAGCAAAATGTTCAATACCATCACACCTCTAGTTCTGATTGTAAAACATGTCATACCATTTCATTCCAAATTTATCATACATTGTTAATGAACCTATGAATCTACATACACTCTATATTTTCCATTCTAGCTTCTTATTACTCTTACACTTCCTTAATTTTCTAATTATAATATCACAAGGTATGACCTTCAATTCTATAAGAGCATATATGTTTCTTTGTTTTAATAATTTATTGTGCACTTTGGATACTTTGCTTCTGTAACAATTTGAATAATAGTATACAGGTAACTATACTGCATGTTGCACATGACATATGTAAAAAGTGTCACATGACTACCACATGTGACAAATGTGACATGCTTAAAAAGCGTAACAAAAGTCACACATGTGAATATATGTGACAAATATAGTGTGTAAAATGCGTGACATTTGTTATAAACAGGATTATAAATGTAATGCATGTGAAATTGTGACATGTGTGACGTACATGGACAGCGTGACATATGTTGTGCACAGGATTATAAATGTGATGCATTGGAATTTGTATGACATGTGTGATGTATGTGACATCGTGACAAATGTGACACATGGTAATATATGTGACGATTGTGACACATGTGAATATGTGTGACAACTGTGGTGTGTGTGAATATGTGTGACAACTGTGAAGCGCGGGAATATGTGTGACAACTGTGACATGTGTAAATATGTGACAACTGTGGCACATGTAAATATGTGTGACAACTGTGATGTGTGTGAATATGTGTGACAACTGTGACGCGTGCGAATATGTGTGACAATTGTGACGCATGTAAATATGTGTGACAATTGTGACACATGTGAATATGTGTGACGACTGTGACGCGTGCGAATATGTGTGACAATTGTGACGCGTGTGAATATGTGTGACAATTGTGACGCGTGTAAATATGTGTGACAACTGTGACGCGTGTGAATGTATGTGACAACTGTGACGCGTGCGAGTTTAAGTGACAAACGTGAAGCGTGGGAAATTTGTGGAACGCGTGAATATGTGTGACAGATGTGACATGTAGGAAGAGTTACATTCATTAGTGCCAATATTATGCTAGTACACCCTTGAAAATGCTGCATGATCACCTATGATCACCTATACATTTATTGGTACTAATAATAAGCTAATATACCCTTGAAACACCTAATGATCACCTATGATCACCTATATATTCATTAGTACTGATAATAGGCCAATATACCCTTGAAATGTTTAATGATCACCTATGATCACCTATACATTCACTAGTAATAATAATAAGCCAATACACCTTTGAAATGCTTAATGATCACCTATGATCACCTATACATTCATTAGTAGTAATAATAGACCAATGTGCAGTTGAAAACACTTAATGATCACCTATGATCACCTATACATTCATTAGTACCAATAATATGCTAATACTCTTGAAACACTATATGATTACCTATGATCACCTATGATCACATATACATCCACTAGTACCTCATAGATTCATTAGTAAATATATAATAGTAGGTGATCATAGAAAGCCATGGCTTTTTATGATCAAATTGGCTGACACCCCTCTTAAAACTCTATACAAGTCTTAATAATTCTATAAGACTTGTACCCTAATTTAACACCTTACAACAAACTCGACAACTTGTTTAGAACAACAGTGACAGATTGGACACTGTCACTCTCTGTACTTTATTGTACACCTTCAGACAAGTAGTCACCATACAACTTGGAGCCCACCATGAGGGGCTTCTAAATTCAGTTGTCTCCTCGCTTTCGACTCAACAACCAATTCAAAGATATTACAATCCAATTTCATCAAAAACATACAAGCAATCTGAAATACTTTCCCCATGTCCCAACATAACATTGACCCATCACAAATTCAACTTCCCCGTTCACCCGTACATGACTTCGTTCCATATCCATTAGGTTACACACCTTCAAAATATCCAAATAATGACCTGGCCCCACATGCAGCCACACGTACCACTTTACCTTCTCCACAACTGAGTTCTAAACCCCCCACTTTGCATCCTGCAGATTGGACAATGAATTTGGCACTTTTAGAAGATCAACAAAGCATTAGAAACAGTAATGCATACCATCAGCGTGGAATGCCATCCCCAGGTGATAGAGGCGCACCTAAATTTAATGGAAAGCCTTTGTCCCTGCAGCACTTCTTCAGAAACGTTGAGTGCCATGCAATTCTTTGTGAACTTGATGAAACTGAAGCCATAGAATGGACCTATTCTTATGTATCCCAAGAAGAAGATACCTGGCATGAAAAAGTGGACAGTATAATCCACTGGGAAGAATTTAAAGAACTGATATCCGAATTATACCCCGGCACAGATGGTGACAAGAAATACTTGATTGCTGACTTGGAAACACTAATAGCCCAGCAATCTACTAAGCCAATTTCTGGAAGATATCAGTTGGGCGAATATAACAGAAAATTCTACTGTATTTCCTCCTACCTGAAGCACTGAGACAAACTTACTGCTAGGGAAATCAGTATCTACTTCATGAACAGATTTACTCCTGAGTTCCGCAAAGAAATACAAGATCAGTTGCATATTCAGGAACCAAAACACGATCCCGAAGACCCATAGGACTATAAAGAAATCTATAAGGCAGCAATTATCCTCCCACCACCAAACAATGGAGGACTTACCCTGGAAAACAATATGCGAAACCAAAGAAATCTGTTCCAGCCCAAAAAGACATACAATGCAACAGCTATGGAGAAACTGTATAATGATCAGCCCCCAGCCGAAACTTATACTAACAAATGGAAAAGTGGACCAAATACCTCATATACTGCACCATTGCCAGTAAATGATAGGCCTCTACATTGAACCTTCCAATGCTTTTTCTGCTCGGACACAAATCATATTATTTCCTTATGTCCAGTATTAAATGAATACGTACAAAAGGGACTGTGCAAGACAGGTGATAAAGGGCAAATTCTAATGCCAGACGGCTGCCTAGTCAATAACTCAGTAGCCCTGGGACCAGACCATAAGACGTGCATTGATAACTGGTATAAAGTCAACAAGCATCCAGAAGTAGCCTCAACCAATGTTATTGAAGCTACTCACATTCCCAGCTATAGCCAGAATGCCCCTACAGAAAGATCAGGTGCATTCATAGAAGAAGTAGTGGATCAGGAACCACCTGTAATGCAGGAAGAAATAGACCACCTTCCGGTACTTGAGACCCTCATGAATAACACAAAGCATGAACTGGAGTCCATCCAGAAGAAGATGAAGGAGAATGCCAATAACTGTAAACCAGATGGTTCAGTAACCTGTAGCAAAGCCAGAAACGACGTACAAGTTCCCAGTGCGACTCTGGTGGAAAATCAGAGCTACCAGAGTAATAGGGAACCACAATACAAGTACCAAGCACCAGTAGAGTCATTAGAACTCACCAAGTGAGTCATCCATAAAGGGCTTGATAGTACTATCACACTAACATGTGAAGAACTATTTGCAATCGCCCCAAAATACAGACAACAGATGAAAGACCTTATTTCAAGCCGTAAAGTTACTACATTTGGCTCAGAAAACAACTTGGCCACACAAAATGCATTAAATGTCACAGTTAAGTCTTACAGCAAAAGGTGCTTGACGATGGGAAAATTGTTGCCAACTGCAAAGAGGACTTGCGACAAATTCCTGTCAAACTAAACAAATCCGTACCTGTCAACACAATAGTTGATAGTGGCTCACAAATTATCAGTGTATGAAAAGAAATCTGGGAAAAGTTAGGCCTTCCCCTGTGTTCAGACTATGTGATGGAGACCGAAGCTGCCAATGCTTCATGTGGATGCACCTTAGGAATGTTAACAAACCTTACTGTATCAATTGGGGACATGGACTTCTATGTCCAAGCCCAAGTAGTTCCCAAGGCATCCTATGATATGCTGCTAGGCCTCCCATTTTTAACACTGACTCAGGGAAGCATCCACCATTTCACAATAGGAGACACACACCTTGTACTGCAAGATCCAAATACTCATGCAGTTATAATGGTACCAACCCAAGCGAGGCGCCGTAATCACTATATTGCCTCTCAGGATTTTTAGGTATCAATGATTTGGGAAATACCCAAGGAGATACCTCAACATGTTCAGTTCTTAACTGTGAAACAAATAAAAGTGCTAATGACTCACTTATTCTCTTTTCTAATCCAAAACTCCAACAAAACTGCTTCATGACTTCACCTATTTGTTTCTCATCTACTACTTTCTCTCCACCCGCTAAAACCCTCGAGTCTTTTGAAATTTCTCTATATAATCTAGAGCACATCGCCTGCTCAAACGTATTATCAGAAGTCTTCACATACAAGAAAGTGGTGGACAGAATTAAACCTGTCACTACTACCTTACCAGAAAAATTTCATATAGTTCGACGCATTCCTTCTGATCCTTTGGCAGAAATGCCAAAGCTTTCTACCCATCCTCCAGACTTCGTCCCAGGAGAAAGATACACCCTTGAAAGAAAAGAAGAAAACAATGTAAATAAAGACAGCTTTCTTTGGCTAGAAGAAGAGAAACTGGTCCATGAACTAATAAGGCTTCAAGAATATGCCTTTGCCTGGAACAAAGAAGAAAAAGGGAAATTCTCAAGTGAATATTTCGACCCTGTAGTCATTCCTACAATAGAACATGTACCTTGGGTTCTCCATAATATTCCAATCCCACAGGGTATCTTTAATCAAGTTGTCCAGATTATCAAGGACAAAATAGCAGCAGGTGTCTATGAACCTTCAAGTGCATCCTATCAGTCCCACTGGTTCTGCGTACTAAAGAAAGATGGAAAATCCCTATGCTTAGTACATGATCTTCAACCATTAAACGCAGTCACTATCAAAGACAGTGGAGTACTGCCAATTGTAGAAACTTATGCTGAATCATTTGGCGGACATGCATGCTACGGTGTTTTTGACTTGTTTGTCGGCTTTGACCAATGTGAACTAGCAGTTGAATCAAAAGACTTAACCACCTTCCAGATGCCATTAGGAACATTCAGACTCATCTCTATTCCGATGGGATACACAAACTCCATGCAAATACAGCATGGAGACTTAACATTTCTCCTACAAGATGAGACACCCCATGTTGCGGCACCCTTTGTCGACAATGTACCAGTTAAAGGACCTGTCACAAGGTATGAGAAAGAAGATGGATCATATGAAACCATACCTGAGAACCCAGGAATACGGCATTTCGTATGGGAACACCTCCAGAATGTTAACCATATAATACAACACATTAAGCATGCTGGAGGCACATTTTCAGCCAAGAAATCTCATTTCTGTGTGCCAGAAGCACTGATAGTTAGTCATAAGTGTACATATAATGGCCACTTACCAGATGATACACGCATCCAAAAGGTACTAGACTGGCCCACATGTCGAAACCTAACAGAAGTCCGTGGATTTCTAGGAACCTGGAACAGTACGTGTATTTGTCAAAGACTATGCTATTCACGCAAAACCACTCATTGCACTTACCAAGAAAAACAACGAGTTTTCCTTTGGGCCAGAAGAACAAAAAGCTATGGATACCCTGAAGCTATTAGTTAAAAACTGTCCAGCAATCCACACTATTGACTATCTCTGTGATAGAGAAGTTATTCTTGTGGTAGACTCGTCCTGGATAGGTGTTGGCTATGTTCTACTTCAGCTCAGCCTGGATAACAAGTGCTATCCATCATGCTATGAATTGATAACCTGGAACAAGCGCGAACAACACTATTCACAGGCTAAACTCGAATTATATGGCCTGTTTCGTGCATTAAAGGATGTCAGAATCTATATAATAGGAGTAAGGAACTTTACCATAGAAACTAACACCAAATATATCAAAGGCATGTTGAATAATCTGGATCTACAACCAAGTGCAACCATCAACAGATGGATTGCTGGGATATTGTTATTCTCACCATTCAAACTTGTTCACATACCTGGTAAAGACCATGCTGTGGCAGATGGTCTATCACAAAGACCACAAGCTCCAGAAGATCCACCCAATGTAGAGGACTGGGAACAATGGATTGATGACACAAATGCCTTTGCAATCGAAGTCTTGAACTGGGAATGTACACCATGCTCCTCTGTCTATATGCAGACCGGCAAATGCATTACAAGTCCAACATTGGCAGCACAGTTGTACATGTCATCTCATGATTGTGGGATTCGACCTTCTGAATTAGTACAGACGCTCCTGGGCACTTCTCTTGAAATACCACATACTGACAAGGCAGAGAAGCGTGATCTCGAACTCTCCTGTGTCAAATCCTTTCTTGAGAACCCTGTCCGACCCTCCAACATGTCTGATACTCAATATACCAAGTTCATTCGACACTGTCTTCAGTTCTTCACAAAAGACGGCTGCCTTTGGAAGAAAGACCCTCATGGCAAACACAAGCTGGTCATTCCACCACCCAAGCGGCTTGGACTAATCATGGAAGCTCATGATGAGTTAGGACATAAAGGGATCTTTACAGTGCATATTTGACTTCTCGAGCGCTTTTGGTGGCCACATTTGGAAGACGACATCAAGTGGTACATCAAGACCTGTCATGAATGTCAAGTCAGGCTTCTACACCATCTTCATATCCCACCCTCTGTCCCCACCCCATTCTCTCTCTTCTGAAAAGTCCATATTGATACTATGCTTATGCTGAAGTCCAATGGCTATAGATACATTGTACACACTCGCTGCTCTCTGTCTTCATACCTGGAATGGCACATGTTATGCCATGAAAACACTTGCACACTTGCCACCTTTATCTTCGAAGAGATACTTTGCTGATGGGGTGCTATCGAAGAAATCGTTTCGGACAATGCACCTCAATTTATCGAAGCCTGCCAATACTTAGTGGAAAAGTACCATATTCACCATATTTGCATCTCCCCTTACAACTTGCAAGCTAATGGCACAATCGAATGTCGACACTTTGATGTATGCGAAGCTCTTATCAAAGCAGCAGATGGAAATGAAAACCATTGGACACAAGTTGCACCCTCCATTATCTGGGCAGAACAAGTGAGTATCCAAAAATGTACTGGATACTCACCTTATTATATAGCACACAGTGTCGAACCTGTTATGCCATTCGATCTGGCTGAAGCCACCTACTTAGCTCCTAAACTCGATCATCTAGTGTCTACTCAAGAACTTATCACATACCAAGCCAAGCAACTTCAAAAGCAACTGGCTGACCTGGAGAAAATAAAAGAACACATACTTAAAGCTCATTACGAGTCAATCTGACAATTCGAGAAAGAAATGGCTCACAAGATCCATGACTATGACTTCAAGCCCAGATCCTTAGTTCTCATTCAAAACTCATGATATGAGCATGATATCACATGGTTCAAAACTAGACCACATTATCTTGGACCAATGGTCATTCTTAAATGGACCACAGGCAGCTCATATATCTTAGCAGAACTTGATGGCTCAGTCTCTCGTCTTCGATTTGCCACATTCTGTCTAATACCATACCACCCATGCGATCCTACCAACATACCAGTTACACAATTACCATCCATATCTGATGAAGAAGTAGCACATACTACTATTGCCGATGATGAAGACCCTCCTTCACTTCAAAACATCCTATCATTACCCACATATATCTCATATTAATGTGCTTCTACCTACCATTATTAAATTCTACTCCCAATCTGCCCGAAATTTTTTCCAGTCCTTCAATAAAAAAAGCACACAGTGTGCTTGATAGTTCCAGTCCTCGTTTTATGCACACACATGGTGTGTGTGCAAGTTATCACCAGTTCCATTATTTGAATACAGTGTATGAACACTTGATTCACATTCACTATGTGCATGAGTGCACAATCTGTTCTGTTCTCCTATAACCAAGCATACGTGCATGAGTGCACTGCTTATCAAACAAGACATTCTGCACCAGCATTTTATATCAACCACAAGACCATACAAACTACACCATGACTACATAGTCCAGACATCACAATATAAATACACATTACAATTACTTCTACCTACCTTTCCCCTTCCCATTCCCCCTTCTCATGTAAACCTTACAGATGCTTCCATTTTACTGCTACCTGTACAATAATTAAACACACTCTTTCCTCCATCCATCATACCACTCACGGAAGCTGACGAATCACTTACAGACATTAACCCTGGTACATCACTTGACGAGTCATTCTCCTCATCCACAGTATCAGGTGCTTGAACACCCACTGACGGCTGCCCCTGTGCAGTGGAAGTGACTCTGTACGCCACTGTCAGCATGCCTACACTCGACGATGGTTATGAAACCTATGTACCCTCCAGCTACTGGAAGTGCAAACAGTGCAGTATTAAAACCATCAGTAAATCTAGCAAGTCCGATGTGTGCCCCTGGAGTCGGTGGCAGTGTCAATCCAACAACTATATCATTAAGCACGGAACACAACTGCCTCATCATGTTCTGAACATGACGAATACTCGAAACGAGTGCTATGTCATTAATATTGATAGCCCAGTGTGCCTGTTGTGTCTCGCTAAGCAGATGGGATGTGGCAGTGAGGCAGTCTTTAACAAATCCCCTTTCCTCAGCAAATGGTGCATTTACATATACTGCCCCAAGCACCTCATATACATCTCCCCAGTCTATTTCAGGGATAAAACGATCACGAAACAATAGCTCATGACAGATCAGGGCAGTCGATTTCTAAATTAATGACACATTAATAAACAAGAAAAAGATGCCATAACTACTAGTCACTGTACCATGAGGCTTGTGTAAAATGCCAAAGATATCACCCCATCAGCGTCAACCGACTCTTGCTGATGGTTTCATGCAGCATGAACCAAGTCTTGCACTATCTGAACATAACCTGTCATATTAAACCGTGCTCGGACAACGGGATTAATATCAAGAATAGGCCCTAGTTGGAACAGCATGTTGAAAGAAGAAAATGTATCAATAAATTTTCGAGCTGGCCTTCCATCATTCCTTATATACCATATACAACACTACATCATTTCGATCTCGATGACCTACTGGCTCTGACATGACACAACTTATTTCATCGACACCACTGTCTTTATCATGATATTGACTTAAGTAACAGTCAATATCACAAAAGTCCCCGGGTGGTGTAGGGAACCCTACTGGCCTATGTACAAAAAACACCTAATATACATAGTCCATTAGTTCCTGTACTCACCAATTATAAATTACTCTATTTACCATACCCTGATCTTGGGACATTAACAATGTTCCACACTCTCAATTATCCCCAAGATCACTACAAATTCCAATGAAGTCTGCAAATATTACTAATCGATCAATTATTATTCAGCAAGCACTAAAGTTAACGTGCTAAGCTATACCCCACTCTCCTCATTATGCCTTTGTCTAATTCAAAGAACATTCACTGCCTCAAGTTCGCTCAGTCGATCACTACATTTATAACCAAGCTTAGTGACACCATTCCACTTCTACCATCCCCAGTCAAGGGAATTGCATCGACAACAGCCAAGATTTTAGAGGTTTCTTTGGTAAGCTAGATATTGTGTGTAGACACAATTGTGAGGTCTAACCTATTGCTTTTAAGACAGTTCTAAGAAACAAAGATGATGTAATGGGGCTTGCAATGTTCTCAATGGACATCATGGAGATGGTCATCGATAGGGCTCAATGGGTTCCGATTCTGACTTCACAATTGCAAAAGGATATTGTGAGAGTCGTGGCTATCAATTTGATCAATCCCTGTCACTAACTAGTGGGGGCGTGCACTAGATGGTCAGTGAGAGGTCATTGATTGTGTTCTATGTCTGAGCACAATCAATGGTTAGTTTGGAATCAATGGTTAGTATGGAATCAATAGTTAGTATGGAATCAATAGTAAACTCGAAATCATTGTAATATAAATCAATTAAAAATGAAATCAATGGAGATCAGTCCGAAATCAATCAATCTGCGAAATCATTAAAATTAAAAATCAATAGGTAGAAATCATTTGTACCTGGAAAATCAATCAGTGTAAGGTGAAATCAATCAATGTAGAGTGAAATCAATGCTATGGACTTAGTAGAATTACACTCTATAGGTGGAATCAATCAATTTAAAGTGAAATCAATGTGGAGAAATCATTTGTATCTGGAAAATCAATCAATGTAAGGTGAAATCAATAGGGTGAAATCAATGCTATGGACTTAGTAGAATTACACTCTATAGGTGGAATCAATCAATTTAAAGTGAAATAAATGGATAGAAATCATTTGTACCTGGAAAATCAATCAATGTAAGGTGAAATCAATCAATGTAGTGTGAAATCAATGCTATGAACTTAGTAGAATTACATTCTATATGTGGAATCATTAAGAAATCAATGAGAATAGATGATAAAATCATTGTGAAATCAGTGCTATATATTTAGTGAGTGCATATGCCAGTGATTAGTCATCATTCTTTTATTTTATCATTATTATATCTGCTCTATTACAATTACAAAGTACCTAAGTACTTGTATGTTACATGTTACAGTCAATTCATTGAAAGAAAATACCGTGGGAATTATTCTCATAATGTCTCAACAATGTCCGTTAACATTATCTAGATGTATGCAAGATGGATGAGAAAATTATAACACATTTTAAGCAAATGTTTGTTTATTTATCCAATAGACTTGAATATATATCATATTTATAAATGATCCTTTAGTTAACTGGAAAGTATATATGTAATTACTGCTTTCCCATTGATTCCACATGCATAACAGCATTGATTTCACCCTACATTGATTGATTTTCCAGATACAAATGATTTCTCCCCATTGATTTCACTTTAAATTGATTGATTCCACCTATAGAGTGTAATTCTACTAAGTCCATGGCATTGATTTCACTCTACATTGATTGATTTCACCCTACATTGATTGATAAAAAATAGGGCCATCTAGCGGCAAAACCCACTACCTACCAAATAAACAATAGGGCCAGGTAAGAGAATTGAGAATGTTTATTAATAATATAAATTTAAAATACAGTAATTGATGCAATAGATAAAAACTTGTATATTTTGTGGATATGAAGTTCATAAGTCTGGAAAGAAGCAGGTTATGATAGGTGAGATTAAAATAAGGCAAATGGAAATACCCTGGACAATTTGGACTTATTAAGCCACATAGTTATTTAACATGGAAGAAAGATATTTAGTAGAAAAGGTTGATAAGTTGTCTTCATTAATATTTTAGAGATTTTAAATAAGTATTAGTACTGAATGTGAATTAGTGGTATTGAGTATATTTTGTAATACATTTATTTTTAACTCTGACTGGGAAAGTATTTGTTGCAAAGATGCATAACATTCAGCTTTAAATTGGACACACTGAAATATATCAGATGCTGAACAAAAACCATTGCAAAGGTAATTCATAATTTGGCATTGAAGTTCATCAACATGCCATGAATCATATAGAATATCAATCACACGAGCTGAAACAATTAGTTGCAATTCTTTCTTTTCAGAATAGGAATGCTATTTATAAATGACAAAACTGATTCATATGAAATAGCAGGTACAGACATATAGCAGTTTTTGTAAAGAGTGAGACTACAGATGAGTTGGATCTTTGTTGCATATAAGTAGTTTCAATAAAATAGCAATTCAAATGATAAGAAGACAAGAATTGGGCAGAATATGATTTACAAAGTTCAGGTGTGTTATTGGAAAAACATTTTCCTGAGAAGATATGTTTTAGAAACTTATTAATATCAGGATAATTGCTAGCACTAGTGCTAATTCCATGGAGATTCATAACATATTTCAAACATTGCATAGACATAAATATATGTGATAAATCTTTTAGGTTTTCAATAATGAATTGAAGCTATGATGATAAATGAGCAACATACAGATTACTAAGAATAATATAACATACATGGCTCAATTCAGGTGTTGCAAGTGGAGGAAGGTTGGAAGAAGTTATAACAGACAGTGAAGAAGACATGAAAGGGCTGTAGGTTATGAAAGTTAGTCAAGTTAAATAGCAAAAGGAATGCAACACATATTGTGAAATGAGGATTGATTTTAGCTCATCAGAGATGAGGAAGGAGTAAAGATAACACACAGTTCAAGATAGAAGCAAGGAAGATGGGAAATAAATACAACACAAGATTATATAGTAGTAGGATTTTCAATTGATAACATTTGATTGAAATAGTGGTCTAATTCATAAGTGTACTAAATACATTTTGAATAGTTTTGGTTTCAATAGTGGTAGGAGCCAATCAGGTTGAGATCCCAAAGTCAGATCTCAAAATTGCCTTTTCAGGATGTCAAGAGTCCCCTAAGACCCACTTACCTTAAAAGGTAGTGGGAATTTCACCTTACACTGATTGATTTTCCAGGTAAAAATGATTTCTACCTATTGATTTCACTTTAAATTGATTGATTCCACCTATAGAGTGTAATTCTACTAAGTCCATAGCATTGATTTCGCTCTACATTGATTGATTTCACCTTACATTGATTGATTTTCAAGGTACAAATGATTTCTACCTATGTATCAAGTATATTTGTGCAGATTAACTAGAAAAGGTACTATAGTACAGTGGTTATTACTACATGGTTATCTACCCTACTTGTATGTTGAGCTGTAATGGGGGACCGAAGGATTTGAATTAATTTCTGCATTGATTTCGTTCTGATTGATTTCGGACTGATCTCCATTGATTTCATTTTTAATTGATTTATATTACAATGATTTCGAGTTTACTATTGATTCCATACTAACCATTGATTCCAAACTAACCATTGATTGCGCTCAACCTAGAACGCAATCAATGACCTCTCACTGACCATCTAGTGCGCGCCCCCACTAGTTAGTGACAGGGATTGATCAAAATGAAAGCCACTGGTGGATGATGAAGGAGGGCTCGTTGGATAGGACCAGGAGGCATCTGAACGAGTATATTGTAAGTTTTAATTTGTGTGTATGGAGAGGAAGGGGGCTAATGACTCATGAGGGCGCCAAGTAGACCAGCCAGGAATGATACGGCAAGCCAATGTACATTCACTTTGTCACAGCACAATAGCCTGTCTGAATCCTATCTATGCTATGCTCCTATCAGATCAATATCAGCTATTCTCTCGTTCCAAATCAACATAGTGATCTTTGGAATTGGTACTATAAATGGTTCAACACAGAACTTTTTCCCGAATGTGCTGTGCATGGAGCCGCTGGAGTGAAGTCTGCATTGAATTATACCTTTAGGTTCGTCCTTGTCTATCATTTCTGCTTTCTGTAATTTTGAAACTGGCTGATGGGATTGGGGGTGATAGGACTGGGAAAGTATACATCAACTTGTCCAACTCGTTTGATGCTCTTGGGCAAGTCATAAACACACGCGCATGCTGTATGTGGCCCGGTGTTCCACTGGTCTATATGGCACTTGGTGGGGAATATGAGAGCCATGGATTCGAGTGCATATCCGCCGCTTGATTTTGCTTTTCATGTAATTCTCTATCTTTCTCTTTCCTCTCAATTTTGTTTTGGCTAGTTGATAATGGGAGAAACTTGCTGATATGATTTTGGTAGCTAGCGTCTGTGAAGTACAGACCAACCGACTCGCACGGCGTACAACTCCCGATTATGGTGTTGGCATTGTATGGTACGTCCACCGATGCTAGGACTTCGTCGGTTAGATTGGGTTACTTAGTACTTCTGTTCTTGAAGATATGTGATATAAGTTATACTACGTATTAGATTGATTAAACACGAAAAAAGCTCATATAATTCTACTACTGCTCATCACCATTTCATGCGCTATTCACAGAGAACTCGCCTGATCTCCATGTTCGAGAGGGCGAGTTATTCTTCTTTTCTTCTTTTCGTAGTATTCCATCTCCTGCTGAACCTTAGCACGTTCCTTGCGAAACGACTCCAAGTTAAACATCCAGGTTGCGGCAGCACTGACTAACGGTTTTACCCAAAAAGCGGTTGAAACCGATGCTATCCACAGCTTTAAAATTTCGAATGGAAGCGGCATTACTATGAGAAGATGTGAAAATAAAATTGCAAGCGGTGTTAGGAATGTTGCCAAGTATAATACAGCAAGCATATTTGCTAGTATCCGGAGGGCTTTCCTGGGGAAAAGAGCAAACAAGCATAAAGCTGTTCCGCCAGGGGCAAGGTATATGACGACTAGTACGGCTTTAGACCAGGGGTGGATGAAATTGAAAAGCAAAGGAAGGATGCTTCGGATGCATAGCATGCCAATGATGGAACCAATGACTAGGCACCAAATCAGGCCCATCATAGTCAAGAGATATAAGTCACTGAACGTAGCGTCATCATATAGGTTTATATAAACGACTACGATCGATAAAAACGCGAAGATTGTAAAAGTGTATATTGTTAGGATGACCTGTCCTATGGCGGAAAGAATAAAGTAAATGAGAGACATGGGGTTAGGCGGAAAATGATACCAACACCAGGACACGTTGATGAATTCCGTCCAAAAATGCGGTGTGGACTGCAAGGCTGTATGACATCCTATCCAGATCTGGCGTGGTATGGACTGTATGGCTTGATAAAGTTCTACCCAGAGCCACTGTATATCTCCAAGAAATTCTGTCGACGTTATCTGTAGTATAATACACATGGAATGAAGCAGAGCCTTGAAACACCAACACAAGTGCAGCTTAATGGCTTCCATCCAAAACCATAGTACGGCACCATAAAATTCAGCTAAAATTATCTGTCGTACGGTGTAAATGATGAAGTGGGGTGGAGACATGTTTTTAAGCAGAGTCTCCGTCGTGAACTGTTTAAATATGTCATCATCTTTGACTTTGCCTTTGGCTTCATCTTCGTCGTCTAACACAATAATAGGACATTCGGATCCGGGGGGCGTCATATATAGAGAAGTTATTCTCCTGATTAACATCATAGTGAGCATTTTTGAATATATATGAGGCAAATTGATGAAATATGTCCGAGATCTTGTAGCATCAGTCAAAAATTCTTCAAAAGATGCATGGAGGATTTGGACACTGGCTTTCTTAATAACCGATGCATCGGAATGAATCATGGCGATATCTGGTATTTGTAGAAGAGATTGCAAGGGTCGAAGTGCGGTAATACTGTCGCCATCTTGGAAGGAACACATCTGATCAAGTTTAGAAAGCGTAACGTTCCCGCCTGAAGCCAGTATGAATCCGAGTAAATGAGAAAGGGTGTGCGGATTCGAGCCGCTGTTCTCCAGAATATTGAAGTAAAGGGCATCAAGATTATGAAATGGGTTTGGGCCCGAAAAATGCACTGATGTCGCCTTTATGACATCATTTAGTTGCCGACTTGGATTCCGCCGTTCGTCTCCCACATACTGCATTACAGTTGATGCAAATATGAATTTCCCGGATGACCGATCGAGGAGCTCAGAAATGGTTTGATCATCATAGTGAAAAGTGGGTGTGTTCATGCGGATTTGCAATAATTCCTTTGCCAAATATTTTTGGATATCGCAGTCTGTTTCAAATGATCTTTTAAGATTAATACGTTCGAGATGATCGGCCATGGAGATTTTCTGCATTAACTCTCCGATCTTCCGTTCTGGACGACTCGTGATGAAGAACGTGATTTTGTGAGCAGTAGAGGTGGTGACCGTGTAGGAGGAAACAAGTTCAAGGAACTCTGCTTGTACTCGTTTGTTTCTACATTCATCGAGCGCGTCGATGAGGATAATTAAGGGCTCGGATCTGGGAAGTAAATCATGCAGAGGATACAGAATGAGTTCATTAAATTATTTTCGCATCACTGCATCCAAGATAGATGGATCGCGCCGAATAGTTGACAAGAGGCGCTCTTCTATGTCGGGAATATTTCTCGCTAGTTGGTACGCAAGCGTCAGAACGAGAGGAATACGTTCTTTCGTCCTATCGGGGCGTCCAAACGGATTTTCGTACCCAAAATATTCGAATAATTTATTACACATTATGCGAGACCGTAATGTCCATTTTGAGGGGACAGATTGCGAATCGACATGAGGCGAGAAAAAGAACGTGGCTATTGCTCTCTTCTGCCCTGCCCATTCTTCCGCCATCGTTTGTGCTATTGTGGTTTTCCCTGTTCCAATGGGCCCTGAGAGCCAAAGTACCAGCGGTCCGTCAACATCATTGCTCCAGTTGCGAATCTTAGTTAAACTGGTTTGAGCAGTTCCTTCGAGACATGTTGATATCTGACCACGTTCTTCCGAGTCAAAAATTGCCGCAGGATTACAGTACTTGTATAATTCAGATACTACCGTAGGAGAAATATACACATCAGCTGGTTGTAATAATTTGAAGCAGACACGCTGTATAGTATCCTTACATCCTTCACTTGTGGGGACGGCCCCGTCCAGAAATACGCCATTGTTTATTTCGAAATGATGTGCGCCGGAAAAAGTACCACTTTCTTGAGGGTGCGTTTTAGAAAACAGTATTTGACGGTTCGGAAAAGACTTCGAGGGCATTCAAGATTCTAAGAATAGGTGACAGAAGATGTAAAGCAGTAAGCCGCGAGGATAGATTCTGACAGAAACAAGAACGAGAGGGTTGTGAATGACACGTGTGGAGCGTTGACGTGTCATGGGGTCGAGCTTTGAGTCTGACTTTAAATTCCAACCATGTATCCTGTCATAGCGTCAGAGTAGTGTCAGTCAGCTATGTACAGGACCGGAACCGGGGACCTATCTCCGACAATCTCGGCCCGTACAAACAATTTAATAATTACTTATACTCACTACATGGATATATACAGATATGTGCTCAAGTATCAGTAGCATTAATTTGAGTAGTGAGGAGCGCTGCATAAATTGTTTACTGTAAACGTACAGATAAAGTACTGCTGTGCATGCTACGGAAAGCAAACAATAACCTCGTTTAACCATACCAGTGCATACTTCTTTCCTAGTCATCCTTTATTTCAGTGTCCCTGTCCAAAGTCTGGTGATTGTACTTGGATACCCGTTCATCCAGCGGGAAGGGGTGCAGAAGTCATAAATTTCTCCACTTATATTCTTCAGGAACACCAAAGAGAGAAAATCTTTTGAGGGGAAGAAGTAGCCATGTGCGCCAAGGGGGAATTGAACCCCTACTTGCATTTCTGTACGGAGAGTTCAAGCATGGTATCTGTCTTACCAACGGCGCGCTAATTATATTTGAATGAGTATGTCTTTCATGGAATAGTAAAGTTGAATTACTGCAGCGTTGTATCAAAATCCTTGTACGATTTGTGTAAATTGAAAGGAAACAGCACAAACTTACACCGATGGTATTGAAATCTAAGCACGGAGGTTACTGTAACAACATCTATAATGGTATGTATATATCTATTGAAATAAAATTACGACGGTGAGTAAAGTTGAACCGTTGCCGTTTGCTATGACCAGAAACAAACTCCACGTAGCGTACACTACAGAAGGCAAGCACGATGACCTCTACTCTGTTTTTGTGTAAGTAGTTGCGCGTAATATGATCACATGTAGTAGTTTTATGCCTTTCTTTCATTCTTGATCAACTGGCATATACCTTGTAACCTTTTTAATAAACTAAGCAAATCTTCTATTCTTCAGGCTATCGAAGTATGGTACCCACTTCACCAACGGCACTGGTAATTTACTAGCCCTGTAGCGACAAGAAGTTATGAATTTCTCCGTGTATATTCTTCACGAGCATCAAAGACAAAAATTACACTATATACACCCATCGATGTGCGCCAAGTGGGAATGGAACCCCTAGTTCCTTTTATATAAAGAGAATTTAAGCATGGTAGTATCTGCTTTACCAACGGCGCCGCTAATTGTTCGAAAAGGTGTATGTAGGCGATCGAAGTCCGGTATTAACTTTACCAATTGCACCGCTTATTTGGTACAATAAAAGTGTAGATATCTGCTAATATGCTAATGGTGGAGGACAGCATGTACGCCTGTGGGGATTTGAACCCCTGATTAATTGCACGAAGGCGATCGAAGTGTGATATCCACTTCACCAATGGCGCTGCTGATTTAATTTATAACCAATAATATATATCTACTAAAAGTACTAGCAACTCACATATAATAAGCCTTTAGGAACCTGTACTCTTACGGAAGTACTGTAAGAAAGCTGGCTTTCTATTGACTTTCTATGCGCCAAGATAAAATAAAATAAGAGAAAGAGAAACCAGAGAGCTACGCCGAAGGGGAGTCGAACCTCTGTCGCTTGCTAATACAAGAAATAGGATTGCTTCTAGTGGAAGGCAAGCTTCACCATCGGCGTGTCTTAGATGTTTTCACTATGCACCCTAACACAATCCCGCAGCACCCTCCGAGCTTCCCACAGCACACATATTCAAGCTCAACGGCAACTCAACGACATGCAGTAATTCCACCTAAACTTGAAGTTCCTCCTCTTTCTTCTCCTTCGCTCAAGTGACTGTCCTTGCCTCTCCATCGTCACATCTACCGCTGAAACGTAATGCATAACCCACCAATCTATCATAGGAATATATGGGTTACGTTCTCCCGTCTACCGATTCAGTGGACAAAGAATCGGTGGGCTGTTCATGGTTATGGCTGCTGCGGGTATGGAATAGGACAAGTTCGACTGTATATGTTTCCATTTCCATCACCATCCTGTATACACAATCTTCAAAATACCATCAACATCTCGAACAGCTTGCATCAAGTTCTTCCCTAAATCTCTCGTGCCGCCAGAGTCCACGCTTAGAATCCGACATAATCGTTTCGGCTACCCTTGATCCATATATAGGTTAACTCATTTTCTAGGCGCTCATGAGCGGTAGGCCACGCACCCCAAGTGACATTCTAATATATAATCATTGTCTAAAAACTTATACTTATACATTCATTATATTTCACACAATCCATGCTGCACATATTTCAGTCCACTTGCACACGTTAGAGTACTTACTTTATACATCAAAATCATCGCTAATCTTGCAATTTATTGAATTTATTAGGCAAAAACTCAGTTCGCCATGGTTACGTATAACGAAGTACATGAAACGATGTTATGAGGAAGTTATCGCATCATAATATCATGTCTTGATCTTTAAATTGTTTTGACCGCTGTGTCTAACCAGGGTAAGAAAGCTTGCATAGCACTGTCGCGTAAAAATAAGGTGGCTGTTCCCCTTATCAGTATGCTGTTCTATTTACCCAGCTCTAGTAGGTGTATTATTGTCATATCCTCATAATTCTTACTAGGTTACCATAATGTGCCCATCTAGTACCATGTCAACGAACCATCACTGACAAGTGCACACACAGTCTTGCTCAGCCTTCCCAATTACCTTCTTTATAAAAGCCATTGTATTTTTGAATAATTCGATTCGAAAGACGTCTTGCCGTTATGTCTCATCTCTCCTGTCATAAGACACTCCTTCGAGTAAACTGTAACGCTGTTCTCGGTTCAATCATTGTACAGGCATTTTTAAGTGGTTTATCACTCTGAGTATTTTATATAGTAACTAGTGTTCTGATGCATATTCACTATTCTTAGGTTTCCACACGCTCATTATATACCGTACAGTTTACACTGCAGGTGAGATAGAAGAGCGTACTACTCGTATATGAGTATAAACTTACATTGCACCACTTTAAGTACTACGAAATGGCCAGAGACACATATTCCTTATGATCGTCTTGATATTTTTATATGTTTTAAACATGACCAATTTCGCAGCTTCTTGGGTAGCAGCAAGATCTGTTATAGTCACCTCCAATGACACACAAATGCTACCCCACATGATATTTGTTGAGGATCTTACGGGTATGGTTGCAGTATTGATCGCGGACACGTTGTTGGTGGGTACTAATTTAATCACCGTCTCCAGTTACACCGTTCTTACTTCTTAATGTTGTACCATTGTTGTATCGTACAATGGGATATGCTAGGCCTGGAGATGCTACTTTCTGTGGCTTAAAAAGAAATGGCTTTCGGCATTATTCGCAGTTCCCCTCTTAGGAGAAGTTGGTAAGTCATTGGACGTATTATGAGGCAACTAGTGTTGATACTGCTGTACCACTAGTCTTGATTCCAGTGCAACTTGTGCTTACCTGTCATTACGGAAACTCCTCATTTGCACAGGCTGCAATGTGTTTCTATTCCATATCATTGGGTATTACAGTTATTGCAACACTGATGATTATTTATCGCATTGTAACTGTATCGAGAGAAGCAGTACCGGAAACAGCTAGAAAATATGGATACATAATCAAAATTCTCGTTGAGTCGGGGATCATATATTCCATTTCACTGCTCATGACAGTTATCGTTGAGTCACGTCTGAGTGCGAGCTCTTTAGCAATGGAAGCAAGGTTCTATGCAGGTGCTATTCTAATTCCGGTTGCGGTGAGTGTGTTACATCGTTCATTCCAGTATTACCTACTTATGGTCAATCGGGTCTCACACAGGGAATTGCACCCACATTGATATCTGAGCGTGTTATGGCCAGCCCGGAGCATGAAGAAGACAGATGTGCTCAGACGTCCTCCCTGAGGTTTAGACACTCAGCTCTAGTAGATGGTACCCATCAAGAGATTAACCTTAATGCCAACCCTTCTGGTTGAGGAGGCTTATCTCGGGCTTGTGATGAATCGGAGTGTATAACTTCAAGATAATACAGAGAGCTCATAAGTTTAAAGTAGTACATAAGCTTTTTAGTACTAATTTAATTGAATGGGATATGTAATTTGCAAAACTCCTTGAAAACTCTCGCATAATTGCCTTCTCGTTTTTCGTGCTTCGGCCGTTTATCTGGAGGCAGACCGGGGCCGCCCGATCCCGACTTCTCAAGCAGATTAAGCGCGCGCCCGCACCTCTGTTATCATCTCTACCCAATAAGACCGTGAGAAGACATAGATCTCACTGACGCACGCAATGCGTATCTTCCCTTACGACACATAGAGAAACCAACGTCTATTCAAGCTCGAATGCAGTGACCCCACATAAACTCTTGACTCCTCCTCCTCTTTCTCTCCTTCGCTCAAGTGACCGTCCTCGACTCCCCATCGCCACATCTACCGCCGAAACATAATGAATAACCCACCGGCCTCCCATCCTCTTACAGCTGGCCTTGCTTGACTTGTCATGGCTTCCCGATTGTCTGAAGACATCGACAATGTGAGTGTGTTAGTTCCGGAAGCTGGTGCATTTGGATTCTGGGGACGAAGAACAAGGATGTATCGGTGTGTTTTTCTTCTCTGAGAGATTTGAGTGGGCACTGATGAGCTATTGTGATTATTTTTATGATAGATACCTTTAGGTGCGTTTTATAAAAGTAGCAACGACGGCACGCAATGTTATCAGACTGCTCCTCAGGTCAACCGGTCCAGACGAGTTAGATGGCCTACGTAGTACTAGGGAAGGTATGTGCCTTAATGTAGAACGTGTTCGAATTGTCGGTTCACTAAGAGCAACAGTACCGATATTGACAAATATCACGTAGGTTCCGGGAGGAATGATCGTCAGCGATCGACCGTGTGATGTACCTCGTTCGGCCTTCGACTGAGATCAGTGTGGACTGAGTCGCTGAACAATTTGGAGAACGATGACTCTTTTCCCCAAAGCTGTAAGTCATTCCGTTGCATTCTTTATCTACTTGTTTTTATCCTTTTCGTTTCCCTATTCGTCTTTTCTCATACGTTATACTCATCATTCTTCTTTCTACCATTCTCCTCCTCGCCTCCGTCTTCCATCTCGTTTGTCTCATAAGTCATTCAATTTCCGTTCTATCTTCTCGTCATTCAATCTCCCCTCATTGTTCTCCTTTCCTCTTCTCCCTTCATGCCCCTGCGCAATTCTGCCCCTCTTCCATCTTCATTCTTTTATTCATCCCGCCTTCCTTTTGGCTTTCTCTCTATATTGAAACTCACATAACGCTAAGCGTAAACGCATCAACGTAAAGCTAACAAAACGCGCTCATCATCATGTGAACATTGAGATATCTCTGCCATCATACCTCAGGCGGATCCCTAATATCCACTACGACACGGTGAATTATGGGACAGAGGAGAGATGCATATCTTATATCGTGTCATGTACGTTCATCGTCCTATTGTATTCGTTTTCCAATTCCTACCCCTTCCTCGCTACTTCCTATTAGCACTTGCGGCTCCTTCAGTCTCATTGTCTTCCTTTCGTACTTATCACTCTACCCGCCTCACCGCTACTTTACACTTCCTTACCTTTCAATTTCACCTCTCATTCCAACTAAACGGACACTAACCATCGGTGTTCCTGAACTTATGGGGATAGAGCTACTATAACCATCTCATCAATCCAATAAATTAAACACCCTCTGATAAACCGTCGGCATTTGAACTGCTGACTGATTACACTATTTGTGCACAGGGCTGTTAGAATCTTAGATATAGCTCTTCGCAACATTTTTAGCAAGTTATACCCTTCAAGCTTCATTGATGAGTATGAAAGAAAAAGGATACGGTAGCTAGAAAGTACGCTTATGGGGATTTGAACCCCTAATTGACGCACTAGGCTATCGAAGTGTCGTACCCACTTCACCGATGGCGCCGTTAATTTCACTTATAACCAAGCGTAGTTAACTAGTGAGAGGAAGTTATAATATTTCTTAAAGAAAAGCTGACCTGACATAAGTTGACTGGAATAATAAATAGTGGAATGTTCGAAGCACTACCACTTCAAACTTGGCTTTGCAGTTTAAATTATCACGGGAATGAAAGAAAAAACTTTTGATTAGACTATTTGATTTTGTGCAGGAGGCTATCGAAGTGTGGTAACCTCTCTACCAACGGCGTCGCTGATTTGCGTATAATAAAGTACAGATATCTAGTGAAAAGAAGTTACAATTTCACTTCATAAAAAAGATTGCAAAACATTATACTTCGAATGGCATAGAGAGAGTGGGGTGTTCGACTCACTATGGCTTCCTTTGCAGTACACTGAGGAAGGTAAGCATGATCATATTAACCTCTACTCTCTTGCGGTGTTAGTACTTGCATGCATAATGATGGAGTTGTACACATATGCCTTTTCACTCGAATTTGGTTTAGCCTGATACATAATGGAATAGTAGAAAGTGAAACGTTCGAACTGCTACTGCTTGTTTCTCGGTGTATGCTTCACAGCTGCACATTATTTCGGGCACAAAAAATAGACAGCTGTTTTTACAGCACCACGCCATACGCCTGTGGGGATTTGAAACCCTACTTGATTTCATGCACGGAGGCTCTCAAGCTGTGGTATCTGGTTCACCAACGGCGCCGTTGATTTTGTTCATAATAAAACGTCGATATCTAGCTAAATATACTAGAAATTCAGATGTAAATTGTAATACGCCAATGAGGACTTGTACTCAACTCCTGTCGCTAGCACTGAGCTTATTGAAGTTAATCTTGTATTTATATGGAAGGCAAGCAAGATAACGGCTTCACCGTTAGTGTATTGTTCTAGTTGGGCCGTGTCACCCAAGATCATGAGAAAAGTATTCAAGCTGCAATTACCATGAAAAGGAATGGAACTTGCAAATTCTGGACAGATGCTGCTAAAGCAAATGGTGTAAGTCAACCATTACTTGAATTTTCTCTTTATTTTGTGCCGTAGCTCATTTATAAACGCTTAGGTTAATGTTAATACCCTTCGACAACGTGCAAATCGGTTAGAAGTGCCATCAAAGCTATCAACGGAGTTCAAATACGAGGCAATGTCACAGCTGTGACAACACTAAGTCCTGATGAACACTAAGTGCTGATTGACGATAGTATGCACCAAGATTAAAAAACTCCATCAGGGGTGGGGTATTGCATACGCCGAAGGGGCGTCGAACCGAAAGCAAGTGGCAAGATGTATGAGGACCCTCGAAAGCCCCTTATAAGGTCGGAGGACGGATCACAAGGGTCCATATGCGGACACGTTGTCAGTCCAATACCAATTCTATACGCGGATTGGTGATGATACCTCCAAAATTGCTGAGTTATACGCGGATTTTGTCCTCCGACCTTATTAAGCGCTTGATAAGCGTCAAAAATCGCCGCAGGCGCTTAGGTGGTAAACTCTATGCGCGACGTAACATTTCTAATTCTTGTTACTCTATATAGCGGATGGAGCTGGTATCGTTTTTTATGTTGGAACAAATTTCATTATTTAGGATTTGGTTAACACATGAATGTTGCAGCTAAGTACAACAAGCTGACGACAAGACCAAGACAAGACCGCTGAAATTATATGAATTGTGTTTGATGAAAAATGTGGCCTGAGCACATTTTCTTAGAATCCTGTACCCTTTCGGGCATAAAACAGGGCCACTGTATTCGAATTTGGTGTAAATAATGGGAGGTATGACCAGAAACAGTGTCGGTGTTTCGCTTAGGACCCCCTGTGCATCAAGATTGAGTGGAGATCGTCCCAAACTAGGTAATAAGATCCTCCGTATCTTGCTCCGCTCCCGTGTACTTTCCAGATCTTACGTATGTTGTGTGCGCCCTTCGAGCCCAATGTGACTCTGAGCGCGCCGTAGCACAGTGCTTTTGTTCCCACGCAATTACCATAAGCGCCTTGAGAGCGTCGCATCAGAGTCTTGTGCACAAGGAAGTATATATGTTAGACTTTGGTTAAGTAGTCTATAGATGCATTCTTATTTGAATTCATAATAGAATAATTTCCTAAAGTCTATGGTTTATCCCGTATAGGTACTACATGTTTGCATGTTAACAGTTATTCACCATTGTGCCCGTTAACCTGACTTCCGTCCTACTATGCGCTGTGTGACACTACCATTTACCAGTGAACAATAAAATAAATACTTCATTCTACATTTTATATCATACTATAATTTTTTAATGTCACTCAGATAACTGCCAATAATAGTAAGCCTCTGCTCTGTGTCATTATTAAATGGGAAGTATTAAGTGAAGTGATAAAATGAGTAGTATTTTCCCGTAGCAAGTCATATAAGTAGTAATTATCTTATTTTGCAAGAAGTTAGAGTATTAAATGTGCACAATAAATTATGAAACACGAGAAAATCTCAAAGTTAGTTACATGAATGTACTTTCTACTTGCACAATTAATGTCTACAGTGATAGTGTACTACTTACAGCCACCTGCATTTGAACTTTCAAACTCCTCATACATATAGTTAACATGGGAGTGGTGGGGACACATCGTGAATAGAAACCCACACTATATGCCACAACATGCCTGATGAATTGTACATGCCCTTTTTGTGAGGTTCTATGCGAGGTCAGCACCTTGATTTAGCAATCCCGCCGTGATGCGAAGGCGCGGGAACTGAGAAAGAGCCGAGGTCGGGTGAAAGTTACACGGCGAACTCCCAGAAATGGCACCTTCACTCCGGGAGATCAACCGGAGATATTGTTCGTAGGCGGGGCATCGGCACCGTTTTTCGTGTGCACTTGGACGGTGGGACGGTCCCGAGGACGTGATAATTCAGGCAAAATTCTAGTGATATCTCACCATGATCCCACCCCTTACATCGGACTTCCGGCCGGACCAGTGCTATACGCGGACAGGTGTCCGACCTCCTCCAAAACGCCATCCATACGCGGATTTTCCATCATACCTCGCCGCCGAAAATCTGCCATCCATACGCGGACTGTCCTCCGACCTAGGTCGAAAATGCTCGAAATATACGCGGATTGGTATCCGACCTCTATGGGCGCTTTCGGGGGTCCTGATGTATGTGCTCCAAGTTTTCCCACTGTGTACACGTGTACATGGTGAAGGCCGGATATGACCGTGGGGAGACACGTCTTACATACACTCACAGTGTGGCAGTCAAGTGGCAGTGCAGGCAATGCGCTTTCTCCTTACCTTTTCCTTACCAACGTACAACAAAGAGTCTCCAGTATCACAACTGCGCACGGCGTGTCGTTCCTTAGCACGTTAATATTCTTGGCAAGACCTTACGACGTATACCGAAACTAACGTCTAACATGCAATGCACCCACATAAACTCTTCCTCCTCTTCCTCCTCTTCTCAACCGCCTTTACATGATGAATTACATCTCGTCGCCACACTTCTACCGCCGAAACATAATCATCTCAGTTTCCAACTGGCACCGACCTCCAATACTTTTACAACTGACCTTGCTTGACTCATCATGGCTTCCATTTGTCTGAGGAATCCGACGTGAGCATGTTAGTTCCGGAAACTCGTGCGCTTGGAGGACGAGGAATAGGGACATATCAGTGTGTTTCTTGTTATCTGAGAAATGAGTGGGCATCGATGAGCTATTTTTATCATTGTTATGATAGATATAGTACACCCTCGTGTGCGTTTTAATAACAGTATCGTCTCCGCGATACAAATTTATTTCTAATATCTAATTAATGAGAGGTGGTTCTTAACGTAAAGGGTATAATATTATAAATACAGAATAATCAACCGAATGTTTGACTCTGTAAAATAAATGAGTGACTTTGAATTGACCTAAAACGCAAAAGATCATACAGAACACCCGATTCTCTTAATCTTGGATAACCGCCAGTCATTTGGTTTCTCATACTTGTTATATAATGGTTCAATCTTCTCTTGTCTCTTTCTTTTACTGATCTTTCTCGCATCTGCAACCTGGAAAAATCGCGGTGCCACTTCCACTAACCACTTCGGCTTGATGGCTGTTACGTTGTGACAGTATTCTCTCGTTGTCGAAACTAGCTCATGATAAACAAGCCATTCAGGCACACGGTTAAAAAGTGCAGATGAAGGATGAATGTAAACTGGTGTACCCTCTACGAGTGTTTTGTATCCTTCTCGAGGATCCTTCCTTGCGGCATTCCGGAAGAACCCAGAACATATGGCTTTGCGGACACGATTGAAGTCACCTCCTGCAGATGATATTTCATGTTGATACCTATCCATGATACCTAACAGCTGCTTCCTCACATCCTGTGCCCTTTTCATGCTTCGCGCTTGAATAAAGTTCTCATAACACCAAGGGTTAGAGAAGTTTGCTGCTTTCCATCCATTGTATACAGTAAGGAGGGTAAGATGATCTCCTGGTTGATGGAATTTGGCTTTCTTTGAATCTGCTTGCCCTTGTTTCTCCTTGGGACGATAGAAGACACTCTGCACCGACAGCATCGCTACAACGGACAGAACCTCTTCCGAACATCCCAGTTCTACCGAAGCGAGTAACATTTTTGCCAAGGGAGGCTCCATTGGGAAATCAGCCATCTTGCGCCCCAGCCTAGTGAGTAAACCCTCATCATCTAGAGCAGACAGAGCGTAAAGTGATTTTAGTGCACTTAACATTGTGAGCAGGAGGCGGGTCCATGAAATCGAAGCTAAGGAGGTTATTGATACCCATCGCTTTTAATTGCAGGATTGTTGCTGAAAGATTGGTGCGCTGAATATCAGGAATAGAGTTTGGTAGCATCTCATTCCGATATGCAGCTTCTGTGTACAGCCGATAACATTTACCAGGACCGGTGCGGCCAGCGCGACCAGACCGTTGGCGAGCTTGAGCTTGCGAAATGGGCATGACAACAAGCGAGTCCATTCCGAGACGTGGGTCATAAGCATTCTGCTTGGCTAATCCAGGATCAATAACATAGTAAATGCCTGGAATGGTCAAACTAGTCTCTGCAACGTTCGTGGCAATAACAACTTTGTGGGCACCTGGGGGAGTGGGCTCGAAGACTCGTGATTGCACTTCAGACGGTAGGGAAGAATAGATTGGAAGGATATTGAGTTCTGGTACCCTCGGCCCCAGAGCTTTCATGCGATTGAAAAGTGTTTCACATGCGGTATCAATCTCTTCCTGGCCTGTAAGGAAAAGAAGAATATCTCCGGGTGGTTCAGAGAGATGGATTTGCATCGCGGTAATGAGCGAAGCATCCAAATAATGCGACTCCGTCTCCTTGGCGTAAAGAATTTCAACAGGGTAAGTACGTCCCGGAATGGTGAAAATAGGACACCCGAAGAAATACTTCGAAAACTTTTCAGCATCCAGCGTAGCAGATGTAACGATAAGCTTGAGATCAGGGCGTCGCTTTACAGCCTCTAAAGGAATTGTCAGTGATTGAAGATAAATATAATGAAGGATAAACGTACTCTTCATGAGACCAAACAAAACATCGGTTGCAATTGTCCTTTCGTGAGCTTCGTCTAACATGACTACAGAATACGAGCTGCATAGAGGGTCAATTAAGCATTCTCGTTGAAGCATACCGTCAGTCATGTATTTTATACGTGTTTCGGGGCTCGTGCAATCTTCAAAACGGATAGTATATCCCACCTCTTGCCCTAATCTGCAGCCGACTTCCTCAGCAACACGCTTAGCCACGGACATAGCAGCAACACGACGTGGCTGTGTACACCCAATTCTCCCTCTATCAGCATATCCAGACTCGGCAAGGTATTGCACCATTTGTGTCGTCTTTCCAGAACCGGTATCACCAACGACGATAAGTACTTGATGCTGCAAAAGAGTGATAAGCATTTTATAAAATATATATCCTTTAATGGTACTTACTTCGTCAATGGCCTTAAGCAAAGAGTTACGTAGTTTATATATTGGCAAACGCTTTCGTTGCTCCTGGATGCTAAGGTTCGTAATTTCACCAAAGGTGGTGGACATGTTGAAACTGGCTTGCTTCCATGTCGGAACTTCGCTAGCCTTTTGGCTCCTTAAGTTTCCCCGCAAATCTTGTGCGAACACCTTATCGGTATCCATTGACATTGGATCCAGCCATGTCTGACTGAAATCTCGTGTCTGAGAATCAGCTTCTTCATTTGCTTCTTGCTGTCTCAATTCCAATCGCTCCTTCGCTAATGAGGCACCTGCCAGCGCAGCTCTATTTAATGATCCATCTGGAGCCTTGACAATCTTCACAGGACTCAGGTCAAGGGTGC
The DNA here is from genome assembly GCA_025738555.1 of Cyathus striatus. Classification (NCBI taxonomy): domain Eukaryota; kingdom Fungi; phylum Basidiomycota; class Agaricomycetes; order Agaricales; family Nidulariaceae; genus Cyathus; species Cyathus striatus. The sequence goes on from JAOVFP010000011.1 coordinate 2,032,147, forward strand.
GCTTAGTCTGTCCTGCAAGGAAAGGTGGCTCATTATCCCGTATCTCAATATCAAGTTCTTCTTCCAACTCTGCGTGGGACACAGAGTTACTAAAATCTTCGTCCAGGTTGGGATATTCTGAAGCATCTAAAGCTCCCGATGAAATCAATTGCTTAATTTCCCAGCGCTCTGGTGATGTAAGTCGCTTGGACGAACGGACAGGTGCAACAGCCACTTTGTCTTTTGAGCGTAAGGGTACTGCATTTGCGCCGGACCAAGCGCGAGTCGTAAGTATACGTTCTTCCTCTATCTCTGCCCCTGACTTAATCTGTAAATGAGGAGTGAGATCACAATCTGCAACATGATCCAAGTCCTTCATGGAAAGCGTTACACGATTTCCAGCTACGCCCAGACCATGCCCACGTGCCCCCCAACCATCTCTGAGTCTTTCATCGGTTCCGTGTCGCTGCCGCTTGGGTGATCTCTTCTTCTCCTTTAGTGTGTGTTCGCACTTTCCGGCAATAAACAATATCCCCTAGCTCTTGTAAGATTAAACCATCTGAAGCTGCGGAAGGAACGTTCTTGTCCTGTAGAGCAAGACCAGTATATAACCTTCGTTTCTTCTCTAGTTTCGTCAATTCGTTCTCGCAGTCCATTGCTTTGGACTTTCCATGGGCTTTTGCAGACTTCTTTTTATGTTTTGGATGTATGTTTAAGATAAGGCGGTGAACATTTTCGATGAATGAGTCGGGGAACTCAGCCCCAACGTCCATTAGCTTCGCTTTGAATGCAGGAAGACTATGGTTTGCTTGGTCATGGATGTTTATGACGAATTCCGCTAGAGTTTTGTCGTTTATTCCGGTATGGTTGTCAATTTCCTGTGTAATTTTTGCAACAAGAGAAAGAAACTCGAGGTTGTAGAGATCAGCGTCGGCCATGGGTGTAGTGGTTTGGAGTGAAGCGGCTAAAGCCTCGGTACATAATATAACAAACACTTGTGACTAGTCATCAAGAGTCACGACATGAATAAATGAAAGCGCCTGACTCATTCTAAGTAGCTTCTGACTTCCGAATCCGGATGTACTGTACCATGTCTATCCACAAGTCCTAGTGAGGTTCATTAAGAAGTGAGAATGGGGGAGAAAGTAACCTCATATTCAACAAGTGTCAAGTACTGTACTTAATAGGTACAGAATAACTAACACGAGGCCAATTCTATGGTACAGGCAAATTGCCTGCTCTACAGGGATCGCCTGCAATGTGCTTGAGGTGGCAGCAAAGGTGGCAGTCGATTAGAATACATCACGAATCACGATGGCATATTGGCGCTCTCAGTGCGTTAGGTAAGCATATGTTTGGCTGCCAAGTGCGGTGTTCCACTTCCTCGTCTGCATACCCACTTCCTCAGCTACCATCCTCGAACTCAACTATACCCTCGCCTACGAATGAGACGAATATGAATCTATAATCCCCCCCACAAGGAAAGTTAGCAGGCGTATACATCAGCAACATCCGCAAAACCTTGAAATTACCGCTACCTGTTCACGACAGTCCACCGCCAACTCTTCGCAACTGAGAAGAAACCTGGTACTCGTGAAGAAGGCTAGCGAAAGAATGGAACATTAAAAAGTTGACGAGAACGTATGTGGCGCTTGGATTGGGGGAGATTGGGAGGGTTGTTACTGATGACGGGGATGGGGGGTGGGGAAGGGGATAATAGAGGAGAGGAGGGGATGGGAGAGGAGGTTAGGGAGTTGATTTTGAGTATGGTCTGTGTCTCTTTCATTCTTCCCTCCCCTTTTTTCCTTATGCTCACTTCGTTGGGAGTTAGAACAAAGAATCCTCCACGCACAATTCACATATCCAAGTACCATGTCCTTCTCCTATCCCCTAGACGGCACCGATAGGCCACGTGCAATGGGTATCTGGACCTGGTGTGCTAAAGCACAGAAAAGCATCCTACGGGCCCTAGCTCGAGCCTCAAACCACCACTACGCTGACTCCTTCCTCTCCCTACCGGTATCGTACACCACCACCCCAAACCCCTTTTAAGGCGTTGGGCGTTGGGCGTTGGGTGCGGGGAGTGGGGGTACAAAGCTGGATGCTGGACGGCCTTGGTTCGTGGAGTTCTGGCTGGGCATTAGTCGTCCTGTTGACCACGTTGGCAGGTGCATCATGACCGGTTCGGGAGGGGTCGGGTATGTGTTGTGTTGAGACCACCAGTGCTGCTCGTTCCTATCGTCCCATGTGTCGTACTCGCTCTCGTGTTCCTCCTCTTTCTCTATCTTTTCTCTCCTTCGTCGCAACGTGGCGTAGGGTTGAGTGTACGCGCCCGAGGTGTGCGATGTCTAGGCGCTTTGGGCGTTGGGGGGTGAGGTGGGCGGTGAGGTAGGGGATTGGTGCGCTCTGCGTCATCCAGTATAATTCAGGCTGTGGTGTACAATGCTGGTGTTGGCGTCGTGCTGGCTTTCGGCTCCTCTCATTCGTCCTACACGATTAAGTGGGTTGGGTTGGGAGTGGGGGGCTTGGGGATGTGAAAGGCTCTGGCTCTCAATAACTTGCTCCGGTCTCCCAACTTCGCTCTTATGCGCACTTTGGGCTTTCGTTGGGACCGTGTGCTATCGCCCCGATTGCGATGCCATTGTCCTTACCCTCCTTTCGCTTCTTTCGCTACCCTTATAACCTCGCTAACTCGTACCACAGAATGAAGACGACCTCGCGGCACAGCTCGTCGGGTTCCTGCAGCAGTTCCTAGAAGTGTTCGGGGAGCTAAAGGGCAAGAAGCTGTTCCTTTCTGGAGAAAGTGTACGTCCTTTCCTTTCCTTCCTCCTCGCACTTTTTAGCTTTAACTTACATCCGTTTTTCTTTGCACAGTATCCGGGGATGTACGTCCCTTGTTCCCTTCTTCAAGTCGAGGGAGATGAACTGATGGTACTACGAATAGATATCGCGAATTATATGTACACACACCCTGGGACCCTCAATTTGAGTCTGCAGGGTATTTGGATGAGATGTAGTGCGGGAACAGAGTCCAGCTGTTCACTTCTTGCACAAGTACGAACGTTTGCTTTCAAGTACGTTCTCCACCACTTCCCTTCTTATCTTATCAATCTGGCTGGTACCTAGATGACAGAGCCCTCAGCCGCGAAATGCAACTGTACGAATTACGTCTCTATACACGCTACGTTCCCGCCTAAAGGGCCGTTGGGTCTGGGTCGATGGGCTTATGTGTTGTGTGCTGATGCATTTGTGCACTAGTCGGGGCAAGCTGCTCTTGTTGGCGTCATCACGCCTTCGCTCCTGTGTGCTTTGGGCTTAGTGCATTCGCGGAACTGCGAGTGTGGCTGCGGATCAATGGCTTCTGCGCCTGGCCGCCCGCATTGTGCGTTGTCTGCGGGAGGGACGAAAACTAACACCATACACGGTGTAAATTTCAGTTCGCGGATACAAAAAGCACTGGAAGAATGAACAGCCGCGTCAAAATTTATACCGTGTAGTTTTCGAACTAGAATAAATAAGTGTTTCTTTAATTATGTAACCAGATTATGTAACCAGACTTAACACATAACAGGTTTATAATAATTTAAAAAAATGTAGTCCGGTACGAGGTAAAAGTTGTTACAAACGTGATGTTTACAAAGGCACATAGCCTAGCGGTAAGTGATTCAGATAGATATGTTCCTTTGTTCAATGGGTAGGGGTTTGATTCTCCCGGGGTACATTTTTTTTTAATGTCTCTATTTTAAGAGTTGTATCCACTCATGTGAACATTGTGGCATGCCACGAACGCTCTCAGGAGACCGGTGCCGATTCATCCTGGAAGCACCTTAACGAGGAACTTGCGACTTTCGAACTCCCCGTCTCATCTAAGAGACTTTTCTTCATTTCATGAGGGTTCTCGACTTCAGTTAGCGCCATGTTGGTGTCAGGTTATTCATGAGGAAGGCGAGAATGGTGTTGGAATCCAAGCCACCACATTCACCCCACACCAGTGACATCTCTACACCTCTACCAACGTCTCTCCTCTTCATCGTCACCAAACACGATATACCTAGCCTCGTCATCTGGAATGGAGAATTTCCTCCTACAAGTAATGGGTCACGAAGGCGTCGCAGAGCCCAGGAACATATTCACTGGCTGTCTATGTTTCTGTTCTTGTAACACAGAAGAGGAGTACGGGTTCATAGTGACACAGGAGTGCGATGGACACATCTCGTCAGGACCTTGTGTACATGCTGGTTATACTCCACTTTGGACGTTGGTCGTGCCGCCAGTTCTGCTGGGACTAAGACTCGGTTGATGCATTGAGGATTCGGGTTGGGACTGTGCCCTGTGTTGTGCTGAGACCTCCCTTTTCTCGTTGTCTATCCTGTCTAACTGCAGTCAACATTCGGTCAACATCGCAGTATTTCGTGGGATTTCAACGGCGTTCAATGGCAACATGACAGGATTGCGCTGGTTGGTTGGTGTGTGGTCGACTAGGGGCTCAGAAAGGATAGGTTTTGCAGATACGTACGTGCCAATACCCTCAATAGGTATCGCTTCGTCTTGCTAACACATATTTCTTAGGACGCACTGCTCTATTCGTACATGAATTTGCTTGGAGCCTACCAGATCTTCGACTCCTAGTTCTCACCAACGCAAAACATCGAACGATATATGGGTACAGAAGGGTTGTCCGTGGGGAGTCCGGGACAGGGAGGTTGAACTTTCACCTCGAAGCCTTAACCAAGATGCTTGTGCTGAACGGGCTGCATCGTTTCCCCACCTACACGACACCAAGAGTCATGCTCAGCTATCTAACCCCGCCTCGGAGTCCAACCACGATCATACACTCAAGGTCTCAATCCCTAGCTCTACATCGTCTTGCTTGGACAACGCCGCATGCGTAACGCTGGTCTTGGTGCTGGAGGGGGCGGAGCGTTGCTGGCTTGAGAGGATGGTGGTCTCAGTGTATATGGAGGGGAGAATGGAAGGTAGCTTTGTATGTTTGATTTGTAGGTGTGGTTTTTTTTTGTTTTCCTATGAGCTGTCTTTTTTCGCTTCGTTGTCATTGCTCTCCACTCATTAGAGCATATTGTATTTGTTTCGAATGAAATTGTCATTCCTTTATTGCGATGGCTTGGATTGGCATCGTTCTTCAAACATGATCATGTCGACATTCCCATATCATTGAATTTCATGAAAACACCTCATGTCGGATCTCTCTGAGTTCCAAAACTATAATCATGTTCGATTGTGATAACTGAAACACGATATTACTACTGACTCATTTCAGCTATTCCAAGCGCAAGAATACTACACATGTGCAGCTCTGTATCGCCTCCTCAACTTTGAATTCAAACACTATACTTATGAATATATGGCAACATAATATTGTTGAAGATAGATAGAAAGTAATACCATGTACTTTACATCAAATTAATACATCCATTGGAATGAGATCTCCCTTCTCATCCCTTAAAGTGTACTTCTCATCACTTAGGTCTATGACATATGTGATCATATTGCGAGGAATAGGCCATGCCATTGGTAAGCCTTTTATATACTGGATACCTTCAACTTCAAGTATTTTTGATAGTGAGACCTTGCCTTCCTTGAAGCCAGTAGTCTCAACGTCATCGTCAAGCCAAGTTGTAGGGGAAATCGAGCTCAAAGGGTCAATATCGGGCTCGATATCCATAGGCTCTTCAACTAATATAGTTCAAGAATCAGCACGTAACCGACGTAACGACAACTCACCTTCTTCCTCTGAGTCCGTGTCCTGTATTTCGATAACTTCACAACCGTTCTCCTGAATGATATGTGTTCGAACATCAGCCGGCCTAGTAGAATCAGGAGGGGAACCACAGAGGTCAATGATGTCATTATCTTCAACCTTGATTCGATGCGTAAAATCAATGGACTCCTGCTTTACGCGTGCGTGTGAAGCTACATCAGGCACAGCTGATGCAGGTACATTTGATGGGAAAGTTGCATCATCACCCCGCTGTCTGATGAATTCCCGAAGGTGAGTTATGTCGACCCAATCATTTGTGAGGAACGCTTCAGGGTGATTAACCACAAAATCCTTCGATAATACCTAAGTAAATGTACTCAAGCTTTTTCTTGGAAGATACAACTCATAACACTTACTTGGTCATGAAATTCACGTATGATGTCCTCAGAAACAGAGGCCAGAAAGGTGTTGTCGCGTTCAAATTGCATTTTAGAAGACGTAGCTTAAAGTAGAATGATGGTGAAAGCGGGAAAGCGTTGGGGAAGCATCATCGTACGTCGTCCTCGAAATTTTCATGTTTGTTTCTCATTATTTACCATATTTCATTATTTGCCTACACATTTTTAATTAAGTGTTATCTATGTAATCTTTTAAATACCGTGGGAAATTATATCTTGAGCTACACGGTGTAAAGTGAAATTTACACCGTGTATGGTGTTAGTTTTCGTACCTACCCCATAGAACACTAGATTCAAGCTGGTGATGTAGATCCGATCACTATATCATATGGTGGATAATCGCAGAAGTCGTTGTAGAAATAGTAGAAGCAATATTTAAGCATCGGATGCAGTGGTCTCCCCACGAAGTGGCCCTGGAACCTGGCCCTGACTCTGATTGACCCACGCTGCCATCAATATTGTTGAAGGTACAGGCACACGGCAACTCCGCGCGCCATACCGAGGTCGCTGACTGAGCATGCCGCAGGCAGCTCTGAGGATGAACGCGATAGAACATTGCCTCTATCGCACTCTCCGATATTCACTATAAAATACAAGTATACATTATTAAAATAGTAGGTAACATTACATTCGTAGTATACATTGTAGAAAGGTATATAAGCCCCTCCAGCTTGGGTGTAGACTACCGATCAATTCATTCGTATCACACATTCCCCTGTCTGCTCAATCAATATGGACGCGGATGTGTCAAGGGGTCTACCACCTGGGCTCCAACTGAGACTTTGTATCTATCCTACCAGCAACTCTTCTCAGAATATACGTACGTTCTGAACATATGCTTATCTCTCGCTACGGATGCTATTCCCTGGTAACATGACAATGATAAGTACATAACAGTTTAATTTACGGAGGAAAACGACAATTAAGCTAGAACCCTTTTTTGAAGGGTCTGACAACGGGACTATTCTTGGATGGCTCCGCTCCTGATGCGTAAGTAGGCATTGTTTCATCTCTCAGGCTTACTGATGTGCTATATATACCGCTTACGTTGGTCATTTCCACTATAGGTAAACGGTGTAGTGGGTAGAGGCGCGCATTCCTCAATGCGTACGTGATGATAAGGGGATGTCCGATGAAGGATCTTCTAGTCCTTCGGGTTTCGCACCCTCCCGAAACTCTTAAACAGGTTCGCACTTCATATCACTGATGTTTCTTCCTTCCCCCCGTTTACTTATTGCTGACTGTGAGGACATGTATGGATGTCGGTGCAGGACATCCCCTTTTATATATCCTCCATTCGCACTCGCAATTACTCGTCCTGTACGTCTTGTTTCAGACTTGCTTACTCCTGAACATGTGATTAACGTATTCACTCCGACAGTGGCAGCACTAGTCGTTTTGACTTGGGAGTGGGTCTCAGCATTCCCTCATGAACTGGAATGGATATGGACGTGCGTATACTGTTTCCTTCTTCGTACCTCACAAAATTAAATGCTGTTTCCTCTAGACGACCTATAACTGTTGTTAAATGTATTTATATATATGCTCGATACGTCGGGTTGGTAGTGCAGATGTATGTTGCACCGTTTATTCTACTTCAGTCCGCATTTTACATTGGACATTCTCAGAGTGAACTGCTTTTACCTCTTCGAGCTGTTTTCGACAGTCCCCACACCTGAACATGCTTGCAGAGCATGGTATATTGTCTTAATGTCTATAGGGTTATCCCTGCTTCTGGCAATTGATTTTATTCTTATGCTTAGAGGTGCGCAGTTCTCCTTCTATAGTCATTAATATTCATGTCCATCTCTCAATAAAAGTGTACGCATTGTACAATAAATCGACAACAGTTGCGATCGTCATGGGGACTTTAGGTATATGTCAGATCATTCTAGAAATTTTAGGCATTGTGCGTTCAATGCCTCATATACCATTCGATCCCATATGCAACTTAATGGATGAACCGCAAGAATTATACTATTTCGTGTTTGTTCATTATCTAAAGACTATAATCTGAAGCAATAGCTCATTTTTTCTATGCAGCGCACTGGAGGGTCTCATCCAGTTGGTTATATGGACTATGATGTTCAGGCGGCGCGTGGTGTTAGGTTCAAGAAGCATTGGCAGAATCCCATTGGTGGAACTGCTTGTCAGGGATGGAACATGTGTTGCAGTTGTGACCTGTGGTAAGCTTTCCTCATGTGTTCTCTCCATTCGATCTGATCCTCACTCTTTTAAGCCATTTGCTTTTATAACCTGCCACGCACTTTACATACAGAGACGGCCGGGGTACATCTCATATTCGTTTGGCCAATTACATTCTTCTCTGGAGCTGTATGCGCTCAATTTTCATATTATGCATAGTGCTTAACAATCACATCTAGGCATGTAGACTTGTGATGAACATGCATTGTTCTGAACTACGGCCTCATCCCACATCCACCGAGATCATTCTTACTTCTGTATTTGGGATTACAGTTGATGACCTGTAGTTGTAATAATTAAGCGTCATAATCCACACATATTTCTTTGCATTAATGATTTCTTTGAACTTAGGCTTCAGGGGTCAATATGAACATATTCCAGTAAAATTAGGCATGAGCGTGATTATATATCTTATATTCACACTCACACTCAAGTTACTGGAAATATTCGTGAGCGTGAAATGAGAGTGCGTGTCGTAGTCCGTTGCTTCGCAGCTCATATTATAGTGCCTGAGGTATCTTTTATAGTGTTCGAGGTTCGAGAGCTGCGCGGATTGGGTCCGATGGTGAGAGCGTTGAGGTGTATTCCAGAGAAAGGTTGAACGGCAGACGTGTTGACGCGTTTGATGGAAAGATCACGTGATGATACGCGAACGCGTCAGATTGCCAATTCTACAGTGCAGGCAAAAGGCCTGCTCTACACGGCATCACTGATTTTATTTATTACAAAGCGAAGATATTTAATGAAAATTTAACATGCAACGTACGTCGCTTAGCGATGCACGTTAAAGGGCAAGCTTGACCCTAGTTTTTAGTTCTATTCCTTTTGTACATACTAAATTAACTTGTTGCACCATATTTTAACTGCCACTATTCCAGCTTGAATTTTGTTTGAACAGAATTTAATTAGTATACTCAATTTTTTTTTAGCCTGGTACTTAATGGAATAGTAGAGTGCCGCTTGCTTTTCGTGTACGCTGTATATTACGGGCACGAAAAATAAACTCCAACATATACAAGGCATGTGTGCCTGTGGGGAATTGAACCCCTACTTGATTTCCTGCATGAGGCATTAAAGCGTGGTATCTGCTTACCAATGGTGCTACTGATTTTGTGTATAACAAAGCAAATGCTTATGTCTTGAGGAAAAGTTTATATTTTTACTTGAAAAAAGATGGGTTGGTATCTACATAATGGAACAGCAGAGCATGGAACATTCGACCCACTACCTCTTGCTTCTCGGCATATATTATCATGGGCGCGAAAAGAAGACTTCAGTTAGAAGTTACGCACTTGTGGGGAATTGAACCCCTATTCTATTCCACGGAGTCTATTGTAGAGCAGGCATTCTGCCTGCATGGTAAAAATGCGATTTTCATCTCCGTTACCTCACTCCTTACACATTGTCGTTTACCTCGTGTCGCTTACATACATAAATGTCGTACATATGCTTCGAGAATATCAGCTTCGCATTCCCCCCTTTTCTCTCTCTCTCGCGAGCTCACTGGATCTGAAGGGTCGGACGGATGTGCCGCCCACTCGCACAATTCTTTGTCGAGAGGATACCCCCAAGCAAATATCCTCCTCCACACTATCAAGATGTGAACTGTGATATCCGCTTTACCAGTGGTGCCGCTGATTTTGTTCATAATAAAGAGCAGATATCTACTACAAATATTCATGTCAACACATAGATGTACGCCTGGGGAATTTATTTCTGCACGAGGCTCTCAATGCATGGTATCCTCTTTACAAATGGCATCACTGATTTTTTTCTATAATAAAGCTAAGATATCCTTTTCAGTGTACATGTTCAGGGGCACAAAAGAAATAGAGTTCAAAGGGAATAGCATGGCACCTGTGAGGTTTTGAACCCCTACTTCATTTCGTGCACGAGACTATCGAAGTGTGGTATCATCTTTACCAGTGGCGCTACTGATTTGGTTTATAATAAAGCAAAGATATCTAGTGAAAGAGGGCACATTTCAATCTTTAGCCTGGTACTTAATGGGATACTAGCAGAGAGTAGTAGAACGTTTTAAGTATATTACGGGCCCGAAAAAGAAATAGAACACCTAGAAAGGCACGTACGCCTGTGGGGAATTGAACCCCTACTTGATTTCGGCACGAGGCTGTCGAAGTGTGGTATCCGGTTTACCAACAGCGCAGCTGATTTTGTAACATCTAATGAAAAGAAAATATAATTTCAGTCGAATTTTTGTTTCAGCATGGTACTACTGTACATTATTACGGGAACGAAAAACAAATTTAATTCTTACGGGACATGTACGCCGGTGGGGACCTGAACCCCTACTTGATCCTCCGATCGTGAAGTTATCGAAGTGCGGTATCTGGTGTACCAACGGCGCCGTTGATTTTTATAATTAAGCGTACTGTATCTACCAAAAAAATGATTTGATCAACTTCCGGATGAATTGAACCCCTGATTGATCTTATGCACGGAGGCTATCAATGCATGGCATCCACTTTACCAATGGCGCCGTTGATTTGGTTTATAATAAGGTGTAGATAATTACTAAAAATTAGAATATTGGATGTAATAAGTCGATGGGGACTTGCACTCAAACCCTGCCGCTTGCCAGCAAGCTTAACGATGGTTAAGTTATTTTCATAGCATTTATATTCCATGTCACGTATAATGCCGTTAATTATTTAGATTACTGAAGTACTGTAAGATAATAAAAAGGCCAATGATGCTGCAGGATCAAGGTACTTATTAAGTTAGTTTCTATGCGTCGAGATAAAAGACAATAAATGGAGTCGAACCCCTGCCGCTTGCTAACACACCAATTTCTTATATATGGAAGGCAAGCATGATAACCACTTCACCATCGGCGTGTTCTAAAAAACTAATAAGACAGTGAGAAGACACGTCTAGTGAGTGGCAGTGCAGTGACGCGCCAAAAAGATGCATGGAGGATTTAGACACTGGTTTTGTCAATTACTGATGCGTCGGAATCAATCGTGGTGATATCCGGTATTTTCAGAAAAGATTGCAAGAGTCGAAGTGCAGTAACTGTCACCTTCTTGGAAGGAACACATCTAGTAAAGTTGTGGAGAAAAGCCCCCCTACCTGTTACCAATATGAATCTGAGGGGAAATGTGCTATCACGTATTTGGAAATCTTGTGCGCTGAAAAATGAACTGCTCCCTTGAGGAAGTGTTATAGCCAACGGCGTTTGATGGTTTGGCATTCGAGAGCATTCAAGCTTCTAAGAATGTGTGACAGAAAATGTAAATCAGTAAGCAGCGAGGATAGATTCCGACGGAAACAAGAACGAGAGAGTTGTGAATGGACTACGGACTCCTCGGAGTCCACTCTAACGTACTCAGCCGCAAGTTCTCCTAAATTAAGAACGCGAAAATTAAAAGTAAGTTGAGATTTAATAGCCTGCCTATGAGCACCGTGATGCCTACAATAATGATATCACACGTAATAGTGATCAGCTCGATTGTTATCGCAGGCAGTACTCTACATCCCAGTGTCGTTGATGTAAATCACCAGTTCTCTCACCGCTTTTCGCGCTTACTAAATGTCTGTTGAACTCAGTCGATCAAACTTATCTCCGATTTAAACCAGGATGTCGCCGCCGTACTGTTGATAAACACACAACAAGATGCCTACAATAGAGATATCACACGTAATAGTGACCAACACGATTGTTATCGCAGGCAACTCTTTCTACATCTCAGCGTCGTTGATGTAAATCACCGGCTTCCCTCACGCATACAGGTCAGTTAAATGTAAAAGAATCATTTCAAACTCGAGTTTGTAACAGATCACTGCCAAATTATACTAGCTTTAGACCATCATTATAGCTCCGTTGCATTCTCAGTACTGATTAATATTTATTTTCAGAGTTGGCTTGAACTGCCTCAGCATTTATTACTATAAGTATGTGATCAATCTATGTGTCCTAACGTTTCTTTCTCTCCAACCACCATGATCCTCCGTCGCCCATCATGGGCCACAGGCTCATCTTCATCTTCATCCTCATTCCTCTCTGGCTTTCTCTCGTTCTCTGTTCTATGTATCTGCCTCGGCTTGTCGGGAGGAGTGGGGGCGGTAGACCCAAGACATTCCTTGACCTCATTCAAGAATCTGCCTGCTAATTTATTTTTCATCAATGGTACCGAGGTTTGTCCCCCTTCTCACTTTCCCATTAAGCAAAAATGGAAGCTGACACGATGCAATTGGAAATAATCGGCAATCTACCACGACTCGGTAGAAGGCATCGTATACGTGTCCCAGAACGAGGGGAAGAGCTGGGATGAGGCGGATTATATTCCAAAGGGGAAGGCTATGATGGTCATTGAGCATCCTTTTGATAACCATTATGTGAGTTTTGAGTGTTTCTGCTTTGGGTTGGGCGTGAGGGAGGGGACTATGCTGTTTCTGGTCTGATTTGTGCGGAGCCAGGGTTGGGGTTTCGGCGGGCTAGGGCAGGGCAGGGTACTGGGAGGGGGATGCTGGGACTGTGTACCCTGCTCCAGCTCCTCGAGTGCTGGATGGGAATGCCAGCAGGAGATGCTTTTCTGGACAGCAATGCAGGCGGCTATCACCGGCACGGCCAGCATCGGCGCACGGACAGCCTATTCTTGGTGTATCATGCCACGCGTACTACGAGGGCAACGACGTAGTTGCAGACTATGGTATTACGGTGGTCTATTCTACGGCTGGGGGAGGGACGGAGGATGGTGCTTGGCGTCCCACTATCCATGTTGTGTCAGTACGACAGTAACTATCGTGTCCTGCCACTGCTATTCTAACCACGTCCCGCTGTCTCTACTCGATAGCCCCCTCTCCCCTCCCCTCTCGTCTCCCTTTCCTTCTCTCTCCTACCTTTCAACCAAACTAACCCCCAATCCAGGCATTTGTCCTAACAGACAGCACAACCCACTACCGCACCGAAGACTGCGGCAAAACATGGCGCGAATTCACAGTCCCCGCTCCCCCCACCCTCGTAAGCAAACCCCTCTCTTTCCACTCCAACCCCAAGAACTACGGGTGGATCATGTATCAAGGCACAATATGCGAATGGAGAGGATGGGGTAGTGTATGTCATGATGAGGTCTGCCTTTCTTTTTCTTTTGGTGTTTGGAGGAAAGGGCTGATGGGTGGGATGTAGACGTATTACACCAAAGACGCATTCTCCAGCGACACAAAGAAACTCTTATCGGAAACTTCAAGTTGTCAATTCGCACACTCGAGTAAAGATTTCAAACCTTCCGCACCCAAAGAACTCATCTACTGCGTCGCATTCGATACATCCTCAACAGGGAGCACACACTCCGTCTCATCATCCGTCCTCTACTCCTCTACCGACTTCTTCGAAACTAAACCTCCAAAAGTCGAAGACTTAGGCATAGGAACAAAGAACGCACGGGGCGTAATCGCATTTTCAATCGTATCCAAATTCGCCGTTGCAGCGCTCAAAGATCTCACTCGGGAAGGACGCGGGGAGATGCTGCTCTATGTCACCATTGACGGGGTTACATGGGCCCGTGCGCATTTCCCTCACGCGAGTAACGCGCAACTTAAAGAGAATGCGTATACCCTTGTGGAATCTACCACGCATTCGTTGGGTGTAGACGTGGTCTTGCATGAAAAAGCAACCATTGGCACGCTTTTTGTGTCGAATTCCAATGGGACGTATTTTGTTGAGAGCTTGAAGGATACGAATAGGAATGAGATGGGGCTTGTTGATTATGAGCGGGTGTATGGTGTTGAAGGTGTTGGAATGGCCAATGTGGTTGATAATGCTGTTGAAGTTGAGAGTCGGGGGGCTAAGAAGAGGTTGAGGACGGTGATTACGTATGATGATGGGTCGTCTTGGGATTCTCTTGTGGGGCCTTCCGAGGATATTTCCGGAGCTAAGATTTGTGGGTTGACGGAGGAGTGTGCTTTGCATTTGCATAGTGTTGCGGCGCCGCATAATTTTGGGAGGATATTTTCATCACCTGCCCCAGGTATTGTGATGGGTGTGGGGAATGTAGGGGCGTATTTGAAGCCTTCTGAGGAGTGTGATACGTTCCTTAGCGTTGATGCGGGTGTGAGCTGGAAGATGGTGAGGAAGGATGCGTACAAGTATGAGTTTGGGGATAGTGGGAGTGTATTGGTGGCTGTTGATGATGAGAAGACGGATGTTGTTAGATATAGTTTGGATTTGGGCAAGACTTGGTATGTCCTCTTTTATTTGATGGGTTGTTGCTGATGTGGTGGGAACAGGAAATCGTATGAACTGGACTTCAAGTTCCGCTCGAGAGCGCTTACGGCGCTTCCGGATTCGACTTCGCAGAAGTTTGTTCTCCTGGCTCAGGTTGCTAAGGCCGATCGGAAGAAGGGTGTGGATGGAGTTGTCGTGATTCATTTGGACTTTTCACAGACTCGCACGAGGCAGTGCGGGGAAGATGATTTTGAGAGGTGGTTTGCGAAGCCGAAGGGTCAGGAGTGTTTAATGGGCCATAAGGTGTGTTTTTCTCTGTAATGGAGGGAAGGAGGGGCTGATTAGGAGGTGAACAGCAATGGTACAAGAGACGAAAGCAGGATTCGGATTGTTATGTTGGTGAGAAGTATAAGGATCCTGTTGAGCATGAGGAGAATTGTGAGTGTACGGATGCGGATTATGAGTGGTGAGTCTTTCTTTTTTTGTTTTTTGTTTTGGGTGTGTGCTGATTGGGATATAGTGATTATAACTATGTAAGGAACGGGGACAAGTGCGTTCCTGCGGGTCCTGAGCCCATTCCCGCTGGTGTCTGTCGGAATGCGGACGATACGTATTTGGGGAGTAGTGGCTATCGGAAGATTCCTGGTAATACGTGCACTGGTGGTGTTGATAAGGCTGAGAAGGTTAACAAGAAGTGCTCTGAAGGTGTGTTTTCTTTGCGCTATCAAGTTGGTGGGTGCTGATGTGGATTGGGTAGCGCAACCTGAGGAAGGGAATGTTATTCATCAGACTTTCGAGTTTCCGGCTGCTATACAGCAGCATGCTTATTTCCCGGATTCTAAGGTGCGTTTTTTTGTCTAGGGAAATCTGATGTACTGATGGATTTATAGATGATCCTGGTTCTATTGAAAGATCATTCGATCTGGCAATCGAGCAATGAAGGGTATACATGGGGTCAACCCGTCAAAGGACCCCGTTTCGTCGCGTTCTATCATAACAAGTACGCGAGCGACCGGGCGTATCTTATCACCGACACCGATGTATTCTATTATACGACTAATACAGGTCGGACGTGGATTAAGCAACAGGCCCCCTTACCTCCGAATATCTTCTCCCTCCCCATCCTGCGCTTCCATCCGAGGAGCGATTACCTCATTTGGACGGGAAGTAAAGATTGCTCGGGCAACGGGGCGTGTCATGCCGAAGCGTATTATACGACTCGCAATGGTCGTATATGGGATTTGGTCGATACGTATGTCAAGAACTGCGCTTGGGCCAAGGATGCTAGGCTTAATGCTGATCCAAACGAGATTATATGTGAGAGTTATAAGGATAAGACGGGCAATCAGAGGTTTTTCCAGAGTGGGAATCCTCTGGAGCTTATTACTGGCCGGAACTTTTTTGCGGATAAGGAGAAGGTTTTTGATCAGGTTGTTGGGTTTGCGAAGTTTTCGGAGTATTTGGTTGTTGCTGAGGTGGGTTTTTATTCTTGGTTTGAATAAGCTGGGGCTGATTGGTGTGATAGTTGAATCCGCAGAGGCATTCGCTTAGTTTGCAGGTTTCGCTTGATGAGCAGAGGTTTGCTACTGGCCAGTTCCCGCCTAGTATGCAACCGGAGACGCATGTGAGTGTCGGTGAATTCTGGTGGTTGAGGTATGGCTTACTGTTTTGCAGGCGTATACTGTCCTTGAATCGAGCACAAAATCGCTCTTTTTGCATATGACCATGTCGGAGCCTCCTGCGCCGTACTGGGGTTCTATCCTCAAATCCAACTCCAACGGAACGTACTTTGGCGTCTCCCTCGACTACGTGAACCGGAACAACTATGGGTTCGTGGACTTTGAGCAGATGATTGGGCTTGATGGAATAGCGCTTGTTAATGTTGTAGGTAATCCGGACGATGCTGCTATTACTGGCCATAAGAGGTTGCAGAGCAGGATCACGAATAATGATGGTGAGTTTCGGGTACGCGTTGGGCTAGGGTTTGTGCCGATGTGATTTAGGTTCGAAGTGGAGGCCTCTTATTCCGCCTAGGAAGGATTCGCTGGGCCAGGAGTATGATTGCAAGACTACTGTGAGTTTCTGTGCGATGTACGTAGTATGATGGCTAACGTGATATTGGTAGAAATGCGCACTTCATGTTCATGGGTACACTGAGCGTTCTGATCCTAGGGCTACGTACAGTACCCCATCCGTGGTCGGACTACTCATGGCTGTGGGCAATGTCGGCGAGTACCTCGCTCCCTACACCGACAGTGACACTTTCCTCAGCCGAGATGGAGGCCACACCTGGCAAGAAGTACACAAGGATCCTCACCTCTGGAAGTTCGGCGACTCCGGGTCGATCCTGATCATGGCGAACGACGAGGGCCCAACGGACCATGTGATCTTTAGCATTGACGAGGGTAATTCGTGGCGCGAGTACAAGTTCACTGAGGACAAGATGCGGGTTCGGTCAATTGTTACTGTTCCTTCGGATACGAGCCGCAAGTTTATCTTGTTTGGGTTCCCGGCTAGGGGCAATGGGGATGTTGCTGTGTATTTGGACTTTTCGTCGCTTACGAGGACTCAGTGTATGTGTTGTCATCTTTCTTTTTCGTATGTTTCGTGCTGATGTTGGTGATGCAGGCAAGTTCAATGTCAATGATCCTGGTAGTGATGACTTTGAGCTTTGGAGCCCGAGTGGGGGGCGTGATGGGGCTTGTCTCTTCGGCCGTAGGGTATGTTGGATACATTCAATCTGCTTATGGTGCTAAGTCTCCACATAGACCCTGTACCATCGTCGTGTCCGTGATAGAAACTGCTACATTGGACTGCTGCCTAAGGTAGAGGAGAAGATTATCGAGCTGTGCGAGTGTAAGCCGGTGGATTTCGAATGGTGTGTTCCTAGAATTGTCCTCGTGAATGTTGGCTAACGTCTGCTTTAGTGAGTTCAACTACATGAAGAACGAGAATGACGAATGCGTGCTCGTACCTGGTACAACTCCATTACCAAATGAAGAATCCTGCAAGGACGGTGAGGACTACTGGTACGAACGCACCCCATACCGCAAGAACCCCATATCGAGCTGCGAGGACGGTAATCAGATCGACCGTGGTCCTGCTCACCAATGCCCCGGGCTGAGGTCGAAGGGCACTTGGTTCTGGATGTTCATGCTGTTCATTCCCTTCGGCTTCACTGCCTTGGTGGGCTATTACTATTATCGCCGTAGTGGATTGGCGAAAGGGTGCGTTTTTGATTCGTGTTTGTTGTACAGGCTTCGAACTTACATTATATCTAGAACAATTCGCCTCCCCGAAGATGTTGTCTTATAAGATAATTATAACTTACCCAGTCTTCGAAGGCTACGGGTTCGTATAAAAGATCTCGTCTACGTAGCCGTGTCAGTAGAAAACCACATTCCAGCTCGTCGCTTCCCTCCTACCTAGTGATTTTAACACTTTCGCCATCGCCGCTCCTACCAGACTAAACATTCATTGTTTTTGTTAATTATAGCTATACTTAGTTTTGTTTCTCGCAAGCCCCATAGTTCGGTCATAAAGGGCATGAACAAATTTGAACCATGTTGCGCACTAACATAGACTTCGAACAGAACACTGAACCGAAATTTTTTGCTCACACTGGATAAGTCAGCGAACAATTGGTCAAAATGATCCAGTATAGCCAATCCTTAAAGTTGCGAGTAACAGTGAATGAAATGAAATATTCGCATTTGCCAGCGAAAGGTTCAGAGCAGGTTTGTAGTGGTAGATGAAATTCCCGTCACTGGTGACAGGAGAAGTGGGATCAATACCCAAATGAGTGCTGAGCACTTGCTGTGTCCACCCTTTCTGGCTCCTTTTCGACTCCCCTGTACCTCTTTCCTATCTCCTATATCGACGCTCGCCACTGTAAACGGGGCCCACAGAATTTGACGTTGCCCTGTGTTTTGACGTTGCCCAAGTGACGTTGCCTGGCGTTGCATATTTAATTTTGGCGTTGCCTGGCGTTGCAGTGGCGTTGCTTGCTGAGGTCCTGTGTTCGAGTCCTGCTCGTGCACATGCTCAGTTAGTAATAAATACAACAAATTAGTAGGATTTCGCAATGAAAAATGTACCTTGCATTCATATAATATATATTAGCACTTGATGAGGAATATGAGCCATGTATAACAGGGTATAACTTATAATCTCACAGTGAAATAAGTTGGAAATAAGTATTTTTTTCCTTTGTACACAAAATTTCTACTCTAGACAGCTTGTAGATTAGTAAATACATGATATATAGAAATAAAAGTAAAGATTTCATAGAGATACATGCACTCTACTCATTTTTATACTAGTTGTAGAAATTGTTGAAAATCAGATTTTGACGTTGCCTGGCGTTGCCATTTGATAATTGACGTTGCCGATCCGAGAATTGACGTTGCTTGGCGTTGCCGGATGTTGCTTGACGTTGCCTGGCGTTGCGTGACGTTGCCGTGACGTTGTTGTGACGTTGCCGATTTGGACTTTTTTGTTAGATTTGGCGTTGCCGTGACGTTGCCTTTGACGTTGCTGGAGGTTTAATTTTTCCCACGCCCTCCGCCCCACCTTTGTTTATATTTGTGCGCAGTGTTCACCCCATCCATCACTCCATCAAGCACCCTTCCTCATCGCCGCGGCACACATCAAACTTCCTTGTCATCATACTCAGCAGTGAGCAAGTTTTTTCTTATTTTGTAGCTCAATTCTTTTTCATTTTATTCAATTATTTTTGCATCACCTAATATAATTTATGACATATGTACCAGTCAATATTTCACTATGTAATTATGGTAATAAAGATATGAAAAATGTGAATTAGATATATTTTTAAAAATATTCACTGTAACATGTACCATACTTTGTAAAGTAAGATGACTCTATATTGTAGTACAAATAGTAGACTATGTGTTTTGTGTAAAAAAAATATCAAAAAGTGTGAGAGAAAGCATGGGAAACGATGAGCAGGAGGCAGGCAATGGTGATACACATGTGAAATTCCAAAAGAGAGGGGCGGGAGACAGTGACTTGCGGTCGAGATTTGTTAGCGAGGGTGTGGGAAGAAATCGATCGCGGGCACTTTGGCGTTGCTGTGACGTTGCACAGCGTTGCGTGACGTTGCCATGCAGAATTGACAGGGCAACGTCAAATTCTAGTAGCCCCTGTAAACGATATCCTCCACACTCTCCTCATTATTCCTTTGTCTAATTCGAAGAACATCCGCCGCCTCGAGTTCGCTCAGTCGATCGCTACATTTATAACCGAGCTTAGTGACGCCATTCCACTTCTACCATCCCCAGTCAAGGGAATTGCATCGACAACAGCCAAGATTTTAGAGGTTTCTTTGGTAAGCTAGATATTGTGTGTAGACACGATTGTGAGGTCTAACCTATTGCTTTTAAGACGGTTCTAAGAAACAAAGATGATGTAATGGGGCTCGCAATGTTCTCGATGGACGTCACGGAGATGGTCATCGATAGGGCTCAACGGGTTCCGATTCTGACTTCACAATTGCAAAAGGATATTGTGAAGCTTGAAGGGTTAGTGCGCTCTTGCTATTTGAATATTTAGTAGTGTACTTTCTAATCGAGTTGTACTACAGTGTACTCAATGAGATCTCTACAATGGTCGATAAATTCCGGACACGGAACACACTCAAACGCATATTGGGTTCGAATAGCGACAAGGAAGAAATTAAGAGGGCTAAAACACGACTTTCGGATATGTTGGATGTTTTCAATGCTGCTCGTGCCGTTGAAATACAGCAAACTGCTGCAACGATCGAGCTTAGCACTGCAATCACTAGTAGAAAGATTAACAAGCTACTGGTAAGTAATATCTTACAAAACCAAGCTCTACTGAATGTTGAAACTGTTTCTTAGATTGTCTCATCTCGGAAAACGCTACATTCAGCGGCCGTTCGTGAAAGCAGCGTGGATACCCAAGGAAAAGTTCGTTTGTTTCTTTTTTGGAATTGCTGTTGAGTCGATCGATACTAACCTGTTCACGCACAGCAATCGTCGAGGGTTCTGACTGTTTCTTATCTCACTCCTTCGGGGATAGGTCCAGAAATAGCCTTCGCTGGCACTACCGCTTTTTGTTTTTTTTAACATCAATGAAGCGTGAGAAAGTTTTTATTCATAACTTTCTCACGCTTCATTGATGTTAAAAAAAAAAAGCGGCAGTGCCAGCGAAGGCTATTTCTGGACCTATTTCCCTTTTTCATTTCGGGCCCGACTAAAGCATACGATAGATAGTATAACTTTTATTAACAACTTTACATGATGTTTGTTTGAAACAATTCATGTTGAACTCAACTCGTAGGACTTATTTGGAATCATGTTTACAATGGTTTATAGCAAATGAGTGACAATGCGCGCTTGTGCTATTATACCCTACTCTTACATTTAATCTGACATGCCGATCTACTGTAAGGAAAGAGTCTACAAATCTATTTCGTATCAGATAATGACGCCATGTAAATGGCGCAATGGTATGAAATGGAACTGCTGTGATCAATGTACTTACAGCGCTGCGCAACCTGCGATAATTAATTGCTGTACTAGTCTCGTAATTTCCGTGATGAACATATTACTGCAGTGGAACTGGAAGATATTCTTAACAAGGTATGGTCGAGAGATGAATCGATGACACTGTACATATGGTTGGTACTATGGTAGTCGTACCAAAGGAATCACTGCTACTTGCGTTCTATTTAATACAAAGGACAATGATGATAACCGTTTTGCAGTTGATGTACCGAACAATGTCGAATTCAATTTGCATCCTTCATGAGAATACTAAAATATTTATTCAGCAGCGTAAGGAACGGTTACCTTGGCATGGAAGAAGGGGAAGAGTAACACTTTCAAGTTTGAGCACCATAGGCCCCGAGGAGTTGAACCTCTGCTACTTGCTTGAATGATCACCGGCACGCCGGCGCCGCTTGTTGTCCGCTTCGCCATAGGCGTCCGCTACTTTTTCCCACCTGCATACGCCAGAAGAACAATACAACTGTGAGAACACCTTGTCAATGCGCTCCATAACGGAGAACACACTTCTTGTCTCCCCTCTCTCTGACCACTATGATCCTACGACTCCATTGAAATCACTGGGAAATGGGCTTTGTTCACAGAGTCATAGCACTATACATCAGTGCACCCCTCATCCCTCTCGCCTAGGACTTGGAATCGTATTTGCTTCACGCGTTTCTGAAGATTCCAGCTCGAACGTAATGATGTTAGTGTAGATGCGCTTAGGTATGATCGATGGGGATTGGGGATGTATTGGTATGTATCCTCGTCATCATAATTGGGTGAGGCTGTACTGATGACATGGTACATACGCTTTAGGGCGTGTTTTATAAATTGAAAGTATCATCAACACACATTGTTGACCGTGACCTTTCAAGCAACTTCGTTAGGTGGCTTAGAGGGAAGGTGTACTATTCGTTTCGAACTCAATTCAAAATCCGTATACGGAGCGCCGATATACTGTATCATGAACGTTCCGGGAGAACCCTACTCTGCGCTCAGCGATGAACGTGATGTTCCTTTGACTAGTAAATCTTATCTTTGGGTCGAGTTGTCGGATGATTTAGATGGACAATGAGGCAGGTACGTCCTCTTCTCTTCCCCCTCCTTCTGCTCTTTGCATTCTCATTCATCTATCTTCATCTACATCATCCAATTACTCACTCCCTCTTCACACCTCCTCTTCGCTTCCTCATTTGTCCTTGTCCAACTCTTCATTCCCTTTCTTCTCTCTGCATTCATTCCACTAACCTACATATCACAGGAATATGCTCGCCATGAAACACCTGAAAAAAGATATGCGTGAATCAGCTAACTACCCCACCCCTCGAAGTGTCGCGGCGGATCGCCAACATCCACTACAACGCAGAAACTGGCGTATACATTTCAGCTCTATGATCAGGTTGCTGTCGATCCACAACGCTTGTCTCAACGTCCTCGTGCATGTTCCTCAAATCAACCATTTAACATTTCTGATGACATTGTCGGGTATCTAGAGGGAAGATGTATCCCTTCGTTTCGAACTTGTTAGAATTCATAACTTCCGTTTGAAGAGGATTCGAAAGAGTATGAGTGTTGACTGTATTGATCGTGATGGATGATCTTTGGTGATGGATAGGATGTATCTCATTTGTTGGACCTTCTACGCTACGTGGTTGTCTCAGTCTAGTTATCTTTCCCTCTTCCCTCCTCGTTTCCTTCCTGTCTACCGGGTAACTTCTCCGTTCTTTTTCTTTTCTCCTTCTCATCGATATTATTCACTTTTGATTCTCCTTCCCATTCCTCTCAATTTTTTCCCCCTTTATTTCCTCTCTTTGCATTCGTCCCACCAAACTGACACGATACAGGCATAGATACCGCACGATACAACTGGCCAAAGTCATGTGCTAATCAAAGAACTCTCCACACCCCTCGAGATCCGGGGGCAATTGCCGCATCCACTACTACGCAAGAAAACTCGCATGTACACCGTAACTTCTGGACCTGAGTGCTGTTGATTTATAGTACTTCCCCGATTCTGCTCGTGCGTCTTCATCCTTGCTATTATTATTTAAAGGGTTAACTAAATGGAACATATGGAAGTGCACTGGGCGGCGTAGTGGATAAGAGGATGAAAGTGCATGGAGTGGCAAATGTAAGACTTGTGGATTCGAGTGTGTATCCGTTTGGGGTTCTTATATCTCCTGTTCTTTAGATTTCGCTGATAATCCCGTGATACGATTATTTAGCTGGCCTCTGTGACGTATGGACTAGCCGAGCTAGACGCGCAACTGATTAAGGAAAACCCGATTTTGGTGTCGGCGTCTTTTGCTACATCCGATGCTACGGCTTTGTAGGCTCGTTTGGGGGTTCTGGGGACGGCGGTTTGTCTACCGTGGCAGTTGGCTCATCTAATGACTACTGTGGTTATTCACCATGTCCGAAACTGCGTGCCTCTGCCTGGCTACACATCTGTCCTTTTTTATTTATTCTCTTTACTTCAATACTCGTTACGAGAAAGATAATTAAGCTTGAGCGCTTGAGCTTCGATGTGTAATATGCATACATGCTTGTGCGCCGGAATCATTGGATTATTAGACTCATATTTAACAAATGGCTTTGTTGAGTTCATAATGCCGTTTTTCACCATAAAGGCCTTCTAGTCCACTGTATACTATAAATACTCATCTACTATCGCCGAACCAAATATTCACTCAATACCCGAATATACTACTACAGAGCACTAGCACGGCGCTTTACAGCATTGGTGGTTTCCACCCTCTCTGGCTCCTTGTCGACTCCCCTTCACCTCTTTCATACCCCCTATATCGACGCTAGCCACTGTAAACAGTCTCCTCCACACACTTCTCGTTATGCCTTCGTCTAACTCAAAGAGCATCCGTCGCCTGGAGGTCGCTCGGTCGATTACAAGTCTTATGTCCGATATTAGTGGTGCCATCCCACTTCTTCCGTCGCCAGTGAAGGGAATTGCATCTACCACTGCAAAGATCTTGGAAATTTCCTTGGTGAGCTGGACATCCCCGTAGATATGGTCTAAGAAATAACCTTGCTTCTAAAGACTGTACTCCGAAACAAGGATGATGTACAGGGGCTGGCGTTGTTCTCATTGGATGTTACAAAGATGGTCATCCATAGAGCTCAACTCATTCCCGTTCCAGACTCACAGTTGAAAGATGATATAGTGAAGCTTGAAGGGTTCGTTGGCTCTCTTATTACAACATTTACAACATTTACTGATTGCCTGTACGATAGGGTTCTCAATGAAATCTCCGAGATGATAGATAAATTCAAAACACGGAGGACATCGTTCAAATATATATTACACGCGAATAGTGACAAGGAAGATATAAAGGCAGCTAAAACGCGACTTTCGGATATGTTAAATGTTTTCAATGCTGCTCGGGCGGTCGAAAACCAACAAAGTACGGCCGAAAATGGCAAAAAGCTTAACAAGTTACTGGTAAGCAATGTCTTTCAAAACCAAGTTCTACTGAATGTTGGAACTGTTCAATTAGATTGTCTCATCTCGGAAAACGCTACATTCAGCGGCCGTTCGTGAAAACGGCGTGGATACCCAAGGAAAAGTTCGTTTGTTTCTTTCTGGAATTGCTGTTGAATCGATCGATACTAATCTGTTCACGCACAGCAATCGTCGAGGGTTCTGACTGTTTCTTATCTCACTCCTTCGGGAATAGGTCCAGAAATAGCCTTCGCTGGCACTGCTTTATTTATTTTTTAACAGCAGTTTAACAGTAAAAAAAAAATAAGGCAGTGCCAGCGAAGGCTATTTCTGGACCTATTTCCCTTTTTCATTTCGGGCTGGACTAAAACATACGATAGATAGTATAACTCTTATTAACAACTTTACATGATGTTTGTTTGAAAAAATTCATGTTGAAATACACTCGCAGGACTTATTTGGAATCGTGCTTACAATGGTTTATAGTAAATGAGGGACAATGCCATTAAACCCGACTCTTACGTTTAAACTGACGTGCTGATCTACCGTAAGGAAAGGGGCACGTAGTTTTTACCGTGCACGCACAAAAGTGAGCGTGGCTGAGCGTGCCACGCCCAGTAGGTGAGCGTGTCACGCTCAAGATATATTTAATAGTTGTAACAGGCCTATTTCTAAGTCAAACTAGTTGTAAATCAAGTGTATATACTGGTACTGTACTATTGTAGTTTTATTGCCACTGCAGGTGAAGTTTTTAAGCAAGATAAATACTCAGAAGTAGAAGAATAAATATTAAATTTCACGCTCAAGCTTGAACGTGCACGCTCATTTTTCACGCTCAAGGTGTGAGCGTGCACGCTCACCTCACGCTCAAGATTTTATTTCACGCTCAGGGTCGAAATTTCACGCTCAGGGTCTATACATTCACGCACAGGATCTGAATTTTCATGCTCAAGGTATGTTACTTCACGCTCAAGGTCTTTAAACTCATGCTCACTCTCAAACCCATGTGAGCGTGAATATAAGTAATATAATATTAAATATACACACCCACTCTCAAGTTACAGTAAATACTATGCCTGAGTGTGAGTATGTATTCACTTCACGCTCACGCTCAAATTCATTTTAATTGAGAGTGAGCATGAGCATGAATATTGTGAGCGTGATAGGCACTCAGTCCAATTAACTCGACCATGAATGCCGAAATAATACTTATATTCTTTCACGCTCACTCTCAAACTCAATTAACTTGAGCATGAACTTAAATATAATATTTATGGACACAATTTATGCTCAATTTATAGGATATGTGTGAGCGTGAATAGCCTCAATTAAATTGAGAGTGAGCCTGAATGTAAATATTATATTTGCACTCACTCTCAAGATATAGGACATAAGCATGTGCGTGAATATGGATATCCACCACTGTGCTCATACTCAAGTCAAAGGAGATATGTGTGAGCGTGAAGCAGTAAATAGAATGTGTCAGTGTGAAAAGGAATATCCATCACGCTCACCCTAAATACATCACGCTCACCATCAAACTCCTTTAAGTTGAGAGTGAGTTCTAAAGAACATGCATGAGCATGAATAGCATTACCTTAGCCTATCACGCTCACGCGCAAGCACAATTTAATCGAGTACAAGTGTGAACATAACACTCACGCACAAGTTATACAAATAAATATGCATGCAGTAGTACATTATGTGTTTATAATAGTAGTAGATTTACGACAACCTATTGCTTCATGCTCATTTACATATTGCTTCGCACTCACACATAGAATATTCATACTCAGGGTCGAATTTCCACGTGCAGACCCTGAGCGTGCACCTGAACATGAGTGTGAGCATGGATATGTATTATTATATCCATGCTCACACTCATTCCCTATTAATTTTCGTTTGAATGTGAGTGTGAACTTGAACATGAGTGTATATATGTATTACTTTCATGCTCACGCTCACGCTCACTCTCTATTAACATTATTTGAACGTGAGCGTGAGCATGGATATAATACATATCCATGCTCACGCTCACTCTCTATTTTTAATACAGTGAGCGTGAGCGTGAAATTGATTCATACTCATGCTCACTGTATTAGAATTCGCTTGAATGTGAGTGTGAGCATGGATATATATTATATCCATGCTCACACTCACTCCTTATTAATTTTATTTGAATGTGAGCATGGGTGTATATATGTATTATATTCATGCTCACGCTCACTCTCTATTAATATTGTTTGAACGTGAGCATGAGCATGAGTATGGATATATGGATATATATTATATCCATGCTCATGCTCACTCCCTGTTAATTTTCATTTGAACATGAGCATGAATGTGATCATGAGTGTATATATGTATTATATTCATGCTCACGCTCACACTCACTCCCTATTAACATTATTTGAACGTGAGCGTGAGCATGGATATAATATATATCCATGCTCATGCTCACTCCCTGTTAATTTTTGTTTGAACATGAGCGTGAACGTGAGCATGGGTGTATATATGTATTATATTCATGCTCACACTCACGCTCACTCCATATTAACATTATTTGAACGTGAGCGTGAGCGTGAAATCGATTCACGCTCATGCTCAATGTATTAAACTTCACTTGAACATGAGTGTGAGCATGGATATAATACTATCCATGCTCACGTTCATTCCCTACTAATTTTTTTGAACGTGAGCGTGAGTGTGGATATGTATTATATTCATACTCACGCTCACTCCCTATTAAACTCGTTTGAACGTGAAATCCGAGTCGATTCACATTTATAAATCGCTCTTTTAACTTAGAGTGAGCATGAGCATGAATAATATACTATTCACGCTCACACATTTTTCATACACTTAGAGTGAGCGTGAACATCGATATGTATTCACTTTATGCTCATGCCCACTCTCAATTAAAATTCATTCGTTTGAGCCTTAATATATACTAAATGATATTAGATATGCACTTTATCACACCAAGTATTCAGTATAGTAATTGTTTTAAGACACCCAGTTTGTTCACGCTTATATAAAAATTATTCACGCTCAAGTATAGGATATTCACGCACACATATAAGATATTCACGCACAGGGTCGAATTTCCACGCTCACCTATTGAGCGTGCACGCTCAACTCACGCTCATGTGTGTGCGTGCACGGAATTTTCTGCCTGCCCTAAGGAAAGAGTCTATAAATCTATTTCATCTCAGATAATGACGCCATGTAAATGGCGCAATGGTATGAAATGGAACTGCTGTGATCAATGTACTTACAGCACTGCGCAGCCTGCGATAAGTAATTTGCTGTACTGGCCTCGTAATCTCCGTGATGAACCTATTACTGCAGTGGAACTGGAAGAGATTCATAACAATGCATGGTTGAGAGATGAATCGATGACACTGTACATATGGTTGGTACTATGGTAGTTGTACTAAAGGAATCACTGTTACTTGCGCTTTATTTAATACAAAAGACAATCACTGTTACGTTTTGCAGTTGATGTACCGAACAATGTTGAATTCAATTTGCAGCCTTCATGGGAATGCTGAAATATTTATTCAACAGTGTAAGGAAAGGTCACCTTGGCATAAATGAAGGGGAAGAGTGACACTTTCAAGTTTGAGCACCATACGCCGCGAGGGGTTGAACCTCTGCTACTTGCTTGTGTGATCACCGGCACGCCGGCGCCGCTTGTTGTCCGCTTTGCCATAGGTGTCCACTACTTTTTCCCACTGCAACGCCAGATGAACGATATGACCGTGAGAGTCTACAACCAATCACCATCCTTTCCTACTTTCTTTACATAATACTCTGAGTCTTACTATTGTCCTTCACTCACTCTACTTCTTCACGAGTGTCCTTACTCTCCATTCTCGTCCTAAATGCCACCATCAAAGTTCTCTCCCTTTCCTATCCTCTCCTCCTCCTTCTCTCAACTCTCAACTACCTCCCTCCACCTTCGCAGTTTCCTACCATCTATCCCAACGAAACATAATCTCCCCCACGGACCTGCAATCCGTCTATGATTATATTAGAGCTGGGGGCGGACTTGCTGGATTCATCTTGGCTTCACGCCTCTCGGAAGACTAGAACGTGAGCGTGTTAGTTTTGGAAGCTGGTGGTTCCGGGGATGAGAATCGGGGACGCATTGGTGCGTATCATCTCCTTCTCCTTATAGGGCTCAGTTGAAGCTGATGAGCTATGATTTGTCGTTATGTAGATACTCCCTCAGGGGCGTTTTATAATAACATTGTCGGAACACAGTATGATTGGGCGCATCGTACGGTTCCACAAGTAAATCTTTCCAACCGCGTCATTGGGTGGCCTAGAGGAAAGGTTAGTCTGAATCTCGTTTTCTCTTTTCATTCAATCGTGTTCGAGTTTCTTAATTAAAATGTAGGTTCTGGGAGGATCCTCGTCGATGAATGCGATGTACCTCGTTCAGCCTTCTTCGACTGAGTTCGATGCGTGGGCAGCGTTGTTGGATGGTTTGGAGGACGATGGGTCTGGTATGTCCTATAATATTCTCTTCGCTCTCATTCTCTATCACCAACTCCCTAACACAATTACCAGGTGTAAGCGGGTCTACGTACAACTGGAAAAACATGTTTTCTGCCATGCGCAAATCTGAGAACTTTAGTACCCCCTTGCTGGATCCGGAGAGGATTGCCAACATCCACTATGACGCGGGGAACTATGGGAGCAAGGGACCGATGCATGTTTCATATCCTGCAATGTATGTCCATCATCTTTCTGTGGCTTCGTTTGCACTTTTTACATTTCCACATTGTCCTACACTGTTTCCACTTGTCCTTTCACACTGATTTTCCCCTCTCGTTCTCCTCCGTCCACTTCCCTTCCTATCTCAGGCTCGCGCCCCTCCTTCCCCTCCCCTCCCCTTTCTATCTTATTCCAAATCTACCTGTATTAACTACTTCCCTAACAGACAAAACCCGGTAACAGGCAACCAGACCAGCACCCTCCAAACCCTCGGCATCCCCGAGATGGCCACTCCAAACGGTGGAAATAATCTCGGAGGATACATAACCCCTCTATCAACCCTACGAACTGGACAAGATCTTACTCCCGCTCGGCGTACAAATCTCCACATTCTCCCAATGCCTTGGTCACTTCCATAGTCTTCCCGGAATCGAGAACTATAGAAAGGGATGCGGTAGTCACTGGTGTCGAATATGCAGAAAGTAAAGAAGCACCTAGGAAATTTATTTCTACGAATCGGGAGGTGGTACTTGCTGGTGGACCGATTGGAACGCTGAAGATTTTGATGTTGAGTGGGATTGGGCCCTGCGATGTATTGGAATCTGTTGGTGTGACCGCGGTTGAGGAGCTAGCTGGAGTCAGGCAGCATTTGCAAGATCATCTCGTTCGTACTTTCTTTTCTTTTATAATTTAAAGAGAAAGTGCTGGTGCGGGAGGGAATAGACCGGGAGTATAACGTGGCAAGCGAATTTTGAATCTCTGGGGGATATTGTAGCATCCCAATCACATTTTTCTGTATGTCCCTTCCCTTCTCTTCACCTGATTTTCGCTACTTATACTTCCATTCGCTTTGCTATAGCACACACCAGAATTCCTCTCCTCAATCAACAATGCAATAGCTTAAATGCCTCTGTTACTTTAGTACCAAGCCAATATAACGAAGTGAAAGAAGGGTATAAAATGATTTACAAATTGAATGCCGAGACGTTTTTACCGGAGGAACCGCAGCTGGAGCTTTTGCTGAATGTAATAAGTCCGGGCGTTGTGAAGGTGCAAGCTGCGCTGCAGCATCCTTTCAGGTTTATCCTTCCCTTTTGTTGTGGTTTTCAGAAGGGTGGCTTATGTGGGATTAGCGCCGGGAGAGTATACATCAACTCGTCCAATCCATTTGACCAGGCTGTTATCGATCCGCAATATTTTTCTCATCCTGCTGGTATGTCCTTTTTCCACCCCTTCAAAGTCTTATTTACGCATGATCAATGAAAGATATAACGGTCCCTAGGTAAGGCATGAAACTCACGCGCACCCTGAGTGCTGCATTCCAGTCCTTGGATTCGTTCGGCGCCGAGAGTTCCCCTGGTACGAGTGTGGAAACAGATGAGGATTGGGAGAATTGGCTGAGGAAGACAGGTGCACTTCATAACTTGCACTAAATACTTGATTTCTAAAAGAATATGAAGGCGCCGGAATAGAGTATCATCCCTCCTCGAGCTGCGTGATGCTCCCTCGTACTCTGGGCGGCGTGGTGGATAAGAGGATGAAAGTGCATGGAGTGGCAAATGTAAGAATTGTGGATTCGAGTGTGTATCCGTTTACGTTTGCTGCTCATGTGCGTCTCTATCCGTCCCTTATACTGATCTCCTTTTCTATTCATTTCGCTGATAATCTTGTGATGTGAATATTTAGCTAGCGTCGGCAACGTACGGACTGGCTGAGCTAGGCGCGTAGCTGATTAAGGAAAAGCCGATTATGGTGTCGGCGTATATTGCTACATCCGATGGTACGACTTTGTAAGCTCGTTTGGGTGTTCTGGGGACGGCGGTTTGTCTACCGTGGCAGTCGGCGCATCCAATGACTACTGTGGTTATTCATCATACGTGCCTCTGCCTGGCTGCAAGTCCGTTCTTTTTTATTTATTCTCTTTACTTCAATACTCGCTACGAGAAAGATAATTAAGCTTGACCTTCGATGTGTAATATGCATACGTGCTTGTTCGCCGGAATCATTGGACTGTCAGACTCGTATGAAACAAATGGCTTCTTTGAATTCATAATGCCGTTTTTCACCATAAAGGCCTTCTAGTCCACTGTATACTATAAGTACTCATCTACTATCACCGAACCAAATATTCACTCAATACCCGAATATACTACTACAGAGCGCTTGCACAGCGCTTTACAGCACTTGCTGTTCCACCCTCTCTGGCTCCTTGTCGACTCCCCTTTACCTCTTTCATACCCCCTATATCGACGCTCGTCACTGTAAACGATCTCCTCCACACACTTTTCGTTATGCCTCTATCTAACTCGAAGAACATCCGCCGCCTCGAGCTCGCTCAGTCGATCGCTACTTTTATAACCGAGCTCAGTGACGCTATTCCACTTCTACCATCCCCAGTCAAAGGAATTGCATCGACGACAGCCAAGATTTTGGAGGTTTCTTTGGTGAGCTTGATATTGTGTAGACATGATTGTGAGGGCTAGGCGCTAACCTTTTGCTTTTGAGACCGTTCTAAGAAATAAAGATGATGTAATGGGGCTCGCAATGTTCTCGATGGATGTCACAGAGATGGTCATCGATAGGGCTCAACGGGTTCCGATTCTGACTTCACAATTGCAAGAGGATATTGTGAAGCTTGAAGGGTTAGTATGCTCTTGATATTTGAATTTTTAGTAGTGTAGTTTTCTAATCGAGTTGTACTACAGTGTACTCAATGAAATCTCCACAATGATCGATAAATACACGTCAAGGAACACGCTCAAACGCATATTGGGTTCGAATAGCAATAAGGAAGAAATTAAGAGGGCTAAAACACGACTTTCGGATATGTTGGATGTTTTCAATGCTGCTCGTGCCGTTGAAATACAGCAAACTGCTGCAAAGATCGAGCTTAGCGCTGAAAACACTGGTAGAAAGATTAACAAGCTACTGGTAAGTGATATCTTCTAAAACCAAGCTCTACTGAATGCTGAAACTGTTTCTTAGATCGTCTCATCCCGGGAAACGCTACATTCAACGGCCGTTCGTGAAAACGGCGTGGATACCCAAGGAAAAGTTCGTTTGTTTCATTTTTGGAATTGCTGTTGAGTCGATCGATACTAACCTGTTCATGCACAGCAATCGTCGAGGGTTCTGACTGTTTCCTATCTCACTCCTTCGGGGATAGGTCCAGAAATAGCCTTCGCTGGCACTGCCGCTTTTTTTACATCGGTGACTTTTGAGATCAGACATTGATTTATGAAATCAAAGAAGTCAGAAATCATTGATGTAAAAGAAAAAAAGCGGCAGTGCCAGCGAAGGCTATTTCTGGACCTATTTCCCTTTTCGTTTCGGGCTCGACTAAAACATACGTTAGATAGTATATCTTTTATTAACAACTTCACATGATGTTTGTTTGAAAAAATTCATATTGAACTCAACTCGCAGGACTTATTTTGAACCGTGCTTATAATGGTTTATGGTAAATGAGCGACAATGTGCGCTTGTGCCATCATACCCTGCTCTCACATTTAATCTGACGTGCTGATCATGCTGTAAGAAAAGAGTCTATAAATCTATTTCATCTCAGATAATGACGCCATGTAGATGGCGCAATGGTCGCAGAGGACCCCCAATAATACACCAAAATGCCTGATCCTGGTGCGGATAAAATTGGAGAAATTTTTGTAAAATGTCTGTTGAAAGTGCGGATAAAACTCACCTTTTCGTCGGATATGCCTGTGCCAGAGCTCCGGATAAAACTGTAAGTTCTCAGGCAGGCCTGTTCCCGGTCTGGATAAAATCTATGACATGAAGACTCGAGGTTTTTCAACCATTGACACTCTATGCTTTACCATTAGCTATCAACGCAGATTGGTACTGAGCGATCTCGTCAGTCAACAACACTCTTCAATATCAAGAATGACAACCACTACTATCTTCAGTCTTTCAATGAAATAGAACACATTAGTTCTGGTTTTAGCTGTTGCTAACAAATTTTAAACTTGAATATGTTCTCAAACAACGCGTGAGCATATTTAACAAGTTAAACTTACAAGAAGTTGGTGCTGCCCGTATCAGGTCCAACATACAACACCACACACTGTACTGAGATAGAATTTCAAGTGCAGGGTATGTGTCTTGTGTGGTGTAATGGAACAATCATGCTGGGAAACGGTACACTGCGGGAGTTTCCTACATTCCTATTCAACTTTATGAACGCTCCATTGGTGTTCAGTTCTGGGACACATCTGTTAGCGTGAATACGTTAAGCAATTCCTCCTTCTCCCAGCTGCAGATTTTATGTGTTCTTGAGACACTGCCCAAAGCCGTGACCAACAGCTGAAATGTTTGCACAATGCAGTCTGATTGGATGCTCATTACGCTGTAGTATGTTCACATTGAAATTGCATTAAAAATACGTGTACATTTCTCAAGAATGAAAACAACAAAACTGAGCGATTTTTGGAAAAACCACAATTTCCAAAAAAAAAAATTGACTTTTTGCGATGCCTGTGCCAATTTCCGGATAGAATCCTGCAAAATCTTCGAAAATCGGGTGCGGATAAAATTGGGTGCAAGCGGAACAGACATTTTGGTGTATTATTGGGGGTCCTGGTCGCAGCCTGCGATAATTAGTTTGTTGTACTAGCCCCGAGGAGTCGAACCTCTGCCACTTGTATGATCGCCGGCACCGCTTGTTGACCGCTTTGCCATAGGCGTCCGCTACTTTTTCCCACCTGTATTCGCCAGAAGAATGATATGACCGTGAGAACACCTCGTCGACACTCCTTCCCACGCACTTCTTGTCTCCCTCTCTCTGACCACAATGATCCTACGACTCTATTGAAATCACTGGGAAATAGGCTGTGTTCACAGAGTCATAACACTATACATAAGTGCACCCCAGGCCTCACCGATCGTCTCTCTCGCCTAGGACTTGGAATCGTATTTGCTTCACGCTTCTCTGAAGATTCCAGCTCGAACGTAATGATGTTAGTGTGGATGCGCTGAGGTATGATCGATGGGGATTTAGGATGTATCGGTGTGTATCCTCGTCATTATAGCTGGGTGAGGCTGTACTGATGAGGTGGTAGATACGTTTCAGGGCTTGTTTTACAATATAATCATAAGCACGCCGTGTTCCTCAAGGTAACCTTTCAAACACCTTCGTTAGGAGGCTTATAGGGAGGCGTACCATTTCGATTCGAACTCGCTTGAATTCGTCTCTTCGGTTTGAAGTGGATTCGAAAGCCGAATACGGAGTGCTGATTACCATGTCATGAACGTTCTAGGAGGATCTGATGCTCAGCGCTCAGCGATGAATGCGATGTGCCTCCAACTAGTAAATTTGATGATTGGGTCGAGTTGTCGGACGATTTATATGGTCGAGGGGACTGGTGCGTTCTCTCTTCTTCCTCTTTCCTCCTGCTCCTCGCTTTCTTATTTATCCTCGCTGTTATCCTCATTGTCGGTATCATCTAATTTCTTACTCCCCCTTCATACCCCCTGTTCGCTTCCCTTGTTTGTCCCTGTCCAACTCTTCTTCCTTTCTCTTCTCTCCGCATGCATTCACTAACCTACATAATACAGGCATAAACAAGTCACGACACAACTGGAAAAGTCATGCGTGAATCAGAGAACTACCTCACCCCTTAAAGAGTCGCATCGGATCGCCAACATCCACTACAACGCAGAAACTGACATGTATGCTCCAGCTCTATGATAAGGTTGTTGTAGATACACAGCGCTTGTCTCAACGTTCTTGTGCGTGTTTCTCAAATTAATGATTTAACCTTGCTAACGACGTTGATAGGTACCTAGAGGAAAGATGTATCCTCCGTTTCGAACTTGTTGCAACTCATAGCTTCAGTTTTAAATGGATTCGAAAGAGTACAAGCGTCGATTGTAGTGGCGTGGATAGCTTCTGGGACGACGTAACTCGTTCATTGGACCTCCTACGATATGCAATTGTCAGACGTCTCAATCTCGTTATGAATATTCCTCTCCTCTTTCCTTGTTTCCTTCCCCTCAACTCTTCCATTTGACTAATGTACGACTGTGAGTCACACCGATTATAACCAAGGCCATCCAATCTAAGTTATCGAAAATTTAAATGGAGGCTGCAGTAACATCAGAATATCTAAAAGGAAAATAGACAATTCCGCCAGTATTGTTGAAACGTAAAACAAAGCAAGCATATTTACCACTATCCTGAAGTTCTTCTATGAAGGAAAAAGAGCGGCCAGATCAAAAGCTATTACTCCAGCGGAGATACACATGACGAGCAGTTCAGCCAGGATCATTTATATAGGTCAGGATACTAATTTAAACCGATGATAGCTCTGAATCAATCCCCTTTAGTATGTAAGTACTGCAAGCTTGCAACTCAATGCAGCATTGCCAAGCCTTGCGGGCTGCCGCCTAACCAACTGTGAGAATAATTCCGGAACTACGCAGCGCGCCCTCTTATGGAAAGCCGGACAACCACGCTCATCCATGTCAAGGAATTCAAGTTCCGACCTTCGGCACAGGGACTTGGCCGCTAATCTTCGGTTCGAGCTTTCGGCTCAGTGTTAGCGAAACTAATTTCGGTCTTTCAGCAATAAAATTAAATTCAGGATCTATGTTCATTTCAGCCGGCACAGACCCATTATTTTAGAGATAGATAATATGATAATAATGTACTTGTGCATGTATATGTATGATAAAGCATCAGTTGTATCTGATCATCAAGCATAATGCATAAGTAGTGAGAGTTCTGAATTGCCACACCTTGGGCTTGAGATGATGAACTTAGTCTTTTCTTGCCCATTCATGTATGTATATATATGTATGTTATGTATAAAATATTGGTATCATCTGATCATCGAACAAGTCAGAGAGCTTAGGAACAAAACAGAGGTGTTAATAACAAAGATAAAAGAGAAGAAACAAGGCAGAAAGAGTAAAATTGAAGCTGAGATAGTGGGAAAGTGACAGGGAAAGCAGGAGTAACTTATGAGGAATAGGATCGAAGAAAAGAAACTAGAAACAATTCAGAGAGGCCTGGAACAAAGAAAGAAGTCTAATGACTATTCAGAAAGGCCAGGAACGATGAAAAGATAGAAATAATGTTGCAGGGAGAGTATGAATGACGATAAGAGACTAAGAACGATTCTGTGAGGCCATGAGCGATGCAGGGAGAGCAGGAAAGAAGCAAAGAGACTAAGGGTGATTCAGAGAGGCCAGGAACAATGCGGAGAGTGAAATAATGTTGGAGGGAGAGTGTTATGGTATATCATAGTTACATAGTATACCATCGTATTTCTTCTATGGTATTCAACTACCTATATACATTACTTACAAATTCAATTCTTTTCGGTTATGGAAGATCCTACATAGTGGTAGAAGCAATTGGAATATTCTCGCGTAGTATAGATTAAACACGAAGGTTCTAGTTACTCAGTAGATATCGTATATAGTCTCCATTGTTGAACCAAGAAATATCATCTACTTTACCTTTAACTCATTGCCCCTTGGCCAACTCGCTCAGAATACAAATATTAGATACTGCTCATGCTATCTAATATTAGTAGAATACAAGATACGCTCTGTATAAAGACTGCTACCGTCTTAAGGTTGTCATGATCCGCTCTGACCACCACGCTGATACTCGTTACGCACCTTTGCTGACAAGTATCTCCGGCGGTTACTATTCTACGCGCTCGGCTAAACCGGACATAGTAACTGGTACTCGACTTGTTTCAGACTTACACTCAACACCCCGTAACTGGTAACTAAAGAACTCAATACTCATACTAACAGGTTTATATTCATAGGAATACACCACTATTATAGTTCTGAACGAACCATAACAGAGAGTAGGAATAAAGCTGAGAGAGTAGAAACGGAGCAGAGAGAGTAGAAGCGAAGCAGAGAGAGTAGAAACAAAGCAGAAAGAGTAGAATCGAAGCAGAGTGGGTAGAATCGAAGCAGAGAGAGCCTTAGGAACATTCAGAGAGGCCAGGAACCATATATAGTGAGCAGGAACGATGCAGGGAGATCAGTAGTAATGAAGAGAGACCATGAGATACACAGAGAGACCAGGAGGTACACAGAGAGACCTGGAATGAATCAGTAGAGAGACCAGAACAATACATAGAGACCAGGAATTATGCAGAGAGAACGAAGAAGGAAGACTAGGAACGAAACAGATAGGACCCATGACTGTCACGAGTAAAGCGTACCCTTGCTTTTGCCCAGTAGCGAACATATTACCACTGCTGCTTGCGCTGTCCAAAATAAAGGAAGCAACACAGGACTATGAGAAGCCTCTCACAGGGTGTCTTAAGCTGAAGGAAAACGAAATGAGAGAAACAAAATAAAGATTACTAGAACACAATGAATGGACGAAGAACTTTGAAACAAAGTTGCGATGTGACAGTAATGAATATAGCTTAGTTATGAGCATGATTTGACGAGTAAAACAGTTCTGATATCGTACATAGTGATTCTGAGTTTGAGCGGGGAATATATTGAAGTTGATTCGGCTCATAGCTGCAGAAAATACACTAACAACCACATATATAAAAAACGATATACAATTAAACTTAAAAGAAACTAATCCTAAACGAGCAAGCTACTATGGAACAGTGGAAAACAACAAATCAGGATTAAATAATAAATGAATAAAATAACATAGCTTGAAACATGAACTGGGAACTTGGTTTTGAGGGATAGTGTCTATATACTTAGTACTATCAAAGTTCAGGGACTATCATTGCGGTGGCAGAGAGGTCTTGATGTGTTAAAATGTTTCTCGGGGTTGGGTACGATATCAGAACGGTGCAAGAAAATGGATATTTTGAGGGAGGGCCAGGGAGAACGAGTGGCCAGGGAGAACGAGTGGACAGGGAGAGATTGAGTAGACACTGACATAGTCAAGATGAGGGTGGAACACATACCACAACATCACGCAAACATGATCCTGCCGATTTTTGTTTATTATTATTGAAGAGGTGAAGGTGCAGTTGAGCATACCTCAGAAAGATTAAAATAAGTGAGTTGTCGAGACGTCCATTTGACAGGGTGTTCTAAGGTGAAGGGAACAAAATTAGTGAATAAAATGAGAGCTGATGTAGAGGTTTGTGTCCTCTACAACTTATAATCCCACAGAGTACACCTGACCAATTCGTATTGGAGAGTCTATGTAGAGTGGGAGTAAGTCCCTGTACATGTAAGCACAGCTATGTATTTAATAGAAGGCCGTGTTTGGCTAAGCCAGCCAGGACAAACATGGTGAAATTGTATCTAAGTCCGAGCGACAATTGTACCGCTTACACACCCCCCCTTTGAGACCATATCCGAGTGTTCTTAGTTCATATTAACGGCGTTATGGGGTCAAGCAGACGGTGGATCATTGTAAATGGGAGCATCTTGTGAGCTACCCACGGGTGGTGCCGTATCACCTATCTCGTCCATCTGATGATCATCTGGTGGGACATTAGTCCCCCCACTGTTTACTTGATCCAGCCCCTCTATTGGTGGGTCGTTGGACCCCTGTTTTGAAGAGCAGATGGGGGAGGGAGCAATACTCACGGCAACGACGGTGTACCATTCACCGATGTGGCTTGGGATGGGGAGGGGTTAAGCCCCACAGGGGTTGGTGGAGGAGGGTCGAGGGTAGTGGCGTGGGTGTAATGTGATTTCCAGTTGGATAGATACTGGAATGTAGATGTGTCACCCATCATCAGCCATAGACCTCTGCGTGAGCGAACCCCTTGATACACAGCAATCTGCTGCAATGTGTGAATCTGATCCAGGTCGTCCGGAGCTGGGGTCCACCAACCCACCCATTCGGGGCTAGCAGGGGGTTCCCCGAACTCATCTAACCATCGAAGACGTTCATTGTCTATTGGGTCTAACAGAGAGTGTAGGAATAGAGTTCCTGCGTAGTGACCTTCGAGGTAGTGTAGTCCGTACGGATATGCATGGTCAATCCATGCAGGGGTTATGCTGTTCCGGATGAGTGACTCGACGACG
Organism: Cyathus striatus; assembly: GCA_025738555.1. Lineage (NCBI taxonomy): Eukaryota > Fungi > Basidiomycota > Agaricomycetes > Agaricales > Nidulariaceae > Cyathus > Cyathus striatus. The sequence goes on from JAOVFP010000011.1 coordinate 2,071,418, forward strand.
TCGGCTTGGGTGATGTTGGGGGTGTGTGCCTCCTCGATGTGTATCTGCCTGAATAAGAATTCAGGTCCGGTCTGAGGGGAGAACGGTTCTCCCAGGTGGGCAATATTCCATTGGGTTATCTCTTCATGGTATAAGTGGGGTTGGGCCACTAGGAATGCGAATTCTCTTAAGTAGGCTGCCCTTGCTGTTGTCCCAAAGGGGGCCATTGCTCTTCCTAATGAGTATCTGAAGGCTGACCTTCTACACACCTGGAACCCGAAGTCTATCGCTATTCCCGTGATGTGGTTGTGACTTTCTGGGTGGCCATGATGAGTGATATATTGGCATATCTGGTTGATCCTCATCAAGTCCGTGTTGCTGAGCATTGGTAACCCTGCTCCTTCTGATGTGTTGCATGTGTTCCCCGAGAGTGACGTCACAGGTCGTTTGATAGTGGGGATCCCCCATGGTTGCCTTGTGTTCGGGATGGGTATTCCATCTCTGAATGCCTCGGCCATTAACAGATGACGCATCGTGCGGTCTCTATCTTCTGGTCAAGTGTTCTTGGCTACTAGCCTGAGGACTCATAGCAGGTCATATGCCTGCATCCTGTCCTCAGCTTCGTATGCTGGGCTCTGGGCCAGGTTGTTCAGGCGGTTTGCCTGAAGGGGGTTCATGGGGAAGCCGTGTGGGGCAATCCCATACACTGGGCTATTTGGTATGTATGGTCGTTGCCACGTACTTTGACTCTTGATGCTTCCGTGGCTAGTGCCCCAGTGTATGCAGTATTTGTGCGGTGGGATACGTATATCATAGGTCCATACATACCCACTAGGGTATTGTCCCTTTCTAACCTCCCTTGTTGGTTGGCAACTACCCCGAAGGTGTCTGGGATATGGCCTGCTATGCCATCCTGGTCCTCTTGCCTCCGGATTAGTTGTCGGTCATATTGCTGCTGTGCAGCTCTTATGTCCCTCACTTCCCGATTCCATTGCTTTTCGGACATCCAGTCTTCTCGTTCTGGGTCCATTGGCCTGCCGGGCTCATCATCTCCCAGGATTACTGGCCCGTCCGGTATATCGTGATCCATAGCAGGGTCGTGTCGAGTGGTGCGGGGGGGGCGTAGTTCTCCTGGGCATGTTAGCCGTGTGGCAGGTGCCATTCTTCCATCTAATTGTGGCGGTTCCCGGCTTTGTCATGCTGTGGAGGGGGTATCGCTCCATGCTGCCCGTATAGGAAGTGCTCTCGTGGGTCAGGAGCTTCCTGCTTGGAAGGTGTCTTCCCTCCTGATGTGTTGCGTTTGATGTCGGGATGTGTCCTCCTGGCGACGGTCGTGCATTCGAGGGGGTTCCTCATATCGTCGTGTACTTGTATTGGATGGTTGTGTTCGTTTTTCCATCCTTGCTCTCTTTGCTGATTCTCTTGCTCAAGATTGATATTCCCTGAGAGGAGTGTCCTCCCGCGTTGGTGGTCATTTCGATTTTAGTCGTTGGACTTCTACCTCTAGCCAGTTGTTCCTTGTCTTCAGGGCTTCGTTTGTGGCTTCGAGGTTGCTCTTTTCTCATTTGAGATTGTCTATTCTAGTGAATAGTGTCTCGATTGAAAAGACAATGTCCGGTGGTATGTTTTCTTCGTTCTCAAGGGCTGCTCCCTCGTTCTGTAGTCTTTCCAGCATGAGCTGGACCTCCCTCCTGTCTTTTTCTAACTCTTCGCATTCCTGTGCGATGAGCTCCTTTTCTGTTGCTTTCTTTTTCCTTTTATTCTTCTTTTCCTCCTTCTTCATTGGTGGCGCTGGTTTGTCGGTGTCGTCTATTTCCATCTCCTTGATCCGACTTGTTGTGGGTTGCAGGTTTTGGGGTGGTCCCCAGAAAGGTGCCCATGGGCCATATGGTGGTGGTGGCGGTGGGTGGTATGGGTTGCCCATATGATGGGGATACATCCCTGGTGTCATGCCCATAGGAGGGTATCCTCCGTAAGGGCCTGTTCCGAATGGTGCATGGTTGGGGAATGATCCCCATGTTGCCCCGTATTGTCCATGTCCTGTTGAAGTGTTAGGGGTTGCGGTCGCGTGTATCTGCTCCTGTTCGCCCTCCCCTTCCTCAGAACTCGCTGGTGGGTTCTCCTGTCATGTTGTATTGGGTGAGTGGGGGGTTCCACTGGTGTCGGTGCTCCCATTGAAAGATTTGCGGTGGGGTCGGTTGGCGTCGAGGGGCATGCTTGATGGTGGTGTTTGTCTCGTGGAAGCTGTGTTCACGTATTTTTCTTTTATTTGATTCTCCACTCGGGTCACGTGATCTTTGTTCTTGCTGTCTTCGTGTTGTGTTTGTAGTCAACTGCTGTTACTTGTTTTTGGTAATGCTCGAGGTTTCTGCACTCCCTGGAGTTCCAGGTATCTATCCAGTGCCTCGAGATCTTTGCATTCGCGCATGGGCTCCCATGTTATGTCTCCGAGGCTCCATTTGACCTGGAATTCCAGGTTGTGGTTGTTTGTCCATCGGTGGCCGATTATGTCGTCCACAAACCATTTGTGATCTTTGTTGATTCCAAAGTCATAAGGTTCAGGACATGTTCTGTTAGGGAATAGGGTATCGTCCGATGCCATAAATGGTCTTAAGAGTTTGACGTGGAATGTAGGGAATATCCTACGCTTGATCAGTGCTGGTGGTAATTCCAGTGTGTATGTGGAAGTGTCTGGGGATGCTTCCAAGACACGATATGGACCTATGTATTTTGGGCACAGTTTGCGTGCCTGTCCTTTTGCAATATTGAGGTTTTCTGTGGATAAGAATACCTTTGTTCCCACTGGTATATTGGGTTCCTCATTTCGTTTCTGGTTGGCATAGTGTGTTTGAAAAGCGCGGTTGGCGATGATTGCATTGTGTGCTTCTGCGATATTCGAAAGTGCTTGTTCTGCGAATGTACGTATTCCGCGGTGTATTGCTTCGTTGCTATGGATCTCCCAGAGCATGGATGGCATATATCCATGGTTTAGTTCGAATGGTGTGTACCCTGTGGTACTGGAGACACTTGTGTTGATTGCGAATTCTGTCAAGTCAACTTTCTCGATCCAGTCCTTTTGGTCTGGGCGTACCATAGTCCGGAAGATTTGTCTGGCACTACGGTTCATGTGCTCTGTTTGCCCATCCGTTTGTGGATGGAATGATGTTGACATGAGCAGTTTGGTCCCCATTATTCAGTGTAGCGCTCACCACCATTGGGACATGAATTTGGGGTTGTGATCACTAACTATCGAGCTAGGTAGGCCATGCAAGCGTACTATTTCCTGCTTGTAGACCCATGATAGTTCGGATGCCGACATCTTGGTGTTTACTGGAATAAGGTGGACCATGCTGGTCATTCGGCATATTACTACGCACAGATAGTTATATCCTTTAGTTTTGGGGAATGGTCCCACAAAATCCATTCCTATGGAGTCCCATGGTTTGGTTGGGATTGGTAGCGGGTGTAGTTTTCCAGCTGGACGCTGATTGGAGCTTTTTGCTCTTTGGCACAGTTCGCATGTTCGACAGAATTCTCTTGTATCTTTCACTAACTGGGGCCACCAGTACCATCTACGTATGTATTCAGCTGTACGCTGATCCCCGAAATGTCCTACTATGTTATGTGCTTGTTCGAGGATGGTGGTGATGAGTATCCTATTTTGTGGTATGCATGTCACCTCGTCTCCTTTTATGTTATTAGTGTGGATGATTCCACCCTTGATTGGGAAGCAGGGAAATGTCTCTGGGCTGTTCATGATTAGGCTCATGAGTTTGTCTTCAGGATATCCTCTCTTTATTAACTGGATGAACATATCATCTGTTGTCATTGGTGGTGGGGGTGCCGATGTCTTGTCAAAGAGTGATTCTTCGAGGGTTATCTCATTTCTGTCGAGGGGTGTCCTCGCTTCCAATGGTACACTGGTGTGGTTACTGTGTTCGGCCAGCTCTTGTGCTTCAATATCCCTTAGTTCTCGTTTTTCTTGTAGCTGCTTGCTACAGCGCACCTCTTCTGCTCGCAGGGCCCTTATTTCCACGCTGTGGTTGAGGAGTTCTTCATGTCTTGTGTAGGGGAGATCTTCTCCTGTTGGATCGATTCGAGCGTCCGCTCATACATACTCGTGTACGTCGTGTATGTCTTGGGGGGTGTCGCTTTCATAGTATCGGGATAGGCAGTCCGCTACTTTGTTATACTCCCCTTTGATGTATGTGATATTGAATGAAAATCTGGCCATATAGTCCATCCATTGCCGTTGGCAATTTGTCATCCTGTTTTGGGTCTTGAAGAATTCAAGTGCTTTAACAGGTGTGACATACGTGACATACACAACAAGTGTGACAAGTATAACAAATGCTACATACGTGACATATGTGACATGTGTGACATATGTGACAAATATGTGGAGCGTGACATTCGTAACACTCGTGACATATGTGACGAATGTGACGAGTGTGAGTTATTATTTATACAATGATCACTTATGATCACTTTTACATTTATTAGTGTTAACTAGTAGGCATTACACACAATAATATGCTATTATAACATACCATGATCACTTATGATCACTTCTACATTCATTAGTATTCACCAGTAGTCATTATGCACTATAAAACACTATTATAACATATCATGATCACATATGATCACTTCCACATTCATTAGTATTAACTAGTAGTCATTACACACCAAAATACACCATTATACTATACCATGATCACTTATGATCACTTCCACATCCATTAGTATTCACCAGTAGTCATTATGCACTATAATATGCTATTACAACATACCATGATCACTTATGATCACTTACACATCCATTAGTATTCACCAGTAGTCATTATGCACTATAATACACCATTATATCATATCATGATCACTTATGATCACTTTCACATTCATTAGTATTCATTAGTAGTCAATATGCCCTTTAATATCCATCATACACTATTATAACATCCAATGATCACCTTTGATCACTCATACATTCATTAATAATAATGAATACCATTAGATATTAGCAGTGATCATGGAAGTCAGGGATTTTGTGATCACTTTTTCATAAAACCTGGGCTTTTTATGATCCAAATTGGCTGACACTTATGCTTGTGCACATTTTGGCTGGTGCGGTATGAGGCCTCGAACACTCGTCCTTCCGCGAGGAATTCCTCAGATGAATTCATTTCGGGGGATAGTCCCACGTCTTCTAGTAGCTTTTTCTGGATGATGGAGGGCATGGCCTTCAGGAATACATGAGTGAATTCATGATTGTCAGGTGGTACAATTATCATGTCATTGAATGACCACTGGTTCCTTGCCCGCATGGGGGATGCGACATGCTGGAAGTACCACTGTTTCGCTTCCCCGGTTAGGAATTTGGGTAGGAGCAAGATGCGCTCCCAGTCTCGTTGTGGACCTCCCATTTGGCATACACACAAGTGGGCTGCTAGTCCTAATAGCCATCATTCTAATTCAAAGAATAGTGATGATGCTCCTGAATATTTGTCCACCAACTTGGGGTCATAGCATAGGGGTCTGCACCCTTCTGGTAGTTCTAGCCTATTTGCTAGGTACTCATGGAGTGTCGTGCGCAGGCGTTCCTGCAGCTGGTTCCGGCAACATTCCTGTGCTTCCAGTGCTGCCGGTTGTATCGACGAACTCCTGTGTGGTGGTGGCAGTGAATACTGCCTGCCCCATCGAGTCATGTTTGGTATTGCGGTTTCCTCCAGCTCATTTGGGTATTCTGGCTTGTGCTCTATGATGGGTTGTAGTTGGCGGGTCTTGCGATCATACCCTATGAGGTTGGTCAGTTGTTGGGTGGATATTCCACCAAGTCGTGGCCTCATTGACTCGGATCAAGTTTGAGCCATGGTTGCGTCTCTTGGCGATGTGACTTTGCCTGGTTGCACTATCCTATCCAGGTCTATTGGGTCGGGACTGTTGAACAGGATGCCCTGTTCTTCTATGTTGGTGACCCTGTGGATGCTGATGTCCTCGTTCCTCATGTGCTGGAGTTTCAGCCGATCGTTCCATTGTAAAGCCCTTGGGATCCGTGTGTTCAAATGGACTCGGTTTGGTCTCGTCATAACATTTCACAGGATGAAGCTTGTTCCCTGGTACTGACGATGTTTCCAATGGGTGGAAGCTTGGTGCTTCCGTGGTGGCAGCATTCATTGCTTTCTGTAAGTGGGGTGATACATCTCATATTACCTCTGACGTGTTCTCTTGTTTGGGTTTGGTGAATGGGTTTACTATTGCCATTCTACTGGCTGTTATTTGAGACATTGGAGTTTCGGGTCTTGATGCAGTTTTCTGCTGTTGGGCGGCATGGTAGGCTAGCGTGAGTTTGCCCATTAGTGCCATGGTTGCTTCTACGAACCTAGGTTCATCCGGGTTAACTTTCAGTTCGCTCTGAGTTACCATCGATGATACTCGTCAGACCGCTGTGTGGAACATTGCTTCCATTTTCTGAGCATTGATGTCGGGGTGGAGTTGCTTAAATGACACCATTCTGTTTTCGAGGTTATCCTCAATTTCTGCTTCATATTCCTCCAATAGCTGTTCGCCCTGTGTCCATCCATAGTTTGGCGCCGGGTTGTGTGTCCATAGTTCTTGGGCTAGGGTTCTCGTATTGTTCTGGGGAGGGTCGTTGTCCCTTTCCCTGTGCTCACTCACTCTCTGTTGTCCAGATCCTGAGTTCGTATTTTCATGTATTACATTAGAGGTCTGAGCCTCATCATCCTGTCGGCTGGATTGTCCAGCTGGTAGGGGGATATGTGGTGTATCCACTCGTCGTGGTGACGGTTTGGAGGCAGGAGGCGTGTGCGACATCATGGGGTTTACTTTGTTCTAGATTTGGAAATTCCGTGATGTTCCGCATGGAAGTGGGATTGCTGTTGTTGGAAGTTTCCTGATGGTGATTGACGCTTGGGTCCATTATGGTGGTATTGGGGTTGATAGCAAAGGGTAGACTTTGCAAATAGTTAGGGGGTGTAAAAAAGTGTAGAGGTTTGTGTCCTCTACGACTTATAATCCCACAGAGTACACCTGACCAATTCATATTGGAGAGTCTATGTAGAGTGGGAGTAAGTCCCTGTACATGTAAGCGCGGCTATGTATTTAATAGAAGGCCGTGTTTGGCTAAGCCAGCCAGGACAAACACAGTGAAATTGTATCTAAGTCCGAGCAACGATTGTACCGCTTACAGCTGAGAACATAGCGAGTGAGATAGAACTTTGAGACAAAGTTGTAGCATAATAAGAGTCTGCAAGAGCACAAAATGAGTGAATTAACAGTGATATTGTCGAAACTGTGAGTAGGACTTAGGAATTGTCAGGGCTATTCTAAGAACTCGGAGTGTCATAGGAAATGGGTATCATGCCGGAAAGGTGCACAAAGAGGTATAAAGCAAGGATAGTGAGGGAGAGAGTGAGCAGGGACTACAGATAAGGTAGAGAATGCAAGCAGAACAGTCCAGATGTCTAATGAAATACCGACATTGCCTGAGTCAATGGAGCGAGCCAAGAGTGAGCAGCATGTTGAAATAAACGACGCATCGACGATGACAACATTACATTTGGCCTCAAAGCACACAAAGGGAGAAAGCCAGAGGCAAATGGATAAGTATTTATGGTAAATTGTAAACCACTTAAATACATAAAATCAACTGTAGCACATTGTCAGTAAAATACATAATAGGTATATTAACATATCTAAAAGCATATGTGGAGGTGGCATGGAATGATTATTGTGACATTTGAATAGGTAATATAATTCTACACAGCATAATTACTGTCATGTAACAAGAGTTTAATAATGTATCGAGAGTTTAAAAACTTAATAAATCTACATTATCACTTTGTCTGGTTATGCTATCACCATGAAACATTGCACAGTACTTTAATATGTCTCTGTGCATGTATGTCCCAATTGAAATGTCTGTTGGATGGATACTTGGTTTTCAATGCTAGAAATACTGCTGATTGGCCTCAAAATTCAATGAATATTCGACATCAAATACAAGATCTATTCCGATCCCACAGGTTTATCTTTTCGAAATTTGAAATTTTAATAGTATACACGATGCCCTATGATATTACAAACTTTTATAAAGAATAATTGAGATTCTACAGTAAGGGAGCATAAATACGAGATTTCCATGCATTCTGAGCGTGACAGGGAGCGCGATTTTGGCGGCGTTCGGAGCCCCAGATCTCACTGTGACAATGTGTGACAAAGCTATTAAACTCTAGTAACATCCTCCGGAAGTGCTCCGCTATGACAATGCAAATGAAATTTAACAATATAAATATATATTCGTACAGACAATACATTTTGGTATATAATTGCCAGGTTTGCAGTTCGAAAATGGTGTAGTTGAGGAGGAAATAGAAAAATACTGAAAAGCTGTTAAACTCTTGTTACTTGATAGTATATGTCGAAAATAAGACTTCGAAATTGTATCCCAAATAATGAACTACTATACAAGTACCATGTAACAAGGATCACTAAACAATTTCTGAAATATTAATATGTATTCTTAAAACATGAATCTATGTCAGCCATGGAAATCATAGATCTTGAATTTGAAACTGAATAACCATATACATACACGAGTACATTATTATCATATTATCTGTCTCTAGAATAATAGATCCATGCTGGCTGAAGAGGACATAGATCCTGAATTTAATTTTAAAGCTGAAAAACCGAAATTAACTTTGCTAACACTGAGCCGAAAACTCGAACTGAAGATTAGTGGCCAAGTCCCTGTGCCGAAGGTCGGAACTTGAATTCCTTGACGTGGATGAGCGTGGTTGTCCGGCTTTCCATACCCTCTTACCTAACGCTAAAGTGAATAAATCTTGGCAAACCACGCTTGAGTCTCCGACAACTTTCTCACAGCTCTCAAGATCTCACTGAGCACTCTCTCTCCGTCGCTTGCCAGTGTCTGGAACTTCACCTAAACTTTTCTCCTACACTCAATGACCGCCGTCACATCATCTTACAACTGGACTTGCCTGGCTCGGAGTCGTGGCTTCCGGATTGTCTGAAGGTACTGATGTAGGTGTGTTAGTTCCGGAAGCAGGTGTCTTAGGACAACGAACAGGGCATATCGGCATGTTTTTCCTTCTCTGAGAGATTTAAGTGGGCACTAATGAGCTATTGTGATCATTGTTATGATAGATACGCCCTTCTATGCGTTTTATAATAGTGTCATCGGCGCGCAGTATCAACCTTTCCAAATGAGTTGTTTGATGGCCTTTGGGAAGGTATGTATCTTCATCTTGAATTTACTTGAGTTCTTCAGTGCGCTTGAAGTGACAGTGCTGACTTATTGCTTCTACGCAGGCTCTTGGAGAATCTTCAGCGACGAACGTGATGTATTCATTCGACCTTCGACTGAGTCCAATGCGTGGGCTGAATTGCTGGATGATTTGGAGGATCTGATAATTCTGATATGTCCTCCTTATTGTGAGTCGTTCTTTTTGCTTTCTTTATCTACATGTTCTTATCCTATCTGTTTTCTTATTCATCATTATATCTTCACTTCTACTCATCATTCTCTTTTCTTCTATGGTTCACCTCCTCGGCCTCTGTCTCCCATCTCGTTTTCTACCCCTTATTGCCCTCCTTTCCTCTTATCCCCTCATTCACCTGTGCGTTTGCGCCTCTCTTCCTTCTAATTCTTGATTCTTTTGTTCTTTCCGCATTCCTTTTATCTTTATATTCAGACTTATTTAACCCACTTACTAGATATAAACACATCAACCCACAACCTACAAACCACGTTCACCATCATGTGTGGAATTACGGGACAGAAGGGCCGAAGCATATTTCATATCTTAGTATGTGCATTCATTATCGCCTTGTATTCGTTTCTTTTCATACTCCTTCATTGCTCTTCCTATTCGTAATTTTAACTACTTTTATCTCTTTGCATTCCTTTCGTACTTCACTCTTCCTTTCCTTAGACGATCCCTTCTCGTTCAAACTTGACATACACTAACCACCTAGTACCAACAGTCAAATCTCGGTGGCAGGTAACTAGACCAGCACTCTCCAAACCATCGGTGTTCCAGAACTTACGAGGATACATAACCATCCCATGTTACACGTTCGTTAGACATTTTCATTTTTTTCATTACTTTATTCTTTGCGATATAAAAGATCAAGCTTTAGCTTCCATGCGACGAAATCTCTAGACTGTTAGACTTGTATCAGACAAATGTCTTTATTGAATTCATATTGCCATTTGGCAGTATTTCGGACTGTATTAAAGGCCTCATAGTCCACTGGATACTACAAATACTCATCTACTATCGCCGAACCAAATATTCGCTCAATACTACTACAGAGCGCTTGCACAGCGCTTTACAGCACTTGCGGTTTCCACCCACTCTGGCTCCTTGTCGACTCCCCTTTACCTCTTTCATACTCCCTATATCGACGCTAGCCACTGTAAACAATCTCCTCCGCACACTTCTCGTTATGCCTTCATCTAACTCAAAGAACATCCGTCGCCTGGAGGTCGCTCGGTGAATTACAAGTCTTATATCCGATATCAGTGGCGCCATCCCGCTTCTTCCTTCGCCAGTGAAGGGAATTGCATCTACCACTGCAAAGATTTTGGAAATTTCCTTGGTGAGCTGGACATCCCCGTAGATATGGTCTAAGTAATAGCTTGGCTCTCAAAGACTGTACTCAGAAACAAGGATGATGTACAGGGGCTGGCGTTGTTCTCGCTGGATGTTACGAAGATGGTCATCAATAGAGCTCAACTCGTGCCTGTTCCAGATTCACAGTTGAAAGAGGATATAGTGAAGCTTGAAGGGTTCGTTGGCTCTTTTTTATTACTACATTAACCACATTCACTGATTGCCTGTACGATAGGGTTCTCAATGAAATCTCCGAAATGATAGATAAATTCAAAACACGGAGGACATCGTTCAAACATATATTCCACGCGAATGGCGACAAGGAGGATATAAAGGCAGCTAAAACGCGACTTTCGGATATGTTGGATGTTTTCAATGCTGCTCGTGCGGTTGAAATACAGCAAACTGCTGCAAAGATCGAGTTTAGCGCTGCAAACACTGGTAGAAAGATTAACAAGCTACTGGTAAGTAATATATTCCAAAACCAAGCTCTACTGAATGTTGAAATTTATTTTTAGATTGTCTCATCTCGGAGAACGCTACATTCAGCGGCCGTTCGTGAAAATGGCGTGGATACCCAAGGAAATGTTCGTTTGTTTCTTTTTTGGAATTGCTATTGAGTTAATTGATACTAACGTGTTCATGCACTGCGATCGTCAAGGGTTCTGACTGTTTCTTATCTCACTCCTTCGGGAATAGGTCCAGAAATAGCCTTTGCAGGCACTGCTGCCTTTTTTTTTTTTTCATCAATGAAGCCTCATTCTTAGCGCTAGAACGCATTGATAGAAACAAAAAAAAGGCGGTAGTGCCAGCGAAGGCTATTTCTGGACCTTTTTCGTTTCGGGCTGGACTAAAACATACGATAGATAGTATAACTTTTATTACCAACTTTATATGATGTTTATTTGTAAAAATTCATGTTGAACTCAACTCACGGGAGTTATTTTGAACCGTGCTTACAATTGTTTATAGTAAATGAGCCACAATGCGGGCTTGTACCATTATACCCTACTCTTACACTTAATCTGACGTGCTGATCTACTGTAAGGAAAGAGCCCATAAATATATTTCATCTCAGATAATGACACCATGTAGATGGCGCAATGGTATGAAATGGAACTGCTGTAATCAATGTACTTACAGCATGCGCAGCCTGCGATAAGTAATTTGCTGTACTAGCCTCGTAATTTCTGTGATGAACATATTACTGCAGTGGAACTGAAAGATATTCTTAACAAGGTATGGTCGAGAGATGAATCCATGACACTGTACACATGGTTGGTACTATGGTAGTCGTACCAAAGGAATTGCTGCTACTTTTGCTCCGTTTAATACAAAAGACAATCATGATAACCATTTTGCAGTTGATGTACCGAACAGTGTTGTATTCAATTTGTAGCCTTCATGGGAACGCTAAAATATTTATTCAGCGGTGTAAGGAAAGGTCCTCTTGGCATGAAGAAAAGGGGAATAGTAACACTTTTGAGCACCATAAGTAGGTCCCGAGGAATCCACTTGTATGATCGCCGGCACGCCGGCACCGCTTGTTGTCCGCTTCGCCATAGGCGTCCGCTACTTATTCCCATTGCAACGCCAGATGAACGATATGACCGTGAGATTCTACAACCAATCCAACCATCCCTTTCCTACTTTCTTTACATAATACTCATACTATTGTCCTTCACTCACTCTACTTCACGAGTATCCTTACTCTCCATTCTCGTCCTAAATGCCATCACCAAAGTTCTCTCCCTTCCCTCTCCTCTCCCTTCTCCTTCTCTCAACTCTCCAACTACCTTAGCAGTTTCCTACCATCCCCACCTATCCCAACGAAACATAATCTCCCCCACGGATCTGCAACCCGCCTATGACTACATAATAGCTGGGGGAGGACTTGCTGGACTCGTCTTATCTTCACGCCTCTCGGAAGACTCGAATGTGAGCGTGTTAGTCATGGAAGCTGGTGGTTCTGGGGATGAGGATTGGGGACGTATTGGTGTGTATCATCTCCTTCTCCTTATAGGGCTCAGTTAAAGCTGATGAGCTATGATTTATCGTTATGTAGATAATCCCTCGGGCGTTTTATAATAGCATCGTCGGAACGCAGTACGATTGGGCACATTGAATGGTCCCTCAAGTAAACGTTTCCAACCGCGTCATCGGGTGGCCTAGAGGAAAGGTTAGTCTAAATCTAGCTCTCTTTCATTGAATCGTGTTCGAGTTTCTCAAATATAATTTAGGTTCTTGGAGGATCCTCTGCAATGAACGCAATGTACCTCGTTCGGCCTTCTTCGACGTGTCGACGTACAACTGGAAAAATATGTTTTCTGCCATGCGCAAATCTGAGAGCTTTAGTGCCCCTTTGCCGGAACTGGCGTGGATTGCCAACATCCATTACGATGTGGGGAACTATGGGAGCAAGGGTCTGATACATGTTTCATATCCTGCTATGTATGTCCATTATGTTTCGTGGCTTCGTTTGCACTTTTTACATTTTGTACTTTTTCCTTCACTGTTTCTATTTATACCCCTCCTTTCACGTAAATTTTCCCCTATCGTTCTCCTTCCTCCACTTTCCTTCTTTGCTCCTCCCGACCCTCCTTCCCCTCCTTTCCCCTTTCCTTCTTACCACAATCTACCTATGTTAACCACCCCCCTAAAAGATAAATTCCAGTAACTGAAAACTGGACCAGCACCCTCCAAACCCTCGGCATCCCCAAGCTCACCGAGATACATAACCCCCTCCTCCATCAACCCTACAAACTGGACGAGATCTTACTCCCGCTCGGCATACATCGACCCCTTGCCTCCTCGTTCGAATCTCCACATTCTCCCTAATGCCTTGGTCACTTCCATAGTCTTCTCAGAATCGAGAACTATAGAAGGAGATGCGGTAGCCGCTGGTGTCGAATATGCAGAAAGTAAAGAAGCACCTAGAAAATTTATTTCTGCGAATCGGGAGGCGGTACTTGCTGGTGGACCGATTGGAACGCCGAATATTTTGATGTTGAGTGGGATTGGACCCTGCGATGTATTGGAATCTGCTGGTGTGACTGTGGTTGAGGAGCTAGCTGGAGTCAGGCAGCATTTGCAAGATCATCTCGTTCGTAATTTCTTTTCTTTTACAATTTAAAGAGAAAGTGCTGATGCGGGAGGGAATAGACCGGGAGTATAACGTGGCAAGCGATTTTTGAAACTCTGGGGGATATTGAAGCTTCCCAATCGGATTTTTTTGTATGTCCCTTCCCTTCTCTTCACATGATTTTCGCTACTTATACTTCCATTCGCTTCGCTATAGCACACACCAGAATTCCTCTCCTCAATCAACAATGCAATAGCTTTCCTTAACCTAACTACTCTCTTCTCTCATTCTCCCAATGACATCTTGGCTATAAAAACTAACGTATCCAATTCCTTAAATGCCTCTGTTGCTTTCGCACCAAGCCAACACAGCGAAGTGAAAGAAGGGTATAAAATGATTTACAAATTGAATGCCGAGATGTTTTTACCGGAGGAACCGCAGCTGGAGCTTCTGCTGAATGTAATAAGTCCGAGCGTTGTGAAGGTGCAAGCTGCGCTGCAGCATCCTTTCAGGTTTGTCCTTCCCTTTTGTTGTGGTTTTTCAGAAGGGTGGCTTATGTGGAGATTAGCACCGGGAGAGTATACATCAACTCATCTAATCCATTTGACCAAGCTGTTGTCGATTCGCAATATTTTTCTCATCCTGCTGGTATGTCCCTTTTCCACCCTTCCAAAGCCTTTACTTACGCATAATCAATGAAAGATATAACGGTCCTTAGGCAAGGCATGAAACTCACGCGCACCCTGGGTGCTACGTTCTAGTCCTTGAATTTGTTCGGCGCTGAGACTTCCCCTGGTACGAGTGTCGAAACGGATGAGGATTGGGAGAATTGGTTGAGGAAGACAGGTACGCTTCATAACTTGCACTAAATATTTAATTTCTAAAAGAATATGAAGGTGCTAGAACGGTGTATCATCCCTCCTCGAGCTGCGTGATGCTCCCTCATACTCTAGGCGGCGTGGTGGATAAGAGGATGAAAGTGCATGGAGTGGCAAATGTAAGAGTTGTGGATTCGAGTGTGTATCCGTTTGAGTTTGCTGCTCATGTGCGTCTCTATCCGTTTCTTATACTGATCTCCTTTTCTATGCATTTTGCTGATAATCTTGTTATGTGAATATTTAGCTGGCCTCTGCAACGTATGGACTGGCTGAGCTAGGCGCGCAGCTGATTAAGGAGAAGCCGATTTTGGTATCGGCGTCTATTGATACGTCCGATGCTATGACTTTGTAGGCTCGTTTGGATGTTCTTCATACTTAAAATCACATACCTCTGCTTGGTTACATGTCTTTGTCTTTCATTTATTCTCTTTAATTTACTCGTTGCGATATAAGAGATCAAGCTTGAGCTTCGATTCAGTTGTCTTATATACATGCGTATGCAGTGGTTATGCGCTGGAATCACTGGACTGTTACACTCGTATTTAACAAATGGCTTCTTTGAATTCATAATTCCGTTTGTCAGTATTTCGGACCGTAAAGGACTCATAGTCCATTGGATACTGCAAATACTCATCTACTATCGCCGAACCAAATATTGGCTCAATACCCGAATATACTACTACAGAGAATCGGCTAATTAAGCGCCGTATTTGTCTCAAATCTTATGTTCATAGCAACCTGTGACGCTCAGTAAAAACGATCAGTCAACTTAGTCGCCAAGTAGTAGAATGGCTGCCGAAAAAAAGTCCCGTTGCTGTCGCTTAGTCGGCTGCAGTAGCAAAACAGTCAACGAATGGTAGACTCTTAGACGCCTCATGGCGACTTAGATCTGATTAAGTATAATATTGCGATTAGATTAAGTTTTTTACACTCCTAGTTGTTCTAACCGAATAAAAATGCACAATAAGCTTGAGAGATCGGAATCTGCGGTGAAACAGTGTCAAGGCATCATTTACCTGACCATTGGTTTGAGCCTTAATTCGATTTTATCTATATATATATACTTGTTGTTATAGGTGTGTAAAAGTCTGAAGATCCAGTTGCCGGAAACACAGTCTAACCGGCGTGTTTTTATCTCCACTAATTTAGTGAAACTCTGTTCATTTATCCACAATATTCTGTCAAGGAATACACATTTGCATTTGGACTTTGTGTAGTTCTAGTGACGATCGTTGCATCGACGTGAGTGGAGACGGAGAATGTCGAGTCAAGGAGCATGTTGAGGTGATAACATAGACGCATTGTTGATTCTGAATCCGTAGAGAAGACCAGCACTGTGATGCATTTCTGAGTATAAATAAATGGATGGTATAAGAGAGTCGTGGCTATCATCTTGATCAATCGCTGTCGCTGACTACCGGGGGGTTGCGATGTTTCGTCACCGAGAGGGTGATTGATTGCAATTTGGGTCTGGCGCGATCAATAATTAGTCTTGCAATCAATTAGAAATATGTAGGTAGAAATCATTGGAAATATAATTGCAATCTATCAATGGTGTAAAGTGTGAAATCATTCGTCAAATGTAATCAATGTTGTGTGCAAATCAATAAAAATGAAATCAACAAGAATGTGAATGCAATACTTCGAATAAACGGTCCCCAACGACAATCTCAACGTACGAGTGGGATTGTTAACCACGTGTGCATAACCGGTAGGCTATTCGGCGTTGTATAGCTTGCGCACTTAAGTCTATTTAACCTCTATTTTGCTACCTTTACCATGGACTATGAAATGAAGGACTTGTATCTTCCCTTAAGTCTTCATGTACTTACACATTACCAGTGGTTCAGCACAAGATTCAGTCAATCTAAAATTATTTAGTGTTTAAACAGCAATGTTATGAATTATCTAGCAAGCAATGTGTAGATGAAGGGGAAGATATGTAAGTCAATTTTGCGAAGTCCATAGTAATAGAGCGGAATAGAGGTTAAATAGAATTAAGTGTGCTAGTTATACAACGCCGAATAGCCTACCGGTTATGCACACGTGGTTAATAATCCTACTTGTACGTTGAGATTGTCGTTGGGGACCGTTTATTCGAAGTATTGCATTCACATTCTTGTTGATTTCATTTTTATTGATTTGCACACAACATTGATTACATTTGACGAATGATTTCACACTTTACACCATTGATAGATTGCAATTATATTTCCAATGATTTCTACCTACATATTTCTAATTGATTGCAAGACTAATTATTGATCGCGCCAAACCCAAATTGCAGTCAATCACCCTCTCGGTGATGAAACATCGCAACCCCCCGGTAGTCAGGAAATAATGAAGCTCTGTATATCAATGCTGCATTCTGGTAAATAAATTTACAATTAAACATTACGTGATGACAATCGAGAGAAGAAGAGCACACAGAACCTTAGTATGTAGAAAGTTGCGATCTAGTACTTCTTACATTCTTACCTTGTTTGCAGTTCAAGTTGTAAACTTGCGCTGGGCCAATCATGGAGGAGCAGTAGTTAACTGTGGAAGTCACTCGGACTTCGTCGACGCACATGAAAATCTGCTGTTAGGTTCCAGACTGGGTGAGTTGGTAACGCTCTACCTCGATCGCGTGAGGTAGTGCTGACTCAACCTTTGCATCATGCTGTACTTTCATTTGCGACCTAGCCTTTTTCACTAACGAGGGGCTCCACTTTTTTGGTACAAAGAGGCTCGCAGGGATTTGATAATACGCATCTTTCGTCCTCCTGCACCAGGCATGTATTATACCTTCCTTTCAATTTCTGCTGTTGGACTAACTCCCTCGTCCTCCTGCACCAGATTTGAATCAGGTACTTTTACGATGCCCTTCTTTCACGGTTACCTACCCACCCACAACCTTGTTCATTTCTTAAACACTAATACTTTGCCGTTTCTCTCTTTTCTTTCTTCTACACATCTTTACACATACTTATCTTTCCTCTTTTTCTCCTTTCCGCTCTTCACATTGTCTCGCCGTTTTCTCATTTTTTCCTTATCTTACATATCGTGTTTTTGTGGCATCGCATGTCAGTGCAATGGCAACTGCATTCTTTTGGCGTGGTGTTATTGGCGCTCCTTATATCTGTGAGCGCTGCACCATACTTCTTACATTCTTACCTTGTAACATTATCAAACCACATTAAGCAAAGTATCGCCTCTTCCATGCGACAAGCCATACATAAATTACTATATAGATAACGAATGTCACTCAAAGGATAGAACCATTCCGCAAATCAGGCTCCAGAATATATTTCAAAGTCCTTGCTCTGTACAGGGGGGATAAAACAAACATACTTTCTCTAAAGACAATCTCCTCTAGCTGCACACCCTTAGTTTCAGGGTTCACTACATCAATCTACTCTCAGCACAATATAATTTACAATGAAGAATGACTCACAAAAATACATTGAAACAAGTAAATACCGTGCCGTGAACAGATAATAAACTATTTCACCTAAAATAAAAAGTGCGGATACAATAAAACACGTACATGATATACAACTTCCTCTTTATGACTTCTTGGACATACAGTGTGGTTTCTTAAACTGGGGAATTGAAAGTCTAGTTGGTAGCGGATGTCTATTGCTTGGAAGGTTAGAGGTAAGATTCTATTGAAGGCCAGGCATTCCATCAGCACTCTGACAGGTCAGAAAAGAGGTTTATACAGTATTCAACACAATCTACACCGGTTATTCGAGTTACGGAAACCCTCGCTTGTTGCTTACAAACTCTTTCTCATTCATTGATGTCGTCAATTGCTCTTGACAGTTTTTATGCGTGACACGCTCATTACTGTGGTTGGCCTTTTTGTTGTTTGTACTTCTAATGGTATCGACGGCGCATCGCAAGTTGGTTGAGAGCTGGAGGGAGGACGAACGAAAAAGTATTGCACAAATGTTACGGTCAGCAAGAGGAGGAGTGTGGTGTTCGCCTCTCTTTCTTTTGACATATGCATCTCCTTTCTGCTATGCTGTTTTGGGTTTTGCGATGTTATTTTAGTAATTCTATGTAGTCATTCGGTTTCATTGTTGTTTTTTTGCCCATTCATCATTGAAACTTTACAATCCATCATTCAATACAATTTGTACTACATAAACATACATACTACCCATTACATTTAATATAGTAAAGCTTGATATAAATTGTTTTAAAGTTATATATGTACTCTCTGTAAATTTTTTTTTGAAATAATTAAAGAGATACGACACGACCAAAGAGAGTGGACGACGATGCTTACTGTAATGTTCAAGTACTTAATGTCAACATTTCGAAGCCGAAGATGAGATCTTAAGCTTTAAGATTAGTAAGTACAAAGTAGTAGTAAACAATAAAGACATAGGGCCGACAAGCGGCAAAGCCCACTACCAACATAATTAAACCAGTGATTTGCCCACTCATAATGGCAAGAGATTGGTATTGACATGTAGCCTAACTTCAAATTGTAGCAATTCAGGGCTCTTGCTTTGGCTGCCTCCATGTGTGTGAGGGAAGTGTAGGCTACCAGGTGTGAGCACTTTTTAGCCTAGGCACTCCTGTCTCAGTCAGACTGTAAAACGAGTGAATGGGCAGTACATACGTAGGAGCAGCGTCATATACAATGCTGGGTGCGGCATGTTGCGAGTTGGTGAAGTTGTTCTATATATGACTGGGGAAACTGGAGAAAAAAGGGACATATTTAAAGTTAGTAGTTAGCTGTTCAACTGTGTAGAAAAAACAAAAACGCACCATCATACAGCGCCAACTCCCAACAAGAGTATATTTCTCAGTGCTCACACATTACCTTCCAGGAACTCAAGTTCTCAGTTAATGCACTTTGTTATTGTGACATAGGTTTGGAAAATGCCATATGTTAGCACCCAGAAACAAAATCTGGGGGAGGGAGAGGTTCAAGAGCGGTTGTCCAACTTCCGAGTCATGGTATGAGCATTGAGAAGGTGACTCGAGTCTTGCTCGAGTCTCGACTAGGCTCAAGCAGCCAAGCTCCAGTACACATCAAATAATGTCCAAAATAAATAACATATACGTGAAACCACAACCACAACCCAGCACGATACAGAAAAGACAAACACAGAAATAAGTAAAACAGACGTAGACAAACGCAGCCTACGAATAATCATTACCCATCCTCTGACACATTCCATCCTCCCGGAAAAGAACCATTTTTGTTCGTTCACATCATTCCATCCGGCCTTTCGTCGTGTGTCAACCAAAAGGTATGCACTCCACCAACTAATACCACCTATTATAATCCTTCCTCCTGTTATCCCTCTCGTAATCCTCGTCCACCATCCCTACCCCGATCTCTATAATCAACGCGCCGCTGCCTATAATGGTGGTGCGATAGCTGGACAGGGTAGCAATCTCTTATACTCATGTCATATCGTACTCAAGGATACCACCCTCACCCTGCCGAGACTACGGCCCTCTCCAGTGCCACCCCAGCCGCTTGAAGGACTGTACAACCTGCAGCCCTACGACTCCTGCTACTCACTGGAACCAACACCATTGTCATATATTTAGTCTAGGGGCTGTCACAAAGTGACAAAAAGAGGAAAAGAGGCAGGACAAGATGATACGATGGGACAAGATGGGCCCTCATCTGCAGTAGGCCTGCGTCATCAAGGCATCATCAACAATAGCGACCTTTTCCATTATTCTCGGTGGAGTTGAAGACGGTAATGGTGGCGTCTTCCTCAGGCGTGTCCATTGTCACGAACTTGAAGCTCAGAGACTCGTGGGTGGGGGTTGTACACGACAGGGGCCATTTTGACCTGTAAGAGGTGTGAGCATGAGTTACAAACGAAGAGGGTTACAGAAAAGAGGGGGGGTAGGGAGAGTGCGAACATCGATGGAAGGGTGTGAGGAGAGGAGAGGAGAGGAGAGGAGAGGATGTAAGAACGAAAGGCATATGCGCTGGTACTCGAGTAGTACCTCTAGGCCAGAGGACGTTGTAGCCCATATACACGAAGGCAAGAAAAGCAAGAAATGAATCTTCGCGAACGTAGCTTTGAGCTCATGCACGTCCGTCTTGTGGCTCAACTGCGGGACATGTAGATTGTTTCCCGGGTTCAAGCCATCCTCTTTCCATCTCTCCTAAAAGACCCAGAGAATGAACTCCCACAGTTCGCTCGTACATAACAGAGGCATTTTTGAGGTCTGAGAGGGCGGTGAACGTATGTGCTGGTGCCAGCCTGGCGCCTTGAGTAAACAGGGCGGAGGAGCATTGCAGCGCGCATGCACAAAGGCAAGAAAAGACGGAGGAACGATGCTTACCTCGGGACTCGCAAGTGTGGGGGTCATACACGATCAATGATTTTTGACCTGTAGGAGGGTGTGTGAGTATGAGGTTAAGCTGAGGGTGAGAGGAGAGGATGGGAGGACGAAGAATGTATGCCCTGGTTCCTGAGTGCCATCTCAAGTACGCAGAGCAGCAGGCATCCATACCCTACCAATCCTCACGAACGTAGCCTCGAGTTCACAAGTGTGAACCCCCCTCAACCCTGAAACGAATGTTCTCTCCCATATTCAAGCCGCCCAGTTTTCATCTCCCCCAAAAGATCCTAACTAATCAACACCCATATCCCCCAAAGGCAAAAAGAAAGAACGTACCCCGACTTGACGGATCGCAAGGGGAGCGCCTCTAGTGCTACTTGGCAACTAGGCTATCGATGTTCATAGGGGCGCACGTCACTGGTACCAGGCTCATGCACTGTGATGCGAATCCTACTACTTCTGGGGGTCCACAATATCTTGAGATTGCCTTGCCATCAAGAAGCTTAGGCTGAGAGTCGTGTCAGATCACGTTGGCGAAGCTGTACCTGAAGCCGTTAAAAGGGAGCAGTCTACAGCAGAAGTAAAGAAGGGAAGGGGAGCACTGAAATGACAGTGATGCAGCCCTCTTTACGAGATTGTGATATCGAAAAAGAGGGCACCATGTATCAGTTCGCTTTCACTGACAGAATGAACTCGAACGAGGAGATTCATCAACCGTTAGCCAACAGAACTGGGGAGGCGGAAGTGAAGCAGGGTATTGAACACCACTGGGGCGTGTAGAGCGAAGAACCAGCAGCTGTGGCGGGTTAAGCTGGTGAAGGAGACCGAAGAGAGCTCATGGAGCTCATCGTTGTCAAGCTGAAGATATATCGTCATCTGTTGCTGGTGATGAACATGTGGGGGATAATGGAGGATAAAGATACTGAGGATTTCTGTGACAAAATGTTGATATGGTGAAAACTAGAAGAACCAGATGTGTAGGAGGAGAGAGACCGCAGTCTCACCGGTCGGAGCTGGGGTCACGCACAGTCACAAGAATTCAGAATGGGCTCCAGCCAATCAGGTTGAGATCTTATCCAAGATCCTCAAATTACTATATCTGGTGGCTCAAACGTCTCTAATACCCAACTACCTTAAAAGGTAGTGGGAATGAACATTACTAATACATATCATGTGCTCTTTTAAACTCCGCATCTTATGTACCGATTGGTTCCGATGCCCAGTTTGAACCTATTCCACGTCCCTCTCTTCTTATTCTCGCATAATGCTCTTTCTTCCTATATAGCTCGTAGCTACATGACCTTCCTCCCCTGACCTGAAGTCCCCAAGGATTCGAGAATCATTGGGGCCACTATCCTGCAGGCTGTGCACACCTTCCCCCCTGTTTTCTATCAACGATATTCGGGCTGGATCGTAGGAGGGACTTCTTTACAGATAAGTATCTTTATTTATATCTTTTGGGAACGAGGGGGGCTCAATGAAGTCTTAGTAGACTACAGATAACCAGGTCCCATTCATGTCCGTCAACCACAGATCTCGCCCAGTCAGGTCATCCCGGCCCACAGTATTCATTCGGGCTGGAGTCGCGTTTGCCTGCACTGGCGTAGTAGGCGCCTCATTGTCCACTGCCACTCGCTTATGCTCCCTAGTGGTGTATGCTAGGTTGTGGACTGGTTCGCATTTCGTCTGTTCTCGTAGCACGATATATGGTGCTCATCCAGTTGCCGCGCGTACCTCCTGCGTTGACATTCGTTGTAGCAACCGTGACATTTTTTCTACAGATTCTTACCAACTGCGTATCCTAATCACCACCAACTTCCAGAGCCTTGGCCGGGCCCGTATCGAGTAGGCAAGTGTTTGTAAATGGTGAATCCATTGCGGCACTGGAGCTCGACATTCTTCAGTTATTGCTTGTAGATCAGTAGGAATAAACTTGTGTACTGTACTTGTCATGAAGGAATATATCTTTTTACGCACTATTATACCTATATACAAGTGGATTAAGAAATAACTAACCTAGTGCTCCACCTGCTAGCTGAGTGCGGAAAATTGACTACTGTTCTACGAAAGTTCTACCTTGCTACAACTGAAAAGTGACTGGAATTTAACTAAAGTGTAACCTACTGATGACTATTTGACGACTATGCATTTGACCACCGGGCTACCAACAAACTACAAACACCTCACTGAAACGCTACCAATGTCTGACTAAACACCTACCGATTTGTCTACTGCACAGTAGAAAAAATGTAAAAAAACCTGCATTTTGGTAGACAAATAGTCAATTCTACTAATTCGCTACCGATGGCTGACTATTTGGCATCTGATTGTTTTTACTGAGTGTGACGCGTGACAAATGCGCTCAAGTGTTCAGTTCAAACGCCCTGCGTGACGCGTGACTGAACACTTGGTCGAAAGAGTCCAGTATTGTCCTTCACTCACTTCTTCACCGGGCCTGACGAAAAGGAAAAGAAAAGTTCGGATCCGAACCGGAACCGTGAAGATAACGAAGAGATAAACGGCTGCACCACCACTTGCTCGGTCTAGCGGCGGACAGGTATCGTCTATTGTATGGTGTTTGGCAGCAGCTTCGTGTAAGTAAACATGTAGCAATGTAATGCGTAAACGCGAAACAGGAACCCTGAGTGCGCTCACACCACACCTACACCTTATGTTCTCTAACAACATGTATTCTGTAGATCATTTCAATATACTCCTGTGTTATAATTAAAAGTATAGCCCAACGTGTATATGAATCATCTCAATATGTTCTAACTTAGAAGAGTAACCAATAGAAATAGTTAACTTGTAGCTAACTATGGCTAAGCACATAACAGATGCTGCATTGAGTACTTAATTTTCCTTCATTTCACCCACTGCTTTGAGTGGCATACTACTTTGTGCAAATAGCTCTGATTACATGCAAGATTTTATTCTAGAATAGCTCGTTAACCTTCTAAATATTTCGAACACATTCAACGGTACACATGGGCGAAGCTTTCCTAGTATGCATCAATCCTACGAGAAATTTTTATCTTGTACATATCTCTCTTAACATTTATTTATAAAGTAAGTCTCATTATTCTAATCTAACAAGTCGTAAACTTCATTGGCTATCTAAACCTTTTATGAAGCCGGACTTTGTTTCATTTTCTATGGTAGTATTTGTTCATGGACTCCGTGAAAACTAGTACAGTCTCAGTAAGTGTCATACGTTATTTGTGCCATCGATACTGACCACATGGACATAGTGGCATTCTCAAATTAAAGGACACAAAAATAAGAAAGTTACTACCTTGGTTTCTTTCTTCTCTGAACAAATATCTGTCACAAATGGTGCCGGAACATTGGGATATGCTACCAATTAATACAAATATAATTGAAGGAAGTTATGCACATGACAACCGAGTGACAGTGGCCAGCCATGCTATTCTAGAGGTGATTCTGCTGTGAGTTTATATATATAGATATACTTTTGTTGAATTCTCTGACATACACATCAGTACGAAAAAACTTGATGGTTTTAAAGGCATCCGTCGAAAATGGAGCTCTTACTAACACCTATAACTCATCTCGGCGTATTAAAATTACTGCACAGGCAAAGAGGAAAGCCCTTACACAGAACAAACGGGCTGAGCCGGAGACAAATGCAAAGAAAACATGAAAAACATTGTCCAACTTGAAGCACATAGTAATTAACATATTTTCCTTCTACAACACCTGTAGAGCAATTTATTGAAACAAAGTTTCAGTACTTCAAGCAGAATGCCACGAGCTGTTTGATTTTGTCGTGTCAACCCTGTCAAGAGTCCTATACCAGAAAAGATTTCATGAGCGAAGAACAACACTACTTCTGACCCAATTTTACTACCTTTACCTCAATTGAAAGTCCATCAAGCTCCATTTGTTCCCAGCTCTCCACAGAGGAAACCACGAAATCCTCATACCCACCCCAGAGTTAATTCAAATCTGCCTTTGTCTCGGTCTCAGTCTACTCCGAATATAACCATGGACACAGCCAAAAATCTATCCAGTTCATCCTTTGATATTGGTGTAGAGGGAACGAGCTTGGATCATTTCGATTTCAGGGCAGAGATAAGGGCGAAACAGACACTTTTTCTAGATTTCAATGATGTCGAAGATAAAAACTATGAAAAATGTGAAAACTCAATCCTCAACTTCGGTGTTGGGTTTTACCAGGTATTGCAAGAATTGTTTGTGGTACAAGGCTGGGATAAGCAACACTGTAAGGTGTCACTGGTGAGTAGACTAATATATATATATATTATATTAAGTTCAAACCTCATTCACTCTCAGAACCACTGGTACCATCTCCAGTGGTAGTTAGTAGAAGGAAGAATGGAAGCTGTGTGTATGTGTCCTCAAGAAACTGCAACATGTGTGCATGCACAGCTCCTCAAGAGATTTGGAGATATGAAATTTTCAAGAGACAATACAATACCATCTGATAAGATATTTTTTTAATAGCTTGGTCAATATGGGAGCTGACTGATACCTGTAGAACCTGACAAAGTTGTAATGGTTATTATTGATTTGGAATTTTCTCCTTTCTACTTGTTTTCCATGTCATCTGGCCCTCAAATTATTGAATGAGTAATTGTTATTCATGAGAAGATGGAACATGGTGCCGCAGGTTGGAGGTGCAGAAAATGCAGACCTTCTGGCTGTGAACACATAGTGCTCTCAATGAAATACTTACAATCATTGCAAGAATTGGCTCCTGTAAACCCAGATACTGATTCGAGCCTACCTCAAGTATCAGGTAAGTAGACACTACTGTATACTTTTAATAAACCCCTGACAGTCTATTCAGATCACAGCAACCATGTGTTACATTTGGCTAGTGATGATGACATAGCTATCTCACATCTTCTGATAATGCCACCCATATGGGCCACTATGGAAATTGATCATCAGCTATATGACAAAATGGCATGCAAACTTTCATCACAGCTGACTTTGATAGAGCTGGGAGACAACCCTCAATGTATTTGTGGCTCTGGCATTGAGGAAGCTGGAGATTTACTTGAAAAACTATGCATTGTTTACAGAACAGAGAGTGCTTTCCAAACTAACATTCAGCTCCATTCATGTTTGAAATGTCGCAACCGATATATTGGGCCCGAATGCTGTGAGATTGGCCTCTTAAATTTGAACAACAGGTCTCTGTTTACACATGGACCACTGGAGTGTTATACTACCACATTCACATCTTCAGAAACACCAATGGCAGCCTTCACAACTGATACCACTCAAACTTATATGAGTTCTGGGAATGGAATCCCTTTTGTCTCTAATGCAACTTTTCATGCAGCATGGTTTGCTTATGCAGATCTGGTTGTACTAGAGAATGTATAGATTTTCTTCTTCAGGTATGGAAAATAATGTTGTCTTCTTGAGGATAAACATGCTGATCACACATGCAGATAGCAGCTGAAGAATCAGTTGTGCAGATGGTTAATAGGCCTAGCTATGAGAGTCTGTGCAAGTTTTTACGAAATCCAAGAGAGGACAATGTGTCCATATTAACGCACATACCTGCAATTTATATGGTACTCAGATATGAAGCTTGCACAAACCAAACTATCTCTACAGACATTGTCAGAATTTGCAATTGGATCACAATTCACACACATGAAGTGCTTGTACAGCTTATAAATCAAAGTCCAATGTGCCCTGTGGATCTCAATATAGTACAGGATAACACCAACTGGAAGACCATATGTCATATTTTGTTACATAGAATTTTTAGCTGAATAATTTAATTAACTAGACTGGATCATGCTACAGTATGTCTATGGTATGACATAGACCTAAGTACCCTATGCTAAAGCATGATCAAACTGCAGAGAAAGCTGTGTCAGGAGCCTGAAGGGGTGGTCAGTGCACCAAATATTTCAGCCAGTATTCTCAACAATGTTTGACTGGTGGACTAATGGCAGTTTGGTGCACCCATTCAATTTGCTATGGCTTCCATTGCATGCCAACTAGTGAAGGTCACAACAATGTGTTTTCAGCATTGTACACTCATTGGGCTGTGCCTCCAAAATGAGTGATATATGACTTCACATGCACCTTAGGTCCTTATTGTATGACAAGAGAAGGTGATTTCTTTGTGAACACAGATTTCGTCATAGATCTCTTTCATGTGCCTGGTTATACAAAATGTTCCCCTGCATGTTTTTTAAAAACATATGCAGGAGCTGATCCAAGACTAAAGTCCATCAATTCTAGTGCAGCGGAGTGTGGCAACTCTGTTCTTGCACACATTAGAAAATCTGTTAGCTATATGGGTCAGTACAGAGCAACACTCTACATGAAGACTTTCATTTCGATAAACAATTGAGGTCAAACACTTAAACAACATAAATCTTAATTAGTTCTACATATATGTGATTGTATACTTCCACCTTGAATATGTATTAGCAATGGTACATGTTGATGATGCTATCTTTATAATATGACTCATTTGACAACTACCCTCATGATATCTACTGGACTTCATTTAAGCTACTGATAAGTTCTATGTTCTGCTTGTGTTACTTCCCTCACAAAGACCACAATCGTGCCTTGTGTTTCTAATCACCATGAATGCTCTTCTATGTGTGGAAAGAAAGCTCTATAAATGATTGCTGAGTATAGTACCATCAAGGTGCTCTAGTTCTTCATGCTATAAGACCCTAAGTAACATCTTTAAATGCCTAAGTGCTTCGTTCTTTTAGGTCTCATGATTACCACATGCTAAAGGTACTTCAACATTTTACACCACCATGTAGATAATGAAAGATTCGCCATGCCAGCTGACAGTCTAACTGTTACTGACTCATATCAATAAATTGGTATAAAACAGTAGTAGATACATCACAAATACCACACCACATCTCCTCAAACCTCTGTTTTTACCACTTTAATTGCATTTGCTTCACAATGTCATTCCAATCTGAGAATACTGCCCCACAAGAATCTGGAAACTCTGCATTACCCAGGGATGGATTAGGCTCTGGGAGTGTACAGGTACATGATGAACCTATGCAGTTCATTCAAACCATTCTGACATTATATATCAGGTGCTGGCTAATACACACAGTACCTTGCCTTCTAGGAGGCCAGAGGTAAGTAAACTAACTACATAATATAATTCAATAATGATTTATCTAACATTACACATTAGCCAGTTAATTCTCAATTACTGCTGTGTCCGATAGATCCACAATTGCTGCCTGCAGAGAGTGGGTCATCTTTTATACAGTTTGCAGGGAATGGGCAAGATATCCTGTGTTACATAGTGGTAAATTGGTCAGATTAATTTTAGATAAATGCTGATATATTAGGTCATGTCAGCTCCCGAACAAATGGCATGTAAGGATAGATGGGAACAGGGATGAAGCTGATGGGCTCATTTTCGCATCTCCCTGTCAAGGTTGCTGCATGTGATACAATCACCAAATTCAATATTTGTTTTGCAAGCTTGATCATGAAGCCCTTATGGTCCCATGTAATGAGTGCAGGATTGAGAACTGGACTTACTGTGGCCATGGGTTGGATTGCGGGTGGCTCCTGTGGGGTGACAATATAGATCTAACACTGTTCCAGGTGTCTGCCTGTCTACATCAGTTGCAAGAGGGTATTTGATGATGTAGTGATTTTGTATCAACATAATACCAATTACATATTCTTGGCTTGATAATTATTTAAGTGATTCATAGCAGTAAATTGGTGGTATGCATCAAATGTCACTGATCAGAAAAACTACATGGAATAGAAAACCTTAGAAAAAGATGATATTTTCACCACATCCAATATTGGCTCAACATGTGTATTTTATGTTCACAACATTGTACATGACCATTTTCAGAAAATAAATACATGATACAAACATGGATTTTTACATATACATGCTCAGTGCACTGGGGTGTGTGGGAAATAACATATATGCCTAGTAATACATACCATGGATGCTCACAACATTTAAGTGAGTATTCTGGTAGATTACAGTACATTGGAGGCATCCAAACACATATTCATAAATATTGTTATTCAGAACATGATAGACAGATTGGGAAATTCAATATAACCAAGGTATCATATGACACACCCTCAGCTAAATTTGGATCGACACATTCACTGATTTCTCATTGACAAGTATGCAAATGAGCCATGTCTGGGCAGTGTTGATCCTGTATTACACAATGCTAATATGGATTTTCATATATATATGCTCAGTGCACTGGGGGGCATGGGAAATAACATATATGCCCAGTAATACATACCATGGATGCTCCCAACATTATAATTAGTATTCTGGTGGATTACAGTACATTTGAGACATCCAAACAAATGTTCATAAATATTGTTATTCAGAATGCATTAGACAGATTGGGAAATTCAATATAGCCGGGGTGTCATCTGATACACCCTCGGCTAAAGCCTGTTATCAAATACGCAAATGACTAGCATATCTACGTTTGTTATTATGAAATACTGTATTGTATTCAAGATGCTATAGTAGTTTGTATATATAGTGGTAACAAGCAAAGTTGATTATGATGGTACGATATATGTACCCCATGAAATGTAGAAAGTTTCCATAAATGAGTACACAAATTTGGCTCACTTATCATTATTATATAATACATTACAATCAAAATGAGAAACAAAATTCGATTGTTAGGGTGCCTATATCATACCCTCCGATACACGCCAAAAATTGTACCCATGGAAATTGCACAAAACATGTACCCACAAGCTTCGAATCTCGTACCCTCTTGGAACCATATTTAACCCTTGACATGCCCTGCAATTGCGGCTCCCCACTAGTAGGAAACTGAGGTATGTTGATCGGTCTGATCTCCCCAATGATTTCAAACTTGTACCAATAATACTTCAAAGTCCAAAAGGATTGATTTCAGCAATGATTTCATTTTAAAATGCAATTTAAACTAAGTACAAATGATTGATTTCAACATTGATTTCACTCTCCAGGTATATGTAATATAGAGAAAAGTTTCCTTATTAGAAAAGGACTCATGGTCTAGTAGATAAAGTAAGTGTATCTATGTAGTTAACTACTCTAGTATTTAGTATATCCTGTAGTTGGGTACCTAACAATTCTGAGTTATTCATTGATTTTTGACTGATTTTTGACTGATTTCTCATTGATTGCACATTTATTTCTCATTGATTTTTTTTTAATTGTTATTGATTTCACTCTAATGATTTCTTATGATTTCTGATTGAACTGGAATTGATTTCTAATTACAAAAGGATTGATTTGATTGATTGATTTCAAGTATGATTTTATTTGGGTTCAATAAACTCTCACTCACTAAACAGTTCGCCCTCCAACAGCTTAGTGAGAGTGATCAATCAAATTGATGGCTGCTATTGTTCAATGCATAGGCTGAGTTGTTGGATTATTTGGAGGACATGAAGATTGTGATACTTGCCCTCTCTATTGTGAGTCATTTCTTTTGCTTTCTTTATTTACTTGTTCTTATTCTAAACAGCTTAGTGAGAGTGATCAATCAAATTGATAGCCACGACTCCATTGAACTCAGTCAAAGGTCGGATGAGATACATCTTTTTCATCACAGATGAGAGCCCCAGAACCTGCGTAGAAGCAATATATATCAGCACTCTAACTGTTAACGAACCGACGTTCTAAATGAAGACACCTTCACCAGAAGACCATCTAACAACTCGGTTGAAAAGGTTGACCTGAGGGCAGTCTAATGTGCTCAATCATATCACGTCCCGACAATACTGTTATTAAAACGCACACGAGGGTGTACATGTATATCTATTATAACAACGATCAAAATAGCTCGTCAATGCCCACTCGTTTCTCAGAGAACAAGAAACACACTGATATACCCCTATTCCTCGTCCCACAAACGCACGAGCTTCCGGAACTAACATGCTCACGTCGGAGTCCTCAGACAAATGGAAGCCATAATGAGTCAAGCAAGGTGAGTTGTAAAAGTATTGGAGGTCTCTGAAGGTTCCTCCTGCCATTCCTCAGCTTGCCCACACCCTGAACACGAACACCATCACCTAGATCTTCAAGCTCCTTAAAATGTACCGCTACGAGTCTCAGCAGGAGAAGAAGCCTCATCTCACCGAAACTGCTGTTACCATTTCCGAGGAAAATGATGTGTGTTCTCCAAATTCACACTTCGTACTGTAGTAGCTTATTGTATGATTGCAGATGACTAAGAAGCCCCTCTTTATCAAGTATTATCTTAACCACACCGTTGCTCTCATTGAGGCCGAGAAGACTTCCCTCATCATCATCACACACGATGTCTCGTGTAATGAGAAGGAGGGGTGTAGCGAAGTGGAAGGCATGTAGTGAGGCAGAAGGTGCACAGCAGGAAATGTAGCAAGTAGGAGGGTACGCACCTGGCTCTATGTAACGAGAAGGATGGTGTACGGTATGGTGCATAGCAAGGAGGCATACCATTCAAAATGACTTTCTATATGTAAATACAATATAATGTACCAATGTATTCATGTGAATTTCAAGATGGTGAACTAAATACTGTGCTTTATAGTCTATTATCCCTCTCAGACCTCAGAATTAGCCATAACTAAGTTGAATTAGCATGTATAAGCAGTATAATTATTATAATTCATATTAGTTAGATGCATTTAGTATAAAGAGGTGTAATAATGCATAAGTATACTATAATCATGCCTAAGAATACTGAATTGTAGATCTCAAGTTTTCCTGATGCAACTGACCTTTATTGACTCATCATGCACATGCATCACGCATCATAACTTTTCAATTGATGAAATTCAATGAGAAGTATTCAAATTCTGATTGACTCGACTTATTATGTATAAATAATATTAGGCATTCCCTTTTGTCTGAAGACTCCGACGACGTACTATTCATCGTCTGAGATTTGGTCAGCAGCCCATTTTTAAAACAAACTCAACACTCCGTTACTAACTTTTTTCTCCTTACCGACTAGGCTGAACAATGCCCTTCACAATGAAAGAAGTCGGTCTCGCAACCAATCTCCTCAAAAACGCCCATATCTCGGCTACAAAGCAAAATATAATTCGTTATATGATCGCACTTTTAAAGATCCAGAAGATCGAAAGTATTGGGAAGGTTATAGAAACCACTGCATTCCTCGGGGAACTAGACCATGAACACCCCTGTATGGGTCCTCCATACTCGTAGTGGATGGGGAGGGCATTGAAAATATTAAAATGGTGATATACATTTACGTACGTACTCCTACTTTTATCTCAAGGTTAAACATTCCGAGGGTCGCTCGTTTTCTAGCTTCAGGACGATAGACCAACCGACACTTCACAAAAATTGTCCATCGTAACGCAAAATATTGCAAAAATAAAAGCTCAAAAGTCTGAGGATCCCATCGCCCTCACGCAACATTCGATGTTTTTCTTGACATTGGATAATTTGTTCCCTACCTTTTACATTGTAACGTCCTCGTTCGAGGATGTAACGGTTCTATCATGGTCCCTAACGGGGCCGGACCGCTTATATGAGAAGTATGTGGAGGATGGATTGTGGGACGTTCGGGTCAGGAATTGGTTTGGGCGCATCCTCACAAAATTGAAATCAGAAACCTCAGCGCCACCCTACGTTGAGTCGTAGTGCACAAGAGGTATTGAGGCTGTAGCACCTATGTAGCACATTCTTCAGAGTAAAAATATAACAATTTCCTCCAGACATATTTGCTTTGCTATACACAAAATCAGCGGTGCCGTTGGTGAAACGGATACCACTGTAGACTTAAGATGAGGCGGTCAACATTTTTTCAGACAAATGGAAGCCATGATGAGTCAAGCAAAGTCAGTTGTAAAAGTATTGGAGGTCGGTTCCAGGTGGAGACTAAGATGATTGTGTTTCAACGGTAGAAGTGTAGCGATGGAAATATAATTGATGTGCATGATGCATGATCTCTCGGAGATCATTAATCATCATGTAAGGGCGGTTGAGGGAAGGACAAGGGAAGGAGGACGAGGAGGAAGAGTCTGTATGGGTGCAATATTACATGTTAGAAGTTAGTTTAGGTCTACGTCGTATACAGGTCTGACCAGGAATATTAACGTGCTAAGGGAAGACACGCCGCATGTGCACAGTTGTGATACTGGAGATTTGTTGTGCATTGGTAAGAAAAAGGTAAGGAGAAAGCGCGTTGCCTCCACTGCCACACTGTGAGTGTATGTAAGACGTATCTCCCCACGGTCACACCATCATGCACATCAATTATATTTCCATCGCTACACTTCTACCGTTGAAACACAATCATCTTAGTCTCCACCTGGAACTGACCTCCAATACTTTTACAACTGACTTTGCTTGACTCATCATGGCTTCCATTTTCCTGAAAAAATGTTGACCGCCTCATCTTAAGTCTACAGTGGTATCCGTTTCACCAACGGCACCGCTGATTTTGTGTATAGCAAAGCAAATATGTCTGGAGGAAATTGTTATATTTTTATTTTAATAAAGATGGCTTGGTGTCTACATTATGGAACAGCAGAGCACAGCAGCGAAAAATTCGACCCACTACCTCCTGCTTTTCGGTGTACATTATCATGGCCACGAAAAAAGAGACTTCAATAGGAAGTTATGCACCCATGCGGAATTGAACCTCTACTTGATTTCATGCACGAGGATATCAATGCATGGCATCTGCTTTACCAACGGCACTGCTGATTTGATTCATAATAAAGTAAAGATATCTAGCAAAAATAAGTTATAATTTATCTTTAATAAAGCCTAAAAAAGCTGTCCAGGCACAAGCTGAGTGGAATAGTACTTTTTCTTGCTTCGCAGCGTACATTATCGGTAACGGAGGCGAGAGGAGAGTAAGACTCGGAGGAGACAAGTTGGGCCGGGAGTGTGACGCGCACGTACGCCTTACATCGTGTTTGGTGTTTGCAGTGGTTACGAAAAAGAAAGATGGCAGAACATACACTGAGTCAGTGAAGCCACAGGGAATGAACAGAATAAATATCCACAACCAAGTGCCATTCGACCTCAGCCCGGGGTATTGGTGAGCGGGACCGCGGTCGATACGATTACTGCCCTCGCAGCTTGATATGGGGTTCTTGCGGTACGGGGGTGCACTCGTACCAGTAGTCTTCATCGTCCTTGCAGGATTCGTCATTTGGTAATGGAGGCGTGCTCGTACCTCGCATGCATACGTCGTTCTAGTCCTTCATGTAGTTGAACTCACTGAGATAGATATTGCCCAACATTCACGAGGACAAATCTAAGAACGCACCATTCGAAATCCACCGGCTTACACTCGCACGTCGACGATCTTCTCCACCCTAGGCTGCAGTCCAATGTAACAGTTCTTATCACGAATGCGACGATGGCACAAGGTCTACACGGGGAGTTAGCACCAGAAGCAGATTCTATATAGTCTACGTGCCCTACGACCAAAGAGACAAGCCTCCTCACGCTCCTCACGCTCCTCACTCTCCTCACTCTCCAAAGCTCAACCTCATTAGCATCACCAAGATTATTACGAAAAAAGATGACGGGACATACTACACTGCGTCCTCGTAAGCGACGAAAAGTCCAAATGCACAGCAACATACCCATTACCTCTAGCCGGCCCGGAACCCGGACAAGGTAAACATGTGGCTCGTATCCGAGTGAACTTGTACTCGCGCCACGAATTGCCCTCGTCGGTCGCCACGATCAGGATCTACCTGGAGTGGCCGAATTCCTAGAGGTGAGCATCCTTGTGTACTTTTTGCCAGGTATGACCACCGTCTCGGCTGAGGAAGGTGTTGCTGTCGGTGTAGGGAGCGAGGTACTCGCCAATGTTGCCGACTGCCATAAGCAGTCCGACTACAGACATGGTGCTGTACGTCGCCCTAGGATCAGATCGCTCAGTGTACCCATGCACATGAAGTGCACATTTCTACCAATACCGAGTTAGCCATCATACTACATCCATCGCACAGAAACTCACAGTAGAGCTTTTACCGGGAATATTTCTCCTCATACTCAACAGGATCCTTATACTTCTCACCAACGTAACAATCCGAATCCTGCTTTCGCCTCTTGTACCATTGCCACCCATCGCCCAGCTCCGACTCCGACTCCTCCTAACAAACCTAGACAGATAGATAGAACAGAGAACGAGAGAAGACCAGAGAGGAATGAGGATGAGGACGAACCTATGACCCATAGTGGGCGACGAAGAATCATGGAGGTTGGAGAGAAAGAAACACGGCGTGCGTGCTGTGCGCAGTTTGTGATATGTGCGTTGCCAGCAAGGAGAGTGCTGTGAGCGCGTCACTGCACTGCCACTCGCTCAGCCGTGTCTTCTCACGGTCTTATCGTATATTGAGAGCACGCCGACGGTGAAGCGATTATCATGCTGGGGTGATAGCACTTAAAGCGGTAGGGGTTCGACTCCCATTCGGCGTAGTGCTCCAACTTGTTTAAGAAATTATTTTTATCTGGCTTTCTTACTTTACTTCACTCATCAGGATAATAGCAGTTGTAGCTACCATACCATCCGAGTCGATGGTGAAGCCGTTATCACGCTTGCAAGTCATCCGTACAAAACACAAGATTAACTTCAACAAGCTTACAAGTCGCCAGCGGCAGGAGCCGTGTATTTTACACATACTTATGCATGGCTGTATTTACCTATAATCTGACTCAAATCTGACTGAGTAGACATTCAAGCGAGCTGCTAGAACCATGTGTACTTATTATATTAATAATGCTTTAAGTAATGTAATTACGCCAAAATTACGCGGCCTCAAAGTTAAACTCGAAACAGAAATATAGAAACAGATAAAAAAATTCGAACTAAGAAGTAGAGTGAGCTGGGTGTGTCAAAACCCCCGAGCTGAAAACCTCTATAAAAAACAGTTACTGAAGAATATGCTACATAGGTACTACAGCCTCAATACCTCTTGTGCACTACGACTCAACGTAGGGTGGCGCTGAGGTTTCTGATTTCAATTTTGTGAGGATGCGCCCAAACCAATTCCTGACCCGAACGTCCCACAATCCATCCTCCACATACTTCTCATATAAGCGGTCCGGCCCCGTTAGGGACCATGATAGAACCGTTACATCCTCGAACGAGGACGTTACAATGTAAAAGGTAGGGAACAAATTATCCAATGTCAAGAAAAACATCGAATGTTGCGTGAGGGCGATGGGATCCTCAGACTTTTGAGCTTTTATTTTTGCAATATTTTGCGTTACGATGGACAATTTTTGTGAAGTGTCGGTTGGTCTATCGTCCTGAAGCTAGAAAACGAGCGACCCTCGGAATGTTTAACCTTGAGATAAAAGTAGGAGTACGTACGTAAATGTATATCACCATTTTAATATTTTCAATGCCCTCCCCATCCACTACGAGTATGGAGGACCCATACAGGGGTGTTCATGGTCTAGTTCCCCGAGGAATGCAGTGGTTTCTATAACCTTCCCAATACTTTCGATCTTCTGGATCTTTAAAAGTGCGATCATATAACGAATTATATTTTGCTTTGTAGCCGAGATATGGGCGTTTTTGAGGAGATTGGTTGCGAGACCGACTTCTTTCATTGTGAAGGGCATTGTTCAGCCTAGTCGGTAAGGAGAAAAAGTTAGTAACGGAGTGTTGAGTTTGTTTTAAAAATGGGCTGCTGACCAAATCTCAGACGATGAATAGTACGTCGTCGGAGTCTTCAGACAAAAGGGAATGCCTAATATTATTTATACATAATAAGTCGAGTCAATCAGAATTTGAATACTTCTCATTGAATTTCATCAATTGAAAAGTTATGATGCGTGATGCATGTGCATGATGAGTCAATAAAGGTCAGTTGCATCAGGAAAACTTGAGATCTACAATTCAGTATTCTTAGGCATGATTATAGTATACTTATGCATTATTACACCTCTTTATACTAAATGCATCTAACTAATATGAATTATAATAATTATACTGCTTATACATGCTAATTCAACTTAGTTATGGCTAATTCTGAGGTCTGAGAGGGATAATAGACTATAAAGCACAGTATTTAGTTCACCATCTTGAAATTCACATGAATACATTGGTACATTATATTGTATTTACATATAGAAAGTCATTTTGAATGGTATGCCTCCTTGCTATGCACCATACCGTACACCATCCTTCTCGTTACATAGAGCCAGGTGCGTACCCTCCTACTTGCTACATTTCCTGCTGTGCACCTTCTGCCTTACTACATGCCTGTGGCGTTCAAACTGTACGTTTATTCTGGTGCCACGCTACTTCTTGATGTCAGCGCCCACTTTTGGGGGCATTACTTAGCGCTACTTTTCGTTAGTACCGCGCCACTTTCTCTTGACTTTTCCTCAACTTGCCGCCAATTTCTCAGTTCATCCACGCGCTACTTTGGTTTTTTTGTACCGCGCCACTTTTTAGCCAGATAGCTAAAGTGCTCTAGAAATATCAACAATTATTAAGTCAAAATGAAATATATTATATGCTATTAGAAATAATACTAGTCTACAGTCACTCTTAATTGTATAAAATAATTATTTTTGACTCAAGGTGGTATGAACGAGGGAGTACAAGTAGAATGCGCTACGTAGGAGACAGGAGTAAACACTACGTCGGCAATCCGTCGGACGACTGTAAGCGGTACGATCGACTGAGTGCTGCGAAATGATGCGTTGATATGGTAGATAAGCGGGGGTCAAGCTGTAGAAGCGGAGCCTGGATGAGATGTAACACTTCACTGAGCGGCTCCTCTCTCACACCCTGTATAAGAGGCCAGAGGAGGCATATGACTAAAGCTTTTCTCAGAAGGCCAGAAGGGTACCACGTAGGAAGGGGGCGCCACATGATCTGGATATACGGTATGCATGAGGGCGAGAAAACGCACACTTTGTTTGTGAGAGCATCGAGAAGTCGTAAAGACTTGAGAGAGCCCGAGACGACATATGCTGGAAGACTACCACATAGCATCATTGATTACCCTGGTGGACAAATGGATTCACATGCATAAGCAAATGGTGTAAAAGAAACGGAAACTTTCACATATACACGCACTTTGTACCCAGCACCCCTCAGTATCCCTGCAGTCTGATAAGCATCCACCACACATTATGTCGAAAGAATGAAATAAAGAGTCGAGAGTTTGCCTATTTGACAGTAGCATTCCGGGGAAAGAATATGATGTTATGACTTCGAGGAGTTGGTAAGTAGAGAGAGAGCACAACAGAAATGGGGGAAGATAGTGTCCGATGTAGGGCAATAGGATAGAGTGTCGATGTTCGACGTTGCGTGTCAAGCGGTATTGAAGCAACAGAGTTGAACTTGGATTGGAACTCAGAATTGCCGGTGCTACCCTGAACACGTGAATACATGTACCGTGTGAGATAAATAATATTACGCACGTGGGTTCAGGTGTACACAAATGAGTTTGTAGTCCCCTGTTACAGTCACTTGCATTAGAAACTGCAGTGTCAATTTGTCGAAAACTTATTTGTTCGTGTATGTTAAGTATGTGTGGCAGCATGTACAAACTGTGACGTTGTCACGCTATTTGAGATAAGATTACCGATAGGCGAGACTGATTGTTTGAAACGTCGAATCCGAAAGATTGATATGAACCTTTGCTCCTAATGCCTCCACATCTCTCCACTGAACTCTGAGAACGAAATTGCTGGGTGCTCAGAGTGTACAGTTTATACGGTGTTTCGCCTTCACCATGGATTTGGGTAAGTGCCTAATCCCTATGCTAGCAAGCAAGGGAGATCATGTGCACTTGATACAAGTGATGAGCTATTTGGCTTCACTTATCAGCGAAAATACGGCCATTTATCTCGATGAACTACAGGAAAAGCTTGAAACAGAGCGTAACATTGAGGTAACAGTCACAACTATATCTCGAGCTCTGTGTCACCTTTCCATATCACACAAGAATGTTGCTGCCTCTGCCCTTGAATGAAATGAGGAGCTCCGTGCTACATGGCAGGCTGTAAATGGGAAAATACCTATGGAGTATTTCATTTGGATTGATGGAGCTGCCATAGATGACCACACAAATCAACGAAATACCAACTGGAGCACATTGGGTCAAGTATGTGTACGTAGACCGGCATTTATATGTGGACAACGATTTTTGTCCTCTTAGCACTATCTTGTGATGGTATTATTGCACTGGATAATAAATCTTCTGAAGTTGGATTCAACCTCTTATAGTCAACACGAGGGAGTACATGCACTAGTAGTACACCAGATGCTGGAGAGGCAGAGCGATGCCTAGGAGTGAATGCCATGTCCATAAGCAACAGATTGACACATAGCTCTTTAAATTTCTTCACATTTCTTCTAGCCCCATCGATTTTCTCTTGCTCAAAAACGTTCTCGTCTCCTCTGCAGTGAAAGATATCGTTTTCGATGTTCCACCAGTATTAAAGCACAATTTCTCGAGGTACGCGAATATCTATGGATTTTTTTTTAAAAAAAAAGAGCCAATATTGTTGAAATAGGGTCTTACCAGAGCGGACCAGACCTTGACCTACAAGGTCGCGATTTCATGAAAATAAATCTAGAGGAAATGAAGATAGCTTGAGTCCGGGGGAGGAGACCAAGAGGAGACAACGGCCCCATCGACAATGCGTGCAAGCGATCCTGCCTCAGGGATGGCTCGTTGCAATGACGCGTTGACACATAGGCGAGTATCACAGTTTGGTTGTTGTTAGCCATCAGTAAATATATACAGATCAGTACAGCAAAATCGTGACTGCAGTTATTTTTGCAAGCGACTGTACTATCCGATTGGATCTCTCAGGGACATATGTATTCTCACGGCTCATTTCGCTGTCAACCCGCACGCCTAGCTGGGCGTTTATTCATCATTTCGTGAGCCAATTTGCGCGGTTAGCCAATATTATTGTTACTTAAGTATTACTAATGTAAATTTGTGGCCCTGTGTGCGTCAGTTATCTTAAGTTTATGTTGTTATTTGTAGAAATAGATATCTACAAGTTTAGTCTATACACACGAGGAGAGTAGTTAAATATTATATCTATGTGTCAGGTAAGTAAGAGTTACAGAGGAACGGTAAGTAAGATATCTCACCTCAGTGCAATGTATGAATACAACGACTGAGTACTGAGGCTGAGGTGTAATGACATATCTAATGTCTATATATATTGTCCAAGAGTGCCACTGGGGCGTACAGTAAGTAAAATGGAGAAAGGTAAACATATGAATAAAGAGAAATAAAAAGGAACATAATATCGTGAGGCACACTGTGGTGAAACCTTTATGCGCTTAGATCAACATTATTATCACGTTATTCCTTTCTGTCACACACCTTCTTTTGCCATGAAACCATTGCTCAGTTATGTATGTTTTAGTCCGCATTCCTTGGTGATTTTTGGTGTACTATCGTGTCAATTATTAATATTTTCCTTCAGCTGTAGCAAGTATCATTTAAATATTGTAAGTATTTCATCTCTAACCTTTCTGGTCACCTGTATTCTTTTTCCTTTGCAAATCTTTCCAGTGATTATCACACATTATTTAGGCTCTTATTTCGTACTGGGGCACATTTAAATAGTCATAAAAACACTGTATTTCTACTATTATATAAATTTCATTTGACATTTGGTGCTACAAGTTGCACAACTTCCAACATTACATAGAATCAGTGTACATTACTATATTACTTAAATCATATTCAACAAGCATGGGATGTTAATCAAGATGAGACCAAAAACTTCATGCTTACTGGTAAGTATATTGAACACAGTTAAAAACCAGTGGTTCTACATTTAATATCGCATTTTTATTCCATTTATCTTAATTTTACATGAATCTAGCTATATCACGCCTCCCATAAAATACTGGAAAATATTTACTTGTGCATTCAGGATGCCATTAGCACAATGCCTACTGTGGTGCTCCTCAAGGGCACCTTTCTCTCACACACACAAGGCGGCATGCAGCCAAACAATGGGAGGCCAATGCCAAACACTTGGTTCAGTTGTGAGAATGAACCAGCGTGTTCCCGGGTTTCGCTGGCATCAGCAATTTCCATATTTGGACCAGATCTGTGAATCGAATAGTAACAGGGGACACATCACTGTACACAAATATGTACTCTTGTGTATGTATTAATACATGTTGTTTGGCAGCAGCCTCTGTTGCAACTTGCCAAACTTTGCCAGCACTTGGTGTTGGCTTGTCTTCATTTCAACTTCTACTGCCACTGCCAGCAGTCCTAGCCAAGCCTCAAAGACACTCTGTAGTGGGCTTCATCTACGCTTTATTATTTTTGCTACTATACTGCACTATGATCAATTCACTATAGGACTATACATGCCTCTGAGCAGTCCTCCAGGCTCATGTTCTTATTTTGATACATCTTCTAGTCCCTCCATTTCCACTTTGGTTCATGGGGTTGTCCAAAACAAGTGAATTGTTCTAGTTGGTTCCAGGTCCTCTGTTCTCATAGGTTCATGGTCAATTACAACTTCTCCCACCAAGTACTGACCTAGTTTATTCTAAACGGTATTCATCTGACAGGATTCTGGTTTGAACTTTACCATTGTTGCCCAGCTATGTTGGATTGTAATGCTCCATGTCCCTATGTTCAACCTCCGCCCTCCATCTTTTCATGCTTTTCGTCGCCATCACTGAAACTGTCCAGTCTTAGGAGGAAGCTACAGATATGAGGGCTGTATAATTCCATGCAGATGAGTATGTATGTGGCTGGCTGCTAAGAATTTTTTTGAGCTTGGGTTGGTTGAGGTGTCATATAGGCATCATGCTGTTGTCGTTGTCGGGATTCACACATGTGTTTTTGTCTTTCTTGGGGTTTGGCATATCCTGTGTGTTATGGCTCACAAGAACTTGACATTGGTGTATTCCTGTGAATACACAAAGGTTTAGCAAAGTGATTTCGAAATCAGAACATACCCTGTAGTTTAGTGTAGATTTGAGTAATAATGTGTCTGAATGCAAGAATGCTTAGTATGTTCAGTAAGGGTTGAGTTCTTGAAGCATGAGATCAAGTATGTCACGGGCTACTGCTGATTGGACTATCCACTGATATTCAGCAATCGACAATACTAACTTATGTAGTATGTTTGTAGTGAGTAGATAGGTATGAAATACTATGTACCCTTTTTAGCAATGATATGAGACTTAGTGTGAAGCCTTAAGTCGAGTGCTGGATTCTTACAGTTCACACTGAGTTGAAAGGTAGTAAAAGGTTGTTTTTCCTATCTACACAATGAGCTATATACCTTGTAGTACTAATATATCTAGATTGTTCTTGTGTAGTCCTATGTATTCTACAGGGCTTGAGAAGGTACTGCTTCCAGGGCCTTCTTGGTCAACATAACCGAGTTGGTTTATAGCCTTTTATGGCAGGAGTAGCCTTTAGCTGTGTAAATACTTACTTGCTTAGGTTACTTCTGTTGTTCTGAAGGTAAACCAAGATAGAAATAAAATGAGTAGTTTGTACAGCTACGAGAGATTGGAAAATATATAGGTTTTGTAATGAATTTTGTAAAATGTAGTAGACAGAGATAGAATTTATAGATGAAAAACCATGAGCACACAAATGTAGCTAAGTATACATAACACTGTGGTGGTTGTGGTTGTTCAGTGCATTTTGGATGTGGTGGCAGGGGGGAGTGGATCAGGCACTGGCAGTGTAATTCATCACATCTCTTCAGTTTTTCTTCATTTTTGTCCTTCATCTGCAGATTTGAGCTAGGCATTTGTTGTTGTCATTGCAGGTTGCATCACTAAATTTTGGACCAACTCATGAGTGGTTATAACCCATCACAATGCACCGTAATTAACATGATCTACCATAATATCATGACCATCTCATAATTGATCTTAATGAATCTTGAGTTACCCTCAACTTTATGATTCTGGATGGTGAATCACAATTCAGCCTATGGTTACATATATGTTGTAAGTTTACCTAGCATTGCATAGAATTATGTTTTATTATGTAGTTATATGGAACTTGTAACTATGGTGGATTTATAGATATCAATACTATGTAGTTGTGAACTTAACAATACTGGTTCATTAGGACATTAAATTTTATTTTATTGTTTGAATACTACATATACAAATGGTATGTAACAATGTTGTAATCTATCATGTAATGACAGTAAGGACTGCTGGGATAGTTTAAGTAGCCAGCATGTAGTGGTTGAGATATGGGGCCAATTAAAGGGATTATGTGCAAATTGAAAGGTACTTACAAGATTTAAAAATTGGGGCTCAAGTGGGGGTGGTGCTTTCAATGCAGTAGAATTCTGCCTGCTTATATGCTTTCAGATGTGGAGTGCTCTTACAAATACTCTGGGTAATGGAGCTGTAAGGTGTCATGGGGCTCTGACTCCCGAGTCTGAGTGCACACGCTAGGGCATGCCTTTTGAAATCCTTGGCATATTTGGAGTTGGTGATGTCATACATAGCAGGCATGGATATGGGGACTTCTGACTACTAATATACTCGTGTTGCAACATATCAGAGGCAACAATACATTATAGCTGGACCTTAGGCCTTAGATCTTAGACCTAGCAACAGAAATATGTGTATTCTAGAAAATAATTGACAACCTGAGCACTCTGTGCATGTATTTTGGACAATTATAATCCTAATCTCAGAATTATGTGATGCTCAGACTCAAACATGCTCATGTACTGCTCATAATGACATGATCCTGATACTGTGATATTAATTATAGTATGTTATGATGTAATATGATCTTAATGTAAAGTAGTGGGAAGTAGTGAGCACCTTATATTGTTGGGAGCCAATCGTGATGACATACCACAGTTGCTATGAGCTCCTAATGTGTCATAATTGCTTCTGAGCTGGAGTAATTTGAGCATCTGATTGTAAGGCACATAATTATTAGTGAGTTTCTCACTGACTTACTGATGGCCTCTGTCTTTGTCGGCATGTGACACTACTATGTAAACTGTTAGAATCACCTTGCTTGCAAGGTATTCTGTCCGGGTTAAAATGGGTTTCACTTTTCAACATTCACGTGCACTCTCTCACAGTCACATGCTCTTGATTTATTCTGAGTCCTTGTCTGTTCACACTGCACAATGCACACTTCCACATGGTCCACTTGTGCCCTCTCTCACAGTGATGTGATTTATATCTTTAACATCTTCTAATCTCTTCACTCTTGCTTCACCCCATCTTTGGCTGCCATTGACTTGTCCAAGTCAGCACATAGTGTTGTCCTCACACCATAGTGAACTCACAGTAAGTAGCTTCCTTACCCTGTCATACTAATCTATAATAATATGAAGGTAATGTCCCTTGTAATACTCTCCACCTTTAAATCTTGCTAATACTGATGTACCTCCCAGGTCACAAGTGTCCTACTACTAGTACCATGTTGGCACATGGAGCTTTGATATGAACCAACTGTGGTGAAGCCATACTACTGGGACTACACTGATCAGCTGTTGTTATAAGGGTGGAGGGAGACACTTGGGAGACAGGGCCCCTTTCATCAGGACCATGATAGATTCCATTGTAGAGAAAGTTACAATGTGCACCACATTGGGTAAGTCTGCTCGTCATTCTTCTTCATTAGCTTTCAGTCCGTTTTAACTGATTGTCATCCACTCATCCCTATTCCT
Organism: Cyathus striatus; assembly: GCA_025738555.1. Taxonomy (NCBI): domain Eukaryota; kingdom Fungi; phylum Basidiomycota; class Agaricomycetes; order Agaricales; family Nidulariaceae; genus Cyathus; species Cyathus striatus. The sequence continues at coordinate 2,116,004 of JAOVFP010000011.1, forward strand.
TTCAGTGACCTGTATCTTTCCCTCACACCAAAAGCTCGAGACATTCACTGGTCCTTCAACCTTATCTGCCCCTATATCCTTGACCTACTCCACATGTTAGCAGTATATACAACTGGCATATCCAAGATGATGCTCTCTCAAATTGATTTGCACCTGGAGATACAAGATCATCATAGTATTCACTGAGGATAACTCAATGTCATCGTAAGTTCTACACTGCTGTACCTATGCTTGTAGGCACTTGGTCAAGGCTATTGTCCCCAGACAATCTTCCCATGAAAGTAGTAGAATTTACTGTTGGGTTAAAGCTGAATTTCTGCTTGTGGTGAGTGGTGGGCCCAGAGATTATGCTTGAAGGAGGGATCATCATTTATGTGGGTTGATGTGATGCAGGAATGATATCTGGTGCTGAAAGGAAGGTTGATGTTGAGCTCAATGTGGCTGTGACGAAGCAAGAGGGGGAAATGCTATGTGTGAATGAGTGTTGTGCATTTCTTCCTCTTCCTCCTCTTCTTCATCATTCTTTCCAGCCCCTACCTTTTTGTTACTTTCTCTGCTCTTTCTCCATTATCTTTTCCAGCCAGCTGGCTCGTCCTCCTATCCCTTTTCTCGTAACTTATCCTCCAGATGGGTGAAGAGACTCTTGACACTAAGTATCCTTGATATTCATTAGAGTTGACAGAACACCTTGTGAATGCTTCTGCAGATGTGGAGAATGAAGCACTGTGTAGAGCAGGCATGACTCCTTCCTATTGTTGTGAATGTTCATCTCAAGGTGTTGTATGGCTCTTCCAGCTGACTTATGTTTCTTCCCTCAATGTCTTGTACCTCATACTCAGGTTTTACTGTATCTGTTTACTTGTGCTAAATTTGCAAATATAAAGGGGGATTAAATTTGGTTTCTTATCTCACACCTGTTCACTTAGAAGTTTTTGACCACTGTGCATCCGACTCGAATGCAGCTATCAAACACTCTACTTCTACTCCATCTCATCATCTCATCCAAACACTAAATGTAAATGAACACAATTTTGATTCAGAATCATAGAGGTAACTACCTAGTACTTATAAGTACCTGCCCATTTGATTATATTGTTGAAGTGGGCTTAGATGCGAAGATGGATATTATAATTAGTGGGATTGATTGCAACCCATACTTACCTGACTTGCATCGATGGCCCATGGGAGAATCAATGCTGAGTGCTAAGGGACAACCCGACAGGCATGGTAGTCTATCATTGATCTCAGGTTGATACAAGGCCAATATATTTTCTGACATAGGATCTGTAATATAGTATGCTCATGTCATTATGTTTGTTGTTGGTTAGTCTGAATGAAGGATTATATCAACTAAGTATTGTTCCCCTGGCTCCATTCATGATGTCCAGATCGGTTTTAATGTATATTAATTTCCAGTGTCCACTGTAATGTGTGCGACAGTGCAAGGCATACTGCCTATTATGTAAATTATACATTAACCGCTTATTCTAATAACTGCAAGCAAGGTTTTGGTCAACAAAGTCGACAATTCCAAGTAGTTAATTTAAACTCGTTTATATTGATTTTGATCAAAGATGACTAGACTAACCAGAAAGTTGGAGCAATCTGGCAGTAAACAAAGTGTGCTGGGTGGACTCAAGTTCCAGAAAGTAGTGTGGGTGAAAAAAAAAAAAACCAAAGTAGAGCTTGGATGAACTGAGAAAGTGGCGGCAAGTTGAAAATTCAAAAGAAAGTGGTGCAGTACATTGAATTTCATCAATTGGAAAGTTATGATGCATAAAGTTAAAGTGTTAGTTGTAGTGTAGTAGGCAGTGACAATGCTATATACATTTAGTTAACTACCTTACTGTTTCGTTTGGTATCTAGTGGGTTTGTAGTTATTTTATTGATTGCTCTCAATGATATTTGAACGATCTCGACCAAATATGCACTGATCTCGGCTAACTAAATACTAAACTACAATTGAATTATTTTCTACAGGGCTACTAGATTTTGACATTGCCCATATTTTGACGTTGCCAGTGAGGCAACGTCACGCAACGCCAGCAACGTCATGGCAATGCCAGGCAATGCCAGGCAATGCCACATCAGCCTGTGATCAATCACACCCTCACTAATCAATTCTCCCACCCTTCCCTTTGCATTTTCACATGCATATCACCATTGCCCACCTCCCACTCATTATTTCCCACACCTCTGCTCTCACTTTTTATACTTTTATTACTTTTCTCTTAATCGAAAACAGAGTCTACTATTTATAATACAACATATTATTACCTATTTCACCAAGGATGGAACATATTACAGTAGAAGATTATTTAAAACTGTCTCTGATTCACATGTTGAATAGCTTTATCCCCTTCATTAAATAGTGAAATATTGTTTAGTACATATATCATAATATATATTGGATAATGCAAAAATAATCGAAGAAAATGATAAAGAATTGACCTAGAAAATAAGACAATACTTGCTCACTGTTGAGCATGATGACAAGTGTGATGTGTTGCCGCGGCGATGAGGAAGGGTACTTGATGGAGTGATAGATGGGATCAATATTGTGTACAAATATAAATGGGAAGCGGAGGGCGTGGGAAACATTGAACCTCCAGCAATGCCAAAGGCAACGTCAAGCAACGCCACGGCAACGTCATGGCAATGCCATTCGGCAACATCACAGCAACGTCATGCAACGTCACAGCAATGCCAGGCAACGTCAAAATCCTATTTTCAACAATTTCTACAACTAGTATAAAAACGAGTAGAGTCCATTTATCTCTACCAAATATTTACTTTTATTTCTATATATCATGTATTTACAACATACAAGCTGTCTAGAGTAGAAATGTTGTGTACAAAGGAAAAAAATACATATTTTCAACTTATTTCACTGTGAGATTGTAAGTTATACCCTGTTATACATGGCTCATATTTCTCATTAAGTGCTAATATATATTATATGAATGTAAGGTACATTTATCTTGTGAACTCCTACTAATTTATTGTATTTATTACTAACTAAGCATGTACACAAGTGGGGCTCGAACACAAGACCTCAGCAAGCAACGCCACTGCAACGCCAGGCAACGTCAATGCAACGCCCGGCAACGTCAACTTGGGCAACGTCAAGAACCGGGCAACATCAAAATCTGTAGGCCCTTTTCTACATACTACAAATAATTTCAAAACGAAATCATTGGCCTCTCGCTCACTAACCAATCAGGAGAAAGGGTTACATTAACACACAGCCCCATGTACGATATACACGAAGATAGAGATAAAGCGGATGAGTAAGAAATGAAGTAAATAAAAGGCAAAAAAACGAGAAATAGGCGGAATTGAAGAAAAAAATTTGAAGAAAAAAAATGGGCTACAGACTACACTATCAGCACGGGTGCATCAAAACCCTCATGCAAAAAAAAACCCAGTGGGAAAATATGCATTCACAGGGGAAAAGCTACCGGTGGAACTAAATGTGACGTAAAAGATAAGGAAACAGTAAAGTGAGAACGAAAGGGAGGAGGGTGGGTAACGAAAACACAACGCTGGCACGAAGGTGACAGAGCGCTGGTGCAGGAGGGAGGAGGAAGAATCAGCACCGAAAAATAGAGATATAGAGGAAAGGCACCTGGTGCAGGAGGGAGGAGGAAGAATGCGGAACATTCAATTCTCTGCGCTCCTTGTACCATCCACACGGCCAGTTCCGAAGTGCGATCACGATCTGGCCACTGCGAATAAATTGTGTTTTTAAGAACGAGAATAAATTGAGTGTCAGTGGCCTCGAGCGAGAGGTCATGAACGAATACACTCACAAAGACGACCCCAGTAAGTGCCAGCTGCCCGTGACGCATGAGCGCTTCACGGCCCGAAAACCACGTCGCTACCGTCCCTATTGGCCCAGTGCAAGTGTCCCCTTGAACTACGATCATTGCGCGCTCCAACAGCTTAGAGGTAGCGATCAATCAATTTGACAGCCCTTCAAGCTTCAAGCTTCAGTGGCTGTCAAAGATTTCTCTTAATGATTTTTGAATGATTTCGATTGAATATGCATTGATTTCAACTCATTAAACACTATACTACGATTGATTGATTTCCAATGTACTCCAGATGATAGCAAACAAAATCATTGACTTCTCGCCCGCTAACCAATGCACGTCCCAACAGCTTAGCGGTAGTGATCAATCAAATTGATAACCACTGGTGTAGTTACTTAGAACGAGTCAGGCACATTCACCTATTCATGTCGTGACTCTTGATGACTAAAAGATACATGACTGTAAATAAATTGAAATTCACTCTGCTGACGTAGACTGCGGCCAATTCCATTGATCGCCTCATCTTCACTCCAAACCACTACACCCATGGCGGACGCTGATCTCTACAACCTCGAGTTTCTTTCTCTTGTCGCAAAAATCACACAGGAAATTGACAACCATACTGGAATCAACGACAAAACTTTAGCAGAATTCGTCATGAACATCCATGACCATGCAAACCATAGTATTCCTGCATTCAAAGCGAAGCTAATGGAAGTCGGGGCTGAGTTCCCCGACTCATTCATCGAAAATCTTGACCGCCTTATCCTAAGCCTACATCCAAAACATAAAAAGAAATCTCCAAAATCCCATAGAAAGTCCAAAGCAATGGACTGTGAGAATGAATTGACGGAACAAGAGAAGAAACACAGGCTATTTCCTGGTCTTGCTCTACAGGACAAGGACGTTCCTCCCACAGCTCCACATGACGTATTCTTACAGAAACTTGGGGATATTGTTTCTTGCCGGAAAGTGCGACCACGCACTGAAGGAGAAGAAGAGAGATCACCCAAACGGCAGCGACGCGGGACTGATAAAAGAAGAGATGGTTGGAGAGCACGTGGGCAAGGTCCGGGGGTAGCTGGAAATCAAGTAACGCTCTCCATGAATGACGTGGATCAAGTTACAGGTCATGATTGCACTCCTCACTTACGGATTAAGTCAGAGGCAGAGATGGAGGCGGGGCATATACATATGACCTGCGCTTCGTCCGGCGCAAATGCGGTGCCTTTACACTCAAAAGGCGAAGTGGCTGCCGAACCTGTCCGTTTTCCCAAGCGACTTACATCCCCAGAGCGCTGGGAAATTATGCAAATGATTTCATCGGGAGCTTTAGATGCTTCAGAGTATCCCGACCTGAACGAAGATTTTAGTAACCACATGGCCCGCACAGAAGTGGAAGAAGACCTTGATATTGAGATACGGGATGATGAGCCACCTTTCCTTGCAGGACAGACTAAGCGCACCCTTGACCTGAGTCCTGTGAAGATTGTCAAGGCTCCAGATGGATCATTAAATAGAGCTGCGCTGGCAGGTGCCTCATTAGCGAAGGAGCGATTGGAATTGAGACAGCAAGAAGCAAATGAAGAAGCTGATTCTCAGACACGAGATTTCAGTCAGACATGGCTGGATCCAATGTCAATGGATACCGATAAGGTGTTCGCACAAGATTTGCGGGGAAACTTAAGGAGCCAAAAGGCTAGCGAAGTTCCGACATGGAAGCAAGCCAGTTTCAACAAGGCCACCACCTTTGGTGAAATTACGAACCTTAGCATCCAGGAGCAACGAAAGCGTTTGCCAATATATAAACTACGTAACTCTTTGCTTAAGGCCATTGACGAAGTAAGTACCATTAAAGGATATATATTTTATAAAATGCTTATCACTCTTTCGCAGCATCAAGTGCTTATCGTTGTTGGTGATACTGGTTCTGGAAAGACAACACAGGTGGTTCAATACCTTGCCGAGTCTGGATACGCTGATAGAGGGAGAATTGGGTGCACACAGCCGCGTCGTGTTGCTGCTATGTCCGTGGCTAAGCGTGTTGCTGAGGAAGTCGGTTGCAGATTAGGGCAAGAGGTCGGATATACAATCCGTTTTGAAGATTGCACGAGCCCCGAAACGCGCATAAAATATATGACTGACGGTATGCTTCAACGAGAATGCTTAATTGATCCTCTATGCAGCTCGTATTCTGTAGTCATGTTAGACGAAGCTCACGAAAGGACAGTTGCAACCGATGTCTTGTTTGGCCTCATGAAGAGTACGTTTATCCTTCATTATGTTTATCTTCAATCACTGACAATTCCTTTAGAGGCTGTAAAGCGGCGCCCTGATCTCAAGCTTATCGTTACATCCGCTACGCTGGACGCCGAAAAGTTTTCGAAGTATTTCTTCGGGTGTCCTATTTTCACCATTCCGGGACGTACTTACCCTGTTGAAATTCTTTACACCAAGAATCCGGAGCCGCATTATTTGGATGCTTCGCTCATTACCGCGATGCAAATCCATCTCTCTGAACCACCCGGAGATATTCTTCTTTTCCTTACAGGTCAGGAAGAGATCGATACCGCATGCGATATTCTTTTCAAACGCATGAAATCTCTGGAGCCGAAAGTACCAGAACTCATTATCCTTCCGATCTATTCTGCCTTGCCGTCCGAAGTGCAGTCACGAGTCTTCGAGCCCACTCCCCAGGTGCCCGTAAAGTTGTTATTGCCACGAATATTGCAGAGACTAGTTTGACCATTCCGGGCATTTACTATGTTATTGATCCTGGATTAGCCAAGCAGAACGCTTATGACCCACGTCTTGGAATGGACTCGCTTGTTGTCATGCCTATTTCGCAAGCTCAAGCTCGCCAACGGTCCGGTCGCGCTGGCCGTACCGGTCCTGGTAAATGTTATCGGCTGTACACAGAAGCTGCATATCGGAATGAGATGCTACCAAACTCTATTCCTGATATTCAGCGCACCAATCTGTCAGCAACAATTCTGCAATTAAAAGCGATGGGTATCAATGACCTCCTTAGCTTCGATTTCATGGACCCGCCTCCTACTCAGACAATGTTGACTGCACTAGAATCACTTTACGCTCTGTCTGCTCTAGATGATGAAGGTTTACTCACTAGGCTGGGGCGCAAGATGGCTGATTTCCCAATGGAGCCTCCTTGGCAAAAATGTTAATCACTTCGGTAGAACTAGGATGTTCGGAAGAGATTCTGTCCGTTGTAGCCATGCTGTCGGTGCAGAGCATTTTCTATCGTCCCAAGGAAAAACAAGGACAAGCAGATTCAAAGAAAGCCAAATTCCATCAACCAGAAGGAGACCATCTTACCCTCCTTACTGTATACAATGGATGGAAAGCAGCAAACTTCTCTAACTCTTGGTGTTATGAGAACTTTATTCAAGCGCGAAGCATGAAAAGGGCACAAGATGTGAGGAAGCAGCTGTTAGGTATCATGGATAGGTATAGACGTGACATATCGTCTGCAGGAGGTGACTTCAATCGTGTCCGCAAAGCCATATGTTCTGGGTTCTTCCGGAATGCCGCAAAGAAGGATCCTCAAGAAGGATACAAAACGCTCGTAGAGGGTACACCAGTCCACATTCATCCTTCATCTGCACTTTTTAACCGTGCGCCTGAATGGCTCGTTTATCATGAGCTGGTTTTGACAACGAGAGAATACTGTCACAACGTAACAGCCATCGAGCCTAAGTGGTTAGTAGAAGTGGCACCGCAATTTTTCCAAGTTGCAGACTCGAACAAGATCAGTAAAAGGAAGAGAAAAGAGAAGATTGAACCATTGTATAACAAGTACGAGAAACCGGATGAGTGGCGGTTATCCAAGATTAAGCGAAGCGGGCGTTCTGTATGTTCTTTTGTTTTTTTTTACTAATTCACAGTCACTCATTTATTTTACAGAGTCAAACGTTTGGTTGATCCCTCTATCCTTATAATATCGTATCCTTGACGTTAATAACTACCTCTCATTAATTAGATATTAGAAATAAATTTTATCATGGAAGTTGAGATCGACGGAATTTGGTTGAGCTACATATATTATTAGAGTATAGATAGTTGAATGGCAGTGCTACAAGCCCATGCCTTACAGATAATAAAACATACAGCAACGTGGTCTAAGGGGCATTGGATGTGGCCACATTATCGCAACTCTCCGTATTTGATGGGGTTTTGTGTCGAAATTAAAACAAGATCCAGAGCAAGCGACTCTATACATACTATCCTGTCCTCTGCACACCCAAATAGCCATAATCCTCATTGGTGTCCACGTATCCGAGCTCGAGCCTACAAGGGAACCTGCGAAGAGAAATGCGAGTATTTTAAGTTGCACGTTGATGAGTTTACGTCTAGCGAGCGGGTTAAATATGTTTGAATATAGAGATAAAGCTAAAAGAAATGCGGGAGGACCAAAAGAATCAAGAATTACAAGGAAGAGGGGCGCAAACGAACAGGTGGATAAGAGGATAAGAGGAAAGGAAGACAATAAGAGAAAATGTGATGACTTGTGAGACAAATGTGATGGGAGACGGAGGTCGACGAGGCGAACAATAGAGGAAAGGAGAATGATGAGTGGAAGTGGGGAGAAAATGACGAATAGGGAAGCGGATACGATAAGAACAAGTAGATAAAGATAAAGAAAGCAAAAGAAATGCCTCACAATAGAGAGGACAAGTATCACAATCTTAACGTCCTCCAAATTATCCAACAACTCAGCCTACGCATTGAACTCAGTCGAAGGTCGGATGAGATACATCTTTTTCATCACAGACGAGAGCCCCAGAACCTGCGTGGAAGCAACATATATCAGCACTCTAACTGTTAACGAACCGACGTTCTAAATGAAGACACACACCTTCACTAGAAGACCGTCTAACAACTCGGTTGAAAAGGTTGCCATGAGGGCAGTCTAATGTACTCAATCGTATCGCGTCCCGACGATACCGTTATTAAAACGCATACGAGGGTGTACATGTACATCTATTATAACAACGATCGAAATAGCTCGTCAATGCCCACTCATTTCTCAGAGAACAAGAAACACACCGATGTCCCTATTCCTCGTCCCACATACGCACGAGCTTCCGGAACTAACATGCTCACGTCGGAGTCCTCAGACAAATGGAAGCCGTGATGAGTCAAGCAAGGTCAGTTGTAAAAGTATTGGAGGTCGGTTCCAGGTGGAGACTGAGATGATTATGTTTCAACGGTAGAAGTGTAGCGATAGAAATTTAGCTCATGTGCATAATGCATGATCTCTCGAAGATCATCGATCATCATGTAAGGGCGGTTGAGGGAAGGACAAGGGAAGGAGGACGAGGAGGAAGAGTCAATATTGCATGTTAGCTAGGTCTGCATCGTATACAGGTCTGACCAGGAATATTAACGTGCTAAGGAAAGACACGCTGTGCGCAGTTGTGATACTGCAGATTTGTTGTGCGTTGATAAGAAAAATGTAAGGAGAAAGCGCGTTGCCTCCACTGCCACACTGTGAGTGTATGTAAGACGTGTTTCCCCACAGTCACGCCAAAGGTGAAGTGGTCGTCATGCATCCTGCTTGCTTTCGGTTCGAATTCCCTTCGGCGTATGCAGTACCCTACCCCCTCCCCCCTGATGGAATTTTTTTAATCTGGGTGCATAGAACACTAACTTATGTAAGTACCTTGATCTCGCTATACAAGTCCTCATTGACGTATTACAATTTACATCTGAGTTTTTAGTATATTTAGCTAGATATCGACGCTTAATTATGAACAAAATCAAAGGCGCCGTTGGCGAACCAGATACCACGGCTTGAGAGCCTCCGTGCACGAAATCAAGTAGGGTTTCAAATCCCCACAGGCGTATGGCGTGGTGCTGTAAAAACAGCTGTCTATTTTTTGTGCCCGTAATAATGTGCAGCTGTGAAGCGTACGCCGAGAAGCAAGCAGTAGCAGTTCGCACGTTTCACTTTTTACTACTACATTATGTACCAGGCTAAAACAAATTCGAGTGATAAGGCATATATGGCATATGTGTACAACTCCACCATTATGCATGCAAGTACTAACACCGCAAAAGAGTAGAGGTTAATGTGATCATGCTTGCCTTTGTGTATACTGCAAAGCAAGCCGTAGTGGGTCAGATGTTCCACTCTCTACTATGCCATTCTAATCATAAGGCTTTGTAATCTTCCCCTATCAAGTGAAATTGTAACTTATCTTCACTAGATATCTATACTTTATTATATGCAAATCTGCGACGCCGTTGGTAGAGCGGTTACCACACTTCGATAGCCTCGTGCACAAAATCAAGTAGGGGCTCAAATCCCCACAGGCTTATTATTCCTCTTCTAATCAAAAGTTTTTCTTTCATTCCCGTGATAATTTACTGCGAAGCCAAGTGGTAGTGCTTCGAACATCCCACTATCTATTATTCCAGTCAACTTATGTCAGGTCAGCTTTTCTTTAAGAAATATTATAACTTCCTCTCACTAGTTAACTACGCTTGGTTATAAGTGAAATTAACAGCGCCATCGGTGAAGACGTTGCGACACTCCGATAGCCTAGTGCATCAATTAGGGTTCAAATCCGCATCAGCGTACTTTCTAGCTACCGTATCCTTTTTCTTTCATATTCGTCAGTGAAGGATATAACTTGCTAAAAATGTTGCGAAGAGCCATATCTAAGATTCTAACAGCCCTGTGCACAAATAGTGTAATCAGTCAGTCGTTCAAATGCCGACTGTTTATCAGAAGTTCAGGAACACCGATCGTTTGGAGGGTACGGACCGGTTGCCTGTCACAGAGATTTGACTGGCAACAGTGGGTGGGTTAGTGTCTGTTTAGCTGGAATGAGAGGTGAACTTGAAAGGCAGGGAAGTGTAAAGTAGCGGTGAGGTGGGTAGAGTGGTAAGTACGAAACGAAGACAGTGAAACTGAAGGAGCCGCCAGTGTTAATAGGAAGTAGCGAGGAAGGGGTAGGAATTGGAAAAAGAATACAATAGGACGATGAACGTACATGACACGATATAAGACATGCATCTCTCCTCTGTCCCATAATTCACCGTGTCGTAGTGGATATTAGGGATCCGCTTCAGGTATGATGACAGAGATATCTCAATGTTTGCATGATGATGAGCGTTTTGTTAGTTTTACGTTGATGCGTTTACGCCTAGCATTATGTGAGTTTTAATATAGACAGAAAGCTAAAAGGAAGGCGGGAATAAAAGAATGAAGATGGAAGAGGGGCAGAATTGCGCAGGGGCATGAAGGGAGAAAAGGAAAGGAGAACAATGAGGGGAGATTGAACGACGAGAAGATAGAACTGAAATTGAATGACTTGTGAGACAAACGAGATGGGAGACGGAGGCGAGGAGGAGAACGGTAGAAAGAAGAATGATGAGTATAAAATATGAAAAAAGACGAATAGGGAAACGAATAGGATAAAAACAAGTAGATAAATAATGCAATGGAATGACTTACAGCTTTGGGGCGAAGAGTCATCGTTCTCCAAATTGTTCAGCGACTCAGTCCACACACTGATCTCAGTCGAAGGTCGAACGAGGTACATCACGTCCATCGCCGATGATCATTCCTCCCAGAACCTATGTAGTATTTGTCAATACCAGTACTGTTACTCTTAATGAACCGACAATTTGAACACGTTCTACATTAAGACACGTACCTCTCTAGTACTACGTAGACCATCTAACTCGTTTGGACCAGTTGACTTGATCTGATTGCATTGCGTGCCGACGTTACTATTATAAAATGCGCCTGAAGGTACCATAACAATCATAGCAATAGCTCATCAGTGCCCACTCAAATCTCTCAGAGAAGAAAAACACACCGATACATCCTTGTTCCTCGTCCTCAGAATCCAGATGCACCAGCTTCCGGAACTAACACACTCACACTGTCGATGTCTTCAAATAATCGGGAAGCCATGACGAGTCAGTCAAGGCCAGCCGTGAGAGGACCAGAGGCCGGTGGGCCCCGCATCATGCCCCGGCGGCAGATGTGGCGATGGGGAGTCGAGGACGGTCACTTGAGCGAAGGAGAGAAAGAGGAGAAGGACTCAAGAGTTTATGTGGGGTCACTGCATTCGAGCTTGAATAGACGTTAGTTTCTCTATGTGTCGTAAGGGAAGATACGCATTGCGTGCTGTGGCAGTTGGGATAAGTACTCCGGGACAGTGGATGTTGGTTAGGAGAGTGTCGCGGGTGCGTCATGCGTCACTCTCAGTAAAAACGAAAACTCATGCCAGGCATGTGCTTGTCATGTGAGATCATGCAAAAAGTGCTTCTCATCATGCACCAGGCATTTATGACATAGTGTGTGAATATTACTAATGCAACCCGAGATTACAGTGTAATTTTCATTCTGTAGCACATCTATAATGCATGTACAAGTTATGTACAAGCCATGTGTAGGTGATATAGTAAGAATTTTCAGAACAGAACAAACACAAACATAGAGCCTGGTATACGAAGATCATAAAATTCTTCTAAGTCCCTTCGATTCCCTTGGCATCCACTAAGGGTTCCACCTACATATATATGTATGGCTATTTGAGTCATTAGTTTCTTTAAGTGCGCACCCGCTTACTTCCAACCCGGTTCCCCTCTTTCCCCCATACTTGTTGGCGTCCTTCTCTTACCGTCTCCTCCTTCAAAACTACCATACAGTGTTTCACGGTTTCACTCATGCAAGACTGCAATGATCTGGCGAAGGGAAAGGGCGGAATAGCATTGGAATGGCATTGGAACAGCACATGGGCTCGGGTAGGTTGAAAACAGCGGGTATTTGGTGAGTTCCCCTCGTTCTCTTCGGGTTTTCTATTGAAACTATGGGAAGTGCTTACTGTTTACAATCCATCTATGATACTGCATTGCTATCTTAATTGTTGGGGCACATGGGCTCAGCCACTTGGGTGATGTTGAAAGTGGCAAGTTTTTGGTGAGTCTCCTCATTCTTTCTGGGGTTTCTATTGAGACAACAGATATTACAATCCTCTTACGATGCCGCACCATCTAAATCACTGGAAGCTCCCTTTAACCATGTTCTGTTTACCAGACACATCCTGAACAGTGACCATCATATCAGTGCACCAACTTTTGAGGCTTCTTCGTTGTTAAAGAGTTGGGATTATCTTTTTACTGTCATTATTATTGCTGTGAGTAAAGCTTGAGTAGTAGTATACACTCTTTGTATGTAGATATAACATATGTATAATGGGTAGTCATTCTAATTGAATTCAAATTATTCTACTAAATGTCAGATGGATGAGTAAATAATAATTAATAGATATCTATCATTTGTAATGGCATCCTATCCACATGCAGTCGGTATGCAATTCAAATGATTTTCACATGATTCCTACATGATGCAAAAAAGTGCCTCCGGTCATGTAATTGGCATGCATGAGCTGAGCATGTGCTACGCATGTCACGGCATGACTTTTCGTTTTTACTGAGTGTTACTGGTGCCAGTGAGATCTATGTCTTCTCACAGTCTTATTGGGTTAAAGGTGATAATGGAGAGATGCAGGCGCACACTTAACTTGCATGAGAAGTTTTAGAAGCAATCCTATTTCTTGTGTTAGCAAGCAGCAGGGGTTCGACTCCCCTTCAGCATAGATCTCTGGCTTCTCTTTCTCTTATTTTATTTTATCTTGGCGCATAGAAAGTCAATAGAAAGCCAGCTTTCTTACAGTACTTCAGTAAGAGTACAGATCACCAGAGCCCAAGGGCTTACTATATCTGAGTTGCCAGTATTTTTAGTGGATATCTTTTCCTGGTTATAAATTAAATTAGCAGTGCCATTGACGAAGTGGATACCACACTTTGATCACCTTCATGCACGAAATTAATCAGGGGTTCAAATCCCCACAGGCATACATGCCATGCCATCTTTGATCGTTAGCATTTTTAGTAGATATCTATGCTTTTATTGTAATAAAATCAGCAGTGCCATTGGTAAAGTTGGTGCACCTTTTCGAACAATCAGCGGTGTCATTGGTAAAGTAGATACCATGCTTGAATTATCTGTACATAAAAGGAAGTAGGCATTCGATTCCCACTCAGTGCACATCAATGGGTGTATGTCATGGTAGTGTAATTTTTGTTTTTGATGCTTGTAAAGAATATACATGGAGAAAGGGCACATAGAAAATTCTGGGCATGCACAAAAGTGAGCATGATTGAGCATGTCATGCTCAAGGTATTTATTTTAGTTCTAAATGGCCCATTTGTGGGTCAAAAAGAGTGTAAATCAAATGTACATACTGGTGTTGTATGGCTGTGCCATATTGTTAATGTGAGTGATGTTTCTAATCAAGGTATAAAGTCAAATCTTGAAGAATAATATTTATACTTCACACTCAAACATGTGCATGCACACTCATGTTCATGCTCAAAGTGTGAGCATGGATTGAGCATGCATGCACACATCACACTCAAGATTTTACTTCATGCTCAGGGTCAACATCTCATGCACAGGGTCCATACATTCACACACTGGGTCTAAGTTTTCATGCTCAAGGTCATCAACTCACACTCAAGGTCTGTCAACTCATGCTCAAAGTCTTTACTTCACACTAAGGCTGCGCATGGATGGCCAGTATCCGATTACCCATGGATATTATCCGAATTTAGCCAAGTTCGGATGGGTCCGGATAATTTCCCATGGGTATTTGGATATTTTTAGCTCATCTGGGGCACCCATCTAAATTTACTGTACTAGCTCAGGAACCTGGCCACATTAGCGGAAATTTCGAATTTGTTCATTCCAAAGACTGTGTACTTAGACTTAAATACATGTGCTAGATATTAGACCTTGTATAAAATCATACAAGACTTGAACCATATTTTTTGAGGCACTCTGAGAGATGTTATGAATATTTTTGTCGTGAGACCTTGGGAAGTGAGAAAACTGGGAAACTGGCCACCCCTTATTAATAATTACCACAGCTTGTTTAGCAGCCGAACAGATTATACAGCCGAAATATCATCTTTCTTCCAAGATTAACAATGATTTGGATATTTGAAGCAATAGCTCGCATACTATACTCAACTAATGCTTTTAAAATATTAATATATATTTCTTCTACCTATAATGATTTCATACAGTGCTCTATTTTGTCTGTAGCATTCAATATTTGATGTATTAGGATAATACAATGAGAGGTAGAGGTTCAAGGGATATCTGCAGTTTTAAGCAAAGGAAAATTGCTAAAATTAAGGTAAAGTATGGATAGTAATGTATTTATTGTATGTATTCTATGTTATAAATTTTGTAGCATAGATTTATTATGTAGGAAGGATACAGACAGTTCAATATATTCCTTGAAACTGTATCTTACTAGCACTCTTTCATGTAGATCAATGAGATATAATAGAAATGAGTGAGAATGAGATTTCCAAACTGATTCCAATGAATTTGGAGGGCTTTAAAATATATATAGCCTGATTGTATGCTTTAGATGTACTGCATAATGTCACAGTGTTATCTTCTTTCCAAAGTGTGAGATTCTGCATCTTATATTTAGCCTATTTTGGTTATAGCAGTCAACTAACTCTTGAATTTCTATATGTACAGGAGAACAACAGTCTAAATACTTATAAATTATATAAATACTATAGCAATGTACCTAACTGTATTGATAAATTGTGCAAGTAGTCAATGTGGAGGCTGGAGAATGAGCCGTGACCTGAATCTGGGTGTGGCCAGCTTCCTGATAGCTGACAGTAGCATGGATTGGCATGGATGGGTGCCGAAATCCGTAATAATCGTCGATCCATATCCATATCTGGCGGATAGCCGTAATTCGGATAACGGATAGGGGTGGATCGACCCATGCGCAGGCCTACTTCACACTCACAAAAAAATTATATGTTACATTTATATTTTGGCTTCACTTACATGTGGGAGGAAAAGTAAGTTGCAAGTGTAATATTTGTAAGCATGAATAGGAATACCAATCACACTCAGACATTGAGCATGAGTGTAATACTTTTGAGTGTGAATAGGAATACCAATTATACTCACACTCAAGTTGAATGCAAGTGTAATATTTGTGAGCATGAGTAAGAATACCAATCATGCTCATACTCAAGTTAAAGGACATTGAGTGTGAGTGTAATACTTGTGAGTGTGAATAGAAACACCAATCATCCCCACTACCTTTTAAGGTAGTTGGGTATTAGGGACGTTTGGGCCACCGGATATAGTAATTTGAGGATCTTGGATAAGATCTCAACCTGATTGGCTGGAGCCATTGTGAATTCCTGTGACATGTTGCTAACTCTTATTGTTTCATACCTGTAAGTTCCCCTCCTTGTCACTTGTCACTGCTAACATGCCTCGCCTACAGGAACCCATCATTTCTGTAGTCACACACCCACTTTGTGATCAATAGCAACTAACATATAAAAAGTGCCAAAATGCTGTTTGATATCCAATGACATGGGTGAGATGTAGATTATTGTGTTCAAGAGGACAATTGGAGCGGTGAGTTGAATCACAACATTTTTTTGATTCAAGAGGAGGAAATGGGGGCGGTAGTCAATTGTGCGTCTTGGCATGCGCTATATATTGATTTTGCAGCACAGGCAGTTTACTGCTGCCTCGTTACATATATGTTAATTCAACTTAAAACTATTCTAGGAACGAAATTTTCTCAGCAAACAACTGTATCATATTTCAGTATGTCAAGCTTGACCACGAGAAGCTGAGACGGATCATATGTGTAAGTCTGTTTGGATGGAAAGCCTAATGACCATGCTAAAACGGATCAATTATAATTGAGCTCTGGTGTCTGGCATTGCAGCTTCTCGGTTAGATGTAACAATTTCAGTTTCAGTTTTTCAGTATCGCTTAGTGTACTCAGGGTCACTTAAGCAAGATCTAAAGCTTTCAAACTGTACATTACAACTCGTACTGACCATTGAATATTCTACTGTAATTTATATTGCTAGCCGAAGCGTGGTCATCCAGTAAGTGGCTTTGAGCGTATAAGCAATTATTTGATTTGTTAAAATGTAATAAGAAATATACCTATATGAGCTCCAATATAATTATGCTGAGGTTGGGATCAAACTCGGGACCTGTTGAATGTAAGTGAGCTATATATATCATACAGTATTATTAGGACTGCTGTATTTATAGATTTCTGAATGTGAAGTATATACATATTCTTACAGGGTATTTTTTAACTATAGAATGTAATGATGACATGAGAAAATAACACATGATGCCTGTGGTTCTGAGATACCATACAATACATATAATTTGAAGTTGAGATTGTGCTGCTATGCATGCTTCCTGGGCCTCTCTAATAGTACATCTTCTCAGACCATAATGCATATTTAAGACTGTCTAATACCCAAGAATTGCAAAACATCATTACTATCCCATTCCTATGCTTTCATTGAGCAAATTATTTCCACCAAGGGAAACCCACCATTCGATATTCCCAAAATCCGTTTCATTAATGCAGGTTTAGGTATTGCTCAGGAATCAATAGCTGTTAAAGCTGGAGTAAAAGCTGGGACAGTGCATAAGGCTTACCTTCTTGAAGAGTTTATAGACAAGAGCGACAGAGAATTCATTAAATTTATAAATAATGGATCAGCAGTTCCTCTTCTCAATGAAGATGAGCCTCTCTATCAAATTGCAGAGTTTCCTTCATTTACTCAGCACATACAGTATGAAAAAACTGGAGCCCTGGTATACATATCTGATTTTCAAGGTAGTGTCTTCTTATTATGATTTAAAATATGTTCCAACATACATTTGCCTTTCAGGAAATTCCATTTTACTATGTAATCCACATATTATGGCTTCACCATATGTATTAATATTTATGCTGTGCACTTTATCTGACTGTGATAATTTGGGGTCTAGAACACTTGAGGACAGGATTTTGCTATTTTGAGACAGAAATATTGGCGAAGCTTTTGACGAGTTTCCAAATGAACATGTTTACAATAAGTACTGTAAATGGTTTTCACTTAGTGATCTCGCCAGCACACTCATACCTCCACTTTCATTTGAAGATGAGGAAGCGGCGTGATTAATTGTAATGGTAGATGCATGGCTGCATATGTGTTCACCTATTTTTCAATTGCAATTATATTGTTTTAAAAACCCTGTAAGAATGTATCTGGTCCGCACATGAATATACCTCGCATTCAGAAATCTATAAATACAGCAGTACTAATAATACCATATGATATATATAGCTTGCTTACAATTAACAGGTCGCGAGTTCGATCCCCTCACCAGCCTGGCTTCCAATTGATACCTCCTTGACTATACACAACCTTACTCTCGATAGCTCTCAGCTCTCAAGTCTTTTAATCTATTAATAATACCTGGAGACTGTGATTATACAATACTTAGGTGCTATCAAGTGCTCATATCGATGTAAATTATAGTATCACTTACAATGTGAGCACTGTACAGTACTGCTTACATCCTCGGTTCATCTCGTGCACAAGTAATTTATGGAAAGCCGGACAACCACGCCCGACTACATCAAAGTTTTCGAGCTCCATCCTTCGGCTCTACAGCATATCCTTCATTTTCGGTTCGAC
This sequence comes from Cyathus striatus, assembly GCA_025738555.1. Lineage (NCBI taxonomy): Eukaryota > Fungi > Basidiomycota > Agaricomycetes > Agaricales > Nidulariaceae > Cyathus > Cyathus striatus. The sequence continues at coordinate 2,134,417 of JAOVFP010000011.1, forward strand.
TTTTCGGTTCGTGGCTCGCTTATTTGGTATCCGGTACTAATCGTTGATCTCAAGTCAACGGATCGAGTACCAGATCTACGTCATAAAAATAAAACTCAAACTTGGATATCAGGTTTTTGCATAGAAGATCTAATTTTTAGTGTATATGCTGAGGGACATATTTGCTTTCTATTTAAAACATTTAATACCAATGAATCAAGTGCTTCTCATCAGTAGTAAGTACTTAGATCTGTAGTATATTGAAGGTGCATCAAGTGACAAGGACCAATGAACAATGTCTACAAATAGGTAGACAATTTAGGATGTATACTGAAAAATCCAACAGGCAGTATTAAAACCAGTGGAACATCACAGACAGAGCTTCGAAGTTCAGAATATAGCAAACACCATAAGATTGAAGCACAGAGAACTGGAGCTTATGATTGAAGCAAAGACATTCAGAATAAACAATACAGTGTAAAAATGAAGCAGATAGTGTCAGAGTGAAGTGAAACAACTAATCAAAACATACAAATGAGCTTGAAAACAAGGGAAAGAGTCATAAAGTGAAGATTAAAGGTTCAGATTGATGCAGATATTGTCAAATGAAGCAGAAACCTATAAAACGAGGTATATATTGTAAAATTGAAGCAGAGAGGTTCAAAAAGGCAGGGAGTGTGTCAGAGTGACACAGAAATCTTTAGAATGAGACATAGACTTTAAGAACGAAGTAGAGAGTGTGAAAATAAAGCAGAGAGCTTGAGAGTAAAGCAGAAACCCTCATTTCGAAGTAGAGATCGTGAGCTTGAAGCAAGGAAGTTGAGAACAATGGATAGAATATTAGAACAATACAGAGAGAGATAAAACGAAGCAGAGACCTAAATAATGAATAGAGACACTCAGAATGATTTAGAGAGACTGAAGGCAATGCACAGAGATTTAAAATGATACAGAGTGTGTCGGAGATACATAGATGGGCTATAAATACAGCAGATAGGTATTAAAACCAAAGCAGAGAGATTAATAAAAAAAGCACCCGCATTCTCAACAAAAATCAATAATAATTAATGATCTGTTAATTTAATTACAAGTTACTTGCATTCACACTTGTACAATGGTATATTAAGGACAAGCAGCTATGAGGGCACATAGAAAATTCTGGGCACACACAAAAGTGAGCATGATTGAGCGTGCCACGCTCAAGGCCAAACTTTCACGCTCACTATATATATAATAGTTGTAATGGCTGATTTCTGAATCAAACTAAGTGTAAATCAAGTATATATAATGGCATTGTACTGCTGTAGCCCTATTGTACTATAAGTAAGGTTTTTAATCAAGATAAAGGCTCAGATATAAAAGAAAAAAAATTACATTTCATGCTCAAGGTTGAAATGATGCAATTTCGGAGATTGTTCCAAGAATAACTGTCATATTATTCTAAGTCTTCCATCTTACAAATTTATGACAGCGCGTCGACACACAGACTTTCAGCCAGCTGTACCACCAACATGCCAACACATATCGATTGCTGCTACTTTCCGTTTCTTTTCACTATAGTCACTAAGACTATATCTTTATTTTCAATCTTACAGCACGAAATGAAAGTACATTATTATTTTATTATCATTTATTCAGATTCTTACAACGGGAAACGAAGACATTTTATTCTTGTCATTCTCTGTTTATATCTAACAGAGAAGCTGCCGCAACACGACAACCTTTAATTTCAATGATATACATACTGTATCATATTAACTGTGAGGCTATTTCTCATCAAGTTATGGACAAAAAAGTTTTCTGCAGTATCATAATCACCCAGTTGTTTCATTGCTCCAGTACTATTACATTTACACAAGTATCTAAGACTACTCTCAGCATATAAGTACACTCAGTTTTCGATGTCTACGCAAAAAACTGAATCCAATTTCGAGTTTGCGACATAGATCCGATACTCGTTCCGTAAGCCTTGAGATTGATAATTAGTACCGAGTATCGAATAAGCGAGCTATGAACCGAAAAGTTGAACTGAAAACGGAGGACATGCCGTGGGGCCGAAGGACGGAGCTCGAAAACTTTGGCGTAGTCGAGCGTGGTTGTCCGGCTTTCCATAGTAATTATATTGGAGCTCATATATTATTTCTTATTACATTTTAACAAACCAAATAATTTCATAAGTGCTCAAAGCTACTTACTGAATGCCCACACTTTGGTTAGTAATATAAATTACAGTAGAACACTCAATGATCAGTATGAGTTGTAACGATTGGAGCTCATATATGTATATTTCTTATTACATTTTAACAAACCAAATAATTGCTTAAGCACTCAAAGCCACTTACCAGACGACCACGCTTCGGTTAGCAATACAAATTACAGTAGAATACTCAATGGTCAGTACAAGTTGTAATGTACAGTCTGAAAGCCTTAGATCTCGCTTAAGTGACCCTGAGTACACTAAGCGATACTGAAGAACTGAAACTGAAATTGTAATATCTAACCGAAAAGCCGTAATGCCGGACACCGGAGCTCAATTATAATTGATGTTTTTGAGCATGGTCGTTAGGCTTTCCATAGTTTGGTGGGTGACTACAGGAAATATATGGGGCTTGCCTGTACTTGGTTGGATCTAAATGGTAAGCACACTACACTACTGATATGACTAACTTTTAGTAGTACTTTATTATGTCAGTAGTAGCACCACCAACATAAAATAGGTATTTATGTTAGTTATATTTAGTACGAAGGGTATCTGGTTAGCAATAATGAAATAGAACAACTTTAAAGACTATAGCTTGATTTCTAAGACTGGATTTTAATACTTCAATTGCAGTACTAGTTCAAAAACTCAGATAACCAATATTCAATTCAATTCAATAGTACTTGGTACTTCAAATTCTAATCAAAACTTCGGATACTGATTTCAGAATGTTACTCTACTTTGAGAATGGAAGACAGCTCATGCAGTACTTGCTTTTCTTATTCTACCATCCCTAAATTATATACTAAAAATCCTACCTACATTATTTGTAATGGTAAATAGTGTATAGTAGATGTAAATAGATTGTGTATGCTATTTCTAAGGCTGTTCATATGTTCCCTAAGTTGTAGAGAACCCTCCATATGGCAAACCATATGGTTGTACCTTGTTCCAGAGGTGCCTCAAACTCTGTGGCATTGGTACTAGCTCAGTACATGTGCTAAAACACGTGCTTGTGTTAGTATGCACTCAGTTACAAGAATTCCTGGATTTAATGGCCCTTGCTGCAAAGCACATCAATAGTGTGTGATGGTATTGGTACTGTGCTTGGCTGTTTCATGCGCCATCATCCATGTGGTTTTACACATGTAAGTTATTCTATTATTCAGATCTGGATATCATAGGCACAAGGGATACTTCAGAAAGCTACTGGCTGAGCAACAGTGGTCCGTATGTTCTGATTTAGGGATTTTCCAGAGGGTTCTATACAATGGCACATGGTCTATTGGACTTGGTGCAGTGAATCATCCAAGATGCACGAGAGCAGTACAGTGACTTCATTGTGAAATAATAATAATTGTAAAAGGAGTAGCACAATGGCTACTAATAAATTAAAGTAGTGTATTAAATGAGTACAAAGAACTGACAGCCCATATGATATACTTCCAATACCCTTGGTTTGTATTGCTGAGATACTTTGGCTGGTGGCATGGGCCTCAACCCCAGCCCTTGTACTTGTCCCTTAGTAGAGTTGATACACCTAGTAAAATAAGAGGGCTATTTTTCGAATATAATAGACATTTAGTACTAGTAATACAGTTAGCAAACCAGCCCAAGAGTCCAAGAGTTGGGGTGAGTCCTGAGCCGCCAACTAAAGTATTCTACTTGAGTACACTATTAAGGGAAGAGTCCAAGGGCTGGGGTTGAGTCCCATGCTGCCAGTCAAAGTATCTGCATGATACAAAATAAGGGGTGCAACACAATGACAATATATTTGGGTGATTGGCTACTACATAAATTACAAAGTACTAAGTAGCTATATAATAAGGAAAATACCCAACGATAATACTCCGGAATGTATTAGTACTTCTCCATACCAGAATAATGCTCCCAGTACTAAACTAGATGATCACATACCTTCAGGGAAATACCTCAGACTAGAGGGCTCTTTGTGCCACTGGTCCCACCAGATACCACAAAGCATAGCTATTGTGCAGTCTCTCGAATAACCCAGAACATCCATATGTCTCTCCTGTGTAATACTACCACCATGCAGGAAACCACATGCCCCTAGGACTTTGAAATGCACACCAAACACTACCTGCAGCATATTGGGTGGTGCCATCAGACGCACCAGTACCAGAAACACTGGTATCCATTATATCTGAGTACTTGGCCAAGAATAGCACATGTAATGGCACATGTCCTGATGCATTTCTAATAATAGCATGGCACAGCACTTGATTCGTCTCAGAAACAGAGCACATCCTCATGGATTCTCATATGGAGGGTCAACCATACCTCTTTGACTGTGGTTCCACTAGGACTTTATGACATATTATTTACTATACCTATTCCATTGCACATGAGACCATTGCCATGTAATTAAATATATAAGTAGTTACACATACCTTTAGAATACCTTAAGCACTGCACTGGCTGTACTTCTGTTCTCACAGTAGAGTATGTTCTGAATCTGATATTGGAATTCTGAGTACAATTTTGAAGTCTGAGATCTGATTTGAAAGTACTGAAAGCAATCGCATAACTACTAAATACATTGTTCATCTTACTATGCTTGAATACCTTGTGCCCTCGAACTTAAATATAAATCTAACTTGAACTTTATGTTCTTTGTTGGTGGTGTTAAAACTACGTAAATAAACATACTCTAAAAAGTTAGTCTTATCAGTGTATTTTGTAGAAAATACTATAGTTGGCAACTTGGGACTCATTCCAACTCTTGTACTCATGGGGTGGTTCCTTGTACAGATTTAAATATAGAAATTGAATAAAATGAAATAATAATCGAAAAATAAGTGTATATTACAAGCCGGCGTATCACTACCTTACATGATTCTCTTTCTCACTAACCCCACAGTGTACCAATATTTTCTCAATGCTATTATGATGGGACTCTGCAGACAACACGAGCAACCCCTTCTCTCGCCCTCTCCGTACATTGCTAGCATTCCCGATTCAGGCTCCCACGGAAATATGCTCTCTCAATTCCGTCATGACTAGACTCTGCTGGCCAGTGGTGGTAGTTACTATGGAGGCTGGTGGAAAGCAATGAAAAGAACGTAGCGTGAATGAAACACACCTGTGTGTCACCTACCCCAAATATCACATGTGTCAGATGATGGAGCCACCTCTGTGTCCCTGGTTGCAAGCTCGGACGGGTTAGTACTAGTACTAGTGTGTGGTATGCATTGTATGTCTCATCTTCCATTCATGTGTGCTAACTGTATCCAATCCATATGGTGACTGGTATGTCTTAAAGGTTGTCAGTAATGTATCGGGGCATGGCCGAATATTTTCCTCATAGACCACTTTCTCCGCCGTCCGGTTTCGAACGTCACCTTTGCCACCTGTGTTCGTCACTGGCATATGATTGAGCCTTCTTTCGATATCATGGATGTTTCCCATGTTTTTCGGCTGCCCCCCTCGTGAGTTCTCCAGGGCAGATTGGTGAGGTCATTCTATTGCAAGTCTTCCACCGCTACTGTTGAAAATAGGAGTGTAGGCTGGATTACAGTCGCACTGCTGTCCCTCCCAACTAAAACACCATCTGCACCCGCTCACCAAGTCAATACGTTGGAGGGGAACAACTCTGATGTGACAATGATCCTTTTCTCGCAAAGCAGGTATTCCCTACGTTCTGGTGTCTGGTGGTAGTTTCAATTATCGTTTACATATCCAGATTCTAGCTTACGTTTTTCTTTGGTCACACAATTGAAATAATGTTTCTGTCGTTTATCATAGCTTTTAATACTCTCTTATCTTTCGTAAGATCCACAAACAATATTGTTACAGCTCCCCCACCAGATTCGGCATTCAATGCCAACGGTCCGAGCCCACTGTACAGTGCCACAAAAACTCTTTGCACATGTTGCCACACACATTCTCAATAGGCTACGTGTTCCTTAGTAAACATGCTTACTATCTAAATCACCAATGACTCACTCAGGTATTTTAAGTATATAAACCCTCGTGTATTTACAGTTCTCTCCTCATTTGAATACACCACACCCATTCATATCTTCTGAAGTCCCATTTCTCATTATTCAACAAGGGTCAAGCAGATCAAGAAGAGTGTCCTCTGGTCGACACTATCCATATCCTTCTCCAGTATTCACTTTTGCGCTCCCATATCAAACCTGAAGCATCTCAGACTTAACTTATACCCACTTCAATCTCAAACTCTCAATTGTAACCTGGGGAGCCGTCTCATTGTTGGATTCAACCGTTATGGAGCTTGACAGTGATAAGAGCTTAGTCTCTGAATTGGCTGTTTCATTGTATTTCATTACGAAATTTTTATCACTGTAATAAGAATAATATACATGCAATGCAAGTGTTGGATTTTGGATTTCACTGAGGTTGGATATCTCATGGTAAACGGTTAAATAAGAGAGTAGTGGGCTTTGCCGCTTGCCGGCCCTATTTCTTTATTATACTCATGCTCAAGTTGAATGCAAGTGTAATATTTGTGAGCATGAGTAAATATGCCAATCATGCTCACACTCAAGTTAAAGGACATTGAGTGCAAGTGTAAATAAGTATTATAAATGTGATAGAATACCTATCATGCTCATGCTCAAATAAAAGGGCATTGAGCATGAGTGTAAATATAATACTGACATGCAGTTAAATTATGCAAATATGTGTGATAGGTAGTAATCTATCCTGTGTTGCTCCCTGCTTTGTTGTGAATTTCCCTGCTTTATTATTAAGCCCCCTTCCTTGTTCTGAAGTTCCCTACTTCGCTGTAAAGCCCCATTCTTTGTTTTGAATTTCCCAAGGTCTCTGCTTCACTGTGAATCCCCCTGCCTTGTTCTGAATTTTCCTGCTTCATTGTAAAGCTTCCTGTAATTTTATGAGCCCCCTGCTTCATTATAAACTTCCCTTGTTTCTACTGTTCAATATATACCATTTTCTAGCTCTATAAATTTTTAACTGTTAGTCTGAATTACTGCTACACTCTCTGAGTCATTGTTTCAACTTGTAGATCATATGTACACTCTCTGAATCATTTATATACACTCTAAGTCATATCTAAACACTCTGGATCATTGGTATACATTTTAAATCAATATACACTCAAAAAGAAGACAATAACAATGAAACATATATAAAACCCACTGGTGTTCTTCAATTATTACATTACAGTGCTTAGTATATACCAAATACATGCTTTACTAAGCCAATTATTCAGTATGTAGTTGATATAAGACAGCCAGTTGGCTCATGCTCATATAAGGATTATTCATGCTCATGTATAGAATATTCATGCACAGGGTCGAATTTTCACGCTCAATAGGTGAGCATGCATGCTCAACTCATGCTCACTTTTGTGCATGCCCAGAATGTTCTTGTTGCCCATGGAGAAATTCATAACTTCTTGTTGCTATAGGGCTAGTAAATTACCAGTGCTATTAGTAAAGTGGGTACCATGCTTCGATAGCCTGCAGCATGGAATTAATTTTGTGCTTGTGAAGAATAGAAGTTTTGCTTAGTTTATATTTATAATTAAAAAGGTTACAAGGTATATGCCAGTTGATCCAGAATGAAAGAAAGGCATAAAACTACTACATGTGATCATATTACATACAACTACTTACACAAAAACAGAGTAGAGGTTATTGTGCTTGCCTTCTGTAGTGTACACTATGTGGAGTTTGTTTCTGGTTATAGCAAGCAGCAATGGTTCAACTTTACTATTCTTGATGACTCGCTGTTGTAATTTATTTCAATATATATATACATACCATTATAGATGTTGTTACAGTAACCTCCATGCTTAGATTTCAATACCATCAGTGTAAGTTTGTGCTGTTTCCTTTCAATTTACACAAATCATACAAGGATTTTGATACAATGCTGCAGTAATTCAACTTTACTATTCCATCAAGGACATAATCATTCAAATATAATTAGTGTGCTGTTGGTAAGATAGATACCATGCTTGAACTCTCCATACAGAAATGCAAGTAGGGGTTCAATTCCCCCTTGATGCACATGGCTACTTCTTCCCCTCAAAATATTTTCTCTCCTTGGTGTTCCTGAAGAATATAAGGTTATTGTTTGCTTTCTGTAGCATGCACACCAGTACTTTATCTGTATGTTTACAGTAAACTATTTATGCAGTGCTCCTCACTACTCAAATTAATGCTACTGATACTTGAGCACATATCTGTATATATCCATGTAGTAAGTATAAGTAATTATTAAATTGTTTGTACAGGCCAAGATTGTTGGAGATAGGTCCCTGGTTCTGGTCCTGTAGCTGACTGACACTACTCTGACATAGTGTTGCCACACAGACTGAGCTGAAGCAATCTGAGCTTGGTCCAGTCTGTTTTTGCTTCAGATTGCTTAGAGTCTGCTGTAGCGAGCTGAGATCGCGGACTCCAAGCAGTCCCATCAGAATTTGTTGATATTGCATCATAGCACATGTGACACATACACAACATGTTATGCAAGTTGCAATGTGTTTGCCCAATGTTTGCTAATAGCTACTTACTTGTTCTCTTACCATCTTAATGTATTCATTTAAACACTTTGCTCTCTTTCTTTGATCTTTTTCATTCTCAAATTACTCAATAATGCATCATAATTCCCCAAAATTTGGCTACTTGCTCCACTGGAGCCTTGTAATCCAGGTATTGTATTCAGTTTGTTAGTGAGTTTTCTGAAACAGGGATCTACCAAGTACTGGCCAAGTACAAGCTCAAATTTTGGGGACTGGAGTTTTTAGATATAAAATGCCTCACATGAAAGTGGATTAATGTTAAATCCCTCAGATTTTGCTTTCCATTTCATCCTACAATGAATACTTAAGGCACTTGTCTCTAGGTCACTTCATCTCATCAGCATTGTGCTCCTTACATTAACTTACCACCTGCTTCTGGATCTCGTGTTAACTGGGAAGGTTATCAAAGAATGTCTATTTCATCTCAGGGATATGCTGGACCGTCTTCTGGATTAGCTATCCCACCTCTTCCACCTCACTGGTCACCTAATCTGGATCCACAGACACAAAACCACCCTTATTTCATTCAGAACCCACACTATACAAGTCTTCCCATTCCAATTAACCATCTATGTTCACATATGAGTTTCAATTTGGCAAATCCGAACCCAACCCTGTTGTTGGACTCATGTTTGACAGCTCTTAATGTTCCTTTGCAAAGTGGACAACAACAGGCCAGTTCTCCTCGAGGCACAAAACAGAAAAGAGAATCCCAGCATTCTTGTGGAACCAAATGTGCTAGAGCTGCACCTGTCATTGCAACTCCTCCATGTTCATGTGGGATTAGCCCTCCAAAAATGCCAGCTAATATCAATACACCTTCTAGGCTGGCCAGGCTTTCATCTACTGTGCAGCAATACCCTCAGAATACGGCTCCAGCATTCATTTCAACAGTCTCCCTGCCTGCTGTAATGCCAGTACATGGACCTGCTGCAAACTCAGCCCCAGCTGCTTCACCCTCAACAGCTTGTCATGTGGACATGTCCAGTGCAATGGATATATGGTATTTCCTGCAGCTGCTTGATATGAAAGAAAAGCCAGCTGTTCTTCCAGATGTTGAATCTGAACCACAACTCCTGAGTAAACCCTCGAGTACATTTGTAGGATGTAAGCTGTGCAAGTGAGTATTAATTGTCATCTGCATGTTGCTGAATAGCTAATTGTTTTCATAGAACTTGGAAAACCTATCGATTGACAGACAGTGTAACAAGTTGTATTTGACATCATATGCAAAATGTTCATGGTGATACTTAGGAGAATTCAGTAGCAGAGTTGGGATTAAAGGGGTGAAAGAGAAAGGAAAGGGGAAAGAAATAATGTCAACACAGGAAGGTGGGATGTTTTCACATGAGCATTTTTACCATTTGCTCATGTGCTGGATTGTAGTTGATAATCAGGTAAGACACACCTCTGAAATACAGCTGAATATTTTCTGATTTGATTGCTTCATAGTCAATGAACGTTCTTGATTGTCAAGAATTCTGAGACTTGCTTATCTATCTTGCTGGAGAAGACCTTACAGATGAGCAGTTGCCTCACTGAACAAAATTGACACAAGATATCCTTCTTGAGCATAAGAGGATGTTCACAATGCTTCAGAGCAACATGAAGGTGAGCATAATCAATTTTAATACTTACATGAATATCATTTAATCATTTAATTTGCTCACAGAATGCACTTGGGCACATATTGTTCACCACTGACTTATGGAGCGATCCAAACCTATGCTCATTTATGGTTATTACTGCACATTTCATACTTCGTGATGCCAATGGGAAACTTGAGTATTGGAGTGCACTTATTGCATTCACCCATGTTGAAGAAGTGCATACAGGAAAAATCTCGGTACCATTTTCTACAATACATTTGAGAAATATGAAATTATTTATAAGGTATCTTTATTTTATATCACTGCATACTTGAGCTGATACTTCAACTAGATAGGCATGGTTACCATGGACAATGCATCAAATAACAACACATTTATGGTACAAGTTGAACAGAAACTTGTTGAACTAGGCATCAAGTTTGACAAGGATGGTAATCATATTTGGTAAGCACCAATTTAAAGTTGTCTCCTATATGATTTGATACTACTTACTCATTTTAATAGGTGCTTCCCTCACATTATCAATCTTGCATGTCAGGCCTTTATAGATGAAATTAAAAGCAATCCAAATGCTGTACTGAACTATACACCCCCCTTACAGCCTCCTCATACAGATGACAATCAGCCACCATTTGTCCCCCCAACCCAGCTCCAGCTTTTCGAGTATTTGACTACCTTATGCAAGGATATAATTGGAAGGTGCCAGAATCTTGTGGCTGCATGCCATGCATCTGGAAAACATTGTAAGCAGCTCCAGGACATAATCATTGAGGGCAATGAAAAGGGTTATTGGACCAAGAAGCTCCCAGTATTGCAGTTACTATGTGACTGTGAAACACACTGGTCTTCAACATATCTTATGATTGACCACATTATTAACCTCTATCCAGTAAGTACTACGTACTCATATTGCTATTTGACTTTAGCTGTGCTGAAATTTATATATAATATAAGGCTATCCAAGTATTTCTTCATTGGAGTGATGGAGATTTAGCTTGTCATCTTTTTACTGATAATGATCTTAATGTGCTAGGTGATATTCGACAAGCTCTGGAGGTGCCTCATTTAGTGCAGGAGCTCCTCTCTGTGGAGTGCATACCAACACTATCACTTGCCTTACCAGCATATGAGACATTACTTGATAATTGGCATGTGTACAAATTAAGGACCCTTCCAGAGCTGAGTCATTACATCAGAATGAGAATGGCAAAAATAGAGGAATATGTCTCACTGGCCTGCAGCACACAGATGTATGCACATGCAATGGGTGTATTGTCCCACATATTTTAACTTCATATTACATCAATCTCATTGCACTTCTAGCTTTAAATCCTACCATCAAATTTACCTGGATGAAGAAAAGCTGGCCTTCAGAGCATGTTCAGGAAGCATGCAACTGGATCCTTGAATCAGTAAGTCTTTCAGATAAATTCCAACCCATTTAGTACTCACCTGGCACCATATTCTTTTACTGTGTAAATATGACATCATATCAAATGAAGCTTCATGAATAATGCGAGAAGAACACCATAACACAGCTCAGTATTGTCAGCAGCCAGAATGGAGCACAGTCTTCAGTCCCACATCAGACTGAACCTGTATCAGCCACAGAAAAGGCATCACAAGCACAAGAACATGCATACAGTCGATTTTGTAATCTCAACATCTTTCAATGACACTCTTCTGCTCACAAGACAACAGCTGCCATTCAACCAGAAATATTAACATTGTTGCATACACCCTTAGCTCAAGAGATTGAAGATGAGAAAAATCGGAAATTTGCTGAAGACAGACAGGCAGCAGAATGCAAACTTGATACATATGAGGTGGCAGGTTTATTTTCTCTTTGAGAATCAACTGCCAATCTTGTAAATTTCTGGGGAGTAAGTAACATAATGTACATTTCTGAATCCTGGTAGTTTTGGTCCTTCTAACTCATTACTCAATTTTAGATATTTTCTTTGACATTCCCTCTGCTTTCTCATGTAGCAATGGATGTATTACCAGCCCAAGCCTCTGCCATGTCATGTGAATGTGCCTTCTCCTCAAGTAAAGAAACAGTGACTCTTCGATATAGCTGAATATCACCAGCACTCTTTGAAGCACTACAGATACTGAAATATTCATATCAGCAGGACTGTTTAGTATTTACTGAGGACATTCAGCTTGCAAAGGCTGAAGATTATAGCATTTCTGGGCCAGTTATGTTATATGTGGCAATGGAATTGCGAGAACAACATAGATTTGAGGAACTTGAAGAGCTTATTAGTAATGCAGAGGCAGAAGGGTATCCTCCACCTATGCTGGAGGAACCTGAAGATGTATTGTAGTTATTATCACATATAGAATTGCATCTAATAGACAAGGGCTTTACTATCTTTCATTTTTCTCTTTCTGCCATTGCTATAGCTCCGTCTACTTGCTTTCTTATTGGCTACACTACATATCACCATTAAGACCACCATCAGTACTTCAAGATGCAAAGTTGGCTGGTGTTTATATGAATATTTTTACCATATACTCATGTGCTAGTAGTAGACTATTCTAGTTGACAAGCAGGTAATATGGCTGTATGTTACAATGACTCTCAAATATAGCCAGTGCCTTCAGAATTAATTACTATATATTCCATGACATTTTCTATTGTAGTGTTCACTGGGGACAATCAGCTTGCAAAGACTGAGGACTATATATTATACAAATATCATTACTGTATCTGGGCCAGTCACATCACTTTATGCAACACACTAGCAATGAAATTGCAAGAATTTGAAGAGCTCAGCACCCATTACAGTGATAGGGTAGAGTATCCACAGTATCCACCTGTTACTTGTTATTTGATTGCTACAAATTCCCCTAGTACTTAAAAAGTAGCTGTTCAGGTCCCTAGGTCCCTGCTCACATTCTTATTGGCTACACCTACATATCACCATTAAGACTGACATCAATGCAGTCCACTCATATCCAGTCCACAATTGTGATCTGAACCAGACTTATTCCCACATTTAAGTTCATCCAGTCCATATAGGAAGTTGAGGACTGGAAGAATATAAAACAAAAATACTTACTACACAGGGTAATGAATATGATCCCAGCCAACTGAGTGATATGTACACTTTCCAGTCTGGACGACAAACTCAAGGTACTGATAGGATTTGATGTGTAAGTATCAAGTACTAGTAATAGAAATGAATCACTTACTTTACATTTTTTCTTTTTATGTTTGGGTCCACTGTTCCTGACTTCCATATTGGTCCAAGTCTACAACCTCTGTGGTATCTTTGATTGATTAGTATCATGACATGGTTTCCACACTACATACACATTAGCTTAAAAAAAGGAACAAAATTAAATACCTACTTGGTAGGTTGCTAACTTTTCTTCATACTTGGGATGTTGAATAGGTGGGATCTTCTTGGGCATCTACAAGAATAGATGATATTAGTTAGCATATAACGAAGATGGTCAAATAAAAAATACTGTTGCCAATGGTAGAAATGGTGGCAGGGAAGTAAATGTTAAGAACTGGAGCATACTTCGTGCACCAATATGATTTTGGCACTGACAAAGTTGTTTACCAAAGCATTTTATTCCAAACAAATGAATAATGATAATAATTGGATAGAGCAGATTGACTACTCTATGAGATGGATAGTAGGGTGTTAAACGCCATGGTGGGATGTGTGTAAGAAAAAATGGGCACAGGGGCGGGATACCATGATCAGCAGAGTGGGTGCATGGGAATGATATGCAGTGGGTTATCTCTGATCTTGGCAGCATTAAGCACATTGTCAGTATAGGGGCAGCTATATGCATTGTTCAATACTTCAAGGGAATGCAAAATATACAACTTACCCTAGACAGCAACAACACTATTACTCCTATTGGATTCATGGACTCAGATTGGGCAAACTGCCTTGACACCCACTGGCTTCACAGTTTCCTTGGCCTCAGTCATCCTTCAAGTTAGTGTGGCTACACAACTCCATGTGAGGAGGCGTGTACTATGGTGAGTAGGAGTGTTGAGCTAAGTGAGAAAAGGCATTCACCATAGTGCTCATAAGCCTATGGAAAGTATATATAGGCTCTAAGATACAATCTGTATGCCAACCCAATGCCTTCATGTTGGGACTACTCAGATCTTCTGATAGTTGTTAACTGGTGTATCACAGCAGCTAATGGGGCCATCAACTTTTCTAGTTACTGATAACTCGAATGGAACTTAAGAACTCAACTTGCACTGGAAAAACATAAGGTACTAACTTAGCTTGATCTGAGGGAACTCAACTTTCAGTCAAAAAAAAATAAGCGAGGAACTTAAGTTTACTCAAGGCAACTCGACTTTCACCAAAAAAAATAAAAGCAAGGAACTTAAGTCCACTCAAGGGAACTTGACTTTCACCAAAAAAAAAAAATAGGGAACTTGAGTCCACTTGAAATAAAGGAACTTAAGTCCACTCAAGGGAACTTGACTATAACTTAAGTGAGACTCAACAAAAACTTGAAAAGTATGCAGCCTGTCATAGTAGTGTCAGAGTCTGTAGTGTTGCTGCAGACTGATCTGGACTGGACTGAACTGCATTATTATGTCGAGTTCATTGGTGTGGACTGGATGAACTTAAATGTGGGAATAAGTCTGGTTCAGATCACAATTGTGGACTGGATATGAGTGGACTGCATTGATGTCAGTCTTAATGGTGATATGTAGGTGTAGCCAATAAGAATGTGAGCAGGGACCTAGGGACCTGAACAGCTACTTTGTGTGTTTCACAGTCACATAGTAACTGCAATACTGGGAGCTTCTTGGTCCAATAACCCTTTTCATTGCCCTCAATGATTATGTCCTGGAGCTGCTTACAATGTTTTCCAGATGCATGGCATGCAGCCACAAGATTCTGGCACCTTCCAATTATATCCTTGCATAAGGTAGTCAAATACTCGAAAAGCTGGAGCTGGGTTGGGGGGACAAATGGTGGCTGATTGTCATCTGTATGAGGAGGCTGTAAGGGGGGTGTATAGTTCAGTACAGCATTTGGATTGCTTTTAATTTCATCTATAAAGGCCTGACATGCAAGATTGATAATGTGAGGGAAGCACCTATTAAAATGAGTAAGTAGTATCAAATCATATAGGAGACAACTTTAAATTGGTGCTTACCAAATATGATTACCATCCTTGTCAAACTTGATGCCTAGTTCAACAAGTTTCTGTTCAACTTGTACCATAAATGTGTTGTTATTTGATGCATTGTCCATGGTAACCATGCCTATCTAGTTGAAGTATCAGCTCAAGTATGCAGTGATATAAAATAAAGATACCTTATAAATAATTTCATATTTCTCAAATGTATTGTAGAAAATGGTACCGAGATTTTTCCTGTATGCACTTCTTCAACATGGGTGAATGCAATAAGTGCACTCCAATACTCAAGTTTCCCATTGGCATCACGAAGTATGAAATGTGCAGTAATAACCATAAATGAGCATAGGTTTGGATCGCTCCATAAGTCAGTGGTGAACAATATGTGCCCAAGTGCATTCTGTGAGCAAATTAAATGATTAAATGATATTCATGTAAGTATTAAAATTGATTATGCTCACCTTCATGTTGCTCTGAAGCATTGTGAACATCCTCTTATGCTCAAGAAGGATATCTTGTGTCAATTTTGTTCAGTGAGGCAACTGCTCATCTGTAAGGTCTTCTCCAGCAAGATAGATAAGCAAGTCTCAGAATTCTTGACAATCAAGAACGTTCATTGACTATGAAGCAATCAAATCAGAAAATATTCAGCTGTATTTCAGAGGTGTGTCTTACCTGATTATCAACTACAATCCAGCACATGAGCAAATGGTAAAAATGCTCATGTGAAAACATCCCACCTTCCTGTGTTGACATTATTTCTTTCCCCTTTCCTTTCTCTTTCACCCCTTTAATCCCAACTCTGCTACTGAATTCTCCTAAGTATCACCATGAACATTTTGCATATGATGTCAAATACAACTTGTTACACTGTCTGTCAATCGATAGGTTTTCCAAGTTCTATGAAAACAATTAGCTATTCAGCAACATGCAGATGACAATTAATACTCACTTGCACAGCTTACATCCTACAAATGTACTCGAGGGTTTACTCAGGAGTTGTGGTTCAGATTCAACATCTGGAAGAACAGCTGGCTTTTCTTTCATATCAAGCAGCTGCAGGAAATACCATATATCCATTGCACTGGACATGTCCACATGACAAGCTGTTGAGGGTGAAGCAGCTGGGGCTGAGTTTGCAGCAGGTCCATGTACTGGCATTACAGCAGGCAGGGAGACTGTTGAAATGAATGCTGGAGCCGTATTCTGAGGGTATTGCTGCACAGTAGATGAAAGCCTGGCCAGCCTAGAAGGTGTATTGATATTAGCTGGCATTTTTGGAGGGCTAATCCCACATGAACATGGAGGAGTTGCAATGACAGGTGCAGCTCTAGCACATTTGGTTCCACAAGAATGCTGGGATTCTCTTTTCTGTTTTGTGCCTCGAGGAGAACTGGCCTGTTGTTGTCCACTTTGCAAAGGAACATTAAGAGCTGTCAAACATGAGTCCAACAACAGGGTTGGGTTCGGATTTGCCAAATTGAAACTCATATGTGAACATAGATGGTTAATTGGAATGGGAAGACTTGTATAGTGTGGGTTCTGAATGAAATAAGGGTGGTTTTGTGTCTGTGGATCCAGATTAGGTGACCAGTGAGGTGGAAGAGGTGGGATAGCTAATCCAGAAGACGGTCCAGCATATCCCTGAGATGAAATAGACATTCTTTGATAACCTTCCCAGTTAACACGAGATCCAGAAGCAGGTGGTAAGTTAATGTAAGGAGCACAATGCTGATGAGATGAAGTGACCTAGAGACAAGTGCCTTAAGTATTCATTGTAGGATGAAATGGAAAGCAAAATCTGAGGGATTTAACATTAATCCACTTTCATGTGAGGCATTTTATATCTAAAAACTCCAGTCCCCAAAATTTGAGCTTGTACTTGGCCAGTACTTGGTAGATCCCTGTTTCAGAAAACTCACTAACAAACTGAATACAATACCTGGATTACAAGGCTCCAGTGGAGCAAGTAGCCAAATTTTGGGGAATTATGATGCATTATTGAGTAATTTGAGAATGAAAAGATCAAAGAAAGAGAGCAAAGTGTTTAAATGAATACATTAAGATGGTAAGAGAACAAGTAAGTAGCTATTAGCAAACATTGGGCAAACACATTGCAACTTGCATAACATGTTGTGTATGTGTCACATGTGCTATGATGCAATATCAACAAATTCTGATGGGACTGCTTGGAGTCCATGATCTCAGCTCGCTACAGCAGACTCTAAGCAATCTGAAGCAAAAACAGACTGGACCAAGCTCAGATTGCTTCAGCTCAGTCTGTGTGGCAACACTATGTCAGAGTAGTGTCAGTCAGCTACAGGACCAGAACCAGGGACCTATCTCCAACAATCTTGGCCTGTACAAACAATTTAATAATTACTTATACTTACTACATGGATATATACAGATATGTGCTCAAGTATCAGTAGCATTAATTTGAGTAGTGAGGAGCACTGCATAAATAGTTTACTGTAAACATACAGATAAAGTACTGGTGTGCATGCTACAGAAAGCAAACAATAACCTTATATTCTTCAGGAACACCAAGGAGAGAAAATATTTTGAGGGGAAGAAGTAGCCATGTGCATCAAGGGGGAATTGAACCCCTACTTGCATTTCTGTATGGAGAGTTCAAGCATGGTATCTATCTTACCAACAGCACACTAATTATATTTGAATGATTATGTCCTTGATGGAATAGTAAAGTTGAATTACTGCAGCATTGTATCAAAATCCTTGTATGATTTGTGTAAATTGAAAGGAAACAGCACGAGGGGTGCCAGCCATTTTGATCATATAACAGCAGTGTTATATGATTGTCCCAATCGAATAAGCCATGCCATTTTATGATTGGGATCATAAACAATCGTGGGTCTAGTTTATGTAGGACATTTACTTCACGAGGTGTTACTTTATTACCAGGAGGAGGGAGTAGAGTACGAATTGCAAGTAAATGTGCAGAATATGAAATACGAGCAAGGTTACCGGCATCAGCAGGAAGCACGCGATAAGTGAGTTCAAAAACAAGCTCGACAATAGCATTGAGTAAGCGATTTCTATAAAAGTTTGGTCGGATAAGGTAACCATGCATATCATATGCAGGTGGTCAGATGATTTGATGAGTGTTTGATAAAAGAGATAGTGAGCGTGCAACGGAGTGGTTGGTAAGTGGCCAGGAAGGAATGGTAGACCAGTCTACGAGAATATAATAAGAGTTGGTAAGGGCAATTGCCAAAAAGAGGGGGAGTTACCTAGGTTGTTTGACAGGGTAGGGGTGATGTTGTATAACGGTACTAGCTGAAAGGAAAAGTGCACATAAGAAAGAGTGAAAAAAAAAAAAAAAAGGAATAAGAACCTGAAGGAGTTTGTGGGAGGCATTGAGACGTGGCTTGTTGGGAGGACCAACCAGGAAACCAGTGTGTTGCACAAGTCGCTTGGAGGTAACCTGAGCCTGAAGCCATTTGATGTTTGAGACAACATTGGGAAAATGTGAAGCAAATGGTTCCAAAGTAGGGGCAGAACCCGAGAGAGAGAGAGTCATAAGTGCAGGATCGATGATTGAGTTGGTGTCCTGCAATGATCCCTCTGTTGAGAACAAAAAATCTTGTTCAGTAATCTGTACAACTGCTGAAAGGTTTGCCACATAAGGTCCAAAATGGGATGGTGTCCATTCAGGAGGAACCAAAATAGCAGTATGATCACCATCAACCAAACTCCAGTTGACGTAGTCACGAAAATCTGGATTTCCGAGATAGAATGGGGACAGTTCGAGTCGTTTTTTGATGAAAGATAAACATTCGGTTTGTGAGAGGAAGGGGTCCTTGCAAGAATCAGGACGAGAAGTCCATAGATCTGCCATGGGGGGGGGGGCGAAAGGAGGGTATTGAAGGTTAAGTGTTAAATAGGATGGAATTGAATATCCATTTAGCAATTCAAGATGGTAGATAGGATGGAGTTGAATATCCATTGAGTAATTCAAGAGGGTAGGAACCAGACCAAAAGAATGAATGTCCCAAATAAATTGTAATTGATATTGAAACAAGCAAGGTAAGAGCGCACTAATTCAAGGACTTGCTTGTGAGAGTGGGCTTTGTGATAGAACAGCGACGCGATGTAGGCGGCAGTCACCTGAGCTTTGATTCATATGCCTTATTTAGATCTATCTCGTTGTATGCGTTGGGAATGGGGGCAAGAGATTCACCATTAGGACGAGTGGCAACCAGAGAACTGGTTCTGCAAGTCAAAAATCCAATGACAATAGGAAGGGATAGATTCAGAGAATACATGAGGTACAAAGAAGGAGAGTGACAGTTAAAAGATAAAGTAACAGATTACGTGAGTACGATAGAAGAAGTAAGTGGTGAAAGGAAACGTACACGTGTAAGTTAAGAGAAGGGGATGAGCGAGAAAATAAATAAGGAAGAAAGAAAAGAATGTACATATGGCGAAAAGTAATTTAATAAGAAATAAATTCAGAGTAGATAAAACCAGGTGCATCAAAACCCTCATGCTGGAAAACCCAGTGGGGAAAAACCAGCAGTCCCAGGGGAAAAGCTACCAGGTAAGTGTGGCATGATCATGTATGGACATAGCGCTTCTTCTTGTTGCTGGAACGGATGGATGCATAGGGACTAATCTGATCATAAACTCGTTTCTCGCGTCGGTTGTTCTGTGGAGGAGCAATAATAGTTCTGATAGCCACCAGGTTGGCAGAAAAAACATCTCGAGGAAGTTTATTGCCACTTCGCTTTGGGTCAATAGGCCAGAATGTTAATTCAAAGTCAAGTTCAACTGTTGCATTGACCAATAAGGCTCGATAGTCTTTAGGATGAATGATAACCCTGTTAACATCATAAGCGCCAGGTCGTCTAATGCGGTGAGAATCATAGAGGGCACTAGCGGCGGTACGAGCAGCATCATTGGTGTAGGGCCAATTGCGCATGTGAGACCAATCTGCATATAGCATGTTAGTTGGATGATAACACGCAGTAAAAAAGCACGGTAGATGAATACCTTTAGGATCTTCGTTGAATGTAGGCTCTTCAGGTATTTCCTAAGAGAAAGAGTGTAAGAGGAAGGTCAACAAGACATAAACAATATGTTACCTTGAACAGGGAGTGTTTGACCTTTACATGATGAGCAGAAGGAGTGCCAGCCATAAGCCCCTGATTTTCAACACCCTTTCTGGCGACCTGGGATAGGAGCCAGGTAAGATTGTCGATGGTCCTATTAAATTCCGTCTTGAAAGGTTCAATGGATGGTGCCTCGCCAGTGAGGGAAAGCGATAACTTGGAGAACGGGATTTGGTTGGCTGCCTTTCATTCCTCATTGTACCTGGCATCGGCAGTGAAGTAAAACTCTTCATCTGAAACTTTGACAACAGCAGTAATACCTGCAATTTCCGGTTCCAAAAGTGCCTGTGCGACTTTAGAGGAATCAATGACAGGGGCGGACGTATCAGCCTTGTTGTCATCGCCATTGGTGATGTTGTCAGTCGGGGATGAGAGTATGGGAGAATCGGCCTTGTTGTTATTGCCATTGGTGACGTTGTCAGTTGGGGTTGAGAGTACAGGAGAGGAACTTTGGGCAACAGAAGGCGGACTGTCATCAGGACTATCATTAAGTTCTGTTACCTTGAAGCAGCGACCAAATTTTTGCCATTCAACGTTAGCCCGGAAATCTTTGTCTCCAAGGTAAGTGCCTGACTCTTCAAGTCGATCATGCACCTCTTGAATACGATAGGCAAGTGAATCAGCTGTAGAAGAAGAGCTAGCGTGATTGTTAGAAGGCATGAAGGGAAAGAGAATGATGGAAAAACTGGCCAGAAAGCAGCAAGTATATATACTGGAGCGAATGAATATAATTTGAATTGACGAAATGTTTTGAATTCGCTTGACAAGTTGAATTGTAAGTAAGTAAGTCTAGAGTAAGAATAATAGAAAAACTTACAAGAACAACACCACAAAGCAGACCACAGATTGAGGCTCAAATTCAAAGCTAGTTCACGCCATGTCATGTTGTGTTGGCGTGTGTAGTTTAGAACGAATCTCATCATTTCTTGAAGTAATAAATGTTCTCTTGTTTGAATTGGAGTGGAACGGGATAGTGGCTGGGGTAAAATCGCTATTGCGAACAAATAAATTGTTGAGCGGAAAAAGTTTTATTCTGATTTGAGCTCCTTCGGGCTCTCTCCCATTTTGCTGAGTGCTCTAATTTTCAAGTTACAATGTATGTATTTCATGGTGCGTGCGTATTCACCTAGTTTCTATACTTAAACAACTTCAATCTAATCATATCACTTACAGTACCATAATAATACCCAGTTTTAAACGTTTCTTTATGAGCTGAAAGAAGCTAAACGCGAGGATGTGATAACGAGTTGAATCACTTACCTTGCATGAACTGAATTGTCGTTTTGTTGATTGAGTACTACGAACGACGGTTAGCGAGTCTTATCAAAAAAGTGGAAGGGGGTGAGGAGAAGGGTGTGTGGTAGTGATTAAGAAGGGAACGATCATGTGCTATCGCATATAGGATTACGAGGTGTGCTAGTGGATGATGTTGTCCATTAGGCGTATTCAGGCCTCAACATTACGTGTCATCTCTTATGAGATAGCCTTCCTCCCAAAGCAAAACAACAACGAATGTATGAGACTCACGATAAGTCCTTCAGCATAAACATCAAAATTTAACATAACCTCAAAAATCAAGTCGAAGGTTACGGTTTTCCCAGGAACTGCTTTAGTCATTGCGCAGGGCTCGAGTGGTCCACAAGACCTGCCCATTCCCAACGCAGCACACCAACCATCAAAAAGCGGCTTGTAAAGTCCATCTTCCACAGTCGGAGGATGGCGTAACTGACTACGCAAGCGATAAGGAGGACGGATAAAGCCAAAGAATGCAGTACCTGTCCATGTAACTTAAGTGCATTCAACCTGGATTCAATTGTATGGCTCCAATTAACGCACTTAGTCCGGAATCCAGATTCTGGAAGCCAATCGCCATCACAGAAATTCCTGGCTTTCTTCATGTATCTGAGAGCTGTAAGGGAGTGGATAGATGTAATATTGTCTATACTCACCGTTGCATCGTGTTAAAGTTCAAACCTTCATCACCAAGCTCTTCTAGCGCATCATATTGGCCTACGGTACCCCTTGACCACGGCATTCCATTGATGGCTGCTTCTGGAACAAGAATGTGAATGTGAACAAAAGCCGAAGAGGGGGGACTCCGAGAGACGAGCTAGCTGGAACTTGGGAGGGTACAGGTTGTTCAGCAACCAAGGCACTTATTCCAGTAAGTAATCTTCTTTGATATAGCTTTCATTTCTGCTCACTGGATATGTACAAGGTTGCATAAAACTGCCTACACATATATTGGGCTGTTTCTATGACAATTAAGCCCTGTGTGTGTCTCCCTCAAATATCATGCACGAACGATCTCCAGTCCAGGTTTCAACGTCAAGCTACAGCATTGCTCTTACCTAAGGCGTTCGTTGGTTCAGCTTTGCTCTCTGCTCTCATCCTTGACCTCATCTCTGCTTTACGGTTACTTGCCTTAAACAGATCGATCTTGTCAATGGTGAAGATTTTGGGACGTGGCAATTACTATGACTTGATGGTGGTTGCGGATGGAGGGGAGAGTGTTCCTCCAGTATGGATAGATGGCGTAGGCGAAGATCTCACTACAGATAAAGGAGGCGGTTTACGAGATTTTGTGGGAGTAAAATGGGCTGCGAACTTGGAACACAGCGAAATAGCGGAGTTGATGGGAGGGGGTTTCACTGTCACTTGAGGTAGACGGGAAGCCGCAGCAGACTCTTCTCTTAAGAATGAAGGCACCAAAGGAGAAGTGTCACTAGAAACGAAGTCAATCATATGAGGTATCATGGGAGTAGTGAAACATTACACCTGATAACTATCCCTGGTTGTGGCCGTGACTTCGGGAAGGGGATGGAGTTTGTGGCAAGTCAACACACACATATCGGAGAGGGGGAAAACTGACAATGGAGAGGGGGGGGGGAGGTTTGAGAGGAAGGGACAAAAAACGATTGCATGGAACGAGGGGACGGACAGAGGTGCGGGACCAGTGACATATGTTTGCATTGACAGGGGGGTGATATAGTGTCTGCCACACATGCCACAACGAGACCTGTATAGGTTGTGGAGAAGGGAGTTGGTAGTGTGTATGATTGTAACCATATAGGTTTGGGTAGCGGAACGGGATAGGGGCTGTGACATCGTTCTCATGAATGGAGGACGGATGACTGGGAAACAATGATACGTCAATGGAATATGTGCTCGTGGAAGCTGAGTGTGAATACGTACAGGAAAGTTAAACAAGAAGAGCGAGTGCAGCAGAGTGTAGAGGAATGAGATTCAATGAGGGAGTCCAGACAGGCAGCGGAATGGGGGAAGCCAGGAAAAGGTGTCACGTGTATGTGTACGCATACGTGTAGCGGATTCAATAATCGCACGATAACAAGGGAATCACACATCAAAGTATCCAGGCACCATGGACCACACCAGGCAGACTTTCGACGGTGTTCGGGAACAGATAGAGAAGCTGACCTTCAAGGAACTAAAATCATTTTTCCTAGGCAAGATGACTTTCTCACATGAGCAATGGCAAACGAAGGCAGTATTCATTGACAGAGTGATGGAATTAGCATCGAGCGAGGACAAACAGCAGTTGCAGAGGTTGAGTGAAGAAAAACAAAAGGAAACTGATCAAAGGTCAAGGGGATGAAAAAGAAAACGAGAAGAAGGTAAACAGGGTAGGAGGGTTCTAAGAAGAACAGAGAGAGCTGAGGAAACTGGATCTGTCCCATATGGGTGGATTGACCCACAAGTTGACAAGAGCAAGTATCTGCAACTGCCAAGTGAAGAGGAGTCAAGAAACTGCTACAGGGATTTCTACAATGCAACATCCAATAGTAGACTGCAGCTGAGAGTATGTGCAGTCTGTGCCAGAGAGACAAGTGGATATGAAACCAAAATGGTGGTTCTAGATCTTGAACAAGTTCCAAATAGAGCAAGATTGAAGCCAGCATTTTCTCACACAGCACAAAACCTATATGATGGATGCTTGCTGGAACCAAAAGGTACTATTATGGATGACAGAGTTACTAGAGTGAAGATATGTCATGAATGTCTGAGTGAGTTAAATAAAACTCAGGATCCAAATAAAGTGAAGCCACCACATCTGTCACTGGCCAACAATCTTTGGGTTGGAAACATTCCCTGGGAACTGCAAAAGCTGTCATTTGCAGAGCAATTACTTATTGCTCATGTGTATCCAAGGGTGTTCACATTCAAGTTGTTTCCAAAGAAAATGGGAGGGACACGTGAAAACTTACAAAGAGGAATGAGAGGGAATGTAAGCTCATTCGAACTAAATGTGGATGACATGACAAAGATGTTGCATGGTGATTTAATGCCCAGACCTCCAAGTGTGTTAGCATCCATAATAACTGTAACATTTATTGGGGTGGGCCAATTACCAAAGAAATACCTTTGGAACACATTCCGTGTTAGAAGACAAGCAATTGGTGATGCACTAAGGTGGCTTCAGGCAAATAATCCAAAATATTATGGAAATATAAAAATAGATACAACACGTCTCAGAGCATGTCCAGAAGATGACATTCCACAAGAACTAATGGAAACAGTGCAACAATCAAGTGATGTAGGAGTGATCGAGCAGGAAAATGATGGATATGTACCAGCTGATGAAGATGAGACAGTATCAGGTGAAGCTGGTAAGGAAAATCCTATGCAATACATACCAAGTATAACATAGTATAACAGGCACAACCACAGGTACAAATGATGATCCAGATGTGGTTCCTTACACAGTTACAGGAACAGCAGATAACAACCTGTCAAAAGTTACCTTTCCTGAATTGATGGAATGGGGACTGAACAATCTGTGGGAAGATGGACAGGAAGGTAATTATGCAGTAAGGCATGGACGTAGGCCTGTGACAGATTTTGGTCACCCCAGAGAAGAAACATTGAGAGAAGTGATAGATTATGATAGGGAAAACTATTTTGAAAAGGCATTTCCATGCATGTTTCCATATGGTGTTGGGGGCCCTGAGGCAGACTGACCAGCAGAAATATCACTAGCAGAACATGCCAAGTGGTTGATGCAATACCATGACAGGAGATTCAGAACCCATGAGACTTTACCATTTGTAGTGTTTGGGATTCTGCAAAGAAGAGAGGCTTTGGGTTCAGCATGTTTGCAGATGTGCAGGACAACATTTGAGGAAGAAGCAAGAACATTATCAACAATAACTACAGAAATGCTCCAAAAGGCAAAGATAGAAGAGGAGAACAATGTACCAATATCTGACCCAGCCATCCGGTTATTACGTCAACATGTATTTGCAGTAGGTGGGCGTGTTATGGGATCCAACCAATCGAGGTATGTGTTACGATCACAAATGTGGTCAACAGTTGCATACATTAGACCACTATCTCTATGGATCACCATAAATCCATGTGATCTCCATGATCCAATAGCACAGATTTTTGCAGGTGAGGATATAGATATGGACAAGTTTGTGAAGACAGCTGGTCCAGACAAGAATACAAGGGCACATAATATTGCCAATGATCCCTATGCAGCAGCAAAATTCTTCCACTACATCATTAGAACTGTGTTGGAAACACTGTATGGCATTTCAGTGACAAAGTACAAGGTCCACTCAACAACAGGGGTATATGGAAAAGTATCAGCATACTTTGGAACTGTGGAGTCACAAGGGCAAGGAAGTCTACACCTTCATTTAATTCTGTGGCTGGAGAATACTCCAACAGCATCAGAAATGAGGAAAATGCTAAAAACAGAGGAGTTTCAGGAACAAGTAAAAAGATTTATAGCTGCCAATATCCATGCCTACATACCAGGAATCGAATCTGCAGAATCAGTGCGAAACATGGAGAATGAGGTCGAAATTGCATACTCAAGGCCTCCTAATCCAGATATGGACAATTACTGGGAAGAGCTACAGAAGTTTGAAGCGAGAGTTGCCAGGGCAAAGCAAATACACAAATGTGATATTAGGAGGTGTATCAAGTATGATAGAAAAGGACGTGCAAAATGCAAGAGGAGAGCACCATTTGAAATTGCTGAATCTGAATACATAAAGGAAGATGGTAAATGGGCTCCAAAGCGATTATATGAATATGTAAACAATTGGAATCCAGCAGTGACAACTCAAGTAAGAGGGAACAATGATTCAAAATTGTTAACACATGGAAGGGATACAATATGCATAGGAGAATATATTTTCACTTATACAGCCAAAAACCAGGGGTTAAACTACAACATGTCTGCATTGATGGCTGA
Source organism: Cyathus striatus (assembly GCA_025738555.1). Taxonomy (NCBI): domain Eukaryota; kingdom Fungi; phylum Basidiomycota; class Agaricomycetes; order Agaricales; family Nidulariaceae; genus Cyathus; species Cyathus striatus. The sequence continues at coordinate 2,161,241 of JAOVFP010000011.1, forward strand.
AGGACATGCATACCATACAAAACGAGAAGTGGAGTATGGGCCTGATACACCTCAGGAACAACAACGGAAACTTATATTCCAGCTGTCAAACATAATTAATCGAGAGCAGGAATTAGCTGCCCCTATGGTAATGTCCTACCTCATGGGGTGGGGGGACACATACAAGTCACATCAGTACATTCCCATATACTGGATGTCATTTTCAACAGCTCTTATTTGTGAATTTCCTCAGCTAAGGCCTTTCAGTATTAGGTAAGACCAAATGGTCAGATATTATATAAAAGGCAATGCTTACTAATACATTCATATTGGATCACTTTGCAGTACTGATTCAACAAGAGCAAGACAAGGGGAGAACAATGAGGAGGCAAATTTCAGGTGAGGGCTTCACAATTAGAATGTACAATAACAATTTAATTGAAGAAAACAACACACCTCAGAGAGCATGAAGAGAGGGGTAATAGTGCAGCAACACATGAGGATGGAACAGAAGAGGAGCAGAACAATCAGAATGAAGAGCAAGCAGAGGTACTGTAATGAATCTGATAAGAAACAGAAATACAGGCAGGTTAATTGGATACCACAGGAGAAAGAGGAAGTTGTTACACTTCAGAGTGATGATGCAGGAAGACTAGTCAAGAAATCACAGTTTATAGATTATGAACTGCGTGGAACAGAAGCTGAAAATCTCAGTGTTTTGCAATACTTCATGGACACATATGAAATCAATATTACAGGGGAAGGCCTAGGAATGGAAGATAACACAGAACAGGGACAAAGAGGAAGGAACAAAAACACAAGGATAAGGTACCACATTGGTCATCCTCGGTATGAAAAGAAACAAAGGATGATGAGAACTAAAGGACATAACAATCTCCCCAATTTTATAGGTCCATACTTTCCCAGGAGTGATGATCCTGAGATCAGACAATTTTACTGTGCATCCATGCTAGTACTATTGAAACCATGGAGAAAGCTCAAATTAGACCTGAAGTCTGAATTAGAAACATGGGAAGAGGCCTTCAACAGATTTATGGAATCAGCACATGCCAGAGTTCACAGAGTGGTTGATGGAATTCAGTACTTTCATGACAGCAAAAATGCAGCCAAGAGGGAAAGGGAAAGAGAAATGGTGGAGGTATCCAATCCTCAATCTTTAGCAAATGGGTTCACAGAACGAATGGAGACTGACTTAGCAGAGGGATTGGCAGAAGATGTGAGGGTAACAGAAAGTATAAAAGAATACACCAAGGAGGAGCTGCAACAAATAAAATCAGAGGCATCCAATACACGAGAAATCATACATGGTCTAAATGCTGTGTTTATTGCATGACATCATGGCATGTTTGATGAACGATCTACAACTGATTGGAAAATAATTCCCATTGAGGGTAAAATCAAACAGGCCACAGCAGAAAGCATGAGGAAGTTGCAGTGATGGAAAAATCAAATGGGAAATGATGTGGCTCAACAGAATGCACGAGATCCCATCAACAATACAGTAACAGGAAACATGCTGACAGAAACAAACATAGATCATGGATCAGTAACACCCCTTGATCACAGGTTACAAATTTCCAGAGCATCAGAAACACAGGTGGCATCCTTAACACCACTGGACATTAACATGTTAAAGACTGATCAAAAACGAGCATTTGAAATAGTGGAATGGCATTTGGATCTAACCCTGTCAGGAAATAAGCCTCCAGAACTTAGGAAATTGCTATTAGGAGATGGAGGAACAGGTAAATCAAAAGTTATTCAAACTGTAACAGAGATGTTCGCACAGAAACAAGCACAATTCATGTTAATGAAAGCTGCATACACAGGGGTAGCAGCATCAATTGTTGATGGGAAAACTACACACAGCATTGGGATGATTTCACGGGAGGGTCAAAAGTTAGCTGATAGTACTAAGAAAAAATTGCAAGAGTTCTGGCGGCCATACAATTACCTAATAATTGATGAGGTATCTATGATCTCCAAATCATTTCTGGCAAACCTATCTAGGAATATTGGGATAGGAAAGGCTAAAGGAGGGGTCATCAATCCTGAACACAACAACCCAGAGGATGCAAAAAGTTTTGGAGGAATAAATGTGATTCTCTGTGGTGATCTCCACCAGTTCCCTCCAGTGGCAACAAGCAAACGAAATGCACTGTACTACAAACCAATTAGCTCAGACTCAGTACACATGATCAATGGACGCAGGATATTTGAAGAATTTGAAACTGTGGTGATACTTAGAGAGCAAGTCCGAGTGATTGACAAACCATGGCTTGATTTTCTCAGAAGACTTAGATTGGGGAATGTGCAAGCTGATGATCTCCATATGGTCAGAAGACAGTTAATAGACCATCCTGACAATGCAACAACAGACTTCAAGAGTGCTCCATGGAAGGATGTATGCTTAGTTACACCCTGTCATGGTGTCAGAGTAGAATGGAACAAAGTAGCAGTGCAGAAACACTGCAAAGAAACTGGACAACAGTTGCTAATTTGTACTGCCAAGGACAAAATAGGGGACAGGGATCTTTCAACAGTTGAACAATATGCAGTAGCATTGAGATCAAAGAGTAATGACAAAGGTATCAAGGGGAAAGAACTTCCAGAGGAATTGCAAATAGCAATTGGTATGAAGGTGAGAACAACAAACAGTCCAATCCATCAGAAGAAACAATTTGAATCATTCCATGTACAAAGGTTATGGTAACACGAAATATACAAACAGACTTGGACATAACAAATGGTGCCCGAGGAGAGATAGTGGATATTATACTTCATCCAGAAGAACCAGAAATAGGGCAAGGATCAGTCATCAAATTGAAATACCTACCAGCCTACATTCTTGTCAAGCTGAACCACACCAGAGCATCTCATCTAGAGGGACTTGATGAATCAGTAATCCCAGTGGAGCCAATAAGTCAGGAATTTCCTATTCACCTGATTGTGAATGGGATTGAATTACAAAGGAAGGTAAAGCGACAACAATTTGCAATGACTGGTGCATATGCATTCACAGATTATCGTGCACAAGGCCAGACAATAAAGAATGTGATGGTGGATATAGCAAGTCCACCATGTGGGCAGCTGAGCCTGTTCCACCTATATGTAGCACTCTCCAGAAGTGCAGGGAGAGAATCCATAAGGATCCTGCGAGACTTCAAAGATTCCATATTCTTACAATCCCATGACACAGAACTCATGGAGGAGGATGACAGACTGGAGAGGTTGGATACAAAGACTAAGAGACAGTGGGAGGAAATCAAGGGAACCAGACCAGGAGGAAACACAACCAACAACACTGTAAACATGTATTAGACTATCACAATAAGACAAATCAATAACATATATGCAGTACACCAGTATGCCACATAGAGACCTGTTATCTGATCCATGTTTACAATACTAGTGTCAAAAGTGTTGCCTGTTTCAGCAAGGAAGGAAGAAAGGGATATGAGGATTATGACGTTGGCAAATAAGATACATGACGAAGACTACGAGTAACACATGCAATTGTACATTGCTCTATTTTATAGTAAAATATACAACCAATGTCTTGCCTTTCTGCAATGGTTGAGCTTTATGATGCGAGATGAATTAAGTATTGGAATACGGAAGAGGGGCAGGAGAGAGTAAGAGAGAGAGAGGGGATGTGGTCATTATCATATGATCAATGATGAGTACCAAGCAGGGCGGAAAGAGTGATGTACGCCGAGTCATTTTGGACGTTGAATGAGGTGGACATAGATTGGGGCGTAGGTGCACGTCGAGTCATTTGGACGTCGAAGGGGGTGGGCATAGGTTGGGAATGTGGGCGTAGATGGCGTAGCTGGGCACATGGCAACTTCGGCCCCTGAGACAGACTGGGATGGGGTCAAAGGAGAGAGGCCGCAGCTGTTGCCATTTTGTCGATGACGAGTAGCGAGCAGGGCGGAAGCTTCGACTCAGGGCTTCGAAGGACGTGGGGCATACCGCAACATCGACCTATTGGTCGTCGAGACGCCAAAGCGTCAAAGAGGGCAGCATAGTGGCCAGGTTCGTGCTGCTGGGAAAGTGGCACAGTAACGGGAACAATGCGAGACGGCATCAGCACAACGATAAAAGGAGATGAAGAGGACTCACATTCTATAAGTAAAACATAACTACATTGACGAGAGTTTGGGGCAAGGTGAAAATGGACGTGCCAACGACGACGATGAAAGAGCGGAGTGAAAACAGACGTTCCAACAATGATAACGAGAGAGGGCGTGACAGCGATGGGGACACTGCGAAACGGGAACAGCACAACAATAACAGGAGAAGAGTGCTCGCACTCTATTAGAAAAACGGCGGACCGAACGACATAGACGAGAGTAGGGGCAAGGTGAACATGGACGTGCCAACGACGACGAGAGGGAGAGAATACCATGCGAGGTGCCGACAAAGAGCGAGAGGAGAAAAAAAGACGTGGAGAGGACAACGTGACAGGGACTTCCGAAAGTTCTCCGCATCTCCACCCTCCACTCTAAACAGATGGTTGCTTTCAGTATTATCCCTCTGATCAGACCCACCACGGTCATTCAAGACCTACCCGCCATCGTCAGTTGAGACTTGAACCAAATACGTGCCCAGCATGGTCATTCGAGACCCACACCCTATTGCCATGTAGACCTAATATCCACCATCGCCAGTTGTTGGGACCTTCGAGCCGAAGCCAAATACGCCGGGATACACGCCGAGAGAGAGAAAGAGAGAGTGTGTGTGTGTGTGTGTGAGAGAGAGAGAGAGAGTGATGAGAGAGAGAAGAGGGAAAGAGCAATAGAGCACAGGAGCGAGAACGAGGTGCACACGAGGTGTGCATGCACATGCACATGTGACCATGAGAGAAATCACGTGAATGATGAAAAGTGGAACCCATTTTCACCTGGGAGATACCTTGGCAAGCAAGGTAACAATCATTGATTTGTTCTAATTGAATATTACTTTTGTATGGTTGTATTAGATGATCATAGGCAATCATTGATCTGTTCTAATTGAATTTTACTATTGTATGGTTGTATTAGATGATCATAGGCAATCACTTATTAGTTCTAATTGAATATTACCATTATATGGTTGAATTAGGTGATCATAGACAATCATTTATTTTTTCTAATTGAATATTACTATTGTATAGTTGTATTAGATGATCATTGACAATCATTGATTTGTTCTAATTGAATTTTACTATTGTATAGTTGTATATGGTGATCATTGACAATCATTGATTTATTCTAATTGAATTTTACTATTGTATGGTTGTATAAGGTGATCATAGACAATCATTGGTTTGTTCTGATTGAATTTTACTATTGTATGGTTGTATTATGTGATCATTAGATGATCATAGACAATCATTTATCTATTCTAATTGAATATTAATATTCTATGGTTGCATTAGGTGATCATAAACAATCATTTATTTTTTCTAGTTGAATATTACTATTATATGATTGTATTAGATGATCATAGACAATCACTTATTTGTTCTAATTGAATATTACAATTATATGATTGTAATAGATGATCATTGACAATCATTGATTTGTTCTAATTGAATATCACTATTGTATAGTTGTATTAGGTGATCATAGACAATCATTGATTTGTTCTAATTGAATATTACTGTTGTATGGTTGTATTAGGTGATCATTGACAATCATTGGTTGGTTCTAATTGAATATTACTATTGTATGGTTGTACAAGGTGATCATAGACAATCATTGATTTGTTTTAATTGAATATTACTCTTGTATAGTTGTATTAGGTCATCATTAGGTCATCATAGACAATCACTGATTTGCTCTAATTGATTATTACTGTTATATGAATGTATTATGTTATTATAAACAATCATTGATATTATATAAAAGAATACTTCTATTTCATACATTATGAAGGTATATTACATTTATACCAGTTTTACAGATAATTATTAACACTCACATATTAATTCTGAATCTTTCAGAAAACGTTAATTAAAATTCACTATTTATTAATGTAGTTATAAACATATAAGCTACATTGGATATTAACTGTCATGACCTGCTAATACCAATACTAATTCAGATCATTACCAGTATTTTCACTTATATAATTCTGCCAATATTCCTCTTCATTATTTCCAATCCCAACTTCACTATCATCATTACTATCATCATCATCACTACCATCAACATTATCACTATCTTCACTACTATCACTATTGTCACTATCATCATTATCTTCATCAGTTGATATTCCAGATATTAACATGTTATTGTTTTCAGTCCAAATTGGTGTATAAGTGTCATTTTTAACCACAGGCAACCACTGTTTGGCAAAGCGCTGTGCAAATCTTTTACAAATGGATGCTTGTTTGAGTGCATAGGCCTTTACTCCCTGCTTAATATCTGATTCTACATTAATTTTGTAGTCTCTTATATCAGATATACTTGTCCACCATTTTTCTTTCCATTCAAAGTATGCAATAACCCGTCGCATTTCCTCTCTTAGAATAACTACTTCCTCTTTCCATCTATCTCTTCGTGCACGAGCTTTTGCCCATTCCAGCTTAAGACTATTATTTCCTCCATTCTCCCCTGGTGAATTGTTGGATACCAGCCAAATCCATGACATTTCAAATCTCCCACTACTTGATCTATCATCAGGATCTTGTCCTGGTCCTTGTATATCCTCATCTTTTAGTTCAAATAAATTTGACTGCCAATTTCCATTTGGGTCAAGTGAAACAACTGCTGCATATGCTCTTCGATAGCTATCTGCATGAAGCTGTGTTTTGTTTTTAAAACTTGTCTGCAATTTTCTCATACGAGTATTTGGTTCATTTCCTGTGCCAGATGTATTTAATCGTTTGAATGTCTTTACTGTGAAGATTATGCGAAGATGACGCCGGATGTTAGCTAGTGCATCACTTGCTTGTGCCAGTCAAAGTTTCAATTCTAATTGTGCTGCTTTCTTAATTGTTGAAGTTGTATGTAACTGTACTGGAAGTCCTGAAGGAAGGTTTAAAGGAACTGACTCAACTTCAACTGCCATCTTATCTGAATTTGCTTCCAAGTTAGAAGTTATTAAACTTTTAACTTCAGGCATATATGTTAACTGAACTTCTTTCCATTTCAAAATTTTGCTGGCAAGAGCAATTTGTTTATCTTGAAGATTTGCAAGGTCTTTTGATATTGGATTTTCTTTGAAATTTGAAACTTCAATCTTGAGTAGATGTCTAGATAACAATATGAGATATGTACATATGTTACATATCAAGACTTACTGTTGTTCTTCAAGTTCAAATCCTTGAATCAAAAATTTAGTTAAAGTAATTTTATGTTTTGAAGCAATTTCTATTCCAGCATTTGCTACTTCTTCACGAGTTAATTCCAGTCTAACATCTTGCAATGTTGTAGCTAATTACTTGTTAGATTGAATTTAAATACATATAATTTACTCACTGCACTCTGGATCATCATATGGGTTTGGCTTTGTATGATCCATCTCCCATGCTACTACTTGTGCTTCCCATTCTGCAGTAATAGAAGTATCAAATGTAGCATTAAACTTTTGAAATATTTCTTCCTGTTTACTGCTCATTGTAATAGCTTCCTTATATCGCTTAATAAAATGTTTGTCTATTATAATTTACTTAGTAGTGTGTTGCAATGGACAAGTGAATGGACTAACCAAATCCAACAATCTTCTGGAAGTTCCATCCAACCCATTGGTCATTTAGTACTTCATGACGGGAGGCAGGTCCCATTTCATGTGTACTTGGGCGAAGATAATTGCTAGTAGACCATGTAGTTTCTACTTCCTCTCCACATGTTCGACCTGCTCCTGGTAAATATGCCAAAGCAAAGTTACTTCTACAGGAACTGCCATGGCCATTAATATGCCAAGAAGGAACTGCAACATCAATATGCATATTAGAAGAAACTCTCATAGACTCAGGATGTGTTTCAATTCGCTTCTTCAGATTTTTAGACCATTGACATCCAATATCATAGGTGATCACAATCCAAGTGAGTGAAATGCCAATAAGTGTTGAGAGTATAATGTAATCAATATTGCAATACCTATTATACCAATTATTATATAATAATATTCAACAAATGTTTACTTGCCTTTCTCCTTTTTGTAAATCACCTGCACCATTACGGCGAATTAGAGTATGCCTAGAACATATGACAAGAGCTGTTCCAGTCACAGAATGTCCTGGAGCTGACCGTATGCCAGCTTGCAGAATTGCATCATGTTGTGAATCACAAGTATTAATCTACTATATTATTAATAAATTGTAATGATATATTATTCATCATACCTCAGGATTTTCAATCTGCTTTTTAAGATGTGTTTGATAATTTTGTTCTTCAATATAAGGACCCCAACCAGGCATGAGTTCCATATCCTTGATACCACGCTCTTTGCAGCTCAATTTGAAATTGGCATCAACAGCCAGATACATTATATACAGAAATCTTAAATCTTCTGATTTTTCCCAGTCTTCCAGAAGATTTTTATCTGGATGAGGGCATGCTGAACATTCAACTGTCAAGTCACCTTTCTTTGTACCTGCTATTCCTTCTGTGTGCTGACCTCTACCACCACGTTTACACATAAACAAGATTCTCCAAATTCGCATAACAAATAGAAATTCATTGTAATGCTTCTATAATATGAAAACTGTTAGTTTTAATATATTATTACAATTAATGCCCACCTTTTCATCTTCAAATCTGCACTTGTCAGTTTTTCTGCAAAGAGTATAATACCAGTCATAAAGAGTTGTCTTTGCTTGCAGTGTAAGCTCATGAAATGTATCAAGGCATTCAAATGTGAATACAGTTTGAGGTCGAACAAAGCTAGCTGGAAACCAGCCAGCACGCAAAAGTTGGATATATCAGGGGATAGGTTCTGTTTTGCAATCACAATATGAAGCTAAAACATGATGGACTCCAGTAACATCAACAACTGTCAAGTCAACAGTGGTATCATCTGGACTGGAACAATGTGCTCCCCCATGTCCAAGCTGAACACAAAGTCCAAGGTTCATAAGGTGATCTTTTTGAAAATAAGATCCATTCCATTTCTAAGCAATCATAAATTGTAATTGAGCTGCATTATCAAATTAATTTCTTACCTCTAATCGATGAAGTGGCAAATGTTCATGTCCTTTATAATGCATTCTCTACATCTCAAAAGACAACCATTAAAACAATCTTTACATTTATAATGTCCATCTTCTTTTTTGCACTCTGAGCATTTATTCTCACTAGTATAGTCACCCTTGCCATCATGGCGAAGGAGCTCATCCAGAAACTCATCTTGATATTTTACCCAGTCATTCAGTTTTGCCTATGTAAATATTATATACACAGTCCATAAATATTTAAAAAAAATTCTTACTGATACTTTTTGATCACGCTTTCGTGACTTTAAAGGTTCAGGAGGTTGTTCAATTGGAATAGATTCATTAGCACTATATTTTGGTATTTCATTTGGTATTTCACTTGGTAGAGATGGTTGCTCTTCATCCTGTATAATTATGTCTTCATTTATAGTATGATCAACTTTGCGATGTCTCTGAGGCTCCTTCTGGAATTTTGTCTTGCCATTACTCTTCACAACTGACAGTGATGTGATATGTGAAGTACCACTATTTGAACTAGAGCCTTGATTCCGTTTTACTGACACATCAGAACTATCTGCAGCTCTATTATACACAGCTGATTGAGACTGAACAGCTGGACGGAATTGGGCAGGACGGAATTTGGCAGTTGTGCTTGATGATCTTGTAGCTGATAAGCGTCATGAGCACTTTTGGTTATTTTTAGATGTAGGAGAGCCTTGTCTCTTTGGAGCCATTGTGGAGAATTGGCAGTAGTAGAATGTTGCACTACTGAAAACCTAAAGCAACTTTAATACTCATCCTGATATATAATGCATTCTGTGATGTGCATAGTCACAAGCAGTCATAGATAATGGATTGAAGTACTTGATCTGAAATGCAGCAGATTTTCGATCATCACACAGCTTGATATTAATAAATCAATGTAGTATCATGTATTCCACCTGTCAGGCAGCCGAATTTTCTCATTAGTTCTTTCTTGGCACCTCTCCCTTGGCACAACCCCCTGCTAGCACCCGCTACAACTCACAATAAACTCCATCCCCAATTCTCTGTCCACAGTCTGACTCACAAGCATCTCACCTGAAAATGTGTTCTTCGATTCAGCATCATGACATGCATTGTATTATCCATATGGCTATACACCCATATCTATAATAATAGCTCTTCGGTCACACAACTTAATATTACTCACTTGCCTCCACTACAACTTGCAAGTGTCTTGCCCGAAAACGTGTTCTTCGATTTGACATTGAAACGTGCATTGTGTCATCGATACAGCCATACACTCATATCTATAATAATAGCTCTTCGATCACACAATTTGATATTAATAAAGCGATGTTATAGCATGTATTCCACCTGTCACATCAGCTGAATGCTCCCATTGGTTCGTTCTTGACACCTCCCCCAAATCTTTCTTCAATCACACGACTTGATATTAATAAAGCGATGTTATAGTGTGCATTCCACCTGTCACGTCAGCTGAATTCTCCCATTGATTCATTCTTGACACCTCCCCCAAATCTTCCCCCTTACCACAACCCATCGCTTGCCCCTGCTACAACTCACAATCAACTCCATCCCCAACCCTCTGTCTACTGTCTCTGTTGCTCAACTCAACATTGCAACGTGTATCATACATTTGAATTTAGCACACTGGGTAAGTCTATCAGCTCCATAAACTTCCCATTTCGACTTCATTCAACTATGTTTCTCAAAGAGCACTATTTTTCATACACAGGATAACCTCTGGTAAAAATATTCTGCCTATCACCATTCTTAATATTTGTTCTACTGCAGGAAGCACCTGAGCTCTGGTATGACATTGGCATTCTCTATGACTGCTAAGGTATGCTCGGCCATGTGGAGGGAGCCTTATTTCTGTCCTCAGAACGAACAATGGTGCGTTTCATTTTCTACCTCTTAAACTTTGATAAAGCCAATAAATTTCTATCCCGTTTCAGCATAGTCTACAAGCATCAGCGCATGTATGAAGATTCGATGCATCTCGTGCAATCCTGTGATTCCACTTGCTCATGTCAACATCTGGTTGTAAGTGACCACTCGACATCTATTACTCTGCGATGAAAAGCTGAGCTAAGGCTCAATGGTTGGTGGTTCGCTCAGGGTGCTTTTTTTGGTGTGGATTGCATACCCTCATAGTAAGTCATACGCCAGTGATGTATTGTGCATATATTAGTGCTAACAACACAGTAGATATAGGATACATGTTTGTCCCCATGTACGCAGGCTACGCCGCACTTCCTAGAGCTCAGGACACTACAAAGGGCTCGAAGCTTTAGTGGTGCAAACTACACACTCTATGTCTTAGTGAGTATTACACTAATTGTATCCGCTAGCTTTCTATTGCATATCTCACTCAAATTTCTACTTGTACACCATGCAAGTCTAATTTATATTCTTTTACTGTGACTACTGTAGAGCAGGCATTTCGTCAAAAATCGACAATCTTCGAAGTACAACGACCAAGTCACGTGACTGTCGCGTATGTCAATCGACGCATCAAACTACAGTTTACATGTTATACGTCTTTTTCTTCTCTCTTCACTGCTTCTCTTCATCCCCTTGATGCTGACCCCCGCTAAACGCTCCAGTTACGCACATAGAACACTCAATCGTCAAATCGGTGCTAAAGCAGTACAAGAAACCCCGACAACTCACCAGCTTGGCACTTGCCTATAACCGAGCCTCCCCACCCTCAAATTCCCTCCGAAAATTCCATTCCCAACCCGAACCACTGCTCTATCCCTCTCAAAACTTACGTCTATCCTACGGTCTGACTTCCCCTAACTTATGTAGTAAAACTATCCCTCGCTAAGTAGCTTACCCAACCTCTTTTCCTATATAAGCCTGTATCTACCTGCTTTACACCCCAGTAAATATATCCCTCACTCAAGAACAGATCATATTCTTTGTCTATCTCATATTTCATCTCTATTCATTCATATCTCGCTTTCTACCATCTTAGAACCAGCTTTACACGACGTTGCCACCTCTAACGCTCTCAGGACTTATCCAGAACTCATTCCAGAGTTCCACTGTCAACATTACGTTCCCAACCGCTTCATTATCTCGCTAACAGTTTGTTTGAGCACCTTAGGACGCCACAGGTTGAACGGTATTCAACCGACTCACTTTACATTTCTTTGTTTAGGTAATAAGCTCGCCTTTTCCCTTACACTACATATGTCGAGGCTCTTTGGGTTTTGGTTTGGGTAGGACTTTTGTTCTTGGTGTTCCCTTACACTTGACGAAACCTGCTGGTAGCACATCTAACGTTGTCTGAGTGGATCCTTATGACCAATCAGCAATCAACATGAGAACATGAGAGATGTGACTATTCCGGAGTCGGCTCTTCTGATTATTGAATTGGACTTCAGGAACACTGAATTGAAGTGTAGTGTTCTTAGAATTTAATTTAGGACTGATGGTTGCATCTGAGCCTGAAGTAACGGAGTTGATGATTGTATAAATTTAATGTGAATGATGAGCTGTATCTACTACCGACATCAAGTGGGAAACTATGAAGTATTTTGGTCTAGTAAATTGGATGCGATAACATAGTGTGAAGATGTAATGAAATAAGTACATGCTTGTACAGACTTTGTCAGCCTTCAGGTACGGAGTAATGAAGAAACTGACAGATTCAGTGCGTATATGAGTGGATGACATCCAGTCCAGTGTCAGTTGTGTATATAACTTAATAACGAAAACATAGTGACCAAGAGAAGTGTATATATTATTAGTTTTGTGAAAGTTTGTATCCATTTCTATCTGTATGTTAGTATGTTCGTTGTCGCCAATACTTACTTATTATCCTTGTTCCTTTTAGACCACTAGTGCACCAGTTTACGATTTCAATGGTGATATGGATATATCACCATTGCAACTGAACACAACACAACACACCAATACTGTACTGTACATGTATATGGTAACCGTATATATGGACCCGTAACCGTCCTGTTGAAGGTTCTTGGGAGGGTTGATATGGTATGGCAACGGTTATGACTCTGTCGGTATAGAGACCATAAAAATATGGCTGTATAACTGTCCTTTACAGTTATATGGTATATCTCTCAAATATTTCCTCAAAACAAATTAATGTCAAGCAAATTTCAATTCAAATTTTATAAATGTATGTTAAAGAATAAGCGCTAGCTAAGCTTAGTACAATAAAAAGGATCTGTGGATGGGCAGGTAGTGCAAAATAGAGAGGAAACAATTATGATTCATGTCCTATCACTCACATCTTTTTTTCTCAGTTAGCTGTCATCTAGTAATTTCGTTAGGGTATCTAGAAATATGATGATTTTGTGTCCGAACTCTGCTGCCCTGTGGCTGAGATACATGAACTCTTGCTTATTACTCACTGTTGAACTTACTAGCCATTTTATATCTATATTATCGCTGTGCTTTACACACTTTGCATTTTTGATATTATTGTACCTTACAACTAGAATCATTCACTTTGACCACGATTGCGAAAAAAGCCGCCCATATACCATATAAAACGGGCTGCAACCGTAAAACGAGTCTGTACTGTTTTTTCAAGCGGAAAAATTCCATCTATATGGTATGGTTTATGGGCAAATCATAACCATCATATAGCTATACATTATACAGTATCAGTTTATCTATTCACTGTCTGTTCTCACTGTTCTCAACGCTGAATAATACATTACACCGTCATTATGTCCACTTTCAGTCTCATTCATATCAAAGTACAAATTAGATAGAATGATTGGAATGTGAATGTGCTCTTGGCTATATGAAAAGTCATCTTGTCAAATACTAGAGTATATACTGTCTTTATATTCTATTATCTATTAATGTATGAAATAACACTCATTTTATTTTTTATCATGCTCTTATTTTTAGCCTCATGGAGTACTTCTAAAGTGAACTCTTACTAATTCCTTCTCTTAACACGGCATGGCTTGACTTGGGCTTGACTAAATATTTGGGAGCTAATGCCAAGTAGTACGTGACTCGCCTGTGCATCGTCATGTATCGCTAATGGTCTCAACACGTCTCTGCTACAGTTCCTCTTTGATATCCTCACTGTCTCTGCTATATTACTTCTTATCTAGTAGGCTTCTACCCATCATTCTCAAGAACGACACAATATTTTGGTATTGTCAAGGCGCGCTATGACTATCAGATGGCTTGACAGCTAGAACTTCTATATGGGTTTACACCTACTCAGGACCCCTTTCCTGCTTTGTATCTCTACTTGTCGCCATAGAATGAGATATATCGGATCACCAATTACTCTAGCTAAGTCCTCGGTACCATCTACTTTACTAACTATTCTGCTCTAGGATTGTTGTAGTTAATATCCACTAATCAGGTGTAATGCTCGGCATGTGTTCTCGAGTAGTAATTTCTCGCCACCACCAGCGGCTCGTGAGTTAAACACTCGGATTTTCCTCATGTACCCACCCCCTATTTTTCCTCTGACAATATTGACAAGTCTTGTAAACGTTACTGCAGCATCAATAAATATTTAACAGTACTGCAAATTAGGAGTACCCAAGTGTTAGTGCTCAACAACGAATGTAAATACAGTGCATTCAATTCAAAATCATTGACAGATGAAATAGAATGACAGGGACCCTTTCCCCGAAGCATGTGAAGATCCTTCCCCCTCCTTTCCCCTTCTCCAAGCTCATGACTCATGATCCTGGATGTATACAATGGTCTGGCGCACGAACAGGAACCGAGAGAAAAACTTACCTTTTCCCTGGCTTTGTGGTAAGTAGGGCTCAACCTTTACGGCGACTTCTGCCTTGCTAGCAGTTCTTTCTTCACTGTTACATTCACCTTTCACGCTGTCAAGTTGTGCAGGCCGATACATTTGGGATGACTAGGGACTCATGGGCTACTGCTGATCAAGGTGACTGGCTCATTGCCAAAATACCAGGGTATATCGAAGCAAGGGAGAGTGGGAAGTCGAATGTGTGGTTTAGACGCTTATACAGCGATTGGGACAATGAGTGGGGACGACCGACTGATATGAGTTGGAAGGACAGGCGTACAGTAAGTGACATCAAATAATTATATGCATATTAACTTACAATATCTCACTATCATAGCAACTGAGTACTTGGTTTCGAAACCATATCCGTGATTCTACAGCAACAACTCGAGGTATCCTGGATGTCAAACTAAAGAAGACACAGAAGAACATACCTCAAGAATGGGAGGTATACCACGAGCTATACCATGATTATATTGAGGACTCTGTAGATGCCGAGTGGGAAGAATATCTTTCATCAGTTCCACAGGGTGTAAAGCCAGCAAAATCACGATCCAACGTCGAACATGAAGTGGCCCAGAAACTTTACGATATTGAAGATGAGGATACTAAGAATGAAGTCAAAGCTCACCTGCAAGAGATACAGAATAGCAGCTGCAAAGACGCCTTGAAGTTTAAAGACGAATCATCTCGCAACAAAGCATATGAGAAGTGAGTAAATTGCTCTTGAGTATATTCAATGGACTTACACATAATTTAGAGCAATAGATCGACTTCCTGCCTCGATTAATTCGAAAATTGAGCAATTCATCAAGTTAACCAGGTGGAACTTCACTGTTTTTGCAGGCAGTCCACGTCCTCATCGTGGTGGAAAGATTGACACACTAATGTAAGTCAGCTTTGTACTTGGCTTGCCTGATTTATGTGAATAATGACATCTTACATTAGCCTTCACTATGGTACAGACCCAGATGGGAATAACTAGAAGGAGTCTATAGGACATGAAAAGTTCGAGCAGGAAGTTGAGAACTTGTTTAACAACTTCCTGAATAAGTGTTTCTGTAAGCACATAGCTACTACATTTCGATGTTTGAAAAGCTAATGTACATACCAAAGCTAAAGGACACTGTGATTCACGAAGTCTCGCTACAAGCTCAGAATCTACATCTGGCTCTGGATGCAAGGATGCTGCTGAAGGAGGTGGCCTGAGTGGGGGGGGGTGAAGGAAATGGTAGCGGTGAGAATGAACAGGAGCAATGTCCTGAGAACCGACCAAAACTGAACCTTCCCCATATCGAGTATGTTACTACATCCAATGGCCAACGCATGTCTAAATATGATGCTACAAGGAACGACAACATCGCTGCGAACCAGAAGCATCTTGCGGAGTTAGGATTAGGACCTCCACCCATCACTAAACGAAAGAAGCAGAGCTCGTCTTCCAAGATGAAGAAATTGTGCAGAGAGAAAAATAGCTCCGATACAACAGGAGGATCTGGGCATTCAATAGGACAGAGGTAAAGTGCTTCATGTGATTCATTTCATGAGCAACTGATTTCATGTCATAATACAATCTTCAGGACTTCTGTGGGGTTGTCAAACATTGACAGATAGGTAGTATGTGATGTGCCGTTCCAGAGTGGTACATAAAATATACCAAATGACAGGTACATGGGTATGTACCTGTAAACAACCAGGTACATACCCATGTACCTCAACGCACGGTAAGCTAGATATTAGTCAGTGTGATGTTTAATAGTAAAACACTTGTAGCGATATAAGACTATATCTGTATTAGGAAAGTGGCCATACTACGCTACATTTTCAAAAAAATAAGAATATGTGGTTCTACTAAACTACAATTTTGGCATGCACAAACCACATCCTATGTTCACCTCGACTCCCAAGATATATATAGCAAGTTAGTATAGATTCTAGAATACTATTTTTTGGTATACTTAGTTGAAAATATGTCTATAGAATGTATAAATTGTAATGTAAAATGTAGTCTATAAGAACTGGACTTGAATAATTGATGCGATGCCCCATATACAGACAGATGTGATAAGCGTGAGTTATTTGGGTTGCGCACGAAAATAACAGATGAGTCAGCACATGAACGCAGCGCGACGAGACTAGATTCCTGCCATCTGGTGAATGTGGCAGCAGGAGGCAGGGTCTTCATTTGTAATTTTCGCAATTATAAGTGCATTATGGGGATGTATAATATGGAATAATTATACTATGTTATATCTACATCTAAATGAACGGATCGTGCGTGTTCTACATTTCTAATAGTGATGTAGAGGATGTAAATTAATGAGGTGGAAGTGGTGCATGTAGACTGGATTTACCTTAATTGATGGGATGTTCCATACGCTGACAGAATTGATACGCGTGGTATATTTGTTTTCCTCAATCTGAAAATAACACATGAGTCAGCACATGAACCCAGCGCGACGAGACTAGATTCCTCTCATCTGGTGAATGTAGCGGAAGCAGGCAGGTTCTTCGTTTGTAATTTTTCGCATTTATTAGTGCATCATGTGGATCTATAACATAGAATAATTACATTGCGAAATATCTACTTCTAACAGAATAGATCCTGTGTTTCCTACATTTCTAATAGCGACGTGGATGATCAAAATGAATGAGGAAGAAGTGGTGCTTGTAGACTGGATATCATACGATTAATGGGATGTGCCATACGCCGACAGAAGTGATAAGCGTGGGATTTGCGTTGCGCATTCCGAAAATGACAGATTAGTCAGCACATGAACCCAGCGCGATGAGACTAGATTCCTGTCATCTGGTGAATGTGGCGGAAGTAGGCAAGATGTTCATGTTTAATTTGTCGCATTTATTTGTGCATTATAGGGATCTATCATATGAAATAGGTATATTCTTAAATATCTACATCTATCTGTATGGACCGTGAGTTTCCTACATTTATAATAGAAAAGTAGTGGATGTAAATTAATGAGATAGAAGTGGTGCATGTAGACTGGATTTACCTTAATTGATGGGATGTGCCATAGGCAGAAAGAATTGATACGCGTGGTATATTTGTTTTCATCGATCTGAAAATGACACATGAGTCAGCACATGAACCCAGCGCAATGAGACTAGATTCCTGTCATCTGGTGAATGTAGCGGAAGCAGGCAAGATTTTCATGTTTAATTTGTCGCATTTATTTGTGCATTATGGGCATCTATCGTATCGAATAATTATATTGTAAAATATCTACATCTAACTCAACGGATCATGTGTTTCCAACATTTCTAATAGTGAAGTACATGATCTAAATGAATGAGGAAGAAGTGGTGCATGTAGACTGGATGTCCTATGATTGATGCGATGTGCTATACGTGGACAGAAGTGATAAGCGTATGATATTTGTGTTGCGCATTCCGAAAATAACACATGAGTCAACACATGAATGCAGCGCGACGAGACTAGATTCCTGTCATCTGGTGAATGTGGTGGAAGAAGGCAAGAACTTCACGTTTAATTTGTTGCCTTTATTTATGCATTATGGGGATCTATCATATGAAATAGGTATATTCTGAAATATCAACATCTATCAGTATGGACCGTGAATTTCCTACATTTATAATAGAAAAGTAGTGGATGTAAATTAATAAGATAGAAGTGGTGATCATGTGTTTCCTACATTTCTAATAGCGACGTGGATGATCTAAATGAATCAGGAAGAAGTGGTGCATGTAGACTGGATATCCTATGATTGATGCGATGTGCCATACGCCGACAGAAGTGATAAGCGTGGGATATTTGCGTTTTGCGTTCCGAAAATGACAGATGAGTCAGCACATGAACCCAGTGCGACGAGACTAGATTCTGTCATCTGGTGAATGTAGCGGAAGCAGGCAAGATTTTCATGTTTAATTTATTGCATTCATTCGTGCATTATGGGGATCCATCATATGAAATAGGTATGTTCTGAAATATCTACATATATATATATAGACTGCTTTTTCTACATTTCTATTAGCGAAGCAGAGGATGTAATATAATGAGGAAGAAGTGGTGCATGTAGACTGGATTTACTTTAATTGATGAGATGTGCCATAGGTGGACAGAAGTGATAGGCGTGGGATATTTGTTTTCCACATTCTGAAAATGACACATGAGTTGGCACATGAACGCAGCGCGATGAGACTGGATTCCTGTCATCTGGTGAATGTGGCGGAAGTAGGCAAGAGTTTCATTTTTAATTTTTGCATTTTTTCGTGCATTATGGGGATCTGTCATATGAAATAGGTATTTTGTGAAATATCTACATCTATCTGAATGGATCATACAACTCCTACATTTCTAATAGTGAAGTTGAGGATGTAAATTAATGAGGTAGAAGTGGTGCATGTAGACTGGATTTACCTTAAATGATGGAATGTGCCATAGGCCGTGTCACATCCGTCACATATATTCCCGCGCTTCGCATTTGTCACATACTTCTTGCGTGTCACATCCGTCACATATGTTCCCGCGCTTCACATCTGTCACATATTTCCTTCGCGTCACGTTCGTCACATATATTCCCACGCATCACATTTGTCACATTCTTCCCGCGCGTCACGTTCGTCACACATTTGTCACAATTTTCACGCGCGTCACGTCTGTCACAATTCTCCCACACTATGCATATATCACACTTGTCACGCTTTAGCGCGTTTGTCACGCTTTAGCGCGTTTGTCACGCTTTAGCGCGTTTGTCACGCTTTAGCGCGTTTGTCACGCTTTAGCGCGTTTGTCACGCTTTAGCGCGTTTGTCACGCTTTAGCGCGTTTGTCACGCTTTAGCGCGTTTGTCACGCTTTAGCACGTTTGTCATGCTTTGTATGCGCGTCACGCGTCACGTTTGTCACGTTCTTTATGAGCGTTACGCTTTTATGCATGTCACACGTGTCACGTCTTTGAGGCGCGTCACGCCGTGACAATCTGCATGCATGTCACACTTTTCACATGTTATATATGTCATTTTTTAAAAATGCATCATGTATTTTTCATGCATGTCACATTTTTCAAGTGCATTGCAACTTTTTCACAAATATCATGCTTTCCAATCACATTAGATTTTTTTATCTCTACCACTATTCAAGTTGTCATGAGAGTGGAGTAAGTATTTAATGGTATGGAGTAAATTATATATGCAGAGGAAACAATATGTACTTGTAGAATTGAAGATTGTAACATGGAAAATAACAATTAAAAGTTAGAAGTGTGGTAGTGATAAGAAACTAAAATGAAAAATATAGTGTATTTCACATCTATGTGTTATGCTTTTCATGCTCATCACAGTGCATTTGTCATACTTTGCATTTGCATCATGTGTCACATTGATCATATTCATCACCTAAGTCACATCTGTTTCTTAATTTGCACATGCATCCTATTCATCATGTCTTTGAGGCTTTCATTATGCTTTTCACACACGTCATAAGTGTTACTTATGTTATATCTTTGAGAGGCATAATACATTTCAAGCACATCATACTTGCATGTATATCATGATTGTGACATGTTGATGGGGTTCCAACAGATCTATAATGAACATGTTTTGGTACCTTTCATATCCAAGGAATCAGAGCACTCAGTGATGCCACATTTAACCCATAGCTCATACTTAGTAGTGTAATTCAGCCTCTTGCATTGACAATTTAGTTGTTGATTCAGACCCTGTATGACAATACTACACATGACTATAGAAAAATGACAGTAAGTTTTTCTTAGGCAAGAAATGAGGGCCACTGAGCAAGAAAGTGAAGAGAAGTACAAGAGGAGGTTTCATATGTATGAATGGATACTAATACTAAAAGAACTATACAATATAAATGAGAGATGTGAAACACAAGACAGTATAGAAGTGTCATGTAATCATATAGAACAAGTATATATGTGACTTAATAATGTGTGTTGAAGATATAAGAATATCCAATAGTTAATGCAAGAATCATTATCATCTAATGACTGAAACATGTAAGTGTGATGTGATGTGGAATCACATATACTCACCATTCTTTCAGATTTGCTATTCATATGTAGTTCTTTCAGTATATGTTCTTTTCTGTTCAGTTGTTAAATATTTCCACCTCATCATCTCTCATATCCAGACTAATCATTATAGTTTTACTTTGTCATTTCATTACATCTCTAGTTCTGATTATTAAACATTATATGATGCCATTTCCAACTTTCTCATGCTCTGTCAGTGGGGGCAAGACTTCTACTACATATACACTATATTTTTCATTTTAGTTTCTTATCACTACCACACTTCTATAACTTTTAATTGTTATTTTCCATATTACAATCTTCAATTCTACAAGTACATATTGTTTCCTCTGCATATATAATTTACTCCATACCATTAAATACTTACTCCACTCTCATGACAACTTGAATAGTGGTAGAGATAAAAAAATCTAATGTGATTGGAAAGCATGATATTTGTGAAAAAGTTGCAATGCACTTGAAAAATGTGACATGCATGAAAAATACATGATGCATTTTTAAAAAATGACATATATAACATGTGAAAAGTGTGACATGCATGCAGATTGTCACGGCGTGACGCGCCTCAAAGACGTGACACGTGTGACATGCATAAAAGCGTAACGCTCATAAAGAACGTGACAAACGTGACGCGTGACGCGCATACAAAGCATGACAAACGTGCTAAAGCGTGACAAACGCGCTAAAGCGTGACAAACGCGCTAAAGCGTGACAAACGCGCTAAAGCGTGACAAACGCGCTAAAGCGTGACAAACGCGCTAAAGCGTGACAAACGCGCTAAAGCGTGACAAACGCGCTAAAGCGTGACAAACGCGCTAAAGCGTGACAAACGCGCTAAAGCGTGACAAGTGTGATATATGCATAGTGTGGGAGAATTGTGACAGACGTGACGCGCGTGAAAATTGTGACAAATGTGTGACGAACGTGACGCGCGGGAAGAATGTGACAAATGTGATGCGTGGGAATATATGTGACGAACGTGACGCGAAGGAAATATGTGACAGATGTGAAGCGCGGGAACATATGTGACGGATGTGACACGCAAGAAGTATGTGACAAATGCGAAGCGCGGGAATATATGTGACGGATGTGACACGCAGGAAATATGTGACAAATACGAAGCGCGGGAATATATGTGACGGATGTGACACGCAGGAAATATGTGACAAATACGAAGCGCGGGAATATGTGTGACAAACGTGACGCGCGTGAAGTACGTGACAAATATGAAGCGCGGGAATATGTGTGACGAACGTGACGCGCGTGAAGTACGTGACAGATGTGATGCGCGGGAAAAACACGAGGCGCGAGAATATATGTGACCAACGTGATGCGCGTGAAGTATGTGACAAATGCGATGCGCGGGAATATGTGTGACGAACGTGACGCGCGTGAAGTACGTGACAGATGTGATGCGCGGGAAAAACACGAGGCGCGGGAATGTATGTGACCAACGTGACGCGCATGAAGTACGTGACAAATGCGATGCGCGGGAAAATATGAGGCGCGGGAATATGTGTGACCAACGTGACACGCGGGAAGTATGTGACAAATGCGAAGCGCAGATCAACTAGTAATCAGTAATAGCAATACATAAATGAGTGCCAATGATCACCTCCTAATATTCATTAAATGATCACTTTTGAGTGCCCTCATTCTATACTAATACTATCCCCTAGTAATAAACCATAATACATAAATGAGTGCCAATGATCACCTCCTAATGCTCTCAAAATGATCACTTTTGAGTGCCTCCATACTATACTAATATAATTCCCTAGTAATCAACAACAATACATAAATGAGTGCCAATGATCACCTTCTAATATTCTTAAAATGATCACTTTTGAGTGTCCCCATACTATACCAATATAATCCCCTAGCAGTCAATACCAATACATAAATGAGTGCCAATGATCACCTTCTAATATTCTTAAAATGATCACTTTTGAGTGCCTCCATACTATACTAATATAGTTCCCTAGTAATCAACAACAATACATAAATGAGTGCCAATGATCACCTTCTAATATTCTTAAAATGATCACTTTTGAGTGCCTCCATACTATACTAATATAATTCCCTAGTAATCAACAACAATACATAAATGAGTGCCAATGATCACCTTCTAATATTCTTAAAATGATCACTTTTGAGTGTCCTCATACTATACTAATATAATCCCCTAGTTGTCAATAGCAATACATAAATGAGTGCCAATGATCACCACTCCATTACATTTACTGAATATGCCTTATAAAAATGGCACTCATTTTTTTGGTGGAGAATCAGGATCACTAGCACTCATTTTTCCTGAGCAATTTGTGATCAAATTGGCTGACACCACTCTAGGGATCTATCATATGAAATAGGTATATTCTGAAATATCTACATCTATCTGTATGGACCGTGAGTTTCCTACATTTATAATAGAAAAGTAGTGGATGTAAATTAATGAGATAGAAGTGGTGCATGTAGACTGGATTTACCTTAATTGATGGGATGTGCCATAGGCAGAAAGAATTGATACGCATGGTATATTTGTTTTCATCGATCTGAAAATGACACATGAGTCAGCACATGAACCCAGCGCGACGAGACTAGATTCCTGTCGTCTGGTGAATGTAGCGGAAGCAGGCACGATCTTCATGTTTAATTTGTCGCATTTATTTGTACATTATGGGCAGCTATCGTATCGAATAATTATATTGCGAAATATCTACATCTAACTCAACAGATCATGTGTTTCCTACATTTCTAATAGTGAAGTAGATGATCTAAATGAATGAGGAAGAAGTGGTGCATGTAGACTGGATATCCTATGATCGATGGGATGTGCTATACGCGGACAGATGTGATAAGCGCGTGATATTTGTGTTGCGTGTTCGAAAATAACACATGAGTCAGCACATGAATGCAGCGCGACGAGACTAGATTCCTGTCATCTGGTGAATGTGGCCGAAGGAGACAAGATCTTAATTTTTTAATTTTCGCATTTTTCAGAGCATTATGACGATCTATCATATAATATCATTATATTGTGGAGTATCTGCATCTAACTTAATGGATGGTGCGTGTTCTACATCTCCAATTGCGAGGTAGAGGATGTAAATTAATAAGGTAGAAGTGGTGCATGTAGACTGGATATCCTAAGATTGATGGGATGTGCCATACGCGGACAGATTTGATAAGCGTCGGATATTTGTTTTGGTGTTCTGAAAATCACAGATGAGTCAGCACATGAGCAGGGCGCAATAAGACTAGATTCCTGTCATCAGGATAATGTAGCGGAAGGAGGCAGGATCTTCGTTTGTCATTTTTCGCATTTATTAGTGAACTATGGATATCTATCACATGGAACAATTATGTTGTGAAATATCTACATGTAACTGAATGGAATGTGCATTTCCTACATTTCTAATAGCAAAGTAGAGGCTTTAAATTAACGAGGAAGAAGTGGTGCATGTAAACTGTATATCCTATGATTGATGGGATGTGCCATGCACGAACAGATGGGATAATCGTGGGATATTTGTTTTGCGCATTCCGAAAATGACACATGAGTGAGCACATGAACGCAGCGCGACGAGACTAGATTCCTCTCATGTGGTGAATGCGGCGGAAGAAGGTAAGGTCTTAATTTTCACTTTTCGTATTTATTATTGCATAATGGGGATCTATCATATAGATTACATATATTGTGAAATATTTATAGTGTGATGATTCCTGTGTTATTTTTATCTTGAGCGTTCAGAGAACAACAGATTTCTAACGCCTTTGCCAATCATGTACAAATAACGCTCATTTGCTGAGGTATCGCTCGCCGACACTCCAACATTTATTAGGGCGTCGTTCTGCTTTATCTTAAGCAATAATTATAGAGATAACGTTTGTGATAGCGAACTACGTGATTACTTATTCCAGCAATTTCAAGAAATACATTATTTGTCATTTATTTTATATTACATCTATTGTTCGTTCTGCGTATCAATCATATTTTTAAATAATGTATGTCGTAATCTTCCTGCCTCCAAACTACCTTCCAGTCCGGCTTCGATGTGCTCCATTCTTCGTACATTCCATCGTAATCAAAACGAACCCCTGTCAGCTTCTTACCCACTTCATTCAAGTTGTATTCTCCTCTTGAAGACGGCAACCATCCATTAACACCACTGGACTGTATTCTGTACCAGCCAGAGATATCTTCTTCAGTAGATGGGACTTCCTGTTCGACATTGGTGCTGGATGCCGGAGGTGGCGTTGGTGGAGTCTTTTGGGTTATGAGGTCCTCCCAAAACCTTTCCAACGTTGGGGGCGCAGGAAATTCGGACGCCAATTGTTGTGCTTCATTGCTCCACTGCAAGTATTGGTCAACATCATATGTGTCGTCGACCAGACCATA
The DNA here is from genome assembly GCA_025738555.1 of Cyathus striatus. Lineage (NCBI taxonomy): Eukaryota > Fungi > Basidiomycota > Agaricomycetes > Agaricales > Nidulariaceae > Cyathus > Cyathus striatus. Next base: position 2,186,603 of record JAOVFP010000011.1, read on the forward strand.
CATCTGAAGTATTTCCTTATCAAACAACCCTATGATGTGCGAGTCGAGGGCCGGAACTACAATTTTTAGAATAAAGAGCGCATAGCGCGCGTATTCAAAATTGAGGTACAGATACCGCGCTACAATGGGAGGATTACCATACTCCAGTAGTATGGACATATCTGCATAATTGGTGTTAATTCAATTCGTAATCTATTATAATATATTCTTACTTTCGTGGATAATGTCATGGCTCATGACAGGAAGGAGGGCGAGTTTTGGATGACTTCCTATCCCATGACAGTTCTGTATTCCTTCAATACTGCATCGAGAACAGTTAGGGGGGCCGTGGACGAAGTCAATTGTACAGGTCTCCTCTACCAGAACGTGAAAGTAGACTTAGTATAATCAGCATTTAATTGACTCGATTGACATACCTGCTTCGAAGCATTTATCGCACGCATTCCTCCTCATGTACTCTCTCAGTTCATTAACTATATTTTTCAGCGTACGCCAGACGGGAGTCACGCCTTGCCCCAAATTGGAGTACGGCTGCACATAGGGTCCCTAATGATCAACCAGTTAGACAAGACGCGCTCCAAGAATAAGGCTCACTTGAATGGTGTTGAGAATGAAGCTCCGGAGTGGCCCTTTCTTCATGCCGACCGCATAAAAATATTGAGGGACCTTGGTGGAGATAGTTTCCTGCATGCTGGCGAGACTGGAAGTAGATACTGAGAGAGGGTGGGTTGGTGTAGGGAGATAGTGAGTCGGGAAGTGACAAGGACGAGTGTTTTAAGAGGATGGGTTGGTGTACAGAGGAAGGAATAGTGAGCAGGGAAGTTATGAGGACGAGTGTTTTGATGTGCAACTGAGCTGGATATGTCCGTGTTTCAGGGATACGAGTTAAAACACTACGGCTCACCAAAGATGTGCCTAAATTCAAGTTTTCCTTGTTTTCCTCTAGCCTATTAGTATCACCGAGACATGTAATGTGAGACGATGCCGGATATAGATTATCTATTTTAAGTAATTCTAACGGGACCAGATAAAGACCAGTATAGTAATAGCTCCGATGGGGCTTGTTTCGTCGTATCTATGTGTTCTCCATTTGAAGTCGTCGCATCCACAGAGAAAACTGCCCTTCATTTGCCGCTGTAACGACAAAAGGAAGCAAAGATAGCTGTACTATGGTGACAAAGTGTCAAACATTATTTTCTACATTTAATACACGCCGCTATCGAAACTAAAATCCACTAATCGTAGTCCTTTGTTGTGTATACATTCAAACAACATCCTTCTATAAGTTAGTACCTCTTCTTTAGGTGGCAACCATTGAAGAGCTTTACGTGCCGTCCATCCTATGTAGTCATATCCTTCAGGATCATCATCGGGTAGAATTAATTTATTTGCCAGAAGGACTGATACCGGGAGTTGCTGCAATCGTCGAAGAGAAGGAACAACTTCCTCAATGAGGTAATATATATATCGATAGAACTCCGCCCACCGATACCGATCAGCGTACCGGTGGCTTGCGCGGTTGTAGGCAAAAAGTACACAATTCGCATCTTAAAAATTTTCTTAGTTATGAAAGTTAAAATAAATGGTGTGTCGAATGAAGACTTACTGTTATTTGTTACTTCGATTGCGTGATGAGGCAAAATGTGTAGAGGTGGAACTTTAAAGATATTAGCCATCTCGGCTGGAAATTTGCAATCGATTCGATGTTCTATTTCACATTGATAACAATATGTATATGGATGCTCGAAGTCAAACCGACAGAAATTATTTGAAGCGATGCATGTCCGACAACGCCGTGAACGATGGAAGCATATGAAGAATTTTAGCAATTTATCGACGATCCAGAACGGCGACAATTGTATCACCCTTGGTGGGTGGAACTCGGTCAAATGCTAGACGGAAATTAGTGTATGTAAACGGAGGGGATTGAGAGATCTTACCCTTGTCGTGTACAAGGTAAAAAGTTGGAGGCGTGGGAAATCAACGTCGAAGTCGATGTAATTTCGGGAATCGTTTTCATCAGAAGTAAGGTACCAAGGCATGCTCAAGAGTAGATGGAATGGAGAATGGTCAGTGCAGCCCTTCAATTTATATCGTTTTTTATATTCATGCGGAACAGTTCACCATTTTCCCTCGAGGTAAGTCAATCTGAATATAGTTATCGGAGAATTTTAAGGAACATATTAAGTCCACACATCGAGTATATTGCAAACATCCATAATGGGACATAGACATCAACAAATCGAAACATGAATTCTATTTTGGGTCAACGGACATACAGCCACACATGCGTTGCCATGCACACTACACAGGGTCCTTCTGCAGACAAATAGGGAAGCAAGCTCCCCAATTATTAAACTAAATTATACCCATCCTTTCTTCGACAGACATGCGATCATAGGAATCTACATCTATAGACATGAGTACAAACTGCTGTGTGCAGTTGCTCCTAGCTGCAAGTTCGTTCAGACATGTGATATTGCGAGTTACCATCGTCATGCGCCTCCTCTCCTCATCCTGATCAATCGTAATCTCCATGTCTCCTGTGAAGTAATCATTAGCCATGAGCAAGGTTTCCCTTGAGATGTTCTGCGCGATCATATCTCGCGTCCGAGGAGTCACAATGTCTTTCCAGGAAAAATCTTCGGTAGCTACCGTACCTGTACTGACTTCAGTATATCAGAGGGAGGTAACCCAAATAATTAACATACCTTCAATGAGCCCAGAGACATTCCAAGAATGATACCATTGCAGCTCGCGTATGGCTGTTTCCACGAGGCATCCACAGTCGAGGGTGTCAGAATTTTTAAGATTGTACAGTATCCTACGGGAATCTTCCGCGCTCCGCTTCGAATCATTTTGACCCTTAACGGTATTCTTTGCCCCTGGAACCCCAAGAACGAGAAAATTTGAGCTATTTTCTTCTCCGTTCCGTTTGGTAGCCTTAGATCTACGATGCGACAGGCAGATCGTATTGTTAACATTCGTAGCGAACGCCTCTAGGGCTAGAAGTCGGTTGGAATATACAGTAGCGGGCAGTTGCAACAGTCCTTCTTCCCTTTTTGCTGTCGCTAAATGTCGAGTGCTTGAGGAAAGTATGTTTGGGCCGTCGTCAATGAACTGCTTTAGCTCAGCTATCATTAAATATTAGAACAATATATAATATCAAACAAAAAGCAGAAACATACTAAAGCTACCCTTCAAATCGGTTGGTGCTGTATTGACAAATGTCGATCTATTTTTAGAATACCCAGTCTCATAAGAGTATGGGATTGGATCACGATTTCCATCGTTCCGTGGGGCTACGTTGTATGTTAATACAGGTTTCTGTGGGTGCAATATCTTATCACACATACAGATGTAAAGCCCTTCTTCGGAAAAATATTTGTGACTTGTAGCTTTTAATTTTGCTAAGGCATCCGGGATATAATTAGATGCTAATGTTTGACAAACTTTGGGAACATCGCCTTCCCGGAAGATTGACCCAGCGATTGGATCAGTAGCGATAGTAGTGGTAGGAGCAGTGGCGGGTGGAATAGTGCTATGAACATCAAGGTCTATTCAATATACGTCAGTATGAGTTCAACATAGCGCTAGGAAGAAACTTGCCCATGGCTGCTCCCGACCCAGTGTTAGCAGCAATAGCAGTAGGTGGAAAATTATTTTCTGCTTCGCTATCACTGACGAGGTCCTTGCCTATATCTGCATCCGATGTGGTGGTGGTAGGCAGTTCTTTATTGCCTCCTTCACTATCAGCGTCAAGGTCTATTTAATATATGTCAGTATAAGTTAAACATAGCGCTAAGAAGATACTTGCCCATGGCTGCTCCCGACCCAGCGTTAGCAGCAATAGCAGTAGGCGGAAAATTATTTTCTGCTTTGCTATCACTGACAAGGTCCTTGCCTATATCTGCATCTGATGTGGTGGTGGTAGGCAGTTCTTTATTGCCTCCTTCACTATCAGCGTCAAGGTCTATTTAATATACGTCAGTATAAGTTAAACATAGCGCTAAGAAGATACTTGCCCATGGCTGCTCCCGACCCAGCGTTAGCAGCAATAGCGGTAGGCGGAAAATTATTTTCTGCTTCGCTATCAATGATGAGATCCTTGCCTATATCTGCATCCGATGCAGTAGTGGTAGGCAGTTCCTTACTGCTTCCTTCGCTATCAACGTCAAGGTCTATTTAATATAGGTTAATATAATTTTAATGCAGCACTAGGAAGAAACTTGCCCATGGCTACTTCCGACGCAGCATTAGGAGGAGTAGCGGTAGGCAGCTCGTCATTTCCTCCTTCGCTATTAACGTCAAGGCCCTTGCCCATATCCTTGCCCATTTCTTCATCCGATGCGATGTTAAGACCAGTAGCGATAGGCACCACGCTATTGCCTCCTTCGCTAACAACATCAAGACCAGAAGACGTTGTAATTACTTTGGTCAGTATTGACATGACCGAGGATTTTCCCGGGGGATCCTAATATCATTTTTCATTATTAAATAAATGTATGGATAAAAAGACGCTTACAACCACTGGATATAATGGAGGAAGGTAAGAAACCTCAGGAAATGGGGAAATAAGGCAAATGGAACATATATTTAGATAACGACGTACATTTGGAGATGAAGCTGGCTTTGTTGTGTCTCCCCCAGGGTTTTGTTCCGTGACTGGAGTCGATAAATTTTGTTTCTTAGTTATCTTGCGCTTGGAAAGACTAGTGGAAGGCTGAGATGAGGTATTCTGCAATCTAGACGACCGTCTGATGTTCGTGGGATGGGGAGTGGCCGGAGGAGTGGAGGACGACTTTGCCATGTTCCACAACTTTGGAAATCTGGCGATAGAAAACCACCTCTGAATATAACTAAAATTTGATATATCATCATAATTGCTAGGATGTTACCTAAGCCTGTGGATTTTCTGGCATCGAACTATGAAACACGAGTTTTGCAGATACACCGGGGTATGTTCCGCCAAGCATATTGTTTGAATACCGAAAATCCGATCTAACATTTGAGATCATAAATGAGTTGAATTTATCTAACTGGAGATAATGTTGAAAGGTCAATTTGTTTTAAAACCCCTACCGAGGAGATAATGGAGAAAGGAATTTTTTGATATATTTTAGAAGACCACCGCATAGCCATAAACCCTGTTTACTAACTTGGAAAGTCCGCCCGTGGGTCGCTGATGGATACTATTCCATTCAACGTTACTATCATGATCAGGGTGTTGCAAACTTGTTTGGAAACCCCTTCGGATTTCGTCATTATTGCCCGCATCCACTTCATATTTTACACACCGATAGGTATACATCTGAAATATATTACTTACAAATTATATGAGAATATACTTACTGCTCAAAATTGTATGAAGCACATAGTGTGGCATAGTCCAAAATCAGCGGCGATGGGATTTGTAAACAAATCACGGCATTGTCCACTGGCTTCAGTTCGTCGTCCCTTTGATAGTGATGGATCTTCAAGCGGAGATCGGAATTCAACGCGTCTCGAGAATAGATGTCACGCTCTGCATCTTCAAACGGAATATCTTCACTTCTTCCTACTCAGTTTCCATTCTGTCTTTCGTACCATGATCTGTCATATATTAATATCATGTTTTCTAAGTTATATTTCTTTAGAGTAGATGTTAGAAGCGAAACAGTACAATTTTTACATTTGCAAGACATAAATTGTGTTCTGTATTTATGAAAAATGGAAATATCCTCTTGTATTTTGCAGACTTGAGCAGAAGAGATATATCATTTTAAATCCCAAGAGTTTTTGAGGTAAGTGTGCGAAGGGTGTGTGTCGAAAAATGCAAGTTTGCATATCTATGATACTTTGCATACTGATGATCATGATAGTATAGTATCTGGCTTCCTGGAATTAATAATCTACAAATTTCACGGTACAGTATGCATGTAGTCCAGAGAGCTATTAAAACGAGTTCATGTTCATACAGTAACTACTGAGCAAGGAATACGAGTATTTGAGCAGGGCGCATAATGTATTTTGATGGAACCTAAATGCACTCAACGTTATAGTATCTGGCTTTCTAGAATTAATAATCTGTATTCAATCGTTTCACGATATCTTTTCAAGGTTACTCGCCTTGTATTTTGCAGATTTGAGCAGACGAGATATATCATTTTCAATCCCGAGAGTTTTGAGGTAAGTATGCGAAGGGTATGTGTCGAAAATTGCGAGTTTGCATACCCATGACACTTTGCATACCGATGATCATGATAGTATAGTATCTGGCTTCCTGGAATTGATAATCTATATATTTCACAGTACAGTATGCATGTAGTCCAGAGAGCTATTAAAACGAGTTCATGTTCATACAGTTACTACTGAGCAAGGTATGGCAATATGAGTATTTGAGTAGGGCGCATAATATATTTTGATGGAACACAACTGCATTCAACATCATAGTATCTGGCTTCCTGGAATTAATAATCTATAAATTTCACGGTACAGTAGGCATGTAGCCCAGGGAGCTATTAAAATGAGTACATGCTCATACAGTAACTACTGAGCAAGGTATGGCAATACGAGTGTTTGAGCAGGGCGCATAATGTATTTTGATGGAAACCAATTGCACTCAACGTTATAGTATCTTGCTTTCTAGAATTAATAATCTGTATTCAATTGTTTCACGATATCTTTTCAAGGTTACTCGTATATCTCTCTGTGTGTTCATCTCTGCGCATTGCGTGTAAATCTTGACATCGACTTCAAGCTCAAGCAGTACAAAATCAGCGAATACCTCATAATATTTAGTGTGTACTCCTTTTTCTTAGCATAGTCATCCACAAACGGCACGATTCACGAGATCTCTAATTTATTAGCGTTATAATTTAAGAAACACTAGTAAGCAGCACTATCTAATTTGCAACCGCACCACCAAGTAGCCCAGTCATTTGTAATAGCTGTGTCCTCTGCTCTTCGATTTCTTTTTCTTTTCTCTCGAGCTCCTTATTTTTCTCATCGAGCTCTCGTGTCCGCGCTTCAAGCTCCTTCATCAAAGAATGGCTGTTTGCAACCCTAGCTTGCTTCAGCTTTGATGTTAGCTTCGTGAAGAAGTTTGCCAAGTCAACACATTCGCTATTGGCTTCATCGTGCAATGTCTTTGACACGAAGTGAATGGCTCCACTTGACTCACCGGTGTGACGGGCGAGGATGAGAACCCAAGCCCCTGTTGATAATGATAACCTCTCCGTCTATTCATGATATTAAATGAAAGTTCATATGACTGATAAAACAATTATGTACCTTAGCAATGATGGGCCCGATGTCTCTGTTGAAACGCCGACTTGCACTAGCACGGTCCAGTATCTCCGGTTCCAATTTCTTTGTCCGGACTATCTCTGAAGGTGGTATGAAACACTATATCAAAGTTAAACATTCGATCTATTACGCACTGTAGTTCAAGCTACCCCGCTGAACACCTTCCACAGTTCCAAAACGTTTCTCTTTCTCTTCCATGGTTACAGGTTTTCGACGCCCAAGGAAGTTAACCAACCTTGGATCGTAGCTGTTCTTATTTGTACCCGCTGGAAGCGCTGATGATGACTCTGAAGGGTTCATAGTAAGAACAGGGTCAATAAAACTATTGTCAATAAGTTCATGTGTGTTCTAAGAGATATATCAGTACATCACGCATGAAGTAATAACAGGATCTGTGGAAAGATGAGTTGGTGAGGACTCCGAAGGGTCCATGGCAAGAAGAACAGGGTCAATAAAACGATTGTCAATAAGCCCGGGTGGGCTCTAAGAGATATATCAGTACATCACGCATAAAATAATAACCGGAACATGATTTACAGTTAGTACGGCCACAGACTCATCAGTAGTGGCAGGATCGGAGCTGAGTGGCAACGCGTTCTTATCAGCTGCAGGCGAATTGGGGGCATGTGCGCTCTAATAAGTAATAGTAAGTCAAGCAAGATAATAAACAAAACGCGAATTACAGTTGGTACACTCTCGTATCCGCTAGGTTCAGCAACACCAGGAGAGGCATCCAAATCTAAGGACTTTAACTGCATAAAAATATGAGCAAATACTAAAGCTCTAAGACACACTATGAGATAATTCTGTCCAGCCTTCGTATGGGGGCACTGGCTGCGAAGTGGCCTGTCAGTACATACGTTACATCGCCTCTGACTGCGAGTGGTTGGAATAGGTTCAGGTGGGCTCTAAGATTACATCAGTACATCATGCAAAGTAATAACAAAAAAAGTGATTTACAGATGCGTTCTCGTCTCCATCAGGTTCAGCGACAACGGGCGTGATGTCCATATCCTGGGACTTTAACAGCATAAGAAATGAGTAAATACTAAAGCTCTAAGACGCACTGCGAGATAAAGTTGTCCGGCTTTCGTATGAGGGCACTGGACGCGAAGTGGCCGGCTAGGACATTTCGTACATCTTTGTGGTGTGCTGTTGTTGTTGGGGAGTCTTGTCACGGTTTCCTTCTGGGATCTGGTCGACTTCTTTCTGCTGGAATTTGCTTTCTGGCCCTTTGATTTCATGGAGGAATGGATAAGAAGTGAACAGACGGAGTAAAGGTGAGAGGTATTTTTTGGCAGCGGAAAAACAGACCAAGGCAAGTATAAGGCACAATTTGTGCAGGATGATATGGTACCTGTTTTCTGTTTCTTACTTCGACACTAAGTGCCAATATCAGAGGCATACAAATGCAAATATGCGCTGATCGGATTGTACACGGGAAATGGTCGCGCTTGATACCTATAGGGTAAATCAAGTTTCAAATGTCAAAAATAATAGTTATTCTTATTCAAACACTGTATCTTCTTACTTCGACACTAAGTGCCAATATCAGAGGTATACAGATGCAAATATGCGCTGATCGGATTGTACACGGGAAATGATCGCACTTCATACCTAGTAAATCGAGTTTCAAGTGTCAAAAAGAATAGATATTATTTTTGAAGCACCGTGTCGTTTCTTACAACTATCTCTTGCAATGTCCTCCATTCCACGTAAACGTCGCGAGTGATTTAAGGAGCCAGAGGAGATCAAACGTATCCCGGGATTATATGCTGAAAGAGAACCAGAAAGGATAGTGCGTGCCCCAGGACTTTTTAAATCCTCAACGCTATCATTATCGTCATTTTTGTCGGCTTCAGCGTCTGTGTCGGTTTCGTCATCTGGGCCTTATGAGCCAGTCTCATCCCCTCAAAAAAAACAGCGATTGGTGAAGAACCCACGCTCTAATACTGGTCAACATCGATCACACAACCCTATGTCTGTGTCGAGGAATGATGAAGTATCCAGTGAATTAGTTCAGATTATCCACGGAGGTTCAGATGTGCTCCAGGAATATGACGATGGTCTACCATTGCGGTCTGATTGGACGCATGAAGAATACATTCTCAATAATTTTCCCTTCCTAAATGACGGCAGTGCGCCTTTCAGTGAAGTAGATCTCAACGACATCTTTTATTCGTACCATGTCAGCGTGTTTTACGGTGGGATTGGTTTTGAACGAGTTAGCAAGGAGTTGTTTCTTGTTCAAGGTTGGGATTCCACAAAGAATAACAGTATGCCAGTAAGTGGTTCATAGATCTATCTTCTGTGTACAGTATTACTGATGACCAAAATTTAGAATCGTTGGTTTCATCTGCAATGGTGGCTAGTGGATGGAGATATGACTGCAGTGTGCACCTGCAATTCCAAAAAGTCACCTTGCGTACATGCTAAATTTCTGTATGTCTTTGGTAAGGAAAGGTTCTCGAATAGTAATGATATTCCCAATGGTATTTTTTCGCAACTTCAACACATATCCCATAACTAACTCGTTCATATAAAGTACCTTCTGATGTGACACTGTTTCATTGCGAAATATTTCCAGAGTCCAATACATTGTATCATTTGTTTTCAGTGAATACGGGAGCAGGTCTCCTTGATCGAATTATTATATCACATGAAGGCTTGGACGACAGTAGTGGCAGCTGGGAATGCCAAAAATGTAACCTGTCAATGTGCCCGCATATTATTAAAATGCGGCACAAGCTCCAGCAAATCCTGCACTGCGATCCTGAGGCACAAGATGACATTGCACTCAATTACGACCTCTTGGAGAACTCAAGTGAGCTAATATTTCATACATGTTTCCCTTCTGACACGTTCCATACAAGGTCAACAATTCCACTCTGATTCTGATCCAGACAAAGGGATATTGTATCTACCGATAATGCCTCCTAGCTGGGCGTGTTTGGAAACAGACGCCAAGCTCTACCATAAAAAGCCAAGGCCACTACCTCCACCACCTCTTCTTATTGAATTAGGTGAACATATGCGGTGTATATGCGGTTCTGGACTTGAAAATTCAGGACCAATGGTGATCAAATCATGTACTGTATATGGGCTTAGCGGTGCACATGTGACCGAAATTCAACTTCGGAAGTGTAACAACTGTCTTTGCTCAGACCGATTCATTGGTCCCGACTGCAGAGATATCGAAATCCTGAATCTCAATAACCGTTACTTATTTACACATGAGCTTCTGGAGTGCTATACATCGGCTTACACCATTTCTCCTACTCCTTTCGTGGCTTTCGTTTTGGAAGTCAGTCGTGGTTACGCAGATAATGGAACCGGGATCCCTTTCGTCAATGATTTCATCTTCCGTGCCGCTTGGTTCACATATGCCGATCTCTTATGTTTAGAAAATGATATGCGGTGTCATATCTGCGGTCCGGCTCCAGATAATGTAATTTTTGATGGCGTCTCCATCTCGTTCAGCCGCAAGCAGCTCCGTTCCTCCATTAAGCCACCGACAGCTATATCACCACATTCGGAACGAAAAGACAAAGTGTCTTATGTCAGCAAGCAGCAGCTCATACTGGACTGTAAGCTATGGAAACTAATACGTACCGTCATGACCAAAAAAACGCATCTTAATAATTCTTTCATTCGTGGTGATGACGAAGAAAGTATGCTTTTGCAACTACCTGACGTCAATCCGGCATTGGGACGTCTAGCGGCACGTTTATTCATGGGAGACACTTGGCCAGACGATAGTTATGTCTATTTGTTTTCGGAGGTTCGGATATCATTATCTCAGTAAATATTTAAATATTAACTATTGTTTCAACAGATAGCAGCAGAAGAATCGATTGTACAGATGGTGAACAGGCTTGGCTACGACGCCCTTAGAAATTTCAATCACACGAAAAGTGACGACGCCCTCTCTCGATTGGTAAACATTCCATCAATCTATCTGGTTTTACGACATGAATATACCAAAGAAAACACATATTCGGAAGACCTAATTGATGTTTGCATCTGGATAGAAAGCCATGCACATGAGACGTTGGATAAGCTTATAGCGCAAAGTCTGTCTACTCAATCTAGTCCTGTTTCGGAAACTCCAAAAGATGACTGGAAATTGGTAAGTGTCTGTTTTCGCTTAATCATTTTCTTTCTTTGCGACCCGTAATATTAGACAGGTAGTTGCTACAGCATGCCGCAGATACGACATAGGCCAATCTATCCTGGGTTGAAACACGATAGGTCACAAGATAAAGGTGGACAAGACCGGGGTGCTGAGTGTTCGAAGTACTATGCTCAGTACTCGCCCCAACGCCTGACCGGAGGAATCATGGCCGCCTGGTGTACACATTCCATCTGCTATGGTTTTCATTCTATGCCAAGCAGTGAAGGCCGTGATGATGTTTTCTCGGCTCTCTATACACGATGGAGAGTTCCACCAAAGCGGGTGATTTATGACTTCACTTGCGCTCTGGGTCCTTACTGTATGACACGAGAAGGGGATTTTTTTTCCGAGACTAAGTTTCTAATTGACCACTTCCATGCCGCAGGTCATAAAAAATGTTCAACAGCCTGCTTTCTGAAATGATCTGTTACTGCAGATCCCTGATTAAAAGGTCTCAACTCGAGCGCCGCCGAGTGTGGTAACTCAGTGATGGCGCGTATCCGCAAGTCAGTCAGCTACATGGGGCAATATCGTGCTACATTGTACATGAAGACTTTTCTTTGTATCTGGAACCGCACCAAAATGCAAAAGCTCGCTGGATATAATGCAGTGCATAATAGTAGTTAGGAATACTATTATTCTTCGTTGTGGTAATCTGTTGACATGAACAATTAAATAATTTGATTAGCCGTTTGCAAGGCAATGAATAAAATATGTATGTCACGGGTGCATAGATACGGAAAATTGAAAAGATGGCAGTGATATCTCATTGATATGTCGAAAGGGTTACAATGCGGCATTCTGTGAGCTGACCTCGAAGCTATGCCAAGAAAAGATAAAATAAGGGGTGATAACAAAAGATAATCGACTTGAATGATGAGCTATACCCGGAAAAAAAAAATCGGAAAGGCACGGTGTAAGAAATATGTACCATCAAGGGTATAGAAATTTGAAGAAATTGAAAAAGATGGCGGCAATGTGGCGTTGATATGTCAAAGGAGAAAAATAACAGTGTTCTGTGAGTTGAATTGCTATTCCCAGAAAAGATAAAATACCGGTGATAAAAAAATGATAATAGATGCTAAGCTATAACCAGAAAAGAGAAAATGACCGTGTTCGATGACTTCAATGATTCTCAAGAGAAATAATTCGGAATAATCCGAAATGCGGATTTGTTGTTCTGGTAACATGCCCGTATGTCGCTAGTTCGATGACTCCAATGATTCTCAAGAGAAATAATTCGGAATAATCCGAAATGCAGATTTGTTGTTCTGGTAACATGCATGTATGTTGCTATGAGGCTAATAAGGTAAAGTGGCTTCGATCGCACCTGTTGGTTCTCAAACATACATACTTCTAATGAGAAAAAGCTACAGAGAAACCTTATCGTACAGAAGTGCACTACATCACCTTGCGAATCCTGCATAAAGTTCGGAAGTACTGATTCACGCAAATCTTTATTTGGTAGCAGTACGTAACGCCGTTTTTTTAACTCTTATCCCTGAAACACGGACATATCCTACTGAGTCTGTCATGTACTAAAACACTCGTCAGTGTCCTTTATAGATGTCTTTCAACGTACTCCCCGACCTCCAAATCTTTTTTCCCATACCCACCCAACATGTCCAGCAACCAATTCCAAAATACAAGGGCATTCTTTTACGCAGTTGGAATGTCAGAGGGTCCCTTGAAATCGTATATCATCAACTCTACGAAAGTAAGTTAATTTTCGTGAGTATGTTTAATCATATGCTCACGGTTTTCAGTTCCCAACATGCCTTTTTGCCCTCGACTACCCCGACGAGGATTCAATCGTTACCTCGCGGTTGTGTCGCGAGGTGAACGAAATAGAAGATTATATCAACAAAGTAACGTGTGACGATTGTCATACCGACGGTATGGAAATCCTGTATTCTAAATGTGACAATATTTACTTAATATATGCTCATAGATGCTGATTGTGTCATGGCTTTTGGAAATCATGGCCCGACCTGTGAAAGGTGCAAATCGCGGGATAACGACAAGAGCTGCTTGGCGGACGATTGCTGGATTCCAGAAATGGACTTTCTACCAGCGAAGAGTCTAAGAGAATACGTTAAAAGTACGTTTGGTTTCTTTCATGTTATTACCACAAATAATAACGTGAAATTATATAGATATCCTTGTTTTAAACAAGTACAGGATAACACCACAGATCGCACAATACCAATACACGCATTATGAAACTGCGCAATACGCGCATTATCTTATCGAAATTGATTTACCGTCGTTAATCAACCACATACGCATGGTTGGAAGCTTGGAGTCACTACAAATGAACAATATCGTCGACTCAGATTTCAACTACGATGATTTTAAGAAATGGGCCGACGACATCACATCGCTTCTACAACAATTACCCCGCGAGAACGAATTGGAGGTATTCTGGAGGAACCTTTCGAAGAACAACACAACATTGTCGCCACAGCCTCCATCGACTCAAACAACGTCTTCAGCATGGGGTAATTTTAACAAAATGGGATTAGAACTATTCCGAATCAGGTATGACCAGACAGAGATGCATGACGACTGGAGGAAACCACTTCCGGAATGGAAAGTGGTATGGTCAAGGAGTGATTACAACTTCTAAAGGAGATCGGTCGTCAGTGTCGTTGTATCATATTGTGTCTACTGTGTCTACTGTACAGTTCTGGTGATGTAATAAATGTAGAATATCTTGCCTCCTACCGCCACCTTGTTGAGATGACAGAAGGTTAGTCTCATCACGCTGGTTCCAGATGTTGACTCATCAGTTGGTGTGTGAAATTTTAAAGCATAAAATAACACGGTTATCACATTTGTCAACATATGTCATATACCATCAATCATGGGAAATCTAGTCTACATGCACCACTTCTACCTCATTAACGTAGATCATCTATTTCACCGTTAGAAACGTAGGATAGACTGGAGCTGTTCAGAGAGATGTAGATATTGCTTAATATATATTTTTCATAAGATAAAGTCGGATAATGTGCTGATGTGTATGAAACATTTAAAAATAAATAACTTGCCTCCTTCCGCCACATTCACCAAATGACAGAAAGCTAGTCTCGTCGCACTGGTTTTAAATGCTGACTCATCTGTTCTGTATCTGAATGCTCCGGACAAATATCACACGGTATTCATCATACCGTTAATTCATTTGTCCACATATGTCGTATAACATTAATTATGGTGCATCCAGTCTACATGTGCTACTTTTACCTCATTAATGTAGATCCTCTACTTCTTTATAATAAAAATAAGATACACTGGTGCCATTCGAATATACGTAGATATTTCACAATATCTTGCTACATAAGATAAAGCTAGGTCCCTATAATGCACAAATAAATGCGACAAATAAAATATGAAAATATTGTCTCCTTCCACCACATTCACAAGATGACAGGAATCTAATTTCGTCGCGCTGGTTTTAATTTCTGATGCATCTATCATTCTCAGAATGCGGAAAACAAATATCCCATGCATATCACTTCTGTCTGCATACGGCACATCCCATCAATCATAGGATATCCAGTCTATATGCACCATTTCTACCTCATTAATTTACATCCTCTATTTTGCTATTATAAATGTAGGATACGCATGATCCTTTAAGATAAATGTAGATATATCACAATATACCTATTCCATATGATAGATCCCTATAATGCACTAATAAATGCGATAAATTACAAATGAAGATCTTACTTCCTTCCGCCACATTCATCAGATGACAGGAATCTAGTCTCGTCGCGCTGTGTTCATGTGCTGACTCGTGTGTCATTTTCAGGACGCAGAAAACAAATATCCCACGCCTATCACTTCTGTCCGCCTATGGCACATCCCATCAATTAAGGTAAATCCAGTCTACATGCACCACTTCTACCTCTTTAATTTACATCCTCTACTTTTCAATTATAAATGTAGGATATTCACGGTCCATACAGATAGATGTAGATATTTCAGAATATACCTCTTTCATGTGATAGATCCCCATAATGCACGAATAAATGCAAAAAATTAAACTTGAAAATCTTGCCTCCTTCCGCTACAATCATCATATGACAGGAATATAGTCTCGTCGCGCTGTGTTCATGTGCTGACTCATGTGTCATTTTCAGAACGCGGAAAACAAATATCCCACGCCTATCACTTCTGTCCGCCTATGGCACATCCCATCAATTAAGATAAATCCAGTCTACATGCACCACTTCTACCTCTTTAATTTAAATCCTCTACTTTTCAATTATAAATGTAGGATATTCACGGTCCATACAGATAGATGTAGATATTTCAGAATATACCTATTTCATATGATAGATCCCCATAATGCATGAATAAATGCATAAATTAAAAATGAAAATCTTGCCTCCTTCCGCTACAATCATCATATGATAGGAATATAGTCTCGTCGTGCTGCGTTCATGTGCTGACTCATGTGTCATTTTCAGGACGCAGAAAACAAATATCCCACGCCTATCACTTCTGTCTGCCTATGGCACATCCCATCAATTAAGATAAATCCAGTCTACATGCACCACTTCTACCTCTTTAATTTACATCCTCTACTTTTCTATTATAAATGTAGGATATTCACGGTCCATACAGATAGATGTAGATATTTCAGAATATACCTCTTTCATAGGATAGATCCCTATAATGCACGAATAAATGCAAAAAATTAAACTTGAAAATCTTGCCTCCTTCCGCTACAATCATCATATGATAGGAATATAGTCTCATCGCGCTGCATTCATGTGCTGACTCATATGTCATTTTCAGAACACGGAAAACAAATATCCCACGCCTATCACTTCTGTCCGCCTTTGGCACATCCCATTAATTAAGATAAATCCTGTCTACATGCACCACTTCCACCTCATTAATTTACATCCTTTACTTCACCATTAGAGATGTAGGACTAGGACGATTCATTCAGATAGATATAGATATTTCAGAATGTACCTCTTTCATATGATAGATCCCCATAATGCACGAATGAATGCAATAAATTAAACTTGAAAATCTTGCCTCCTTCCACTACAATCATCATATGATAGGAATATAGTCTCGTCGCGCTGCATTCATGTGCTGACTCATATGTCATTTTCAGAACACGGAAAACAAATATCCCACGCCTATCACTTCTGTCCGCCTTTGGCACATCCCATTAATTAAGATAAATCCTGTCTACATGCACCACTTCCACCTCATTAATTTACATCCTTTACTTCACCATTAGAGATGTAGGACTAGGACGATTCATTCAGATAGATATAGATATTTCAGAATATACCTCTTTCATATGATAGATCCCCATAATGCACAAATAAATGCAAAAATTAAACATGAAACTCTTGCCTCCTTCCACTACAATCATCATATGACAGGAATCTAGTCTCATCGCGCTGCGTTCATGTGCTGACTCATATGTCATTTTCAAAACGCAGGAAACAAATATCCCACGCCTATGACTTTTGTCCGCCTATGGCACATCCTATCAATTAAGGTAAATCCAGTCTACATGCACCACTTCTATATCATTGATTTAAATCCTCTATTTCACCAATAGATGTAGGACTCGTACGATCCATACAGATAGATGTAGATATTACACAATATAATTATTTAATGTGATAGATCCCCAAAATGCACTAATAAATGCGAAAAAATACAAAGAAAGATCCTGCCTCCTTCCACTACATTCAGTTGTTGACAGGAAACTGGTCTCATCGCGCTGCGTTCACGTGCTGACTCATCTGTTATTTTCGGAATGCGCAAAACAAATATGTCATGCTTATCACTTCTGTCTGTGTATGGCACATCCTATCAATCATAAGATATCTAATCTACATGCACCACTTCTACCTCATTAATTTACATCTTCTAAATCGCTATTAGAAATGTAGAACATGCATGATCCATTCAGTTAGATGTAGATATAACATAGTATAATTATTCTGTATTATACATCCCCATAATGCACTAATAAATGCGAAAAATTACAAATGAAGAACTTGCCTCCTTCCGCCACATTCACCAGATGACAGGAACCTAGTCTCGTCGCGCTGTGTTCATGTGCTGACTCATCTGTCATTTTCAGAACGCGCATACCAATATCCGACGCTTATCACTTCCATCCGTGTATGGCACATCCCATCAATTAAGGTAAATCCAGTCTACATGCACCACTTCTATATCATTGATTTAAATCCTCTACTTCACCATTAGAAATGTAGGACTCATATGATCCATACAGATACATGTACATATTCGACAATATAATTATGTAATGTGATAGATCCCCAAAATGCACTAATAAATGCGAAAAGATACAAAGAAAGATCCTGCCTCCTTCTGCTACATTCAGTTGTTGACAGGAAACTGGTCTCATCGCGCTGCATTCATGTGCTGACTCATCTGTTATTTTCGGAATGCGCAACACAAATATCCCATGCTTATCACTTCTGTCCGCGTATGGCACATCCCATCAATCATAAGATATCTAATCTACATGCACCACTTCTACCTCATTAATTTACATCCTCCAAATCGCTATTAGAAATGTAGAACACGCACGATCCATTCAGTTAGATGTAGATATAACATAATATAATTATTCCATATTATACATCCTCATAATGCACTAATAAATGCGATAAGTTACAGTTGAAGATCTTGCCTCCTTCCGCCACATTCACCAAATGACAGGAATCTAGTCTCGTCGAACTGCATTCATGTGCTGACTCATCTTTCATTTTTGGAACGCGCCACACAAATATCCGACTCTTATCACATCTATCTGCGTATGGCACATCCCATCAATCATAGGATATCTAGTCTACATGCACCACTTCTTCCTCATTCATTTAGATCATCTGCTCCGCTATTAGAAATGTAGGAAACACACGATCTATTCCGTTAGATGTAGATATTTCGCAATATAATTATTCTATGTTATAGATCCACATAATGCACTAATAAATGCGATAAATTACAAATGAAGAACCTGCTTCCTTCCGCTACATTCACCAGATAACAGGAATCTAGTCTCATCGCGCTGCGTTCATGTGCTGACTCATCTGTTATTTTCGGAATGCGCAACACAAATATCCTATGCTTATCAGTTCTGTCCGCGTATGGCACATCCCATCAATCATAGGATATCCGGTCTACATGCACCACTTCTACTTCATTAATTTACATCCTCTACATCGCTATTATAAATGTAGAATAACTACGATCCGTTAATTTAGATATAGATATAATATAATATAATTTTTCCATATTATACATCCTCATAATGCAACAATAAATGCGAAAAATTACAAATGAAGGACTTGTCTCCTTCCGCTACATTCACCAAATGACAGGAATCTAGTCTCGTCGCGCTGCGTTCATGTGCTGAGTCATGTGTCATTTTCGGAATGCGCAACACAAATATCTCACGCTTATCACATCTGTCCGCGTATGGCATGTCCCATCAATCATAGGATATCCAGTCTACATGCACCACTTCTATCTCGTTAATTTACATCCTCTACATCGCTATTAGAAATATAGAACACTCACGATCCGTTCAGTTAGATGTAGATATAACGTAATATAATTTTTCCATATTATACATCATCATAATGCACTAATAAATACGAAAAATTACAGATGAAGAACCTGCCTACTTCCGCCACATTCAGCAGATGACAGGAATCTAGTCTTGTCGCGCTGCGTTCTTGTGCTGACACATCTGTCATTTTCGGATCGCGGAAAACATATATCCCACGCTCATCACATCTGTCCGTATATGGATCATCCCATCAATTATTCCAGTCCAGTTCTTATAGACTACATTTCACGTTACAATTTATACATTCTACAGACACATGGTCAACTAAGTGAACTGCAAAATAATATTGTAACATTTATAGTAGCTTGATATTCAAATTTTGGGCGTCGAGGTGAGAACAGAATGTAGTTCATGCACGTTAAAATTGTGGTCTAGCTGAACCACATATTTATAATTTTGACAATGTGGCGTAGTATGACCACTTTCCTAATACAAATGTAGTCTTATATCGCCACATGGGTTTCAGTATTAAACATTGCACTGACTAATTACTACGTTATGTTAGGTCCAGGTACATACCCATGTACCTCTAAGTGTTAGAGGTGCATACCCATGTACCTCTCGTTTGGCTCAATCTATGTACCATTGTGGAACCACACATATTCCGCTACATGCCTCAACATTGATGACAGCATCACTGATACATCAAAAAGCTCAGACTCAGACAACATCCTAGCGGTAAATGGGGCAGTTCCCGGGTGGGTTTGACAGTTGATTTATTTTTGCATATCTAACCCCTTTTAATGTGAAGAAATTCTCCAGGCGCTGATTGTGATGCGCATGCTAGTGATGCTCTTGAACAAAGAGAGCAGAACAGCACCATCGAAAAGGACACCCACCAGACTGAAATGTACGTGCACAAATTATGTTACTTTCATTGGTTATCCTCAATAGTGGCAGTATGAGTGAAATTACAGTTAATGAAGTGGTAAATATAGAACTTCTTCCAGATTATGCACAGGCATACGTAGGATACCTAAATAATGTATCATCGGACCTGCACTGGAAAATCCTTGTTGCCGAGTGGAAGAAGTTCGAACTGAAGAAACCTGTCATATTAGTAAGTAATGACTTCGTTGCAAAGTTATGAAGCTTAATGCATACAATACTAGCCTTTTTCTACTGTCAAACGCCCTGCAGAAGTAGCCTGGTGGATCCAACATCACTGAAGCGCATTAGCTGTACCGGATATAATGGCACCGAAATTCGGGTCTACTTGGACCGATTGGTGGGCCTCAATTCAACCTCAATGGCGTGTTTCAGACAATGGATTGCTTACAAAGTCCATGCCATCGGAGGATTTTGAATGGGCTTCCTTATTCCGTGGAGGGCCATTGGGGCTATGCTGTGTTGTTATATCATTATCATGGTGGGTTTATGCAATTCAACAGGCACCAGATGACTCAGCAGAGAAGCTTTGGGATGCTGTAGAAGACGTCACCTGGGTTTTCCAGCAGGTCGGAACCCTACCGGTTATTACGGGTGCCAAATGATCTATGGGGATAGGTTCAGGTCCTGTAAAACCAAAGAAGCGGTGCATAAATATATTATATCATATGTGCTATTAAATAGAACCTCATATAAATATGAACAGCACTAGAAAGTAGATAGAAGAATGGAAGAATATCCATAACATTTTGTCCAGACAACACCCTACTAACCAATTTAAATCGCTTTAACTTCTATATGATCATTTTCAGTTATGATTCAAATTTAGATACATTTACATTCCTTTAATATCTACATTTTAATAATGGACCATTGTCTGCTTTCACTATCACTCACGCTCCTTTATATTTCTTTACTTACATCAACCAACATTTTAATCTGTTTTGAACATTGGCTTTGATTAAATAAATTTGATATTATTGAAGTTATGCACAAGCGACAAGTGCAGGTGAGACCGATCGACAGGAAGCAGGCAAAGCACTGTTTGACATAGTGTAATCATGTTGTCAGATTGTGCTTCCATGCATTGCTCCCATACTTTCTAATGCCTTTGATCCCCCCTCTTCACTTGTCCCCCACCCACTTCCACTTTCCCCTACTGCCAATGCTCCACTCATCCCACTTTATCACCCATGCTCTCTGTGTATGCTCTCCCCCATATGCAATGTTCAATATATTTATAAGCTAGTTCCTTCCTGCTATCTCGCTCATTACTATCTCGCTACCACACTTCGCTTGCTGCTGGATGCGAGTCCACACTCGATGGGTCTTATTCGATTAGGTTATAGAAGCAGATCGGAAGAAGAACCTCTTCTAGGCGCCCATAAAACATATTATTAAGCTTGGGAAATTTCTGCTTATTATTTTACCTCACTCATTTTGTACTTTTATTCAGTTGGCTATAGGTTCCCAAGTGATGAAAAAATCTCCCTTACTAGTGCAGAATCCGATTGCTGCGCCAACTCATTGACATATTCTCCTCTAGAAATATGTATAATAATTCCATCTCGCGTATGCCCTTGCATTTAGCGGATTTCTTCTGGAAATGCTGAGAGGAACCCCCCTAGATCAATCTGAACACATAGAACATAAGTAAAATGTGTTATTTGCCTCGTGTATAGTAATACCGTGACAACAGCTGAATTGTATGACATTGATTCATTGTGTGTGGTATCATATCTATTTGTGTGTGGCTACTAGTAATAAGTATAGTACTTAAGTACTCTAAATGAATAGAGGCAGTGCGTCTACTATGCAACAGTGCAATTATATGCATTTATGGTACTGTGGTAGAGTTAACTTGAGGACACGTGGCGAGCGTCACACCTGGACTGATAGAAAGTACTACAAAACCCTAGAGCAGAGTAGTTAGTATGGTAACGGAGTAGCGAGGACTTAGTTTAGTTGAATTAGTTATTATCATTGACACTTCCTGTCGACTTAGTAGCTTGATAGACTTAGTATGCGCACGCCGGGTTAAAGTCAGTAAAGGGAAGGTAGAATTCTTCTCGAGTCCTAACTTGAGGTATATACACTAATGGCAATCAAAAGGGAATAACGCATGCGTGCTCTCACGTCGCCAGAGCCCAGGAATTTGGTAAGGTAAGGTAATCATATGGAATAGAAGACTAGAAACGGAAGATAACAACCGAAAGAGAAATGATAAGATAGTGAGCATATAGTGATGAAGGAGAGACCGTGCTTGAACCATGAAAGATGAATAGGACAGCTTCCCATTCCCAGTACTCCTCGAACCGATGCACAACGACAGCGACACTCTCTTGATGTTACCACAGAACATATGACATTGGAGGTGATGATAGGCTACTCCCCAAAGTAGCGGAGCAGTGGACTAGGCTGCGGCTCGACAATGCGTGGTGCTGGCGGGGTGCTCTGTCGTCGGAGACCGGTAGGTCGGAATATCGGAAAGAGAAAGAAGGAAGAAGGAATGTGTATCGTAGTGGAAAACGAGGGTGCCGATAATGAATTTGCAAAAAGGAAAGAACGATCGAGAGAAAATTGAAATAAAACGAATGGAGGATAATTATCCCCAACGCCTCGACCCAACTCCCAGTCCTTCCACCAATCGGAGCATAGCACGATGACGGTAAAATTCCAGTCACCGTGCCTCTGCATGCGAAGCCACGGTCTTGAGGGCGAAACGAGAAGCTTGAGGATGAAAAGGGGTCTTGAGAGGGTGTGTAACCCTAAGCCCTAGCGTCTTGAGCCATCCGGAGGGCGCACAATGCCCAGAGAACCTGAATGTCGTCCAGAAAGGCCTTACGGGCACACACCGGGAGCACAAGGAGAAGTAAAAGCAGAGAGGTAATATGGAAAGCAGTAAGCGGAACATGTTATAGTGCAGGCGAGACGCGACAGCATATACATGCATCACGTGTTGTTTGGCATCGGCTTCCCAATATTTGGCAAAGCCGCACCGCGTCTCTAAGTCCACACTGGAGAACAAAAACACAGAAATTTGAGTGCACTGTTTGCACAGCGCATCATAGAACCAAGGTAAGAAAATATAAATGAGAAAATAGAAGGCTAGAGTAAGTAGAAATAGATGATTAAAGATAAATGTGTAAATGAAATGAAGTGAATCAAATTATAAGTATAGTACTGGGTTGTACCAGTGTACCAACTACTCCCTCCACAGTACTCGACACTATTCCTGTCATCGCTGTGACTACACTATCTTCATTAACTCCAAATTAAATAAAAGTAAAGAAACTCCAAAGTAGGGTCCAGTTTTCTTAACATTTATTTAATGCTATAATATATTAGACTTGACCTGCTTAGAGTAAATTTTTGCGGAAATAGCTGAGACAATTCATGCAGTAATAATAGCTGACAAGAGAGACTGGGCTACTGAACTGTCATATCTATATTATACACCTTGAATAGTGAAATGAAAGATAAAATATGTCTAACAGAGCAAGCTGTGGTGAAAAAGATAGTAAATAAACAACACATTTCATACAGATGATGTGCAAGACTATTATGAATAACAACAACATTGCATGTGTAAAAATGTTGACAGAACGAGACAGTGTGCAGTTCAGCTTTTGATTGGTTTCTTGAGCTCATGATTTAAGTATTCCTGTACTGGTTTTTCGCTGCTATAGTTTTGAGCACTGAGTAGAAGTGCACTGAAATAGAGAGTGTTGAGAGGTATTTGACCAGGTGAGGATAGCAGAGATGCATTGTTTTGTAAATGAGCATGAGAAATATCTGCATGAAACATAATTACATGCAAAAACAAGGAGCATAAAAAGTGCTATACGGTCTGTCTACATATATAAATATCATCTTTATAATGTTTAAACATCTAGCATGTAGGTTTAACATATAATAACATGGAATATTTTGATTTTCAGCATATGGTAATTATGGCCACAAGTACAATAATAATATTCAATTAGAAACAATCAATGATTGTCTATGATCACCTAATACAACCATACAATAGTGATATTCAATTAGAACAAATAAATGATTGTCTATGATCACCTAATACAACAATACCATAGTGATATTCTATTGGAGGGGATAAATGATTGTCCATGATCACCTAATACACCTATACAATAGTGATATTTTATTGGAAAAATAAATGATTGTCTATGGTTACCTAATACAACTATACAAGTGATATTTGACTAGAAAAAATAAATGATTGTCTATGATCACCTAATACAACTACACAACAGTAATATACAATTAGAACAAGTAAATGATTGTCTATGATCACCTAATACAACTATACAATATTGATATTTGACTAGAAAAATAAATGATTGTCTATGATCACCTAATACAACCACATAACAGTAATATACAATTAGAACAAATAAATGATTGTCTATGATCACCTAATACAACAATACAGTAGTGATATTCTATTAGAATAAATAAATGATTGTCTATGATCACCTAATACAACCATACAATAGTGATATTCTATTAGAATAAATAAATGATTGTCTATGATCACCTAATACAACTATACAACAGTAATATACAATTAGAACAAATAAATGATTGTCTATGATCACCTAATACAACAATACAGTAGTGATATTATATTAGAATAAATAAATGATTGTCTATGATCACCTAATACAACAATACAGTAGTCATATTATATTAGAATAAATAAATGATTGTCTATGATCACCTAATACAACAATACAGTAGTGATATACAATTAGAAAAATAAATGATTGTCTATGATCATCTAATACAACTATACAACAGTAATATACAATTAGAACAAATAAATGATTGTCTATGATCATCTAATACAACTATACAACAGTAATATACAATTAGAACAAATAAATGATTGTCTATGATCACCTAATACAACTATACAACAGTAATATACAATTAGAACAAATAAATGATTGTCTATGATCACCTAATACAACCATACAGTAGTGATATTCTATTAGAAAAATAAATGATTGTCTATGATCATCTAATACAACAATACAACAGTAATATACAATTAGAATAAATAAATGATTGTCTATGATCACCTAATACAACAATACAGTAGTGATATACAATTAGAATAAATAAATGATTGTCTATGATCACCTAATACAACAATACAGTAGTGATATTCTATTAGAATAAATAAATGATTGTCTATGATCACCTAATACAACAATACAATAGTGATATTCAATTAGAAAAATAAATGATTGACTATGATCACTTAATACAACTATACAACAGTAATATACAATTAGAACAAATAAATGATTGTCTATGATCACCTAATACAACCATACAATAGTAATATTCATTTAGAGCTTCAATGATTGTTTATGATCCCAATCATAAAGTGGCATGGCTTATTCGATTGGGGCAATCATATAACACTGCTGTTATATGATCAGAATGGCTGGCACTTATGATATATGTAGGTGGAACCGAGCTCTTTACGCTCCCCTCCCCCTTACACGTGAATTTCACATGAACTTCACATGAATAGGTGAAGTTCATGTGAAGATCACATGAAATTTATGTGAACTTTTAGCCCATTATTTTTTCGATTTTTAGGTGAGAACACCGCAAATTATTTCATGTGAATTTCCATAAGTGTTAGCAAACTATTTTCATATTAACTCCTGGCTATATGATCATGCGTTCTTATAAGCATGGAGTTTTATGATCACCTCTAAATTATATAGTGTTCTATACTATTAGTGATTGTAGTAGTGATCATAAATGATCATTTAGGGATATAGGTAGTGTATTGGGGTGAATACTAGTACTGATGGGTTTCTATAGACTATTACTTGTTCTAATGGATTTGTAAGTGATCATAAGTGATCATTAGGTGATCTAGGTGGTGTAATGGATTATTAGTGATACTAATAGATTTGTAAGTGATCATATATGATCATTAGGTGATTTAGGTGGCATAATAGATTTGTAAGTGATCATAAGTAATCATTAGGTGATCTAAGTGGTGTAATGGGTTAATAGTGATACTAATAGATTCATAAGTGATCATATGTGATCATTAGGTGATCTAGGTGGCATAATGGATTATTAGTGGTACTAATGGATTCGTAAGTGATCGTAAGTGATCATATATGTCACATGCATTGTGTATGTCACAGATGTCACGTTTGTTATGGATGTCACACGTTCACAGATGTCACAGATGTCACATATATCGCATTTGTCACACTTTTACAGATGTCACATGTGTCACACTTTCACAAATGTCACAAATGTCACACATTCGCATATGTCACACTGTCGCATACGTCACACTTTCACATATGTCACATGTGTCACACTTCCGCATATGTCACGCATTCACAAATGTCACACTTTCACAAATGTCACACTTCCGCATATGTCACACCTCCGCATATGTCACACTTCCGCATATGTCACAAATGTCACACCTTCGCATATGTCACACCTTCGCATATGTCACACTGTCGCATACGTCACACTTTCACATATGTCACACTTTTGCATATGTCACACTTTCGCATATGTCACACTTTCGCATACGTCACACTTTCGCATACATCACACTTTCACAGATGTCACAAATGTCACACCTTCGCATATGTCACACTGTTGCATGCGTCATACTTTCATATATGTCACATATATCACACTTTCACATATGTCACATATGTCACACTTTCGCATATGTCACGCTGTCGCATATGTCACGCATTCACAAATGTCACAAATGTTACACTTTCACATATATCACACTTCCGCATATGTCACAAATGTCACAAATGTTATACTTTCACAGATGTCACACACTTTCTCATATGTCACACATGTTCGCATATGTCACACTTTCCCATATGTCACATATATTACACTTGTTACACTTGTTATATTTGCTTTGTATGACACTCCTGTCATGTAGTCACATATGTCACACCATATCTATTACAACCATCATACTCATCACATGTCATACACCCCTTATGTGTCAATATTACACCTGTTACATTCTCACGTCACACTTTTGCATATGTCACACTTTCGCATATGTCACACTTTCGCATACATCACACTTTCACAGATGTCACAAATGTCACACCTTCGCATATGTCACACTGTTGCATGCGTCATACTTTCATATATGTCACATATATCACACTTTCACATATGTCACATATGTCACACTTTCGCATATGTCACGCATTCACAAATGTCACAAATGTTACACTTTCACATATATCACACTTCCGCATATGTCACAAATGTCACAAATGTTATACTTTCACAGATGTCACACACTTTCTCATATGTCACACATGTTCGCATATGTCACACTTTCCCATATGTCACATATATTACACTTGTTACACTTGTTATATTTGCTTTGTATGACACTCCTGTCATGTAGTCACATATGTCACACCATATCTATTACAACCATCATACTCATCACATGTCATACACCCCTTATGTGTCAATATTACACCTGTTACATTCTCACATCTGTCACACATATCACACTTCATTCTCATGACACCCTTGGTAAAAAGCAAAATTGGATATATCTCACACAGAGTCAAATGTAAGTCAAATATAAGGACCAAAAGTGAAACATGGTTGAACAATAGTGACACCTAACATGTGGTTACATTTGACTCTGTGTGATATTAACCAATTTTGAATTTTACCAAGTATCATCTTGATTTGTCAAGGTACTCTCTCTGTTAAAAAGTAAAATTACACCACAGTCACAGACTCTCCTACCATTCTTGAAACCCTTGACAGCTTGTTATCTGCTGCAACACATATCATACATGTCACATGAAAAGGTTACATGAAAAGTGCTCACCTAGTGATTTATGTGCATTACAAATTATATGACAAAGACACTAGACTACTTTAAGAGAATCATATTTCTTCCACTATTTACCTGTGTTTGGTTGAATTCAACATTCATAGCACTAGGCAAAAATCACATTATATCAATACTACTTTCTGGCAATCACAATGTTATGTTTTAATTAGTCTATCAGATTCTATAGTAGATATAACTGTACTTAGATTCTAATTTTGTCTAACCAACCTTAAGCATGTTCAGTAACCTGGTCTGGTTATGTTGTCTTATCTATATCTTCTATTCAGTTATTGCTTCTATTATCACATCACTTATATTTTGTTACACTTTCCATTAGCCAATCAGATATTTATTTCTTGATTGATTATTGGGGTATATGATTTCTTGTGTCCCTCTTAGCAGTACTCACTACTGTTCAATCTTCATTGTTACAGAATTGTACAGTATTACAAATGAGAGATGTGTAACCTGTGAATAAAATGTGAATAAATGTGATGTGTTGGGATATGTGACATGTATGTGTTTGATTGGCAAGATTGACAGCCTTGACTGGGTTATGGGGGTGTATAATATTGGAGCACTCCTGTCAGTGACAAGCCTGGTAGTGAACAAAGTGTGACAGATGTAAGAATCTAACAGGTGTAATATTGACATATAAGAGATGTATGACATGTGATAAGTATAATGGTTGTAACAGGTGTGGTGTAATATGAATTTGGAAATGTGACATATGTAACTATATAATAGGAGTGTCATACAAGTAAATGTGATGGGGGTGACATATATAAGAGTGTGACAAATGTGACAAGTGTAGCATATGTAAAAGTATGATATAGTGTTATATAGTGTGACAAGTGTGATATATATGCAACATATATAAAAGTATGACATAGTGTGACACCTTTGACATCTGTGAAAGTGTGACATCCATAACAAATGTGACAAATGTGAACATGTGTGATACCTGTGACATCTCTGAAAGTGTGACATATGCGACAGTATGATGTATTGAGAAAGTGTGTGACATATACGAATGTGTGACACCTGTAACATCTGTGAAAGTGTAACATTTGTGACATTTGTAACATATGTGGAAGTGTGACATCTCTGAAAGTGTGACATTTGTGACATATGTGAAAGTGTGACACGTGTGACATATGCGAAAGTGTGACATATGCGGAAGTGTGACATTTGTGAAAGTGTGACATTTGTGAATGCGTGACATATGCGAAAGTGTGACGTATGCGGAAGTGTGACATATGCGGAAGTGTGACATATGCGGAAGTGTGGCATATGTGGAAGTGTGACATATACGGAAGTGTGACATATGTGACACATGTGAAAGTGTGACATATGCGAATGTGTGACATTTGTGACATCTGTGAACGTGTGACAAATGCGATATATGTGACATCTGTGACATACACAATGCATGTGACATATATGATCACTTACGATCACTTACGAATCTATTAGTACCACTAATAATCCATTATGCCACCTAGATCACCTAATGATCACATATGATTACTTATGAATCTATTAGTATCACTATTAACCCATTACACCACTTAGATCACCTAATGATCACTTATGATCACTTACAAATCCATTATGCCACCTAAATCACCTAATGATCATATATGATCACTTACAAATCTATTAGTATCACTAATAATCCATTACACCACCTAGATCACCTAATGATCACTTATGATCACTTACAAATCCATTAGTATCACTAATAACCCATTACACCACCTAGATCACCTAATGATCACTTATGATCATTTACAAATCTATTAGAACAAGTAATAGTCTATAGAAACCCATCAGTACTAGTATTCACCCCAATACACCACCTATATCCCTAAATGATCATTTATGATCACTACTACAATCACTAATAGTATAGAACACTATATAATTTAGAGGTGATCATAAAACTCCATGCTCATAAGAATGCATGATCATATAGCCAGGAGTTAATATGAAAATATTTGCTGACACTACTCGAATTTCACATGAATTTTACATGAACTTCACATGAATCAGATGAATTACATGAATTTCAGGTGAAAGATTCACCTAATATTCACATGAACTTTTCACATTCTGGATTCACGTTCACTCTAAAGGTAGGTGAAATTCATGTGTGGTTCACATGAAGTGCGAATAGAACATTACTCTTACTATATATAGTATATGATATAAAAAAATAGATTGTTCATACCAGTGTTCGAACGAGGCTCCTGGCAAAATCACGTGACTTTTTGCAAACCTCAGCAACTTAACCGCTAGGCCATGAGACCTTGTAAATAATATGTACTATCTTCCATATAACCACCTCACACTCCCTACCCACAGCTATTTTCGCTCAACGTCGAATAGCTTCCCATGTGTTTGCCTTGCCACGCAACCCCCACCATCGTCACGCTCCAACATCACCACCATCGTCTAGCTCTCTCACCCGCTTTTCTCGCTCCAATTCCTCTCCTCCTTCTCGAACGTCATGTCTCCATGATGTATTTTATGTGCTTTGGTAAGTTTTTTCAATGAAGTAGATCGATAGTCAGTGAAATCTCACTCGGTATTTTTCAGGATCATTCGCTACTTCTCTTCCACCATTGTCGAAGCGCCTTCTTCCCACCACCTGTTCATTGAGTTGTCGCTCTCAGGTAAGTCCATTTTGTTGCATGAGTTGTTCCCACTGCTAATTCTTCTCATTCAAATATATCCTTATCGATTACACGCATTCAAATGATGCCACATGCGCTCTCGTATCGACACGCAACGTAACGTTTGGAATCGAATCGAGATGGTGGGTTAGTGTATGGGTAGTGGGTTGGAGGTGCAGCATTCGACGAAGTAAGTCCATTCCATTTTAATTGTCGTAATTAGGCTAATGTGTGCTATGAGTAGTGAGTGGGAGCTACCCACCCGCGCGTTTACCCGCTATTCACCATCTGCAACATCCTCCCCACCCTCACCCCCCCTTCATTTCGCCACTTGTGGTGTCCGCCGCCCGCCCCAATGTCCATCCACCGTGGTCCCCTCTTGGCATCCGTCCCTTTCGGTGCCGACTCGGGGGGTCGTACCATCAACGTCGAATGTTCAACGTCCATCCACCATCGTCCTCTCAGCATCCTCCCCACCTTCACCCCCCTCCATTTCGCCACTCGCAGTATCCGCCGCCTGCCTCAACGTCCATCCACCATGGCCTTCTCTGCATCCGCCCCTTTCGGTGCCGACTCCGTCAATGTGGAATGTCATTGATGCCATGTTAGTACGCTATCTCGACCTATCCGCTCCCACTCTACTATCCGCCATCGTCAAGTTTTACAGCAAACTCGTCCCTCAGCGTCATCAACCAACACCGCCACCTCTACCTCCAGTACCGCTCTCATCCCCCGTATCGACTTATCGATGCCCCGTCATCGATTGCGTCTTCCGCTCCCACGGGAGCTAAGGGCGCTCTCCTCCAAACCACGCACACGTATCTGCAGCTCAAGCCTCTCAACCCGAAAAACTAGGTGTCCTCCGCACCGTCCAAATACACACTCGGTCCTGCCATGTCTTTGCTTCCAACACCAACGTCGAGGAGCAAGACGACTTAGCGTTGGATATGGATGACTTGCCTATCGATTTGTTGGATACGCCCAGGACGGCTCTGCGTCGCAATTCGACGTCGTCGTCGGATGGGTTTGAGAGTATCGTGTTTACAAGCTGTACCCAAACGATTGAGTGACACAGGTACGTCTCCCTCCCTTCCCCTCCCCCTCCCCATGCTAACCCTTTGTAAAAGCTTCGCAGGTGGCAACACATTCTACCACCCACTTCAACATCAGTCCACAACAACCCCCCTCTCAATGTCCACCCCTTTCAGTCCCAGCATCAACGTGAAACGCTGATGCCACATTACCGCCCCCTCTTCGACCATTCCACGCCCGCTCTGCCGTCCGCCGTCCTCGGGACCTATGGCGACCCGCTTCAACTTTCTTGCCCTCGACGTTCCTCTTCTCGAGTCCTTGTGGGTTGCCGATACGATGCACCAAGCCCTCGAGGTCCTCAACTCCCCCTTCTCGCTCTGCCATCTGGCGCCACCCTCGTCCCCCATGGACTTATCGATGCCATGTCATCGATTGACAGCTTACGTGTGTGTGCTATGGGTGTTTGAGGACGCTGAGGGTGTGGGGGAGAATCCAAGGACGCTAGGTGTATGTGCACCATCCTAGGAGGTTCGAGAATGCTAGAGCCTGCATATACATGTTAGGGGGTTCGAAGTCGAGGACGCTAGGGTGTGCGTGCACTGTGCTAAGGATTATGTATGTCGTCTCCCCCTCCCTCGCTTCTCTCTACCTCACTCACCCCGATTTTTAGATGTATCATCTATACCAGATACTTTTATATTGGAGATGGAGCTGCGATGATGGGCATAGGTTGATAGGTTAGGCAATGAATGGGTTCGTAATTACGATTTCACTTATGTTTTTATTTTGCTCATCTTACTGACAGATGCATGCAGGCCTACCAACATAAAGCTACTGTACATGCTAGGTTCTATCATAGGGTGTATTTTTCTAGGGGTGTTCGAGGACACTGAGTCTGCACGCATATGTGCTAGGGGGGGAGGGGGGGAGAATGGATGGGTGTGTGTGCCAGGGGGAGTTTAAGGACACTGGCGTGCTGAGTACCATTCTAAGGGTTTTTGAGGATGCTGAGTTTGTGCGTGCATGTGCTAGGGGGGAGAGGGGGGGAGAATGGATGGGTGTACGCGCTAGGGGGAGTTTGAGGACGCTGGGATACTGAGTACTGTCCTAAGGGTGTTTGAGGACACTAGGTCTGCGTGTGTATGTGCTAGGGGGAGGGGTTGAGAACGGCTGGGCATATGTGTTAGGGGGAGTTCAAGGATGCCGGGATGCTGAGTACATATGCATAATCCTGCAGGGGTTCAAGGGTACTTGGGCATGCATGTAGGATGCTTGGGTGTGCGTGATGGATGGGTGTATTGGTGTTCGTAATGCATAGGCACGCACTAGGAGAGTTAGAGGATGCCACGCGCATGCAGGCAGGCACTTGAGCTTGTGCATTGGAAAGTTATTGCCTTGTCTGTGCCCCCTTCAGAGGTTTCCCAGAATTGTCGGGCATGGGGAGTTTGCAGAGAAGATAGTGCACGTTGTAGTTTGATTTAGTATAGATATTATTAGTCCACCAATAGAATTTGTTTTCGTGCTACAGAAGGTGCTTGTTATAGTTAAATTTAGTAAAGATAATATTAGTCCGCCAATACAATTGGGTCTCATGTTAAGATAATTTTAGACAAGGTCAGAAGACATGACATGTGTGCATACACATGGGACACAGGCTGTTGAAGGATTGTTCATTGTGTTCCCCCCGCTTAGCTCTCAATCACTCAACCACCATCTCTTACTTTGACTTGTTTAACTCTTACTGTCTATCTTCAACCAATATGCCATCTCAAAACAGCAAAAAAAATAACAATACCCCAGTCTCACCACCAACCTCTCGCAGTGGCTTGGTTCGCACTGAGCCACCTGCCTCTAAAGGCCGCAAACGTACACAATCTACTGTAGATACCTCAGCTGAGCCAGCTACCAAGAAACCTGCTATTACAGCTGATGAAGAAGCAGCAGATAATAGTGCAAAGCAGGGAGAGAGAGATGGTGGAAAGGGAAGAGGTGGGAAAAAGAGGGGGAGAGGTGGGTGGTATGTATTAACTGTTGTAATTGATTTTCAAAGTTCAATGCCTGACTTCATTTTAAGTAAAACTGCTGGTGACAAAGATAAGGAAGACAAAGCTGCAAGTAATGCAGCTAATAAAGATAAATCCAAGGCGTAAGTATTTATTTTATTGCACTAAGTTTTTTCTAATGCAATAATTCTAGTGCATTGAAGAAACTTCAGGAAATGGCTATTTCAATTGCACCACCTGTACAGCTCAAGACTGCTGGTGCCTCTGGAACTACTGAGGCTTCTGAGACTATTGGTGCTTCTGAGACTACTGGGATTTCTGAGATTACCAGAGCTTCTGAGATTACAGGTACTTCTGAAGTCTTGGCTACAACTCCAAGTGAATCAGGTGAATCTGAGGACAATAACTTGGAGGCTGAACATGGCAGTGGAACTGAGAATGTAAGTCAGAATAGCAATGAGGAAGATGAAGATAAAGATGGTAGTGATGATGTTGATATTGATGATAATGATGATAATGAAGGAGAGGAAGGGGAAGAGGTAGAGAAAGTGGATGAGGACAATGTGGCTGTTGTGGAGGCAATGGATATTGGTATGTGTTATATATTTATTTGTACATTTTCTAAAATGCTTGTAGATTCTGCATTAGCCTCTGAACCTGTATCTACAAAGGAAGAATTGAAAGGTGCATCCAGGACTACTGGTATTTGCACTTACTTTTGCCTTGGTAATAGAATTGCTGATAAAAATTTATAGGAGGCATACTTCGAGGATGAGCTCAAGGAAATAATTTTAGATTTGCTGATAACATGGATGAAAGTTCATCCATAATTGTAGACCCTAAGGGATTTGTTTACATCACACTCTCAGATGAATCTCCTTCTTTCAACCCAACTTTATTGAATGCTGAAGTACCACCCCAAGCTGTACCAGCTGTAGTAAACTCTTGCCTTAAAGCAGTATTAGACTCAGTTGCAAAACGAATGCCTATTATTAAGTGTAAGATTAACTTGACTTAAAGTTACTTGTTGACTAATATTATATAGCTCAAAATAGGCTTATTATGTATTTCGACACTGAACGTGGAATCTGGATTATCTTTGGACGCTTCAATGATATTGAAAGCACCGATACTGTTAAGTGGACTTCAAGGATGAATGATATGGCACTATATCTGGCTGCTGTAATGTGATTTTACTTATATTTATGTCAAATTTCTTATGATTGCTTAGATCTCTGTAAAGGAAAATGTGAATTTCCACTTAGCAAGAAGCGTAGGCAGTACCTTTGGAACATCAACAACATCTAAGAGCAGTGACAATGCCTCTGGATCTGGATCTGTTATTACTGAGGACAATCCTGATATCTTTGATGGACTTACTAAGAAGCAAGAGCTCATCATCTCCATTTATAAAGTGGACAAGTCTCTTCTCGGACATAAGAATTGGTCCATTCAGATAGCATGGAAGATCTACCAAGAGGTACAACGAGTCAAGAATTTGGTAGAAACAAACCCACAGATGTGGCCTGCTGATATGGACAAACCACTTACTAAGGACTTGCATAAGATGTTTGGAGCAGCTGGAACCTCTTGGCATCACTGGGATAAAGTTCTTAAAGTTATATCTAGCTACCCAGACATGGAAGAGTGGCTGAGCAGCACAACTCCTCCTGATGCTAAGACAACTCATGAGTTATGGGGCTTGGAGAAGACAGCAGGTTTTACTCGAGTGGACTTGGAACATTGGATTATGAGAAAGAAAAATATTAGTGCTGGAAAGGGGAAGCAGAAGGCAGAAGGGGGGAAGACTAAGAAAGGATCTGGTTTAAAGAAGAAGTAAGTAAATTTTTGAAAGATAGCAATTTTTCTCTTTAAAATCTATATCAAATGTACTTTTAGTTTCTTGTATATCTGTGTATGGCTACTTGGACTCCTCTGTGAAATAGTTATTCAACATTATTGGCTGCTTGCACTTGCATATTTACCTATGGCTTATGGTATAGGATCTGAGCAAGAATTTCCTATGCTTAAGTCTGCAAAATTTAGTTCATTCATTCAAGAAACATTTGGTTCAAAAATAAGCCTATCAACTGTTTTATTTTTGATGTTTACATTAACAAAAAATGTTGAATTGCTAAATTTGCATGCAAGGCAGCAGTATCGTGAAGGAAATGATAGAAGAAGAACTCAAATTTCAGGTTGGATGAATGTCTTGGCAACTACTGTTCACACTGTTCTTGGTGATAAAACAAAGTATTTATTTTCAGAAAATCAGATTCCAACTATAGTTGATGATGATGAAGTAATTTCAGAAATTGCAATTAAGCTGGATAAATTTGCAAAGTTTTTGGGGCTGCATCCTTATGATGATGATGGTTACTTTACCCAGGAGCTTGGGCCTATCTCAGAGAAAAAAATTACCCCTGTATGTCTTATATGCCCCACATCTATGCGGTGTGTTACAGAATCTTGTAATGGTCATTCATTAAGGCAAAATTCAAAATATTCTGATATCCCCAAAGTTACTTTAATTGAAGGAACAAAATTGTATTACAATGCACATATATTAACTGGTCATTGTTCAGGATGTAATACAATTTATTATGCAGATCATAAATGTATTAATATTATTGGTCAAGAGCCTCAGACAGAATACTTGAATGATGCACATTATATTAAAATTGGGACACATCTATGGGTAGATCGTGTATTCTCAAAAGCAATTATGAATGCCACATATAGCTTTCATGCATCTACTGCAGCCTATGCAGAGTTCTGGACAAATAGCTATGGTGATAATAAAGAATTAAGCCGCCGACAAGTTTGGGATGCATTTATTGAAGAATCAATTCGTACTGTGAGCACAGCATCTGATAAGGAATTTGTAGTTCATGATGGTCTATCCACTAAAGATATTACTATCAAAGCATATGAATATCTTGGAGAGAGTGGAAAAATAAATCTGGCTTCAAACCACAGTTGTGTGGAATGTACTCAGCCATATAAATCAACTGCAGATACTATGGAGAATATAAACAATAATGTATCATCTGAAATGGCTTCTCCAGTAAAAATGATTGTTATTGATGGTGTTGTAATGGGACCAGTTCACTGTGCAATGGAAGGTTGTTCTGCTAATGTATCTAATCACCGTGGTGGTGTATTCTGTGGACATCATAATATTCAATATGGAGCAAAGTGCCGTGTGAAGGGTTGTACCAGACAGAAAGTTCATGGTACTGAAGCATGTGAAATTCATCAAGAAATGTGGAATAAACACTGTTTAAATTATAGCTCAGCAGGTCTTTCTGGGCTAAACGAGCATTACAACATCGCAATGAGAATTTGTCTTGGCTACCTAGAATAAATCGCACTCATCAACCACATGATGAAGAACAAAATAGTGATGATTCTAACACTTGTAAAACATACTTTTCTCCAAACCGTTATTACTGTGTAGAGACAATTTGTGCTCCATGTGGTGTTGTCATTGCATGGAAAAAATTTGTTAAGTCTGAATCCTCAAGACAGATTTTAGAATTTTTAAATATGGTTTTTCCTGATCCTGAATTACGACCAGCATATATATGCATTGATAAAGCATGTCTTGTTCTTCGTTTTGTTGTCAACAATGCCATTCATCATATTTGGCTTGACACAAGTCGATTTGTTGTTGATAGTTATCACTATACAAACCATAAAGCAGATGATGATCTTTGCCGCACATACTGCAATCCTGCACCTAATGATGGTTCTGCTCCCAATCTTGTAATAATTGATCATGATCATAATGGAAATCCATATTTCAAAAGAGCTTTTAATACACAGGTGAGTTTATATACTTTAAATTGTATTTAATACTAATATTATGAAAGGCTTGCGAACAACTCAATGCTTGGCTTGGTGGATTTGAATCAATACTCAAAAGAATGACTGTATCAAATTTCAACTGGTTTATGCATGCAATGTTGTTTTTTCACACACAGCATGTATTGAAAAAGCAACAAAAAAGAATGGTAAGGTTGAGTAGTGATTTATCTAATGATGAGGAAGGGTATATGTAGACTACAAATTGTAAGTTGTAGACTCTTTTGTATAAAGCTTTAAGTGATTAGTTCTGTTTCACTATAATTTATTACATATCTTAAATGAACTTCATTTTTATTCAAAATAGGTATCAGAAGACATACAATTCCTCTAATAAATATGTATAATTGAGATGAAAGTTATGCAAAAAATATGTTAATTGCACTTATCTTTATCAGTACTAAATGGCCTATAATTCATCTAATATTCAGGTGAATTTCACGTGAAATTCACATGAATTACACTTATCTCTATCAGTACTAAATGGCCTATAATTCATTTAATATTCATGTGAAATTCATGTGAAATTCACATGAATTACACCTAATATTCAATGTGAAATTTCACCTAACTTTCACCTCAACTTCACCTACTTTTCACTTAAATTTGGTGGTTTTGGAATATTGTATGTGAAGGTGAAAATCATGTGAAAGTCATGTAATTTCATGTGAATTTCATGAGAAATATACTCTAAATTGGTGATGTTCATGTGAAGTTCATGTGAATTTCTGCCTTTCATGTGAAATTCACGTGAATTCATGGTGAAGGGGGGGGGGAGTGTAAAGTACTGGTGGAACCCTTAGTGGATGCCAAGGGAATCGAAGGGACTTAGAAGAATTTTATGATCTTCGTATACCAGGCTCTATGTTTGTGTTTGTTCTGTTCTGAAAATTCTTACTATATCACCTACACATGGCTTGTACATAACTTGTACATGCATTATAGATGTGCTACAGAATGAAAATTACACTGTAATCTCGGGTTGCATTAGTAATATTCACACACTATGTCATAAATGCCTGGTGCATGATGAGAAGCACTTTTTGCATGATCTCACATGACAAGCACATGCCTGGCATGAGTTTTCGTTTTACTGAGAGTGACGCATGACGCACCCGCGACACTCTCCTAACCAACATCCACTGTCCCGGAGTACTTATCCCAACTGCCACAGCACGCAATGCGTATCTTCCCTTACGACACATAGAGAAACTAACGTCTATTCAAGCTCGAATGCAGTGACCCCACATAAACTCTTGAGTCCTTCTCCTCTTTCTCTCCTTCGCTCAAGTGACCGTCCTCGACTCCCCATCGCCACATCTGCCGCCGGGGCATGATGCGGGGCCCACCGGCCTCTGGTCCTCTCACGGCTGGCCTTGACTGACTCGTCATGGCTTCCCGAT
Source organism: Cyathus striatus (assembly GCA_025738555.1). Lineage (NCBI taxonomy): Eukaryota > Fungi > Basidiomycota > Agaricomycetes > Agaricales > Nidulariaceae > Cyathus > Cyathus striatus. Next base: position 2,225,501 of record JAOVFP010000011.1, read on the forward strand.
TATTTGAAGACATCGACAGTGTGAGTGTGTTAGTTCCGGAAGCTGGTGCATCTGGATTCTGAGGACGAGGAACAAGGATGTATCGGTGTGTTTTTCTTCTCTGAGAGATTTGAGTGGGCACTGATGAGCTATTGCTATGATTGTTATGGTACCTTCAGGCGCATTTTATAATAGTAACGTCGGCACGCAATGCAATCAGATCAAGTCAACTGGTCCAAACGAGTTAGATGGTCTACGTAGTACTAGAGAGGTACGTGTCTTAATGTAGAACGTGTTCAAATTGTCGGTTCATTAAGAGTAACAGTACTGGTATTGACAAATACTACATAGGTTCTGGGAGGAATGATCATCGGCGATGGACGTGATGTACCTCGTTCGACCTTCGACTGAGATCAGTGTGTGGACTGAGTCGCTGAACAATTTGGAGAACGATGACTCTTCGCCCCAAAGCTGTAAGTCATTCCATTGCATTATTTATCTACTTGTTTTTATCCTATTCGTTTCCCTATTCGTCTTTTTTCATATTTTATACTCATCATTCTTCTTTCTACCGTTCTCCTCCTCGCCTCCGTCTCCCATCTCGTTTGTCTCACAAGTCATTCAATTTCAGTTCTATCTTCTCGTCGTTCAATCTCCCCTCATTGTTCTCCTTTCCTTTTCTCCCTTCATGCCCCTGCGCAATTCTGCCCCTCTTCCATCTTCATTCTTTTATTCCCGCCTTCCTTTTAGCTTTCTGTCTATATTAAAACTCACATAATGCTAGGCGTAAACGCATCAACGTAAAACTAACAAAACGCTCATCATCATGCAAACATTGAGATATCTCTGTCATCATACCTGAAGCGGATCCCTAATATCCACTACGACACGGTGAATTATGGGACAGAGGAGAGATGCATGTCTTATATCGTGTCATGTACGTTCATCGTCCTATTGTATTCTTTTTCCAATTCCTACCCCTTCCTCGCTACTTCCTATTAACACTGGCGGCTCCTTCAGTTTCACTGTCTTCGTTTCGTACTTACCACTCTACCCACCTCACCGCTACTTTACACTTCCCTGCCTTTCAAGTTCACCTCTCATTCCAGCTAAACAGACACTAACCCACCCACTGTTGCCAGTCAAATCTCTGTGACAGGCAACCGGTCCGTACCCTCCAAACGATCGGTGTTCCTGAACTTCTGATAAACAGTCGGCATTTGAACGACTGACTGATTACACTATTTGTGCACAGGGCTGTTAGAATCTTAGATATGGCTCTTCGCAACATTTTTAGCAAGTTATATCCTTCACTGACGAATATGAAAGAAAAAGGATACGGTAGCTAGAAAGTACGCTGATGCGGATTTGAACCCCTAATTGATGCACTAGGCTATCGGAGTGTCGCAACGTCTTCACCGATGGCGCTGTTAATTTCACTTATAACCAAGCGTAGTTAACTAGTGAGAGGAAGTTATAATATTTCTTAAAGAAAAGCTGACCTGACATAAGTTGACTGGAATAATAGATAGTGGGATGTTCGAAGCACTACCACTTGGCTTCGCAGTAAATTATCACGGGAATGAAAGAAAAACTTTTGATTAGAAGAGGAATAATAAGCCTGTGGGGATTTGAGCCCCTACTTGATTTTGTGCACGAGGCTATCGAAGTGTGGTAACCGCTCTACCAACGGCGTCGCAGATTTGCATATAATAAAGTATAGATATCTAGTGAAGATAAGTTACAATTTCACTTGATAGGGGAAGATTACAAAGCCTTATGATTAGAATGGCATAGTAGAGAGTGGAACATCTGACCCACTACGGCTTGCTTTGCAGTATACACAAAGGCAAGCATGATCACATTAACCTCTACTCTTTTGCGGTGTTAGTACTTGCATGCATAATGGTGGAGTTGTACACATATGCCATATATGCCTTATCACTCGAATTTGTTTTAGCCTGGTACATAATGTAGTAGTAAAAAGTGAAACGTGCGAACTGCTACTGCTTGCTTCTCGGCGTACGCTTCACAGCTGCACATTATTACGGGCACAAAAAATAGACAGCTGTTTTTACAGCACCACGCCATACGCCTGTGGGGATTTGAAACCCTACTTGATTTCGTGCACGGAGGCTCTCAAGCCGTGGTATCTGGTTCGCCAACGGCGCCTTTGATTTTGTTCATAATTAAGCGTCGATATCTAGCTAAATATACTAAAAACTCAGATGTAAATTGTAATACGTCAATGAGGACTTGTATAGCGAGATCAAGGTACTTACATAAGTTAGTGTTCTATGCACCCAGATTAAAAAAATTCCATCAGGGGGGGGGAGGGGGTAGGGTACTGCATACGCCGAAGGGAATTCGAACCGAAAGCAAGCAGGATGCATGACGACCACTTCACCTTTGGCGTGACTGTGGGGAAACACGTCTTACATACACTCACAGTGTGGCAGTGGAGGCAACGCGCTTTCTCCTTACATTTTTCTTATCAACGCACAACAAATCTGCAGTATCACAACTGCGCACAGCGTGTCTTTCCTTAGCACGTTAATATTCCTGGTCAGACCTGTATACGATGCAGACCTAGCTAACATGCAATATTGACTCTTCCTCCTCGTCCTCCTTCCCTTGTCCTTCCCTCAACCGCCCTTACATGATGATCGATGATCTTCGAGAGATCATGCATTATGCACATGAGCTAAATTTCTATCGCTACACTTCTACCGTTGAAACATAATCATCTCAGTCTCCACCTGGAACCGACCTCCAATACTTTTACAACTGACCTTGCTTGACTCATCACGGCTTCCATTTGTCTGAGGACTCCGACGTGAGCATGTTAGTTCCGGAAGCTCGTGCGTATGTGGGACGAGGAATAGGGACATCGGTGTGTTTCTTGTTCTCTGAGAAATGAGTGGGCATTGACGAGCTATTTCGATCGTTGTTATAATAGATGTACATGTACACCCTCGTATGCGTTTTAATAACGGTATCGTCGGGACGCGATACGATTGAGTACATTAGACTGCCCTCATGGCAACCTTTTCAACCGAGTTGTTAGACGGTCTTCTAGTGAAGGTGTGTGTCTTCATTTAGAACGTCGGTTCGTTAACAGTTAGAGTGCTGATATATGTTGCTTCCACGCAGGTTCTGGGGCTCTCGTCTGTGATGAAAAAGATGTATCTCATCCGACCTTCGACTGAGTTCAATGCGTAGGCTGAGTTGTTGGATAATTTGGAGGACGTTAAGATTGTGATACTTGTCCTCTCTATTGTGAGGCATTTCTTTTGCTTTCTTTATCTTTATCTACTTGTTCTTATCGTATCCGCTTCCCTATTCGTCATTTTCTCCCCACTTCCACTCATCATTCTCCTTTCCTCTATTGTTCGCCTCGTCGACCTCCGTCTCCCATCACATTTGTCTCACAAGTCATCACATTTTCTCTTATTGTCTTCCTTTCCTCTTATCCTCTTATCCACCTGTTCGTTTGCGCCCCTCTTCCTTGTAATTCTTGATTCTTTTGGTCCTCCCGCATTTCTTTTAGCTTTATCTCTATATTCAAACATATTTAACCCGCTCGCTAGACGTAAACTCATCAACGTGCAACTTAAAATACTCGCATTTCTCTTCGCAGGTTCCCTTGTAGGCTCGAGCTCGGATACGTGGACACCAATGAGGATTATGGCTATTTGGGTGTGCAGAGGACAGGATAGTATGTATAGAGTCGCTTGCTCTGGATCTTGTTTTAATTTCGACACAAAACCCCATCAAATACGGAGAGTTGCGATAATGTGGCCACATCCAATGCCCCTTAGACCACGTTGCTGTATGTTTTATTATCTGTAAGGCATGGGCTTGTAGCACTGCCATTCAACTATCTATACTCTAATAATATATGTAGCTCAACCAAATTCCGTCGATCTCAACTTCCATGATAAAATTTATTTCTAATATCTAATTAATGAGAGGTAGTTATTAACGTCAAGGATACGATATTATAAGGATAGAGGGATCAACCAAACGTTTGACTCTGTAAAATAAATGAGTGACTGTGAATTAGTAAAAAAAAACAAAAGAACATACAGAACGCCCGCTTCGCTTAATCTTGGATAACCGCCACTCATCCGGTTTCTCGTACTTGTTATACAATGGTTCAATCTTCTCTTTTCTCTTCCTTTTACTGATCTTGTTCGAGTCTGCAACTTGGAAAAATTGCGGTGCCACTTCTACTAACCACTTAGGCTCGATGGCTGTTACGTTGTGACAGTATTCTCTCGTTGTCAAAACCAGCTCATGATAAACGAGCCATTCAGGCGCACGGTTAAAAAGTGCAGATGAAGGATGAATGTGGACTGGTGTACCCTCTACGAGCGTTTTGTATCCTTCTTGAGGATCCTTCTTTGCGGCATTCCGGAAGAACCCAGAACATATGGCTTTGCGGACACGATTGAAGTCACCTCCTGCAGACGATATGTCACGTCTATACCTATCCATGATACCTAACAGCTGCTTCCTCACATCTTGTGCCCTTTTCATGCTTCGCGCTTGAATAAAGTTCTCATAACACCAAGAGTTAGAGAAGTTTGCTGCTTTCCATCCATTGTATACAGTAAGGAGGGTAAGATGGTCTCCTTCTGGTTGATGGAATTTGGCTTTCTTTGAATCTGCTTGTCCTTGTTTTTCCTTGGGACGATAGAAAATGCTCTGCACCGACAGCATGGCTACAACGGACAGAATCTCTTCCGAACATCCTAGTTCTACCGAAGTGATTAACATTTTTGCCAAGGGAGGCTCCATTGGGAAATCAGCCATCTTGCGCCCCAGCCTAGTGAGTAAACCTTCATCATCTAGAGCAGACAGAGCGTAAAGTGATTCTAGTGCAGTCAACATTGTCTGAGTAGGAGGCGGGTCCATGAAATCGAAGCTAAGGAGGTCATTGATACCCATCGCTTTTAATTGCAGAATTGTTGCTGACAGATTGGTGCGCTGAATATCAGGAATAGAGTTTGGTAGCATCTCATTCCGATATGCAGCTTCTGTGTACAGCCGATAACATTTACCAGGACCGGTACGGCCAGCGCGACCGGACCGTTGGCGAGCTTGAGCTTGCGAAATAGGCATGACAACAAGCGAGTCCATTCCAAGACGTGGGTCATAAGCGTTCTGCTTGGCTAATCCAGGATCAATAACATAGTAAATGCCCGGAATGGTCAAACTAGTCTCTGCAATATTCGTGGCAATAACAACTTTACGGGCACCTGGGGGAGTGGGCTCGAAGACTCGTGACTGCACTTCGGACGGCAAGGCAGAATAGATCGGAAGGATAATGAGTTCTGGTACTTTCGGCTCCAGAGATTTCATGCGTTTGAAAAGAATATCGCATGCGGTATCGATCTCTTCCTGACCTGTAAGGAAAAGAAGAATATCTCCGGGTGGTTCAGAGAGATGGATTTGCATCGCGGTAATGAGCGAAGCATCCAAATAATGCGGCTCCGGATTCTTGGTGTAAAGAATTTCAACAGGGTAAGTACGTCCCGGAATGGTGAAAATAGGACACCCGAAGAAATACTTCGAAAACTTTTCGGCGTCCAGCGTAGCGGATGTAACGATAAGCTTGAGATCAGGGCGCCGCTTTACAGCCTCTAAAGGAATTGTCAGTGATTGAAGATAAACATAATGAAGGATAAACGTACTCTTCATGAGGCCAAACAAGACATCGGTTGCAACTGTCCTTTCGTGAGCTTCGTCTAACATGACTACAGAATACGAGCTGCATAGAGGATCAATTAAGCATTCTCGTTGAAGCATACCGTCAGTCATATATTTTATGCGCGTTTCGGGGCTCGTGCAATCTTCAAAACGGATTGTATATCCGACCTCTTGCCCTAATCTGCAACCGACTTCCTCAGCAACACGCTTAGCCACGGACATAGCAGCAACACGACGCGGCTGTGTGCACCCAATTCTCCCTCTATCAGCGTATCCAGACTCGGCAAGGTATTGAACCACCTGTGTTGTCTTTCCAGAACCAGTATCACCAACAACGATAAGCACTTGATGCTGCGAAAGAAGATAAGCATTTTATAAAATATATATCCTTTAATGGTACTTACTTCGTCAATGGCCTTAAGCAAAGAGTTACGTAGTTTATATATTGGCAAACGCTTTCGTTGCTCCTGGATGCTAAGGTTCGTAATTTCACCAAAGGTGGTGGCCTTGTTGAAACTGGCTTGCTTCCATGTCGGAACTTCGCTAGCCTTTTGGCTCCTTAAGTTTCCCCGCAAATCTTGTGCGAACACCTTATCGGTATCCATTGACATTGGATCCAGCCATGTCTGACTGAAATCTCGTGTCTGAGAATCAGCTTCTTCATTTGCTTCTTGCTGTCTCAATTCCAATCGCTCCTTCGCTAATGAGGCACCTGCCAGCGCAGCTCTATTTAATGATCCATCTGGAGCCTTGACAATCTTCACAGGACTCAGGTCAAGGGTGCGCTTAGTCTGTCCTGCAAGGAAAGGTGGCTCATCATCCCGTATCTCAATATCAAGGTCTTCTTCCACTTCTGTGCGGGCCATGTGGTTACTAAAATCTTCGTTCAGGTCGGGATACTCTGAAGCATCTAAAGCTCCCGATGAAATCATTTGCATAATTTCCCAGCGCTCTGGGGATGTAAGTCGCTTGGGAAAACGGACAGGTTCGGCAGCCACTTCGCCTTTTGAGTGTAAAGGCACCGCATTTGCGCCGGACGAAGCGCAGGTCATATGTATATGCCCCGCCTCCATCTCTGCCTCTGACTTAATCCGTAAGTGAGGAGTGCAATCATGACCTGTAACTTGATCCACGTCATTCATGGAGAGCGTTACTTGATTTCCAGCTACCCCCGGACCTTGCCCACGTGCTCTCCAACCATCTCTTCTTTTATCAGTCCCGCGTCGCTGCCGTTTGGGTGATCTCTCTTCTTCTCCTTCAGTGCGTGGTCGCACTTTCCGGCAAGAAACAATATCCCCAAGTTTCTGTAAGAATACGTCATGTGGAGCTGTGGGAGGAACGTCCTTGTCCTGTAGAGCAAGACCAGGAAATAGCCTGTGTTTCTTCTCTTGTTCCGTCAATTCATTCTCACAGTCCATTGCTTTGGACTTTCTATGGGATTTTGGAGATTTCTTTTTATGTTTTGGATGTAGGCTTAGGATAAGGCGGTCAAGATTTTCGATGAATGAGTCGGGGAACTCAGCCCCGACTTCCATTAGCTTCGCTTTGAATGCAGGAATACTATGGTTTGCATGGTCATGGATGTTCATGACGAATTCTGCTAAAGTTTTGTCGTTGATTCCAGTATGGTTGTCAATTTCCTGTGTGATTTTTGCGACAAGAGAAAGAAACTCGAGGTTGTAGAGATCAGCGTCCGCCATGGGTGTAGTGGTTTGGAGTGAAGATGAGGCGATCAATGGAATTGGCCGCAGTCTACGTCAGCAGAGTGAATTTCAATTTATTTACAGTCATGTATCTTTTAGTCATCAAGAGTCACGACATGAATAGGTGAATGTGCCTGACTCGTTCTAAGTAACTACACCAGTGGTTATCAATTTGATTGATCACTACCGCTAAGCTGTTGGGACGTGCATTGGTTAGCGGGCGAGAAGTCAATGATTTTGTTTGCTATCATCTGGAGTACATTGGAAATCAATCAATCGTAGTATAGTGTTTAATGAGTTGAAATCAATGCATATTCAATCGAAATCATTCAAAAATCATTAAGAGAAATCTTTGACAGCCACTGAAGCTTGAAGCTTGAAGGGCTGTCAAATTGATTGATCGCTACCTCTAAGCTGTTGGAGCGCGCAATGATCGTAGTTCAAGGGGACACTTGCACTGGGCCAATAGGGACGGTAGCGACGTGGTTTTCGGGCCGTGAAGCGCTCATGCGTCACGGGCAGCTGGCACTTACTGGGGTCGTCTTTGTGAGTGTATTCGTTCATGACCTCTCGCTCGAGGCCACTGACACTCAATTTATTCTCGTTCTTAAAAACACAATTTATTCGCAGTGGCCAGATCGTGATCGCACTTCGGAACTGGCCGTGTGGATGGTACAAGGAGCGCAGAGAATTGAATGTTCCGCATTCTTCCTCCTCCCTCCTGCACCAGGTGCCTTTCCTCTATATCTCTATTTTTCGGTGCTGATTCTTCCTCCTCCCTCCTGCACCAGCGCTCTGTCACCTTCGTGCCAGCGTTGTGTTTTCGTTACCCACCCTCCTCCCTTTCGTTCTCACTTTACTGTTTCCTTATCTTTTACGTCACATTTAGTTCCACCGGTAGCTTTTCCCCTGTGAATGCATATTTTCCCACTGGGTTTTTTTTTGCATGAGGGTTTTGATGCACCCGTGCTGATAGTGTAGTCTGTAGCCCATTTTTTTTCTTCAAATTTTTTTCTTCAATTCCGCCTATTTCTCGTTTTTTTGCCTTTTATTTACTTCATTTCTTACTCATCCGCTTTATCTCTATCTTCGTGTATATCGTACATGGGGCTGTGTGTTAATGTAACCCTTTCTCCTGATTGGTTAGTGAGCGAGAGGCCAATGATTTCGTTTTGAAATTATTTGTAGTATGTAGAAAAGGGCCTACAGATTTTGATGTTGCCCGGTTCTTGACGTTGCCCAAGTTGACGTTGCCGGGCGTTGCATTGACGTTGCCTGGCGTTGCAGTGGCGTTGCTTGCTGAGGTCTTGTGTTCGAGCCCCACTTGTGTACATGCTTAGTTAGTAATAAATACAATAAATTAGTAGGAGTTCACAAGATAAATGTACCTTACATTCATATAATATATATTAGCACTTAATGAGAAATATGAGCCATGTATAACAGGGTATAACTTACAATCTCACAGTGAAATAAGTTGAAAATATGTATTTTTTCCTTTGTACACAACATTTCTACTCTAGACAGCTTGTATGTTGTAAATACATGATATATAGAAATAAAAGTAAATATTTGGTAGAGATAAATGGACTCTACTCGTTTTTATACTAGTTGTAGAAATTGTTGAAAATAGGATTTTGACGTTGCCTGGCATTGCTGTGACGTTGCATGACGTTGCTGTGATGTTGCCGAATGGCATTGCCATGACGTTGCCGTGGCGTTGCTTGACGTTGCCTTTGGCATTGCTGGAGGTTCAATGTTTCCCACGCCCTCCGCTTCCCATTTATATTTGTACACAATATTGATCCCATCTATCACTCCATCAAGTACCCTTCCTCATCGCCACGGCAACACATCACACTTGTCATCATGCTCAACAGTGAGCAAGTATTGTCTTATTTTCTAGGTCAATTCTTTATCATTTTCTTCGATTATTTTTGCATTATCCAATATATATTATGATATATGTACTAAACAATATTTCACTATTTAATGAAGGGGATAAAGCTATTCAACATGTGAATCAGAGACAGTTTTAAATAATCTTCTACTGTAATATGTTCCATCCTTGGTGAAATAGGTAATAATATGTTGTATTATAAATAGTAGACTCTGTTTTCGATTAAGAGAAAAGTAATAAAAGTATAAAAAGTGAGAGCAGAGGTGTGGGAAATAATGAGTGGGAGGTGGGCAATGGTGATATGCATGTGAAAATGCAAAGGGAAGGGTGGGAGAATTGATTAGTGAGGGTGTGATTGATCACAGGCTGATGTGGCATTGCCTGGCATTGCCATGACGTTGCTGGCGTTGCGTGACGTTGCCTCACTGGCAACGTCAAAATATGGGCAATGTCAAAATCTAGTAGCCCTGTAGAAAATAATTCAATTGTAGTTTAGTATTTAGTTAGCCGAGATCAGTGCATATTTGGTCGAGATCGTTCAAATATCATTGAGAGCAATCAATAAAATAACTACAAACCCACTAGATACCAAACGAAACAGTAAGGTAGTTAACTAAATGTATATAGCATTGTCACTGCCTACTACACTACAACTAACACTTTAACTTTATGCATCATAACTTTCCAATTGATGAAATTCAATGTACTGCACCACTTTCTTTTGAATTTTCAACTTGCCGCCACTTTCTCAGTTCATCCAAGCTCTACTTTGGTTTTTTTTTTTTTCACCCACACTACTTTCTGGAACTTGAGTCCACCCAGCACACTTTGTTTACTGCCAGATTGCTCCAACTTTCTGGTTAGTCTAGTCATCTTTGATCAAAATCAATATAAACGAGTTTAAATTAACTACTTGGAATTGTCGACTTTGTTGACCAAAACCTTGCTTGCAGTTATTAGAATAAGCGGTTAATGTATAATTTACATAATAGGCAGTATGCCTTGCACTGTCGCACACATTACAGTGGACACTGGAAATTAATATACATTAAAACCGATCTGGACATCATGAATGGAGCCAGGGGAACAATACTTAGTTGATATAATCCTTCATTCAGACTAACCAACAACAAACATAATGACATGAGCATACTATATTACAGATCCTATGTCAGAAAATATATTGGCCTTGTATCAACCTGAGATCAATGATAGACTACCATGCCTGTCGGGTTGTCCCTCAGCACTCAGCATTGATTCTCCCATGGGCCATCGATGCAAGTCAGGTAAGTATGGGTTGCAATCAATCCCACTAATTATAATATCCATCTTCGCATCTAAGCCCACTTCAACAATATAATCAAATGGGCAGGTACTTATAAGTACTAGGTAGTTACCTCTATGATTCTGAATCAAAATTGTGTTCATTTACATTTAGTGTTTGGATGAGATGATGAGATGGAGTAGAAGTAGAGTGTTTGATAGCTGCATTCGAGTCGGATGCACAGTGGTCAAAAACTTCTAAGTGAACAGGTGTGAGATAAGAAACCAAATTTAATCCCCCTTTATATTTGCAAATTTAGCACAAGTAAACAGATACAGTAAAACCTGAGTATGAGGTACAAGACATTGAGGGAAGAAACATAAGTCAGCTGGAAGAGCCATACAACACCTTGAGATGAACATTCACAACAATAGGAAGGAGTCATGCCTGCTCTACACAGTGCTTCATTCTCCACATCTGCAGAAGCATTCACAAGGTGTTCTGTCAACTCTAATGAATATCAAGGATACTTAGTGTCAAGAGTCTCTTCACCCATCTGGAGGATAAGTTACGAGAAAAGGGATAGGAGGGACGAGCCAGCTGGCTGGAAAAGATAATGGAGAAAGAGCAGAGAAAGTAACAAAAAGGTAGGGGCTGGAAAGAATGATGAAGAAGAGGAGGAAGAGGAAGAAATGCACAACACTCATTCACACATAGCATTTCCCCCTCTTGCTTCGTCACAGCCACATTGAGCTCAACATCAACCTTCCTTTCAGCACCAGATATCATTCCTGCATCACATCAACCCACATAAATGATGATCCCTCCTTCAAGCATAATCTCTGGGCCCACCACTCACCACAAGCAGAAATTCAGCTTTAACCCAACAGTAAATTCTACTACTTTCATGGGAAGATTGTCTGGGGACAATAGCCTTGACCAAGTGCCTACAAGCATAGGTACAGCAGTGTAGAACTTACGATGACATTGAGTTATCCTCAGTGAATACTATGATGATCTTGTATCTCCAGGTGCAAATCAATTTGAGAGAGCATCATCTTGGATATGCCAGTTGTATATACTGCTAACATGTGGAGTAGGTCAAGGATATAGGGGCAGATAAGGTTGAAGGACCAGTGAATGTCTCGAGCTTTTGGTGTGAGGGAAAGATACAGGTCACTGAAAGGAATAGGGATGAGTGGATGACAATCAGTTAAAACGGACTGAAAGCTAATGAAGAAGAATGACGAGCAGACTTACCCAATGTGGTGCACATTGTAACTTTCTCTACAATGGAATCTATCATGGTCCTGATGAAAGGGGGCCCTGTCTCCCAAGTGTCTCCCTCCACCCTTATAACAACAGCTGATCAGTGTAGTCCCAGTAGTATGGCTTCACCACAGTTGGTTCATATCAAAGCTCCATGTGCCAACATGGTACTAGTAGTAGGACACTTGTGACCTGGGAGGTACATCAGTATTAGCAAGATTTAAAGGTGGAGAGTATTACAAGGGACATTACCTTCATATTATTATAGATTAGTATGACAGGGTAAGGAAGCTACTTACTGTGAGTTCACTATGGTGTGAGGACAACACTATGTGCTGACTTGGACAAGTCAATGGCAGCCAAAGATGGGGTGAAGCAAGAGTGAAGAGATTAGAAGATGTTAAAGATATAAATCACATCACTGTGAGAGAGGGCACAAGTGGACCATGTGGAAGTGTGCATTGTGCAGTGTGAACAGACAAGGACTCAGAATAAATCAAGAGCATGTGACTGTGAGAGAGTGCACGTGAATGTTGAAAAGTGAAACCCATTTTAACCCGGACAGAATACCTTGCAAGCAAGGTGATTCTAACAGTTTACATAGTAGTGTCACATGCCGACAAAGACAGAGGCCATCAGTAAGTCAGTGAGAAACTCACTAATAATTATGTGCCTTACAATCAGATGCTCAAATTACTCCAGCTCAGAAGCAATTATGACACATTAGGAGCTCATAGCAACTGTGGTATGTCATCACGATTGGCTCCCAACAATATAAGGTGCTCACTACTTCCCACTACTTTACATTAAGATCATATTACATCATAACATACTATAATTAATATCACAGTATCAGGATCATGTCATTATGAGCAGTACATGAGCATGTTTGAGTCTGAGCATCACATAATTCTGAGATTAGGATTATAATTGTCCAAAATACATGCACAGAGTGCTCAGGTTGTCAATTATTTTCTAGAATACACATATTTCTGTTGCTAGGTCTAAGATCTAAGGCCTAAGGTCCAGCTATAATGTATTGTTGCCTCTGATATGTTGCAACACGAGTATATTAGTAGTCAGAAGTCCCCATATCCATGCCTGCTATGTATGACATCACCAACTCCAAATATGCCAAGGATTTCAAAAGGCATGCCCTAGCGTGTGCACTCAGACTCGGGAGTCAGAGCCCCATGACACCTTACAGCTCCATTACCCAGAGTATTTGTAAGAGCACTCCACATCTGAAAGCATATAAGCAGGCAGAATTCTACTGCATTGAAAGCACCACCCCCACTTGAGCCCCAATTTTTAAATCTTGTAAGTACCTTTCAATTTGCACATAATCCCTTTAATTGGCCCCATATCTCAACCACTACATGCTGGCTACTTAAACTATCCCAGCAGTCCTTACTGTCATTACATGATAGATTACAACATTGTTACATACCATTTGTATATGTAGTATTCAAACAATAAAATAAAATTTAATGTCCTAATGAACCAGTATTGTTAAGTTCACAACTACATAGTATTGATATCTATAAATCCACCATAGTTACAAGTTCCATATAACTACATAATAAAACATAATTCTATGCAATGCTAGGTAAACTTACAACATATATGTAACCATAGGCTGAATTGTGATTCACCATCCAGAATCATAAAGTTGAGGGTAACTCAAGATTCATTAAGATCAATTATGAGATGGTCATGATATTATGGTAGATCATGTTAATTACGGTGCATTGTGATGGGTTATAACCACTCATGAGTTGGTCCAAAATTTAGTGATGCAACCTGCAATGACAACAACAAATGCCTAGCTCAAATCTGCAGATGAAGGACAAAAATGAAGAAAAACTGAAGAGATGTGATGAATTACACTGCCAGTGCCTGATCCACTCCCCTGCCACCACATCCAAAATGCACTGAACAACCACAACCACCACAGTGTTATGTATACTTAGCTACATTTGTGTGCTCATGGTTTTTCATCTATAAATTCTATCTCTGTCTACTACATTTTACAAAATTCATTACAAAACCTATATATTTTCCAATCTCTCGTAGCTGTACAAACTACTCATTTTATTTCTATCTTGGTTTACCTTCAGAACAACAGAAGTAACCTAAGCAAGTAAGTATTTACACAGCTAAAGGCTACTCCTGCCATAAAAGGCTATAAACCAACTCGGTTATGTTGACCAAGAAGGCCCTGGAAGCAGTACCTTCTCAAGCCCTGTAGAATACATAGGACTACACAAGAACAATCTAGATATATTAGTACTACAAGGTATATAGCTCATTGTGTAGATAGGAAAAACAACCTTTTACTACCTTTCAACTCAGTGTGAACTGTAAGAATCCAGCACTCGACTTAAGGCTTCACACTAAGTCTCATATCATTGCTAAAAAGGGTACATAGTATTTCATACCTATCTACTCACTACAAACATACTACATAAGTTAGTATTGTCGATTGCTGAATATCAGTGGATAGTCCAATCAGCAGTAGCCCGTGACATACTTGATCTCATGCTTCAAGAACTCAACCCTTACTGAACATACTAAGCATTCTTGCATTCAGACACATTATTACTCAAATCTACACTAAACTACAGGGTATGTTCTGATTTGAAATCACTTTGCTAAACCTTTGTGTATTCACAGGAATACACCAATGTCAAGTTCTTGTGAGCCATAACACACAGGATATGCCAAACCCCAAGAAAGACAAAAACACATGTGTGAATCCCGACAACGACAACAGCATGATGCCTATATGACACCTCAACCAACCCAAGCTCAAAAAAATTCTTAGCAGCCAGCCACATACATACTCATCTGCATGGAATTATACAGCCTCATATCTGTAGCTTCCTCCTAAGACTGGACAGTTTCAGTGATGGCGACTTAAAAGCATGAAAAGATGGAGGGCGGAGGTTGAACATAGGGACATGGAGCATTACAATCCAACATAGCTGGGCAACAATGGTAAAGTTCAAACCAGAATCCTGTCAGATGAATACCGTTTAGAATAAACTAGGTCAGTACTTGGTGGGAGAAGTTGTAATTGACCATGAACCTATGAGAACAGAGGACCTGGAACCAACTAGAACAATTCACTTGTTTTGGACAACCCCATGAACCAAAGTGGAAATGGAGGGACTAGAAGATGTATCAAAATAAGAACATGAGCCTGGAGGACTGCTCAGAGGCATGTATAGTCCTATAGTGAATTGATCATAGTGCAGTATAGTAGCAAAAATAATAAAGCGTAGATGAAGCCCACTACAGAGTGTCTTTGAGGCTTGGCTAGGACTGCTGGCAGTGGCAGTAGAAGTTGAAATGAAGACAAGCCAACACCAAGTGCTGGCAAAGTTTGGCAAGTTGCAACAGAGGCTGCTGCCAAACAACATGTATTAATACATACACAAGAGTACATATTTGTGTACAGTGATGTGTCCCCTGTTACTATTCGATTCACAGATCTGGTCCAAATATGGAAATTGCTGATGCCAGCGAAACCCGGGAACACGCTGGTTCATTCTCACAACTGAACCAAGTGTTTGGCATTGGCCTCCCATTGTTTGGCTGCATGCCGCCTTGTGTGTGTGAGAGAAAGGTGCCCTTGAGGAGCACCACAGTAGGCATTGTGCTAATGGCATCCTGAATGCACAAGTAAATATTTTCCAGTATTTTATGGGAGGCGTGATATAGCTAGATTCATGTAAAATTAAGATAAATGGAATAAAAATGCGATATTAAATGTAGAACCACTGGTTTTTAACTGTGTTCAATATACTTACCAGTAAGCATGAAGTTTTTGGTCTCATCTTGATTAACATCCCATGCTTGTTGAATATGATTTAAGTAATATAGTAATGTACACTGATTCTATGTAATGTTGGAAGTTGTGCAACTTGTAGCACCAAATGTCAAATGAAATTTATATAATAGTAGAAATACAGTGTTTTTATGACTATTTAAATGTGCCCCAGTACGAAATAAGAGCCTAAATAATGTGTGATAATCACTGGAAAGATTTGCAAAGGAAAAAGAATACAGGTGACCAGAAAGGTTAGAGATGAAATACTTACAATATTTAAATGATACTTGCTACAGCTGAAGGAAAATATTAATAATTGACACGATAGTACACCAAAAATCACCAAGGAATGCGGACTAAAACATACATAACTGAGCAATGGTTTCATGGCAAAAGAAGGTGTGTGACAGAAAGGAATAACGTGATAATAATGTTGATCTAAGCGCATAAAGGTTTCACCACAGTGTGCCTCACGATATTATGTTCCTTTTTATTTCTCTTTATTCATATGTTTACCTTTCTCCATTTTACTTACTGTACGCCCCAGTGGCACTCTTGGACAATATATATAGACATTAGATATGTCATTACACCTCAGCCTCAGTACTCAGTCGTTGTATTCATACATTGCACTGAGGTGAGATATCTTACTTACCGTTCCTCTGTAACTCTTACTTACCTGACACATAGATATAATATTTAACTACTCTCCTCGTGTGTATAGACTAAACTTGTAGATATCTATTTCTACAAATAACAACATAAACTTAAGATAACTGACGCACACAGGGCCACAAATTTACATTAGTAATACTTAAGTAACAATAATATTGGCTAACCGCGCAAATTGGCTCACGAAATGATGAATAAACGCCCAGCTAGGCGTGCGGGTTGACAGCGAAATGAGCCGTGAGAATACATATGTCCCTGAGAGATCCAATCGGATAGTACAGTCGCTTGCAAAAATAACTGCAGTCACGATTTTGCTGTACTGATCTGTATATATTTACTGATGGCTAACAACAACCAAACTGTGATACTCGCCTATGTGTCAACGCGTCATTGCAACGAGCCATCCCTGAGGCAGGATCGCTTGCACGCATTGTCGATGGGGCCGTTGTCTCCTCTTGGTCTCCTCCCCCGGACTCAAGCTATCTTCATTTCCTCTAGATTTATTTTCATGAAATCGCGACCTTGTAGGTCAAGGTCTGGTCCGCTCTGGTAAGACCCTATTTCAACAATATTGGCTCTTTTTTTTTAAAAAAATCCATAGATATTCGCGTACCTCGAGAAATTGTGCTTTAATACTGGTGGAACATCGAAAACGATATCTTTCACTGCAGAGGAGACGAGAACGTTTTTGAGCAAGAGAAAATCGATGGGGCTAGAAGAAATGTGAAGAAATTTAAAGAGCTATGTGTCAATCTGTTGCTTATGGACATGGCATTCACTCCTAGGCATCGCTCTGCCTCTCCAGCATCTGGTGTACTACTAGTGCATGTACTCCCTCGTGTTGACTATAAGAGGTTGAATCCAACTTCAGAAGATTTATTATCCAGTGCAATAATACCATCACAAGATAGTGCTAAGAGGACAAAAATCGTTGTCCACATATAAATGCCGGTCTACGTACACATACTTGACCCAATGTGCTCCAGTTGGTATTTCGTTGATTTGTGTGGTCATCTATGGCAGCTCCATCAATCCAAATGAAATACTCCATAGGTATTTTCCCATTTACAGCCTGCCATGTAGCACGGAGCTCCTCATTTCATTCAAGGGCAGAGGCAGCAACATTCTTGTGTGATATGGAAAGGTGACACAGAGCTCGAGATATAGTTGTGACTGTTACCTCAATGTTACGCTCTGTTTCAAGCTTTTCCTGTAGTTCATCGAGATAAATGGCCGTATTTTCGCTGATAAGTGAAGCCAAATAGCTCATCACTTGTATCAAGTGCACATGATCTCCTTGCTTGCTAGCATAGGGATTAGGCACTTACCCAAATCCATGGTGAAGGCGAAACACCGTATAAACTGTACACTCTGAGCACCCAGCAATTTCGTTCTCAGAGTTCAGTGGAGAGATGTGGAGGCATTAGGAGCAAAGGTTCATATCAATCTTTCGGATTCGACGTTTCAAACAATCAGTCTCGCCTATCGGTAATCTTATCTCAAATAGCGTGACAACGTCACAGTTTGTACATGCTGCCACACATACTTAACATACACGAACAAATAAGTTTTCGACAAATTGACACTGCAGTTTCTAATGCAAGTGACTGTAACAGGGGACTACAAACTCATTTGTGTACACCTGAACCCACGTGCGTAATATTATTTATCTCACACGGTACATGTATTCACGTGTTCAGGGTAGCACCGGCAATTCTGAGTTCCAATCCAAGTTCAACTCTGTTGCTTCAATACCGCTTGACACGCAACGTCGAACATCGACACTCTATCCTATTGCCCTACATCGGACACTATCTTCCCCATTTCTGTTGTGCTCTCTCTCTACTTACCAACTCCTCGAAGTCATAACATCATATTCTTTCCCCGGAATGCTACTGTCAAATAGGCAAACTCTCGACTCTTTATTTCATTCTTTCGACATAATGTGTGGTGGATGCTTATCAGACTGCAGGGATACTGAGGGGTGCTGGGTACAAAGTGCGTGTATATGTGAAAGTTTCCGTTTCTTTTACACCATTTGCTTATGCATGTGAATCCATTTGTCCACCAGGGTAATCAATGATGCTATGTGGTAGTCTTCCAGCATATGTCGTCTCGGGCTCTCTCAAGTCTTTACGACTTCTCGATGCTCTCACAAACAAAGTGTGCGTTTTCTCGCCCTCATGCATACCGTATATCCAGATCATGTGGCGCCCCCTTCCTACGTGGTACCCTTCTGGCCTTCTGAGAAAAGCTTTAGTCATATGCCTCCTCTGGCCTCTTATACAGGGTGTGAGAGAGGAGCCGCTCAGTGAAGTGTTACATCTCATCCAGGCTCCGCTTCTACAGCTTGACCCCCCCGCTTATCTACCATATCAACGCATCATTTCGCAGCACTCAGTCGATCGTACCGCTTACAGTCGTCCGACGGATTGCCGACGTAGTGTTTACTCCTGTCTCCTACGTAGCGCATTCTACTTGTACTCCCTCGTTCATACCACCTTGAGTCAAAAATAATTATTTTATACAATTAAGAGTGACTGTAGACTAGTATTATTTCTAATAGCATATAATATATTTCATTTTGACTTAATAATTGTTGATATTTCTAGAGCACTTTAGCTATCTGGCTAAAAAGTGGCGCGGTACAAAAAAAAACCAAAGTAGCGCGTGGATGAACTGAGAAATTGGCGGCAAGTTGAGGAAAAGTCAAGAGAAAGTGGCGCGGTACTAACGAAAAGTAGCGCTAAGTAATGCCCCCAAAAGTGGGCGCTGACATCAAGAAGTAGCGTGGCACCAGAATAAACGTACAGTTTGAACGCCACAGGCATGTAGTAAGGCAGAAGGTGCACAGCAGGAAATGTAGCAAGTAGGAGGGTACGCACCTGGCTCTATGTAACGAGAAGGATGGTGTACGGTATGGTGCATAGCAAGGAGGCATACCATTCAAAATGACTTTCTATATGTAAATACAATATAATGTACCAATGTATTCATGTGAATTTCAAGATGGTGAACTAAATACTGTGCTTTATAGTCTATTATCCCTCTCAGACCTCAGAATTAGCCATAACTAAGTTGAATTAGCATGTATAAGCAGTATAATTATTATAATTCATATTAGTTAGATGCATTTAGTATAAAGAGGTGTAATAATGCATAAGTATACTATAATCATGCCTAAGAATACTGAATTGTAGATCTCAAGTTTTCCTGATGCAACTGACCTTTATTGACTCATCATGCACATGCATCACGCATCATAACTTTTCAATTGATGAAATTCAATGAGAAGTATTCAAATTCTGATTGACTCGACTTATTATGTATAAATAATATTAGGCATTCCCCTTTGTCTGAAGACTCCGACGACGTACTATTCATCGTCTGAGATTTGGTCAGCAGCCCATTTTTAAAACAAACTCAACACTCCGTTACTAACTTTTTCTCCTTACCGACTAGGCTGAACAATGCCCTTCACAATGAAAGAAGTCGGTCTCGCAACCAATCTCCTCAAAAACGCCCATATCTCGGCTACAAAGCAAAATATAATTCGTTATATGATCGCACTTTTAAAGATCCAGAAGATCGAAAGTATTGGGAAGGTTATAGAAACCACTGCATTCCTCGGGGAACTAGACCATGAACACCCCCTGTATGGGTCCTCCATACTCGTAGTGGATGGGGAGGGCATTGAAAATATTAAAATGGTGATATACATTTACGTACGTACTCCTACTTTTATCTCAAGGTTAAACATTCCGAGGGTCGCTCGTTTTCTAGCTTCAGGACGATAGACCAACCGACACTTCACAAAAATTGTCCATCGTAACGCAAAATATTGCAAAAATAAAAGCTCAAAAGTCTGAGGATCCCATCGCCCTCACGCAACATTCGATGTTTTTCTTGACATTGGATAATTTGTTCCCTACCTTTTACATTGTAACGTCCTCGTTCGAGGATGTAACGGTTCTATCATGGTCCCTAACGGGGCCGGACCGCTTATATGAGAAGTATGTGGAGGATGGATTGTGGGACGTTCGGGTCAGGAATTGGTTTGGGCGCATCCTCACAAAATTGAAATCAGAAACCTCAGCGCCACCCTACGTTGAGTCGTAGTGCACAAGAGGTATTGAGGCTGTAGTACCTATGTAGCATATTCTTCAGTAACTGTTTTTTATAGAGGTTTTCAGCTCGGGGGTTTTGACACACCCAGCTCACTCTACTTCTTAGTTCGAATTTTTTTATCTGTTTCTATATTTCTGTTTCGAGTTTAACTTTGAGGCCGCGTAATTTTGGCGTAATTACATTACTTAAAGCATTATTAATATAATAAGTACACATGGTTCTAGCAGCTCGCTTGAATGTCTACTCAGTCAGATTTGAGTCAGATTATAGGTAAATACAGCCATGCATAAGTATGTGTAAAATACACGGCTCCTGCCGCTGGCGACTTGTAAGCTTGTTGAAGTTAATCTTGTGTTTTGTACGGATGACTTGCAAGCGTGATAACGGCTTCACCATCGACTCGGATGGTATGGTAGCTACAACTGCTATTATCCTGATGAGTGAAGTAAAGTAAGAAAGCCAGATAAAAATAATTTCTTAAACAAGTTGGAGCACTACGCCGAATGGGAGTCGAACCCCTACCGCTTTAAGTGCTATCACCCCAGCATGATAATCGCTTCACCGTCGGCGTGCTCTCAATATACGATAAGACCGTGAGAAGACACGGCTGAGCGAGTGGCAGTGCAGTGACGCGCTCACAGCACTCTCCTTGCTGGCAACGCACATATCACAAACTGCGCACAGCACGCACGCCGTGTTTCTTTCTCTCCAACCTCCATGATTCTTCGTCGCCCACTATGGGTCATAGGTTCGTCCTCATCCTCATTCCTCTCTGGTCTTCTCTCGTTCTCTGTTCTATCTATCTGTCTAGGTTTGTTAGGAGGAGTCGGAGTCGGAGCTGGGCGATGGGTGGCAATGGTACAAGAGGCGAAAGCAGGATTCGGATTGTTACGTTGGTGAGAAGTATAAGGATCCTGTTGAGTATGAGGAGAAATATTCCCGGTAAAAGCTCTACTGTGAGTTTCTGTGCGATGGATGTAGTATGATGGCTAACTCGGTATTGGTAGAAATGTGCACTTCATGTGCATGGGTACACTGAGCGATCTGATCCTAGGGCGACGTACAGCACCATGTCTGTAGTCGGACTGCTTATGGCAGTCGGCAACATTGGCGAGTACCTCGCTCCCTACACCGACAGCAACACCTTCCTCAGCCGAGACGGTGGTCATACCTGGCAAAAAGTACACAAGGATGCTCACCTCTAGGAATTCGGCCACTCCAGGTAGATCCTGATCGTGGCGACCGACGAGGGCAATTCGTGGCGCGAGTACAAGTTCACTCGGATACGAGCCACATGTTTACCTTGTCCGGGTTCCGGGCCGGCTAGAGGTAATGGGTATGTTGCTGTGCATTTGGACTTTTCGTCGCTTACGAGGACGCAGTGTAGTATGTCCCGTCATCTTTTTTCGTAATAATCTTGGTGATGCTAATGAGGTTGAGCTTTGGAGAGTGAGGAGAGTGAGGAGCGTGAGGAGCGTGAGGAGGCTTGTCTCTTTGGTCGTAGGGCACGTAGACTATATAGAATCTGCTTCTGGTGCTAACTCCCCGTGTAGACCTTGTGCCATCGTCGCATTCGTGATAAGAACTGTTACATTGGACTGCAGCCTAGGGTGGAGAAGATCGTCGACGTGCGAGTGTAAGCCGGTGGATTTCGAATGGTGCGTTCTTAGATTTGTCCTCGTGAATGTTGGGCAATATCTATCTCAGTGAGTTCAACTACATGAAGGACTAGAACGACGTATGCATGCGAGGTACGAGCACGCCTCCATTACCAAATGACGAATCCTGCAAGGACGATGAAGACTACTGGTACGAGTGCACCCCCGTACCGCAAGAACCCCATATCAAGCTGCGAGGGCAGTAATCGTATCGACCGCGGTCCCGCTCACCAATACCCCGGGCTGAGGTCGAATGGCACTTGGTTGTGGATATTTATTCTGTTCATTCCCTGTGGCTTCACTGACTCAGTGTATGTTCTGCCATCTTTCTTTTTCGTAACCACTGCAAACACCAAACACGATGTAAGGCGTACGTGCGCGTCACACTCCCGGCCCAACTTGTCTCCTCCGAGTCTTACTCTCCTCTCGCCTCCGTTACCGATAATGTACGCTGCGAAGCAAGAAAAAGTACTATTCCACTCAGCTTGTGCCTGGACAGCTTTTTTAGGCTTTATTAAAGATAAATTATAACTTATTTTTGCTAGATATCTTTACTTTATTATGAATCAAATCAGCAGTGCCGTTGGTAAAGCAGATGCCATGCATTGATATCCTCGTGCATGAAATCAAGTAGAGGTTCAATTCCGCATGGGTGCATAACTTCCTATTGAAGTCTCTTTTTCGTGGCCATGATAATGTACACCGAAAAGCAGGAGGTAGTGGGTCGAATTTTTCGCTGCTGTGCTCTGCTGTTCCATAATGTAGACACCAAGCCATCTTTATTAAAATAAAAATATAACAATTTCCTCCAGACATATTTGCTTTGCTATACACAAAATCAGCGGTGCCGTTGGTGAAACGGATACCACTGTAGACTTAAGATGAGGCGGTCAACATTTTTTCAGGAAAATGGAAGCCATGATGAGTCAAGCAAAGTCAGTTGTAAAAGTATTGGAGGTCAGTTCCAGGTGGAGACTAAGATGATTGTGTTTCAACGGTAGAAGTGTAGCGATGGAAATATAATTGATGTGCATGATGGTGTGACCGTGGGGAGATACGTCTTACATACACTCACAGTGTGGCAGTGGAGGCAACGCGCTTTCTCCTTACCTTTTTCTTACCAATGCACAACAAATCTCCAGTATCACAACTGTGCACATGCGGCGTGTCTTCCTTAGCACGTTAATATTCCTGGTCAGACCTGTATACGACGTAGACCTAAACTAACTTCTAACATGTAATATTGCACCCATACAGACTCTTCCTCCTCGTCCTCCTTCCCTTGTCCTTCCCTCAACCGCCCTTACATGATGATTAATGATCTCCGAGAGATCATGCATCATGCACATCAATTATATTTCCATCGCTACACTTCTACCGTTGAAACACAATCATCTTAGTCTCCACCTGGAACCGACCTCCAATACTTTTACAACTGACTTTGCTTGACTCATCATGGCTTCCATTTGTCTGAAAAATGTTGACCGCCTCATCTTAAGTCTACAGTGGTATCCGTTTCACCAACGGCACCGCTGATTTTGTGTATAGCAAAGCAAATATGTCTGGAGGAAATTGTTATATTTTTACTCTGAAGAATGTGCTACATAGGTGCTACAGCCTCAATACCTCTTGTGCACTACGACTCAACGTAGGGTGGCGCTGAGGTTTCTGATTTCAATTTTGTGAGGATGCGCCCAAACCAATTCCTGACCCGAACGTCCCACAATCCATCCTCCACATACTTCTCATATAAGCGGTCCGGCCCCGTTAGGGACCATGATAGAACCGTTACATCCTCGAACGAGGACGTTACAATGTAAAAGGTAGGGAACAAATTATCCAATGTCAAGAAAAACATCGAATGTTGCGTGAGGGCGATGGGATCCTCAGACTTTTGAGCTTTTATTTTTGCAATATTTTGCGTTACGATGGACAACTTTTGTGAAGTGTCGGTTGGTCTATCGTCCTGAAGCTAGAAAACGAGCGACCCTCGGAATGTTTAACCTTGAGATAAAAGTAGGAGTACGTACGTAAATGTATATCACCATTTTAATATTTTCAATGCCCTCCCCATCCACTACGAGTATGGAGGACCCATACAGGGGGTGTTCATGGTCTAGTTCCCCGAGGAATGCAGTGGTTTCTATAACCTTCCCAATACTTTCGATCTTCTGGATCTTTAAAAGTGCGATCATATAACGAATTATATTTTGCTTTGTAGCCGAGATATGGGCGTTTTTGAGGAGATTGGTTGCGAGACCGACTTCTTTCATTGTGAAGGGCATTGTTCAGCCTAGTCGGTAAGGAGAAAAAAGTTAGTAACGGAGTGTTGAGTTTGTTTTAAAAATGGGCTGCTGACCAAATCTCAGACGATGAATAGTACGTCGTCGGAGTCTTCAGACAAAAGGGAATGCCTAATATTATTTATACATAATAAGTCGAGTCAATCAGAATTTGAATACTTCTCATTGAATTTCATCAATTGAAAAGTTATGATGCGTGATGCATGTGCATGATGAGTCAATAAAGGTCAGTTGCATCAGGAAAACTTGAGATCTACAATTCAGTATTCTTAGGCATGATTATAGTATACTTATGCATTATTACACCTCTTTATACTAAATGCATCTAACTAATATGAATTATAATAATTATACTGCTTATACATGCTAATTCAACTTAGTTATGGCTAATTCTGAGGTCTGAGAGGGATAATAGACTATAAAGCACAGTATTTAGTTCACCATCTTGAAATTCACATGAATACATTGGTACATTATATTGTATTTACATATAGAAAGTCATTTTGAATGGTATGCCTCCTTGCTATGCACCATACCGTACACCATCCTTCTCGTTACATAGAGCCAGGTGCGTACCCTCCTACTTGCTACATTTCCTGCTGTGCACCTTCTGCCTCACTACATGCCTTCCACTTCGCTACACCCCCTCCTTCTCATTACACGAGACATCGTGTGTGATGATGATGAGGGAAGTCTTCTCGGCCTCAATGAGAGCAACGGTGTGGTTAAGATAATACTTGATAAAGAGGGGCTTCTTAGTCATCTGCAATCATACAATAAGCTACTACAGTACGAAGTGTGAATTTGGAGAACACACATCATTTTCCTCGGAAATGGTAACAGCAGTTTCGGTGAGATGAGGCTTCTTCTCCTGCTGAGACTCGTAGCGGTACATTTTAAGGAGCTTGAAGATCTAGGTGATGGTGTTCGTGTTCAGGGTGTGGGCAAGCTGAGGAATGGCAGGAGGAACCTTCAGAGACCTCCAATACTTTTACAACTCACCTTGCTTGACTCATTATGGCTTCCATTTGTCTGAGGACTCCGACGTGAGCATGTTAGTTCCGGAAGCTCGTGCGTTTGTGGGACGAGGAATAGGGGTATATCAGTGTGTTTCTTGTTCTCTGAGAAACGAGTGGTTGACGAGCTATTTTGATCGTTGTTATAATAGATATACATGTACACCCTCGTGTGCGTTTTAATAACAGTATTGTCGGGACGTGATATGATTGAGCACATTAGACTGCCCTCAGGTCAACCTTTTCAACCGAGTTGTTAGATGGTCTTCTGGTGAAGGTGTCTTCATTTAGAACGTCGGTTCGTTAACAGTTAGAGTGCTGATATATATTGCTTCTACGCAGGTTCTGGGGCTCTCATCTGTGATGAAAAAGATGTATCTCATCCGACCTTTGACTGAGTTCAATGGAGTCGTGGCTATCAATTTGATTGATCACTCTCACTAAGCTGTTTAGAATAAGAACAAGTAAATAAAGAAAGCAAAAGAAATGACTCACAATAGAGAGGGCAAGTATCACAATCTTCATGTCCTCCAAATAATCCAACAACTCAGCCTATGCATTGAACAATAGCAGCCATCAATTTGATTGATCACTCTCACTAAGCTGTTGAAGGGCAAACTGTTTAGTGAGTGAGAGTTTATTGAACCCAAATAAGATCATACTTGAAATAAATCAATCAAATCAATCCTTTTGTAATTAGAAATCAATTCCAGTTCAATCAGAAATCATAAGAAATCATTAGAGTGAAATCAATAACAATTAAAAAAAAAATCAATGAGAAATAAATGTGCAATCAATGAGAAATCAGTCAAAAATCAGTCAAAAATCAATGAATAACTCAGAATTGTTAGGTACCCAACTACAGGATATACTAAATACTAGAGTAGTTAACTACATAGATACACTTACTTTATCTACTAGACCATGAGTCCTTTTCTAATAAGGAAACTTTTCTCTATATTACATATACCTGGAGAGTGAAATCAATGTTGAAATCAATCATTTGTACTTAGTTTAAATTGCATTTTAAAATGAAATCATTGCTGAAATCAATCCTTTTGGACTTTGAAGTATTATTGGTACAAGTTTGAAATCATTGGGGAGATCAATGCAAATTCCTAGGGAAATCAATGCTAAAATCAATGTTATTTCATAGGGAAATCACTGCTGAAATCAACGGGAGATCAATAGGAAATCAATGGGAAGTTAATGCTACAATCAATGTTATTTCATAGGGAAATCATTGCTGAAATCAAAGGGAGATCAATAGGAAATCAATGGGAAATTAATGCTAAATCATTGTTGAAATCAATGTGAAATAAATACTAAAATCAATATATTATTAAATCAACGTTATTACATAGGGACATCATTGCTGAAATCAAAGAGAGATCAATAGGAAATCTAGGGGAAATTAATGCTACAATCAATGTTATATCTTAGAGTTATATGAGTATGAATGGGAATTGATACCAATTATTGAAGCAGTGCCTCTGAAAAGGACAAGAGAAGCACATGAGCACGAATGTAGATAAGGGTGGGAAGGTAGAGCACTCAAGAAACGGCCTAAGCACAATGCAAAATATAGCCATACTACGACATAACAAGAGTTCAAGATAACGGTTTGGGAGTTTGAAAGAGAAGATACAAAGACGCGAGAGCTGAAATGAAATAGTATTCAGTAGATAGGAACATTTCAGTATAATACATTGTACAGAAAGCAGGGGCATAATGTATCGAAGTAGAATAGTTATTTTAAGTAGATACACTAGGGAGGGACGACCAGAAAATATAGTACAAATTGTTAGAAGAGAACAGTTCATAAAAATGAAATAGGTAATGGACGAGGGCCAATTTTTGATCATGGCTAAGTAAATGCGGCCATGTTTCCCAAATGTTGTTCAAGGTACATTATGTCTCATCTATAGCAATATTGTCAATGCCCAAATGTGAGTGACTCCTAAGATTGTTAACAAATTTTTTGAGCAATGCTTGCAGCTGTTTAACAGATGTCTCAGAAACATTTATTATTATGCCAAGTACATTTAATAATCATTGCAAGGGACATAAATTAATAGAAGGGTTTACAAGCTCCAACACTAACAAATGTAGATGACAAATTGTTGGCAGATATAATAAGGTGAGGAAGCACAAGATCCATTGGAAATATGTTCAGTTACGGTTACTCGGAGCTCCTCCAAGGAAAAAGAGTCATGAGAAACAGATAAACCATGTCTAGATGCAAATTCCTCAAGTTCAGGTTTCAACAGACGATCCAAACAATTGAAGATTTCAAGGCTACCAAACTGTTGTACAGGTGGGTGCTGAAAGCAGCAACAATGCAAAGATAGGTCATGGATAATACGAGGTCTGAAAAGCGAGTGAGAAGCACTGGGAATAGATAGCAGAGTAGCAACATCAGCCAAGTTTTGATCTAATAGAGATGAATATATTATGCATGACAGAAAAAAGTTACATAGCTCATTAACGTTGCAGAACCAATTCCTTGCCACCTCGCATAAAGTTCCAGTTTCAATTGCTAAACAGCCTCCGAAAAATATATGTTGAATAAAACGATTTCTTCCATGAACAGACCGGGATCATCCACAATAACATTGTGTGAAACCAATAAGTTTTGAATATCATTTCCTGACCCCTCAAACAGTACACAAATATCAACATCCACTCCAAGGATATGGACCAGATCAGACCGATCAAAGGTATGACAAGAACCCATATCAATAGTAATGAGGAGACCTACACAAGTATGTCAACTTTTCCAAGGCTAAAACTGTGATGAAGATATAAGACGTATGGCGAGGATATGATAGTAAAGACTATAAAAGGAAGCAAGTGAGTAAACTATAATAAAACAACCTCCCGGCAGGAGAAGCATAGGGAGGGGAAGATAGACAGGAAAAAAGTGTGTAAATAACTTATCACGGCCAATATATGATACAGAATGCATGCACACAGATGTTTACTAAAATGCGAACAACAAGAGGGGAGCCGGAAGCCAAAATATTAAACAGAAGCAAACAAAAAGTGATCTACTGCCAAAAAATATTGGAGCTCGAGCCCTATAACCCTACTAACTAAAGTTAGTGGGAATAATGTACCAAAGCGGAATGACATGACGACACATGACTAATCTGATGTATTGGTAATGCAAAAGGGCCCTTCCAAATTCCTGGTAAACACGGAATGCACACCCCTCCAAAAGTCATTGGAGATTTCCCAGATGGTTGAGGTAGGAAGTCCTTTTTAGGACAAATCACCGCAAACAGATGGAAAGCCGAGACTATCATGTTACGCCAACTTTGAATTCCCCTATTAAAACCCTGATATCTTTGCTTTGTTGTAAACCAAATCACAGGGCCATTAAGAAGGTGGATACCAATAGCCTTGTGCACGAAATCAAGTAGGAGTTCAATTTCCCACAGGCATATTCCTTGGGTCCGGAATCCCTTTCTTTTATTCCAATGATAATGTACACTGCGAAGCAACCAAAAGTTCTATTCCACTCAGCTTGTGCCTGGACAGCTTTTTTAGGCTTTATTAAAGATAAATTATAACTTATTTTTGCTAGATATCTTTACTTTATTATAAACCAAATCAGCAGCTGTGGGATGATAAGTGTTATTGAAGGGGAAACAATAGTTTTGGCGAGTGCGATTGCATCCATCAGTCGCTGGTGGCTTTGAATCGAGAGTGTGAGTTTTTGAGGATAAATGGATAAAGTCTGATATGTGTTAGATCGTGAGTGTCAATGAGAGAATGATTTTAAGAGCGAATACAAGTGGGGATGGCTGAGTATTGCCAACCTAAAGGTGCTCTTCTTGAGCTACTTGACCTTCATTGAGCAATGGAGGATAGAGTGGATATGAACTGATGTGGTGTATTCAACTGAGGAGAGAATTGTAAGTACAGAAGGGTTTTTATACATAAAATACCTGTATGAGTCAAGTAAAATTGAAAGGATAAACTACTATAAAGAAAAACATAGCCTTCATAAGAGTGCATGTGGCAATGGTGCAACAACATTGTTGCTTTTGTGGTTCTGGCATTCCGATATGCTTTCAAGGCATAGTGCTGTGCTTGCCGAATCAAGGTGTTTGGAATCAAGGGTGTTTGTTCTTAGAATTGCTGAGTAAGTGAATCACGTGACCCATGGTTGGCTTTGTTCCAATACCATTGCTTGGGTCAATTATATTCCTCCGAACTTACTCATCTGCATCTCTTCTATTATTACAAAGTCATATCATCTTGGGTAATTGGTAAGTACTCTTTATGATTGAATTGATGATGTCTTATATATGTCATATTGATCTGTTTTGTGACCAGGCCAATTACATTGCCTACACATAGTGTAGGGGGCACAACCTCCCAAAGCATTTGCCAATTTCCTGGCATGGCGAAACCCTGGTGTGGGAAAGTGGCGAGACCTGGTGAGACTGGCGATGGGAAAGCTATGGTTGAGTGATGGGTTAGACAGGTATTTGACTATGGAACATATAAAATATATCTTGAAAATATCCACTATTATATATTTTCATTGAATCAAATAATGAATTGGCATCCTGAGGCTCATGAATCATCAACCTCAGCCTGCAGTCCTTGAGGGAAGGGAGGGTTTCGTGTATAAACTTGGTATAAACCACCTATTCTTGCACTGCATGGTTAATTCCACATTACTTATTCCCCTCAAAAGCAATATACTCACTTTATAAAGTATTAGCACTGTCTTTCTCTCATTTTTAATTTAAAGTACTCTATCCATAATCGCCTTTCCAGGTGCAACCTTTTCTTTCTTGGGATGAGAGGTATCCAAGGTTGCAGTAACCTCAATATAATTCTCTAAGTCTGACAAACCATTCATCCCAGTCCATCAGAATATTATTTACATCAATTGGTAAATCTTTTGGTGCATTGTGACATTTATTAGGAGGGGCGAAATGCTTTGGACAGTGAGAATGCCAAGTTGACCGAGAACGAGATCAATTTGGAATGCAAGTTCTAGACTCACATAGAACATTGTAGATAAATGTATTAGTATAAAACTACAATGAAAACCCTGTATGTAAATTAAGAGTGAATTCATCCCCAATTTTCCCATTCCATCTTGTGTGATTCCAAGTCACTGTTGCCTGCGTGCCTTGGTAAGCACTAATTTATTAGATAATATTACAAGAGATCTCAGCTATGAATGTAATCTTTGGTCATCTACCTTTAGTTCCATACATTTTAGCTTAGTACATATTGAAATTTTGAAACAGCAGAGGTATCTAACGGAACGGAAAGCAAAGACAGTGAATCACATCATCTATTTCTAATTACATAATCCTTAGATATCACTGGGTCTCGCCAGTATCAATTTCTGAGGAGGTATCGCCACCTGGTGATACATGGCGAGGTGAAACGGCAAGGTTGTGCCAACAACACTACCTACACAGCACTGTTGGTAAACCATAAAGCAGATACCATGCATTAGAGGAGTTCAATCTTGACAGCTTTGTCATGTAACATGTACTGGAACCACATGATTATCTGCTGTAAAAGTGAAGGTGGCACAAATAAGTATGTTATACACACTGTATTAACAGGAAATGATAGAAAACATGAGTACAGCAGTTTAATGGTGAGATTAAGGCTTAAACAAGGCTTATAGTGCTGGGACACTACTAAGACAAATCCCTCCAAATTTCGGGAGCAAATCGCATGAGAACATACCTAAAATCCTCTATTCTTATATATACATGTATTATACATCATAATTTATATATCTAAATAATTTATGTGCTGAGCGCTGAGTGTTGAATCAAGCTGAACATCATGTTTTTCCTCTTTGGGCTCCCTGTAGTCGGGACAGATCCAAATCATAGCAAATAATATCATGTGATACTTGAGACCGATCAGCATACCTCAGTTTCCTACTAGTGGGGAGCTGCAATTTCTATCCACAGATGTGGCCACTGACTAAGTACACTGCCACCTAAAAACAGTCAACACATTTATGTGCACAACGCCAACACAGCACAATATCCTTCTCAGGCTTCTGTACTTACTACTTAGCTTTTAATATGGTATGTTAATGTATGTAGCTTTCTATTGTAAAATAAATTTACTATAAGTATACATATTAAATAAGAGTTTAGAACTTAAGCTTTGAGACTAAGCCATGTCATCACAATAGTCAGATTCATAGAATAAGTCTAAATAATCATTGGACTGACTCAGACTTTTACTGTTAGCTCTGCTTTCCACTTCACAATCATGAGCCTCAGAGCCTTGATGTTGGAGACTCCCTATTGTGTGGTGTAATGTCTTCTGTTCCAATTCCTTTCGTAACCTTTTTGCCTCGACAGATAAGCCAGATAGCTTTAACTTCCACTCATTGTTTTTCTTTTTCATTCTATAGGCTCGTCTCCATTTGTTACAATATTTTTCTTTGGATATCTTTGCATTCTTTCGAAAATGCAAAGCTGATGCTTCTAAAGTGTTCATTCGCTTGTCCACTGCAGATATTGCATCACGAGATGCATTCGTGTTGCCACTCTGAGATGAGATG
Source organism: Cyathus striatus (assembly GCA_025738555.1). Classification (NCBI taxonomy): domain Eukaryota; kingdom Fungi; phylum Basidiomycota; class Agaricomycetes; order Agaricales; family Nidulariaceae; genus Cyathus; species Cyathus striatus. The sequence goes on from JAOVFP010000011.1 coordinate 2,257,511, forward strand.
TGAAGTGCTGCATGAGCAGCCTCAAGAGATTCCAGTTGCCATTTGGTCTTGCCTTTTGTCTGTTTCTTTAAACTTCTCACCATATTAAGTATCTAATAACGTGTATTTGTGGTGAAATAAGCTATATACATAGTAATAGTGAGTATTACTATGAGGAACACAGTATTACTCACCTGTTTTGAGGGGAAATGGTGTTTCTATGCAACATTCAACATGTTGAAACACATATTACATAATCATAAAATGGGCTGTTATTAGGGCTGCCAACTGTTACCATACATTACAGTTATACAGTGCCCATAATATGGTTACAGGTACCATACTGATATCAGTCTTAGAGAGAAAGTTGATGGTACAGTACACGGGACAGTTGTGTGCTGTAGTATACCGTATTCTAATGGCCATATACAGCTGACTTATGGTCCGTATATTTCACCTGTTTATGTAAGCCCACGTGGACAACTGCAGACACAGTTAGGATATGGTTATTGTGTTCTATCATAGTCTTACCATATGAAAGGCTTTTCCAAGACATTACTAAATTCCAATATTTCAATTTCTGGTGGCTGAATACTATCAACTGACTTGTTTCAAGTGGTCTTATCTTCGGAAAACTTGGCAGCTTGTTCATTTATAGTGCATACATACTCCATTGAGCAACATTTGAGCAACATGAAGCACTGCTGTGATAAAAGGCATTTGAAATTCCAAGATTTTATCCACTTGTGAGCCCTTCAGCAATGTGTATTTACTCATACCTTTCGTTTCATCTCCTGCCATGCTATTGTTCTATGATATTATTGGTTGGGTGCTTATCAGGATGCAGTTATCTGTGTTCTGAGCCTCAAAACCATTGGTATCATGAAAAGCACTAGACTGCAAAAGTCATATAAATAGTACTATGGATACTGCACAATAACAGTTATACTTTGAGCCCTCATTGTTTTACATCATGTCTGATGATGATCTGGCTCAAGATACTGCTCAGGCTCTTCTGAATGTTGCACATTGTGCTCAGGCTCCCAGTCAAGGTATGTCTTAGTTGGTTATGAGTAATGATGTTAAACTAATGTAACATTGTAGGGCAACTTGGACATGGGCGCCACAAGAAAAACAATGCACACATGCAAGAATACATTGACACAGAGAAGTTTGATGAGTTCAGTAAGCCAACACTTCTGTGAAGAAAAGTAAAGGAAAGGCTTCATGCTCTGATGGACCTATTGTTACTGTGGATTCCACTGAGATCAAAGCCACCAATGATGTTCCTGAGCTATTATTTGATTCGGATAATGAGGATTATGACAACGACAGTGAGGACGAGAATGACAGCGACAAAGAGGATGAAACATTAGAGGCATCACATAGAATCAGTAATAAGGAGGTATGTGTAATTCCCTTAAATTGTTCTCATATTCTGACATATTCCATCTTCAAATAGCTTGCTGATGCACTGCCATCGAAATTAGTGTCTCAGAAATCAAAGCACAAACGTGCTCAGTCAGCCATAAACCCTCAAACTCACCACCTGCCTTGTCCAGCTCCAAAAAAGAGTTGCAGCACCGTTATAGTCACTGGTACAAGTTCTGGTGATAGTACTACTGTGTCTCCACCTGCACCTATTCAAACCATAAGTGTCAAACTTTAAAAGCATTCACTAAGATTTACAATACTATTTTAGCATGGAAAGACTAATCCAATTTATTTGTTCTATGAAGAAATTACCACAGAAGAAATGGTGAGAAGGAAGAGGGTACTCACTATTACCAGTGCTATCATGGTAATCGCTCTATTCTCAAGATAACTCTGAAGATGAGACACAGTCTTAATGGTATGTTTTGACTTTATATGTTCTATGAATTTGTCTTAACTGTGTTTTACTTAGGACTAACTGGGCATTTAAAAAGTTTCCTTCAATGCACAGGTTATATAACATTCTATATAATCGATCTAGTCCTCCCACATTGGAGGAAAAGCTGTTGGCTTCTGGGGAGGTAACCATGGATTCTGTGGGTGGCAATAACTATCTTATGAAGCTTGAGAAAACATCGCAAACTATTGTGCGTGTGTTTGAACAGCAAGCTTTGAAAGCAAGGGTGCGTCCAATTCACTGGTTCATTTTACTATGATGTGGTATTAAATGAATTTTAGAGGGAGTGGCAACAGGAAACCTTTGTGGAGTTGCTAGTCAAATGGGTAGTTTTATGTGATCAGCCATTTGATGAGGTGGAGAAGCTGGAATTTCATGAACTTCTCAATTATACACATTTTTGAGGAACTTTGGCCTTTAAAATTCCAGGATGTACCACTATTTGAACCTGAGTTATGAAGATGGGCGAAGATACAGTCAGCTCAGTGAAAGAAATGTTCAAAGTATGTTATAATTTTAACAACTAATATTGATATTATTAGAATCTTAATGCCAAAGTCAGCATATCACTTGATGCTTGGACTTCTAGCAACCAGATAGCGTTCCTTGCAATCATTGCACATTACGTGACAAACAATGGACAATCTGGTATGTGATTCTATTAATTTCACTGTGATCATTTGTTGATTAAATCTTAGAGGAATTGTTGATTGATTTTCAAGAGCTTATGGGACAACATACCAGCGAAAATATGGCAAGTGTTGTTTGGAAAACACTGGAGACTTATGGCTTGAACAGCAGTGAGAAGGTATGTTGATAATATTAAGGATTTCAAGTAAAACTTAACAAGTTTTGGCTTGCAAATAGATATTGGCTTTTGTAATGGACAACACTATGAATAATGACACCATGATTGTGTCCCTCAGAAATTGATTTGATAAGAATGGTCCTAATTTGTTTGATGGAAAGTTGTCACGACTGCGATGCATGCCGCACACAATCCACCTTGCTGTTGTTAAAGTTCGTTTATCTCTTCACAGATGGTTGGCTTGTAGAATTTAATGATAATATACTTCAGCTCTTGGAAAATATAGGTGCACTGAACTCTGCAGAGAGCCAGAAGGCAACTTCAAGGGGTGGAGTTTATCAGGAATCTGTTACTGCTTCCCTTCAAAGCCTCTCAGATGACGATGCTACACCATTAGATCCTGAAAGTGAAGATGACTCCCCTCAGGATCCGTCAGCTATTTCCAAAAAAAGCACAAGTAATCACTCTGATGCGACAGGAAAGGTAATGTTCTTTAAACTGAGAAATGTAATATGCTAAATTGTTACATACAGCTTTGCAAAATAATCCAAGCTGTACGCTCCAGTCCCCAACAGCATGAAAACTGGACTCATGTGGCTGGATTGAACTCAAATGATAATAAACAAAATCCATTAATGCTTTTACTTGATGTGAAGACAAGGTGGTCGTCAACTCATCAGATGCTCCGTGAGTTTTACTTCTATATTGAACTAGTTTGTCTCTGATACTTTTTCAGAGCATGCATTAGAATATTGTTCTGCAATAGATATCTATGTGACACATCATGACTTTCAAGCCTATGAATTATCTGATGACAACTGGGATGCCATCTCATTGGTCACTAGGTGGCTGAAGAAGTTTCGCTCAGCAACAATGCAAATGTCAATCACTAAGCAGCCCATGGTTTCTCAAACTGCTGCTGTATTCTGCAGGCTTCAAAGTGAACTAAAGGATGCTTTATGGGAGCTTCCTGATGATGCTTCAGTGAACCTCAAGAATGGTCTTGTTGAAGCACATCAAAAACTTAGTGAGTATTACGAGAAATTTGACCAATCACCATTGTATACCTGGGCTGCTTGTAAGTCTTTCTATTATTCTATAAACAGTCACTTGTATTTATTATTTCACAGTTGTAGATCCTCATATTTCATACACTGGCCTTGAATTCAATTATAATGATGATCCCACACTCTCTTCCTATCTCATTGAAGCAAAGCAGTCCATTCATGACTACTATTGCAAGTTTTCAATTCAGAATCTGGTGTCTCCGATGAACAAACCATAGCTGAAATATCTTCAAATGGTGTCTCCTCCAATGCAGAGAACTTCACAGCGTGCTTTGCCTGAAAGCCACGAGCTGCAGTTGACGAGCTTGAACAATATTTCAAGCTCCAACAGGAGGACTTCACTACTTGTAATCTGGTTCAGTGGTGGAATAGCTGTCATTTTCAATTTCCTTGCTTGTCTCACCTCACTCTCGATCTTTTAGGAATTCCAGGTATGTGTTTTACCATTCAGTTTTATATTCCAACTTAATAACATATATTAGGTTCAGCTGTAGCTGTCGAGCACATTTTCTCAGGAGGGTGAGACACAATCTCACTTCGACATTCTAGTTTAAAGTTGGATACCATTAGAAGCCTCATGATAGTTAAGCAGCAGCTTTGTCTCCTATGTGTCAAAATTGTTGAATTAGACTAACATACACTACTGTTCCTATGACATAAATATGAGCATCCATTTGTATGTTTGATTCCCAATGAATTTAATTTGTGTATTGTGTCTTAGATTGAGGAGCTACTATAGAGCTTTCTATCTACATTATAAAATGTGACTTTGAACTATAGAAAGACACATTACAACTGAAAATATCTAACCATATACTGTAATATGGCCATCTGTAAGACAATACTGTACCATATGGCACTTCAGTGTTTTTTTTTATGGTACATGGAATGGTACAGAAACACCTGTAAACAATCTGTCATTGTGTGGCTGTATACTGTATATGGTACAGTTGGCAGCCCATTATGCATAATACATTTACTCATTGTATACTCACTCTATGCATAGCAAAATTAACATATAGTATTATATGTATGTTAGCTAGGGAATGTACAGTTTCTTTTCTTTTAATTTAAGCAAGTAAGAAGACATTGAGTATGCATTTCAGACTTATTGGCCAAATTTGGAAAATCAAGGTTGTACATTCCCTGTGTGATCATGCATCACTTCTAATTCTGGAAAGATATGGGCCAAAATGTTCAAATTACATGCAAAAACATGTGTTTCCACAATCCTCTAAAATTGAACAAATCACAAATATGTACAAACAATTTTGTGATCAAAGACATTGCACCTCCCCACTACTAGGGATTGTGTTGTGCTCTTTGTCTTCCTCCACTACATGTGCCACCACTCCCCCACATGAAGACACATTCTGCACTGACAGACTTATTTAAGTAAAGTGTTTATCTTGAATGTCAGCCTTCCTCTCATTTGATGACAGAAAGAGAATGAAACTTCCCAACCAACTGTCAGGCTGATCATTGATACCTGCACATTCAACGCTAAGTGGAACCACTCTCTCATCTCAGCACCCTTCCTCAACTGTGTGAACACTCAGCCAGTAGTGGGATTTGAAGAGTGGTAGTTGGTACAGGGTGGGTTGGGATGGCTGGAGTTGTAAGTGTTTTGGCTTACTAATAAGTGAGGACAAGGTGATAACTTGAAGGCAGGGACATGGTAGTGGGATTGATGTGCAGGTGGATGTGGTAGGTTGAGGTGAGAAGATGTGGTACACCACATATGTGCTGGATGGTGGTAGAGGTGTTGTGAATGGAAGGAAATGTCTGAACTTGGTCTTGCTTTTGCATATAAACATCATAGTTTGAGTGAAAAGTCAGTCTGTCTCAAAGAATATTTTTAAACCTACACATTTTCATATCATTTGTATCACTTCATAATTATCTTCTTATATACAATTGCTATACAAAATTCTAACCAATTGACCACAAGCAGAATTTTTTACAGAATAATTATGTAGAATACACCTTCCACAGGTATTACATTACTCATAGAGTGGATTGGAACTGGAAAGATATATAAAGATGTTCCTGACATCGCATCTGACAAGCTTATCTGGCAAAATATTTCTCATGCACTTCAAGTGCTGCATTAGTTTCTGCATCAGTGCTCTCAACTTTAGACATTGTATAGGTACTGTTACCTGCTGTCTCGAAATTTTTTATTTGAATTGTGCAACTGCTTATGATTGGCTTATTATAGCTGATAATTTATTATAGTTATTATAATGTATGAGAAAGGCACAGGGAAAGGTGAAAAACACAACAACATAGGTGCTATCTCATATAGGAATGCAAGTCTGGCTGCAGATACAACCTGGACACTGGCACTTTTATGGTATATTTGGACCTGGAGCCTACCTTGACTTGTTGTAGTATGATCATATACAAACTCTACTACATATCTCCATGAAATTTTAGCTTTATCCATTCAGCTTTTCCCTCAAAACAACTTTATCTTTGAGATGCACAGTAACTGAATGCAGTAAATCAACTTATGATGCACCAAAACCGTAAAAATATTGAATGGCCTACATAATATTCTACACCTTAGATACTGTGTCCCCCTATAAACCCAATACATGTGGGTGGATTAAATGAAGAACATTATGTAATTGATACACTCGCAGTGAAGGCAATTTGTTCCATGATTTTGCTGTACTTCTCAATGTTTCAACTGATTGTAATTACATCAGTATAATATGTACATTTATATATCCTATCCTGAGCAATTTTTATTGAAAAAAATCTGCAAAAAACTTCCTGAACAGTCAAATTTTGTGAGAGAAGTGAGGCATGAGGATTATGTAATATTCCTTACTTAATCCAGCTGCATGTATATATTGCACCAGATACACTATCCCCCTAAGATTTGGGTAAATTTTTCTAATTTTTGTCTCTCTATAGCTGGCCAAGAATTGCTGATTTAGTATCTAACTTTAAGCAGGATTATCCAGGGTCCTTGTTGATGGAACAATGGACCTATCACAGACCTATCATGTGGTGAGAGTGAGATGTCACTTAGCCTCAAGCCAAAAGAGGGAGGCATATGGTTTAGGAACACTGTAGTTGTGTCACTACAGATCAGTCACTACAGCCTACAGTTGATATTAGTAATTGTATTGGTCAGACTTTGATGTAGTTAATTACCTCAATTACATTGATTTTGATCACATCATATAGCTTTTCATTCTCATGAATCAAGTTATAAGACTGTGCCAAATTGTTCCATTCATTGGTAGAGAGATCTGGCATAGAGAACACTCTTGGAGATGAGGGGCAATTAACTACATCAAAGTCTGACTAATCAATATATAATTAGAAAACATGTGGGAGATTTGTTTAAGGGAAATATGCTAAAGTAAATAAGTATGTAAATAAAGTAGATGAAAATAGATTATGTAATCAAACCTAATGGCCTACAATTGAGCACATGCCCAGATTAGTCAGCATTTAAAAAAGTGCTCCTCACACTCTCTCAGTGTTAATCAGCAGTAAGCTAGAACTTCCACACTGCTGCACTAAGTACTTACCTCCATGCCTTTATCCCCTCCCCCTGGAATTCAACATTGAGAATAAGCCTTAATATTTATGTTCATAATAATACTTTCATAAACACTCAATTTTCGGTTTTTTTAATTTCTATTGTAGTAATTGGTAGTGTATTGCTTTTTCATTGAACTTTTAACCAAGTGTGAGATTATTTTAAATTGTCAATAAAAATATTAGTGGAGGGAAGGTATATTATCAAATATAGTCAAATATGTTTGAATATTTAATTATGTTAAACCAATGCAAGTGATACTGATAAGATATTTATGGAGTCTACTATCTATGAGCTTTGATATGATGGTGGAATAATTTCATTTAAACTGACTTTCAAAAAATCATTACTACACTGTAGGCAAATATTATATTTAATGTTAGTAGGCCAATAACTAATAGATGAGGTGGTGAGATCCTTAAGCTTATAGGTAGAAAGAATGATTGAAGTGGAAGGTATAGGTGTAAGGTTTATATAATTTGTAGAATTTCAGTAGGTAAATATGTACAGAGCCAAACTGAAATGAAAAATGGAGAAGATAGAGGTGCAGAGTCAGGTAAAGAGGGGCTTAGTGCATAGTGAGGATAGAAGTAGCAGGAGAATGCTGTACACAGTTATCAGATCAATATACAATATAACAATATTTTGGAGTAAAAATATGATAGATATAGAATAAGCTAAATGCACTTCAGCAATGATCTAAGTGCAGTTATATGTCTGGATGAGATCAGAACAGACAAGATTGAAATGAAAGGACCATTCACTTCAGCTAGGAAATGTCACAGGCAACTGATGGGTATCTGAGAGACCACTCAGACCCATACCCACCAAAACCTGTACCCATGTGTATATGTATGTGTTACATTGGAAAACTCTTCATTTGTTAGTAATTATACTATATTTTTCTACTCTTTACATAGCTGACAGGTACCTGGAGGTTGTGGGTACACCCATACCTGTGCTGTTGCCTAACTTCAGGTTTTGTAATATACCCCTTACAAAGTTGTTGGGCTGAAGTGCAGAAGTGATTTCCAATTGGAGTCATATTGGAAGTAGAGTCTGAGGGGAAGAGAGGAATGGAGTAAGACCAGATAAGGTCAATAGAGTGAGCAAGAGGATAATCTTACACCTCAGACAAGGATGAATTGGATTGCTGTAAATATGGTACAACCTGATTTACTTAACAATTAGAATAGTTATTAAAATATGTTATCTGACTAATGTGTGAGCAAATCTTGAATATGTGCAAGAATAGGAAAACTGACTGATCCATGCATAATATTTACAATAAGATCTGTGACCCCATTCGTTCCTAGGCCAATTGGAAAATTTTTGGAGACTCGGTTCATGTTTCACAGGTAAATTCAGCACGAAACAATTGGAACAATGAGCAGATTTATTACTCAATTTAGAATTTTCTAATGCATCTGGCACATTACATATTTTATGGCATATTCTAATTGTTACAAAAATTCTGTATGTGTCACTCCCACACATGTCTCAACTGACTATCAACTGACTATCAACTGACTCTCATATAAGTATCAATAGTCTCACCTGACTCTCATCTGACTCTCAACTAAGTTTCAGAAGTCAGGTTAGACTCTCATCTGACTGTCATTTGACTCTCAACTGAGTCTCAAGAGTCAACTGAGAGTCTCATTAGAGTCAGTTGAGAGTCAGTTGTGACCTGAAATTAGTATTGGGCTTAGCTTGGATTCTTACCTGACTCTTACCTGACTCTCACCTAACTCCATGTGTGACATGTTGGAAAATGTTGGAAAAAGTGTGACATGTGTGACATGTTGGAAAAAGCGTGACATATTGGAAAATGTTGGAAAAAGTGTGACATGTGTGACAAGCGTGGGAAAAATGTGACATGTTGGAAAAAGTGTGGCAAGTGTGATGGTTATGATATGTGGCAGTTTTCCAACATGTCACATTTTTCCCACGCTTGTCACACATGTCACACTTTTTCCAACATTTTCCAATATGTCACACTTTTCCCAACATTTTCCAACATGTCACACATGGAGTTGTATCACACAAGTCACTATGTGATATACTGGAAAAAGTGTGACAAGTGTGACATGTTGGAACAAGCGTGACAAGCGTGACAATACATGAAAAGTGTGTCACACATGTCACGCTTTCCAACATGTCACACTTGTTTTCTGATATATCACGCTTTTTTGAACATGTCACGCTTTTCCAACATGTCACAAATGTCACAATGTGTGACATGTGTGAGGACTGTAGTAAACTATAGTCTAGGTAAGTGTGATGACTGTGCACACTTGTCCTAGTGTGTCATTCAGAATGTCCACTTTTTTCAACATGTCACACATGTCACACATTGTGACATGTGTAATGACTGTGGGAAACTATAGTGATCAGGTGGAATCTATATGGAGTCTATTTTACACCAATAACTCATACAAATTTAATTGATAGTCAGATGATAGTCAGGTGAAATTGTATCAATCAACTCTCAGATTACTATCTGATACCAGATTGAATAAGAGTAAGCTAATAGTAAGGTGACAGTAAGGTGAGACTAGCAATTACTCTATTTTGTATGTAATTATAATCTGACTATCAACTGACTCTCACCTGACTCTCAAAACTCTCACCTGAGTCTCACCTGAGTCTCAACTAAGTTTCATCTTACTATCAATTTACTCTCTGATACTATCAACTGACTCTCAACTGACTCTCTGATAGTCAGTTGAAACATGTGGCTCATTGACAAGTTCTCCAAAAATTGGGATGTACCATATTTACAAACCTGATTTAGGCCTGTCTGAGGTGTTAGTCACTATTCAAGTAAGATACAAAAGATACAAATGATAGAAAAGTATGGGGAGTCATATGCAAGTAGTCATAAGGGAATGGAATTGGAAGGGGAATGAACTGAAGTATTGGAATGGTGTTATAAATGTATGGCTATTAGAGTATGAGTGGGAGTTGGGGAAGAAGTAGGTGAAGTGTATATGGGTACAGGTATTCCTCATGTGTATTTAGATATTGCAGTAGAATAGAGTATGTTAAAGACTGGGATGAAGAAGCAGGGGGTCTGGGGGGTGCAGCCCCCCAGCAAGCCATCACCTGTGTGGAGTGGAGGGGGGGCCAACAGGCCCTGTAGCAAAGCACAGGTGTAAGACTTGTACAATTACTAATATCAAAAGCCATCAGAAATGCCAATGGATGAGGACCTGAGAAGACTGAGGACACCGAATGAATACCCCTCCCAAACCCATTTGTTATTTCCCAGATGCTCATGCTCACAAATCCCAATTTGGATGAGCATTAGCAGATGGGTAGCCAAGACTAGCCTCATGCATGAAATCAAGTAGAGGTTTAATTCCCTATAGGTGCATAACTTCCTACTGAAGTCTCTTTTTTTGTGGCCATGATAATGTACACCAAAAAGCAAAGGTAGTGGGTTGAATTTTCCACTGTTGTGCTCTGCTGTTCCATAATGTAGATGCCAAGCCATCTTTTTTAAAGTAAAAATATAACAATTTCCTTCAGACATATTTGCTTTGCTATACACAAAATCAGCAGTGCTGTTGGTGAAATGGATATCACTGTAAGCATAAGATGAGGCAGTCAACATTTTCAATGAATGAGTTGGGAATCCCCAACATCCATTAGCTTCACCTTAATGCAGGAAGACTATGATTTGTTTGGTTATTCCATTTTGTCTGTATTCATGCATACTATTAATTGTCTTCTGCCATTGTATTCAATTCTATTAAGAAATGGGACAACAATTGCAACTTCCAAACTTCAAGTTTGATATTACCCACAAGAGAGGGGGTGACATTTTGATCCATGTGAATTGAGATGGCATTGGATGTATGTGAGGTAGGGCACAAGCATCACTGTGATGGGATATCGGATCTGCTAGTGGAAATCATAAGCAAGGGGATGTCAGTAAGAGGAAAGAAGATATGTAGCCTATGAGCTATCATTTTGCTCATTATTATGATGCTATCTGTAACCTGAAATATATCTCAGTGGGAATCCCACTGATAGTTTCTCTTTAAAGTTTTATTTTGTTGTCATTCTCATTCTCATTTCAATCTCAGTTTTAACTCACTTTCCTCAATACCTTAGAACACCCAGGTCGAGCAGATGTTCAACTGACTTGCTGATTTTACTTTCTTTGTTTAGGCACCATCCCACCCATCACCTTTACAGTATCTGTAATGCATGGGATTGTAGCACTGCCATTCAAATTTATACTCTAATAATATGAGTTGCTCAAGTGTGCTATCCACATTACCAATGGTGTCACTGATTTTGTTTATAATGAAGCTAAGACATCTAGTGAAAATAAGATATAATTTCAGTCAAATTTTTGTTTTAACATGATACTAATAACTGCTACCACTTGCTTTTCAGTCTACATTGTACATTATCACATGCATGAAAAATAATTTTGTATTTTTACAGGGCATGTATGCTGGTGGGGAATTGAACCCCTACTTAATTTCATGCATGGAGGTGATCAAGGTGTGGTATCTGTTTCACCAATGGCACCACTGATTTTGTGTATAACAAATCAAATATGTGTGGAGGAAGTGGTTATAATTTTACTTGAAAAAAGATGGCTTGATATTTACATAATGGAACAGCAGAGCACTATGGTGGTCCGGATATGTCAGGCATCAGAATCGGTTCCAAAAGGGTACCGAGTCTGTACCATCCGGGTGCATAACCAATGTCAACATCGAGGGTACATATACCATACCCAATCAATGTTTACCAATATTATACCTGTAGTAACCACATAGAGGGTACATATACCCGACCCTACCTACTATACCATTTTCAGTAACAGATTCATTCGTGTTTTCGTTTCTGTTTTACGATACACAGAGGAGCCCTGCTACTGTTCCAAGTCGATCCCGTTATTCCACACACAATGCACTGCCACCCAATATATACATATACAAGACTCAGGAAGTGCGGGAAAGTCGAATAAACACAATTTGTTGTTCTACACATCCCCATGTTCTATAGTACCGAAATTAGTGCGATAGATGACAGTAGAAGACGTTAAATAGTGGGCATAACACATCGTTATTCAGAACGCAAAGGACAAATGTAGAAATGTAAATTAGCCGAGGGACATGCGATGGGAGCCGGCTAATATATGTTCAGCGCGTTTGTGGAATTTTCGTTTTTCTACACACAATGAACTGCTGCTCGAAATATATGTAACATATCCAAGGATCGGGAGGCGTGGGAAAGTCAAATAAGAAACATTTTGTTGTTCTACATGTCTCCATGTTATTAAATACCCAATTTAGTGCGATAGAGATCACCACAGGATATTAAATAGTTGGTGCAATGTATTGTTATTCAGAACGCAAAGGACAGAGATAGAAATATAATTTAGTCGAGGGACATGTGATGGGAGCCGACTAATATATGTTCAGTGCGTTTGTGGAATTTTCGTTTTTCTACACGCATGTAAGCTCTGCTACTGTTCCGAGTCGATCCCGTTATTCCACACGCAATGCACTGCCGCCCAATATATACATATACAAGACTCAGGAAGTGGGGGAAAGTCAAATAAACACAATTTGTTCTACATATCTCTATGTTCTATAGTACTGAAATTAGTGCGATAGATGACAGATGACAGTAGAAGACGTTAAATAGTGGGCATGACACATCGTTATTCAGAACGCAAAGGACAAATGTAGAAATATAAATTAGCCGAGGGACGTGCGATGGGAGCCGGCTAATATATGTTCAAGGCATTTCTGGAATTTTCGTTATTTTACACGCAATGAACTGCCGCTTGAAATATATGTAACATATCCAAGGATCGGGAGGCGTGGGAAAGTCAAATAAAAAAGACTTTGTTGTTCTACACATCCCCATATTATAAAATACCCAATTTAGTGTGATAGAGATCACCACAGGATATTAAATAGTGGGTGCAATGTATCATTATTCAGAACGCAAAGGACGGATGTAGAAATATATTTAGCCGAGGGGACATGTGTTGAGACCTGGTTGATTGATGTTCAATAAGGGAATTCAAAGTTGGCTGTTTTGTCGCATTGCGACCAGTCGCTACAGACAAATTGCTATGGTCTTGCCGAAAACCGTGATCGGAAATTCAAATGGAGAATTTCGCTATACACATTCACTAAGTTTTATTCTTTCCTACCTCTATATCTTGTTAAAAATTTGGAGGTTGTATATATACTATTATGTTTAGACAATATATCTAACAAAATGTATATTTTTGTAAGGTGAAAGAAAGGATGTGGTTCCTGTCAACACTATCTGAATGTTATAAACTCCGAACTGATCGCCGATTGTTCTCCTTAGTAACGATACAGAAATCACTATAGCGTATCATGTTATGCCAATTTTGAATTCCCCTAATGTACTTGTGGAATTTCCGTTTCCTGATACGCATGTGTACCCTGCTACCATTTCGAGTCAATCCCGTTATACTACATGGAATGCACTGCCATATGAAATATACATATCTGAGGTTTTGGATGCGTGGGAAAATCAAGTAAAAACACTTTGTTGTTCTACATATTACCATGTTCTGTAGTACTTGATTTAGTGTAATAAAGGACAGTGTAGGACCTTAAATAGTGAGCATTAGACAGCGTTATTCAGAACGCAAAGGACAGATGTAGAAATATAAATTAGTTAAGCGACATATGATTGGGGCTGGCTGAGGAATGTTCAACACGTTTGTGGAATGTTTGTTTGTCTACACCCAATGAACTGCCAGTCGAAATATACATATCCGAGGATATGGAAGCGTGGGAAAGTCAAACGTTGCTCTATATATCTTCATGTTTTATAGTACTTAATTTAGTGTGACTGAGGACAGTGGATGATATTAAATAGTGGGTGTAATATATCATTACTCTGAACTCAAAGGACAGATGTAGAGATGTAGATTAGCCGAGGGACATGTGGTGAGAGCTGGCTAATGTATGTTCAACGCATTTGTGGAATTTTCGTTTTTTTACACGCATGTAAGCCCTGCTACTGTTCTGTGCCGATCTCGTTATACTACATGCAATATACTGCAGCCTGAAATATACAAATACCAAGTTCTGGAGGCATGGAAAAATCAAATAAAAACACTTTATTGTTCTACATATCTCCATATTCTATAATACTTAATTTAGTGTGATAGAGGACAATACATGATATTAAATGGTGAGCATTAGAAGGCGTTATTCAGAACATAAAGGACAGATGTAGAAGTATAAATTAGCCGAGGGACATGTGATAGGAGCCGGACCTAATTTGTGTTCAACACGTTTGTCGAATTTCCGTTTATGATATGAAATGTACGATCGTGTTATTCTACACGAAATGTACTGCTGCTTGAAATATACATATCCGAGGTTCTGAAAGCATGGGAAAGTCAAATAAGCACATCTTGTTCTATGTATTTCCATGTTCTATAGTACTTTATTTACAGAGGTTTAGGCTCGTGACATCAAGCTGGCCCGGAAACCGAGAAAACAAACAAATTTGAACATATCACAACAATTAGGATTAGAGACATGTAAAAAGTTATGCAAAGTTAAAGTATACATGCCATAATATATAATTATCCAGTAAAATGTTGCGTGGATACAGCTTGTGTGGAAATAATGGGCAGCGTACAAGGGAGTGGGGGTGTACACAGGACCAGTGGAAAACAGTTACTGGTAGTCAGGCTGTGTGGCCATCACTGATCGCCAGTGAAATTCAGATGTACACTAAAAAAAACAAAGGGCTACAATGATAAGCAAACTGCTGTAATGCGATGGAGGACAGTAGAGGATATTAATCATGAACATTATATGGCGTTATTTGGAACGCAAATGACAGATGTAGATATATAAATTACCCGAGGGACATGTGATGGCATCCGGCTAATGTATGTTTTTCGACATGCTGGTGAGCCATGCTACTGCTCCCAGTCAATCTGTTATACACACAATGTTCTGCAGCCTGAAATATATATATCCGAGGTTCTGGAAGCGTGAGAAAGTCAAATTAAAATACTTTGTTGTTCTACATATCTCCACGTTCTATAGTTTTACTTCAGTGTGATAGAGGAAAATACACGACATTAAATAGTCCAAATTATACGGCATTATTCAGAACGCAAAGGGCAGATGTAGAAATATATATTAGCCGAGGGATCATGTGATAGCTGCGTATTGTAAAACAGAAATTCATATAGATCGCGTGGATATGTAGAAGAACAAAGTATGTTTTATTTGATTTTTACACGCCTCCGGAACCTCGGATTTGATATTTCGAGCAAGCATATTGCGCATTGAACAACAGGATCGACTTCGAAGGCTCCCATCACATGTCCCTCGGGTAATTTATATTTCTACATCTGTCTCCTTTGTGTTCTAAATAATAATATGTAGTACCCACTACTCAATATCCTCTACTGTCTACTATCGCACAAAACTGGGTATTATATTACATGGAGATATGTAGAATAACAAAATATTTTATTTCACTTTCCCACGCTTACTGAACCTCGGATATGTATATTTCGAGCCGCAGTATGCTGCATGAAGTATAACGGGATTGAAGCCGGGTAGTAACAGAGTTCATTTGTATATGATAAAACGGAAATTCAACATATATTGTAGGAATTAGCGTTCTAATAGATATATTTTTAAGTAGTTAAATGCTTATGCTGGCGACGTTTTACTGTCAACCCTCGATTATATATAGAAATGAAAGTCTTCATGTAAAGTGTAGCCCTATATTGACCCATATAGCTGACTGATTTTCGAATGCGTGCAAGAACCGCATTACCGCACTCCGCTGCACTAGAATTAATGGCTTTTAGTCTCAGATCTGCTTCAGCATAAGATTTTAGAAAGCATGCTGGGGCACATTTGGTGTGGCCAGGTGCGTGAAAACGATCAATCACGAAATCTGTGTTTGCAAAAAATCTGCCTTCTCTTGTCATGCAATAAGGACCCAATGCGCATGCAAAGTCATAAATAACTCTTTTGGGAGGGACTTCCCAATGTGTGTACAAGGCTGAAAAAATGTCATTGCGTCCTTCACTTGTGGGCATGCAATGGAAACCATAGCAAATGGAATGTGTGCACCATACCGCCATAATACCACCCGTTAATATTTGTTGAGAGTACTGGCTGAAATACTTGGCACATTGAGAACCTCTTCCGGCACCCGACACCGCTTTTTCTGCAGTTTGATCATGCTTTAGCCTTGGGTACTTAGGTCTATATCTTACCATAGGCATACTGTAGCATGACCCTGTCTAAATAAATAAAGATGTCAGTGTCTGTATTTACGAAATAATTTACAAGCGCATACAGTCTTCCAGTTGTCTGTAACTTGGACTATATCTTGATTGATAGGGTGCACTGGACTTTGTGTTATAAGTTTTGAAAGCACTTCATGTGCATGCATTGCAATCCAATTACAGACTCCGACAACGTCCAGGGAGAGTTTTGAGTTTATTTGGACTTCATGTCTGAGTACCATATATATTGCAGGTATCCGCGTCAACAAAGACACATTGTCTTTGCTAGGATTTTGTAAGAAAGCGCAAAGACTCTGATAACTAAGTCTGTTAACCATCTGCGTGACAGACATAAGTGTCAGCCAAAAATGATCATAAAAATGTAGTGTTTTATGATTGCCGCAATCATAAATAATGATCACCTTCATAATTATGCGTTTTGAGAGCTTATCCACCTATTAATACTAAATCTAATGGTGATCATAAGTGATCATTGGCTATTTGAAGTGAATATTACTATATTATAATGTGATCATATGTGATCATTGGCTAATTTGAAGTGAATATTACTACTGTAGGTCTATTGTAATATGGTGATCATATGTGATCATTGGCTATTTTGAAGTGAATATTACTACTGTAGGTCTATTGTAATATGGTGATCATATGTGATCATTGGCTAATTTGAAGTGAATATTACTACTGTAGGTCTATTATAATATGGTGATCATATGTGATCATTGGCTATTTTGAAGTGAATATTACTATATTGTAAAGTGGTGATCATATGTGATCATTGACTTATTTTGAATTGAAAATCATTACTGTAGAAACAATCATTGTTACTAATTGGATATTGCTATTGTAGTTCATGTCACATTTGTCACGATCTTCCCGTGTGTCACATATTTCCCGCGCTTCACACAATTCCCGCGCATCATGTTTGTCACGATCTTCTCGCGTGTCACATATTTCCCGCGCTTCTAATAATTCTCGCGCTCAACATCATTCCCGCGCTCTAGATAATTCCCGCGCACCGCGCTTGTCACGTTCTTCCCGCGCGTCACGATCGTCACGCTTTTACACGCGTCACAATTGTCACGCTTTTATATGCGTCACGATCGTCACGCTTTTACATGCGTCACGATCGTCACGCTTTTACACATGTCACATTTGTCACGCTATTACACGCGTCACGATCGTCACGCTTTTACACGCGTCACAATTGTCACACTATTACATGCGTCACAATTGTCACGCTATTACACGCGTCACAATTGTCACACTTTTCCACGCGTCACAATTGTCACACTATTACATGCGTCACAACTGTCACGCTATTACACGCGTCACGATCGTCACGCTTTTACACGCGTCACAATTGTCACGCTTTTACACGCGTCACAATTGTCACACTATTACATGCGTCACAATTGTCACGCTATTACACGCGTCACAATTGTCACGCTTTTCCACGCGTCACGATTGTGACACTATTACATGCGTCACAATTGTCACGCTATTACACGCGTCACAATTGTCACGCTTTTACACACGTCACGATCGTCACGCATTTAAGCCTGTCACATGTGTGACATATTTCGCATGTGTCACAATTATCATGTGTTTATGCTTATCACATTTGTGACATATTTCCAACATGTCACTATTTTTCATGCATACTGCTGTCACATTTTTAGTCTCTAATGTCATGTAGATTATTTTAACTTTGTTTATCTGACACAAAGTATAACAGCAATAGATATGTGTACTAATTATTGTCTCTTACATATGTGGGGCCAAGAACATAGTTAAGAAGAGAGTTTGTGTGGTATCTAAAACTTAACTCTGAACAAGGGAAGCCAGCCACATGTGCAGTTTCTGGTATGTCTGTATCACCATCCAAATTATTATAGAAGCAGATTAAGTATCTGAAACCACAGAGCAAATTATTAAAAATCAGAGTAAATGAATATGCACTTGTAGAAATGAAGGTTATAACACAGTATATGACAAATATAATGTTATGGGAATGTAACAGTAATATGAAACTAGATTGGAGGATGTAGAGTGTATATGTAGTTGGAGTTTTAGTCCTATTTAGAGTGTATGATATATTTGGAATATGCCATGTTTTACAATCAAGACTATAGATGTGATAAAATGAAAAAATAATAACCATAATGGTTAGGGTCATTACAATGGTATTGAACATTATGGAAACATGTACCAACCAGACAGAGAAGAATATAGAACCTTGCATGTTTAACACATATGAATAGATAGTGAATAGATGTGATTCCACATTACATTAAACTTACACATTACAGCCTATAGATAATTATGATTCTTGCATTGGCCATTGATTATACTAATATCTTCAACACACATTACCAAATCACATAACTGCTGACTCTATATAACTACATGATAGTTTTCTATGTTTTATTGAAATGAGGAGTTAATAAAAACTATCTTATTGTGTCTCAATCAGTTTCACTTCTACTCACTCTTTTCATATTAGTATTCATTCTGATATCTGAAAACTCCCTTTTGTACTTCTTTGCACTTTCTTGCTCAGTGGCTGTTGTTATTTACTTACTTTTCTATTCTTTGGCTTAGTGTTAATTATGTCATTGCCTTCGTTTCTTGTTCTCTTTACTGAAGGGCCCCTTTGTCCCTTTGCCTCTCTTGTCTAAAAAATGTAATATCATTTCTCTATAGTCATGTGCAACAATGTTATCAACAGGATCAGACCTCATCTTTCAAAAAAGTATGTGTCAATGATTGACAGTTGACAGATCAATCAATGACTAGTCAATGTAAAAGACTGAATTACATTGCTAAGCAATGAATTGAGAATTAAATGTGGTGTCACACAATACTCTTATTCTTAGATCATGAAAGATATGGGAACAATTGTCATTGCACACCTGTTTGGACCCCATCAATATTTGATGAACTCATATATAGATTGAATAGCGTATAATATGACCACCATTAACTAATTATGCCAACACTAGTGTTGATGAATGTGACATGTAAAGGCTTGACAATTGTGACACACTAGAAATATGTCAAATTTGTGACAGCCATAAATGCGTGACCGCTATGAAGCGTGTGAAAAGCGTGACGATCGTGACGCATGTAAAAGCGTGACGTTCGTGACACGTGTAATAGCGTGACGATCGTGACGCATGTAATAGTGTGACAATTGTGACGTGTGTAATAGCGTGACAATTGTGACGCGTGTAGAAGCGTGACGATCGTGACGCGTGTAATAGCGTGACAAATGTGACATGTGTAAAAGCGTGACAATTGTGACGCGCGGGAAGAACGTGACAATTGTGACGCGTGTAATAGCGTGACGATCGTGACGCGCGGGAAGAACGTGACAATTGTGACGCGTGTAAAAGCGTGACGATCGTGACGCATGTAATAGCGTGACAATTGTGACGCGTGTAAAAGCGTGACGATCGTGACGCGCGGGAAGAACGTGACAATTGTGACGCGTGTAATAGCGTGACAATAATGACGCATGTAATAGCGTGACAATTGTGACGCGTGTAAAAGCGTGACGATCGTGACGCATGTAAAAGCGTGACAATTGTGACGCGTGTAAAAGGTGACGATCGTGACACATGTAAAAGCGTGACAATTGTGACGCGTGTAGAAGCGTGACGATCGTGACGCATATAAAAAGCGTGACAATCGTGACGCGTGTAAAAAACGTGACAATCGTGACGCGCGGGAAGAACGTGACAAGCGCGGTGCGCGGGAATTATCTAGAGCGCGGGAATGATGTCGAGCGCGAGAATTATTAGAAGCGCGGGAAATATGTGACACGCATGGAGAACGTGACAAACGTGATGCGCGGGAATTGTGTGAAGCGTGGGACATATGTGACACGCGGGAAGATCGTGACAAATGTGACATGAACTACAATAGCAATATCCAATTAGTAACAATGATTGTGTATATGGTAATAATTTTCAATTCAAAATAAGTCAATGATCACATATGATCCCCACATTACAATATAGTAATATTCACTTCAATAGCTAATGATCACATATGATCACCACATTACAATATAATAATATTCACTTCAAATAGCTAATGATCACATATGATCACCATGTTGCAATAGACCTACAGTAATAGTATTCACTTCAAAATAGCCAATGATCACATATGATCACCATATTATAATAGACTTACAGTAGTAATATTCACTTCAAAATAGCCAATGATCACATATGATCACCATATTGCAATAGACCTACAGTAGTAATATTCACTTCAAAATAGCCAATGATCACATATGATCACCATATTATAATAGATCTACAGTAGTAATATTCACTTCAAAATAGCCAATGATCACATATGATCACCATATTACAATAGACCTACAGTAGTAATATTCACTTCAAAACAGCCAATGATCACTTATGATCACCATTAGATTTAGTATTAGTAGGTGGATAAGCTCTCAAAACGCGTAATTATGAAGGTGATCATTATTTATGATTGTGGCGATCATAAAACACTACATTTTTATGATAATTTTGGCTAACACCACTCTACTTATACGTCTAACGAACATGAGTCACATGAGGTATATATATTGTAACACCATGCATGATAAGAGTGTACTAAGCGATAGACGATAACAATCAGTAAAGTGAATATAAACCTATCCTACGTATTGATTGAATTAAAAACAAAAAAGATTCATATAATAGAAGCTGAATTTCAAGTATCGTTCCGACTCCTGGCTCCTAGAGCTGTCCCCTCTCGTCTGCATGTGCTCATAACGATCTGACATACTGTCCATCACCATTTTGCGTGTCATTCAGACAGTGCTTGCTTGATGTCCATGTTCCTGAGGCCTGGTTATTCCTGTATTTCGCCAATTGCCCGCATAGTTTTACGTTCCTCGCGCATCGGCTCCTGGTTATAAATCCAGTTCACTACAACACCAATAATCCATGGCTTTAACCAAAAGGCAGTTGAAGCTGATGCTATACACAGTTTTAAGATTTCAAATGGAAGTGGCATTGTTATGAGGAGATGCGAAAATAATATAGTTAGTGGTGTCAGGAATATCACCAAGTATCCTATAGCAAGTATATTTGCTATTATCTGGATGGCTTTCCTGGGGAACAAAGCAAACAGACAGAGTGCTGTTCCATAAGGGGTAAGGTATATGATGACCAGTGTGGCTGTGGGCCAGCGGTAGATGAAAGGGAGAAATGTAGAAAGAATGTATTGGATGTATAGCACACCAATGATGGATCCAATGACTAGGCACCAGATCAGTCCCATCATAATAAAGAGATATATGCAAATAAAAGTATTGCCATATAACCATATATAAACCACTGCAGTCCAAAATAGCGTGAAGAAAGTAAACTCCCATATTGTTTTGATCCCCTTTTTTTATGGTGCAAATAAAGAGGTGAAGGGGAGATATGGGATTAGGCGGAGAATCACACCAACAGAACCATGGTGTGGGGTGCAAAGTTCTACCTCTACCACATTCCCTCCAGGAGTCCCGTAGTGGTGGCTTCTGTATGACCTGATAAAATCCTATACAGAACGACTGTATGTCGTTAGGATTAAGCAGGATTGGGCAACACCAACCCAAGTTTAGCTTAATAATTTCTATCCAGAACCACAGTACAGCGCCAAGAAATTCTACTGAAATTATCTGTCGTATGGTGCAAACGATGAAGTGAGGCGGAGACATGTTTTTAAGCAGATTCTCCATTGTGAACTGTTTAAATATGTCTTCATCTTCGTCTTTGACTTTGACTTCATTTTTGTCTTCCAATACAAAAATAGGAAATTCAGGTCCAGGGAGCGTCGGGTATAGAGAAGTTATTCCCCTGATTAAATTTATACTGAGATATTTTGAATATATGTGGGGCAAATTGACGAAATATGTCCGAGATCTTGTGGCATCTGTCAAAAATTCTTTGAAAGATGCATGGAGGATTTGGACACCAGTTTTGTTAATTACTGATGCGTCGGAATGAATCATGGCAATATCTGGTATTTGCAAAAGGGATTGCAAGGGTCTAAGTGCGGTAATACTGTTGCCGTCTTGGAAGGAACACATCTGATCAAGTTTAGAAAGTGAAATTCCTCCACCTGTCGCCAATATAAATCCGAGGAGATGAAAAAGAGTATGCGGATTCGAGCCACTGTTCTCCAGGATATTGAAGTAAAGGGCATCAAGATTTTGAAATGGGACATCATTCAGCTGCCGACTTGGATTTCGTCTTTCGTCTCCCACATACTGCACTACAGTTGATGCAAATATGAATTGCCCAGATGACCAATCGACGAGCTTTGAAATGATTTGATCATCATACTGAAAAGTGGGCATGTTCATACGGATTTGCAATAATTCCTTTGCTAGATATTTTTGGATATCGCAGTCCGTTTCAAATGTTCTTTGAAGATTAATGTGTTCGAGATGATCAGCAACGGAGATTTTTTGCATTAACTCTCCAATCTTCTGTTCTGAACGACTCGTGATAAAGAACCTGATTCTGTGAGCAGTAGAGGTGGTGACCATGTAGGAGGAAACAAGTTCAAGGAACTCTGTTTGTACTCGTTTGTTTCTACATTCATCGAGCGCGTCGATGAGGATAATTATTGGCTCACATCTGGGATGTAAATTGTGTATAGGATACAAAATGAGTTCGTTAAATTGTCTTCACATTACTGCATCCAAGATAGACGGATCGCGCCAAATAGTTGACAGGAGGCGCTCTTCTATGTCAGGAATATTCCTTGCTAGTTGGTAGGCAAGCGTGAGAACAAGAGGAATACGTTCTTTCGTCCTATCTGGGCGTCGAAACAGACTCTGCTTCCCAAAATATTCGAATAATGTGTCGCATAGAATGCGAGATTGTAATGTCTATTTTGAGGGGACAGATTGCGAATCGACATGAGGCGAGAAAAAGAACGTGGTT
This sequence comes from Cyathus striatus, assembly GCA_025738555.1. NCBI lineage: Eukaryota > Fungi > Basidiomycota > Agaricomycetes > Agaricales > Nidulariaceae > Cyathus > Cyathus striatus. Next base: position 2,281,099 of record JAOVFP010000011.1, read on the forward strand.
ATTGCTCTATTCTGCCCTGCCCATTCTTCTGCCATTGTTTGTGTGATTGTGGTTTTCCCTGTTCCAACGGGCCCTGAGAGCCAAAGTACCGGCGGTCCCTCAACATCATTGCTCCAGTTGCGAATCGTAGTTAAACTCGTTTGAGCAGTTCCTTCGAGACATGTTGATATCTGACCACGTTCTTCCGAGTCAAAAATTGCGGCGGGATTACAGTGCTTGTATAACTCAGATACTACAGTAAAAGAAAAATATACATCAGTTGATCGTAAGAATTTGAAGCAGACATGCTGTATAGTATCCTTACATCCTTCACTTGTGGGGACAGCCCCGTCCAGAAATACGCCATTGTTTATTTCGAAATGATGTGCACCGGAAAAAGAACCGCCCTCTTGAGGACGAGTTTTAGAAAACGGTGATTGATGGTTCGGAGGCAATATTGGGTGCATTCAAGATTCTAAGAATAGGTGACAGAATGTAAAGTAGTAAGCTGCGAGGATAGATCCCGACAGAAACAAGAACGAGAGAGTTGTGAATGACACGTGTGGCTCGTTGGCGTGTCGAGCTTTGAAGCCCAGTCAAAAGTCGGTCTAGCGATATTGAGCCACATCAAACGAGATATAGCTGTTAGATTTCTGTCTAGTGAAAGCTAGCAACATCTAGAAACACATTGCCAAGTGACTTACAAGCGACAATTCAAGGTCTTGGCAACTTTAAACAGTCAAACTTGCGAGATACTCTTCCCACTTTTTCTGGGCACGATCTAAGCATATCGAGGGATGTCTAGGATAAACAATATGGTGTGAAAACTGTCATGTAAGGCTCTTGTTTCCCTCTCCATTAGTATAAACTGCCATTTGCATGCAGCATGCGACAGATTCTTCCTTTCCTTCCCACTAACTTTTGCACTTCACACATTATGCTAGCTGCCAAACTTTCCAATGCTCCCCTCTTCCAAGTTCAAACTCCTTCCTGCTCCCTCCCTTTTCTCAGACTCTTTCTCTAAAGAGGGAGAATATCATGCTCAGGCCAAGAAAGAGTGTCTATACCAGCAGAACCAGCCTACATCACGATGACAGGCTTGTATATTTTGTAAGGTATGTGGTACAGTTGCAATTCTGCCTTATATATCAACCTTATGGGTTTTTTTCTTGTGTATCGTAATGTTGTACTCACCTCAACAGAACAGCGAAGGTCATCACATCGACACACAACATAACACATCCACATTGCCCTTGCTGCTGCACTTCACCATTCAGCCCAAATTCAGCCCTCCACTCTTGCATTTCTTCATGTACAATGGTCTATTGGAAGGGTTCGGCTCTGGTTGCTAGTAGTGGTTGTGAAGTCAAGTTTGAGGAGTGGTTTTGCACATGTGTATGCAAGGTATGCTATAATGACTTTTTTATTGTTAATACATTCACTCATGTTTCATGCACAGCACATAGCACAAGTGGTTGAGAAGTGGTTCATAAAGTAGATAGTGTTGTAATTGCTTAGATACCAATAGATGTCCCTAGAAATATTTCCAATATACAAATTTTAACATAAATATGTTCATTAGATGTGCCTAAATGACCTAAGATGCAGCTAGAATTTGGTTACAATATGAATAGATGTCACTATACCCAGCCAGAAAACAACAGCTAGGTGAATTGGACTTTCCTTGGTGCTAGACTACCCTCAACATACTTAGATCTCACTAGAGAAAAATCTATGTATTCTATATTTTCTGGTGAGATCTAGTGATATATAGTCTTCAGATCCCAATGGATATGGCTCGATCTCCCTTGACTGACTTTTGACTGGGTTTGAAGTTTGAGTCTGACTTTAAATTTCTAATCATGTATCCTGTCATGGTGTCAGTCAGCTGCAGGACCGGGATCGTGGACCTACCTCAGATTCTGGCAATCTCAGGACCCATACAAACAATTTAATAGTTACTTATGCTCACTACATGGATATATACAGATATGTGCTCAAGTATCAGTAGCATTAATTTGAGTAGTGAGGAGCGCTGCATAAATAGTTTACTGTAAACTTACAGGTAAAGTACTGCTGTGCATGCTACAGAAAGCAGGCAATAACCTCCACCTCCATAGTATTATGGTGTTAATTATTACACTCAACATTTGCAGTCAGCCAAGTCAGCCACAGTGGGATAATGATGCTCAGGGCAATGTAATTCAACATAATGTGGTAAAGACTAGTAGGGGCTTAACATGTTACTGGTAAATAATGGATGACTTCCCATAAGGATATAGCAGCATTTAGCGAGCTAAACTTTATTTAGAACTCCGATGCCAAGCTCCGGATCATGGTCTTGTCATGTCTAGCTACCAGCTTAGGTCTGCTAGATATTGAAATATAGCGAGGCCTCCTGACCCCTCTCTATTTCGCCGGAGCTTTGCTAAACCACTTTATTTTTTACCTATTACCATTTTAGGGTGATTTATCAGCCTTTCCCCCATGGCATCAGATCTGTTTGTTGTTGTACCATGATTCCTCATTCAGCAATGAATACCCCACTACTAATCAGTAATTTTCATAGTTCAAGACATACAATACAATGCATTTATGCTAAGTGTGATCTAGAATTGACAATTGTAAGCCACCATTTTAGCAAGTAGTAATAGAATGTATGGAATTATGAAAATCATGGTAAAAACTATTGAGAAAATCAATGAAGTAGCACAAAATGGAATAATTACTTAGTTGACTGCTAAATATCATACATGGCTGAGCATGGCAATGTTACGGAATAGCCAAGAAATAGACAAATCATGTGATCAATCAGACCTTAAAATTATAGCTCGCTAAATTCTCTCTAAATCCTTATGGGAAGTCATCCAATATCAGAGGTCTTTACACTCCCCCCTAAATTCCTTCCAGAGTCCAGACAGAATCCACAGACTCCCCGGAAAGTCTGAGGAATTTCCACGGAATTTCCAGCCATTCCATGAACTCCATCTGGACTCCAGGTGGACTGGTTTTGGCAGAGACACCTGCCAAATTTCAGTTGACACACAGGCATCACAATGTTCACTTAGTATCACACTTGTCAATTTCACATAGTGTCACAGTATCATTTTACATAATGACACTCCTTTCACATGGTGTCACACTTTTCGCTTAGTGTCACACTTTGTGACACACAGGCATCACAATGTTGCATAGTGTTGCAGTATCATAATATTATGTGTCTCACAGTTTTGCAGTCATCACAGCTACTTTTCACACAGTGTCACACTTGTCACATTTGTCACACTTTTTGTAGTATCACAGTATAACAGTTGTCACAGTCACTTGTTGCATAATGTCACAGTGTCACACAGTATCACAGATTTTGATAGCTGTGACACTATGTGACAAATGTGATAATGAAGATGATCCTGATGACTATGACAGTGTGAATGTGAAATTTGCATCATTATGACCATGTGTGATACTGTGACACTATGCAATGGTAACTGTGACAACTCCAATACTATGACACTGCAAAAAGTGACAAGTGTAATACTATGTGAAACATAACTGTGATGACTGCAATACTGTGAGACACATAATATTGTGATACTGTAATACTATGTGACTCTATGGGAAAACAAAGTTATATTTCATTTCCAACAATTGGAAAATTTCTCATTCCACCCAGATTCCACCTGGAAAAAATGTTCTTTAACATGGACTCAATGTGGACTTTGTCTGCAAATTATCATGTCCATCTGGACTCCATCTGGAAAATCTGTGTTCCATTTGGATTCCATCTGGAAAATCTGGTTTTCACATGGAGTCCACCCAGAAATTCTGGACATTTTCTTGTCCATCTGGAAATTGGGGGGGAGGGTAAAGTACTGCAATATCATTCCAACTGGCAGTTTCTACTATGTGTTGAAACTTTTTTTAGATTGTCTTGTCTCAGACTACACTAGGTGTACTATTTCCTATCTCAATCTCTCCAGAATCAGTCTGGAAATAGCTTTTTCGGGCCCTGTGGCTTTCATGTGAGGCCATGTCCTACATTGTCTGATCGCTACAAAACTTGGTTCAACTGATGATATATTGATAGTTAAGTTTAAAAAATTGTAAACATTACATGGAAAGCCGATACATATGTGATGTTCACCAATGAGAGTGAAGCGCATTCTTCTTTCCTCATCTTCCTTTATTTCTGTGTCCCTGTCCAAAGTTTGGTTATTGTACTTGGATACCTGTTTATCCAGCAGGAAGGGGTACAGAAGTTATAAATTTCCCCACTTATATTCTTCAGGAACACCAAAGAGAGAAATTTTTTTGAAGAAGACGTCGCCATGTGCACCAAGAGGGAATCAAACCCCTACTTGCATTCTGTACAGAGAATTCAAGCATGATATCTGTCTTACCAACGGCATGCTAATTATATTTGAACGAGTATGTTCTTGATGGAATAGTAAAGTTGAATTACTGCAGCATTGTATCAAAACCCTTGTATGATTTGTGTAAATTGAAAGGAAACAGCACAAACTTAAACCAATGGTATTTGTCACGAAAACCTAGTTTGCCACTCAATGCATTACAGTGCATGTTAATGCCTTAAGGCATTTCCTGCCCCCCAAGAGAAAGAAATCTTAGACGGCATTGGAGACTTGCGGAGAGCCCCATAACGCACTTTAACAAGTGTGATAACTTGTAAAGTCTAGTACTGAGTCTTACAATGAAGTCAATGTCATTCGATGACTTTTAGGCTTGTACAAGAGACTTTCTATGTGCTAGGATGAAAGAAAATAAGAGAAAGAAAAACCAGAGAACTACGCCGAAGGGGAGTCGAACCCCTGCCGCTTGCTAATACAAGAAACACCATAACAAATCGCATTACTACCTGTGGAAGGCAAGCATGACAACTGCTTCACCATCGGCGTGTTTTAAATGTTTCCACTATGCACCGTAAGCTGATAGGAACGTGAGAAGACATGTCTCGCGAGATCACTAGATCTGACTAGCACTGGCACACCCGCAGCACCCTCCGAACTGCCCACAGTTGGCCCACAGCACACATATTCAAGCTCAACGACAACTCGACGGCATGCAGTAATCCCACCTAAACTCTTGAAGTTCCTCCTCCTCCTTCTTCTTCGCTCAAGTGACCGCCCTCGCCTCTCCATCGCCACATCTACCGCTGAAACGTACTGCATACCCCACCAACCTATCATAGGAATATATGGGTTACGTTCTCCCTCCCACCGATTTAGTGGACAAAGAATCCATGGGTTGTTCGTGCGCTGCTGCGAGTATGGAGTAGGACAAGTTCGACTGTATATGTTTCCATTTCCACCACCGTCCTGTATACACAATCCTCAAAATACCATCAACGCCTCGAACAGCTTGCATCAAGCTCTTCCCTGAATCTCTCGTGCCGCCAGAGTCCATGATTAACATCCGACATAATCGTTTCGGCTACCCTTGATTCATATATAGGTTAACTCATTTTCCTGGCGCTCATGAGCGGTAGGCTACGTACTTCAAGTTAGTTCCAGTGACATTCTAATATATAATCATTATCTAAAAACTTATACTTTTACATTCATTATATTTCGCACAATCCATGCTTCACATATTTCAGTCCACTTGCACACGCTAGAGTACTTACTTTGTACATCAAAATCATCGCTAATCTTGCAATTTATTGAATTTATTAGGCAAAAACTCAGTTCGCCATGGTTACGCATAACGAAGTACATGAAACAATGTTATGAAGAAGTTATCGCATCATAATATCATGTCTTGATCTTTAAATTGTTTTGACCGCTGCTTCTAACCAGGGTAAGACAGCTCGCATAGCACTGTCGCGTCAAAAATAGGGTGGCTGTTCCCCATATCAGTATGCTGTTCTATTTACCCAGTTCTAGTAGGTGTATTATTGTCATATTCTCATAATTCTTACTAGGTTGCCATAGTGTGCCCATCTAGTACCATGCCAACGAACCATCACTGACAAGTGTACACACAGTCTTGCTCAGCCTTCCCAATTACCTCCTTTATAAAAGCCACTGTATTTTTGAATAATTCGATTCGAAAGACGTCTTGCCGTTATGTCTCATCTCTCCTGTCATAAGACGCTCCTTCAAATAAACTGTAATGCTGTTCTCGGTTCAATCATTGTACAGGCATTTTTAAGTGGTTTATCACTCTGAGTAATTTAATCACCGTCTCCAGTTACACCGTTCTTACTTCTTAATGTTGTACCATTGTTGTATCGTACAATCGGATATGCTAGGCCTGGAGATGCTACTTTCTGTGGCTTAAAAAGAAATGGCTTTTGGCATTATTCGCAATTCCCCTCTTAGGAGAAGTTGGTAAGTCATTGGACGTATTATGAGGCAACTAGTGTTGATACTGCTGTACCACTAGTCTTGATTCCAGTGCAACTTGTGCTTACTTGTCATGACGGAAACTCCTCATTTGCACAGGCTGCAATGTGTTTCTATTCCATATCATTGGGTATTACAGTTATTGCAACACTGATGATTATTTATCGCATTGTAACTGTATCGAGAGAAGCAGTACCGGAAACCGCTAGAAAATATGGATTCATAATCAAAATTCTCGTTGAGTCGGGGATCATATATTCCATTTCACTGCTCATCACAGTTATCGTTGAGTCACGTCTGAGTGCGAGCTCTTTAGCAATGGAAGCAAGGTTCTATACAGGTGCTATTCTAATTCCGGTTGCGGTGAGTGTGTTACATCGTTCATTCCAGTATTACCTACTTATGGTCAATCGGGTCTCACACAGGGAATTGCACCCACATTGATATCTGAGCGTGTTATGGCCAGCCCGGAGCATGAAAAAGACAGATGTGCTCAGACGTCCTCCCTGAGGTTTAGACACTCAACTCTAGTAGATGGTACCCATCAAGAGATTAACATTAATGCCAACCCTTCTGGCTGAGGAGGCTTATCTCGGGCTTGTGATGAATCGGAGTGTATAACTTCAAGATAATACAGAGAGCTCATAAGTTTAAAGTAGTACATAAGCTTTTTAGTATTAATTTAATTGAATGGGATATGTAATTTGCAAAACTCCTTGAAAACTCTCGCATAATTGCCTTCTCATTTTTCGTGCTTCGGCCGATTATCTGGAGGCTGACCCTCAGTAAAAACGAAAAGTCATGCCGTGACATGCGTAGCGCATGCTCAGCTCATGCATGCCAATTACATGACCGGAGGCACTTTTTCGCGTCATGTAGGAATCATGTGAAAATCATTTGAATCGCATACCGACTGCATGTGGATGTCATGTCACTGTTATTTAATTTATTCCCTCTCATCCAATAGGATGCCATTACAAATGATAGATATCTATTAATTATTTTTTACTCATCCATCCGACATTTAGTAGAATAATTTGAATTCAATTAGAACGACTACCCATTATACATATGTTATATCTACATAAAAAGAGTGTATACTACTATTCAAGCTTTATTCACAGCAATAATAATGACAGTAAAAAGATATTCCCAACTCTTTAACAACGAAGAAGCCTCAAAAGTTGGTGCACCGATATGATGGTCGCCGTTCAGGATGTGTGTCTGGTAAACAGAACGCGGTTAAAGGGAGCTTCCAGTGATTTAGATGGTGCAGCATCGTAAGAGGATTGTAATATCTGTTGTCTCAATAGAAACCCCGGAAAGAATGAGGAGACTCACCGGGGATTTGCCACTTTCAACATCATCCAAGCGGCTGAGCCCATGTGCCCCAACGATTAAGATGACAATGCGGTATCATAGATGGATTGTAAACAGTAAGCACTTGCCCATAGTTTCAATAGAAAACCCGGAGAGAACGAGGGGAACTCACCAAATACTCGCTGTTTTCAACCAACCCGAGCCCATGCGCTGTTCCAACGCCATTCCAATGCTATTCCGCCCTTTCCCTTCACCAGATCATTGCAGTCTTGCATGAATAAAACCGCGAAACATTGTATGGTAGTTTTGAAGGAGGAGACGGTAGGAGAAAGACGCCAACAGATATGGGGGAAAGAGGGAACCAGGTTGGAAGTAAGCGGGTGCGCACTTAAAGAAACTAATGACTCAAATAGCCATACATATATATGTAGGCGGAAACCTTAGTGGATGCCAAGGGACTCGAAGGGACTTAGAAGAATTTTATGATCTTCGTATACTAGGGTCTATGTTTGTGTTTTTTCTGTTCTGAATATTCTTACTATATCACCTACACATGGCTTGTACATGACTTGTACATGCGTTATAGATGTGCTACAGAATGAAAATACCACTGTAATCTCGGGTTGCATTAGTAATATTCACACACTATGTCATAAATGCCTGGTGCATGACGAGAAGCACTTTTTGCATGATCTCGCATGACAAGCACATGTCTGGCATGAGTTTTCGTTTTTACTGAGGGTGCAGGCGCGCGCTTAATCTGCGCGAGAAGTCGGGATCGGGCGGCCGCGTGACCGTGGGAAGACATGTCTTCCATACACTCATAGTGTCAGTGAAGGCAACGCGCTTTCTCCTTACCTTTTTCTTATCAACACACAACAAATCTCCAGTATCACAACTGCGCACGGCGTGTCTTTCCTTAGCACGTTAATATCTCCGGCCAGACCTTACGACGTACACCGAAACTAACGTCTAGCATGCAATGCACCCACATAAACTCTTCCTCCTCTTTCTCCTCTTCTCAACCGCCTTTACATGATGAATTACATCTCGTCGCCACACTTCTACCGCCGAAACATAATCATCTCAGTCTCCAACTGGCACCGACCTCCAATACTTTTACAACTGACCTTGCTTGACTCATCATGGCTTCCATTTGTCTGAGGAATCCGACGTGAGCATGTTAGTTCCGGAAACTCGTGCGCTGGGAGGACGAGGAATAGGGACATATCAGTGTGTTTCTTGTTATCTGAGAAATGAGTGGGCATCGATGAGCTATTTTTATCATTGTTATGATAGATATACATGTACACCCTCGTGTGCGTTTTAATAACAGTATCGTCTCCGCGATACAAATTTATTTCTAATATCTAATTAATGAGAGGTGGTTCTTAACGTAAAGGGTATAATATTATAAATACAGAATAATCAACCGAATGTTTGACTCTGTAAAATAAATGAGTGACTTTGAATTGACCTAAAATGCAAAAGATCATACAGAACACCCGATTCTCTTAGTCTTGGATAACCGCCACTCATTTGGTATCTCATACTTGTTATATAATGGTTCAATCTTCTCTTGTCTCTTTCTTTTACTGATCTTTCTCGCATCTGCAACCTGGAAAAATCGCGGTGCCACTTCCACTAACCACTTCGGCTCGATGGCTGTTACGTTGTGACAGTATTCTCTTGTTGTCGAAACTAGTTCATGATAAACAAGCCATTCAGGCGCACGGTTAAAAAGTGCAGATGAAGGATGAATGTAAACTGGTGTACCCTCTACGAGTGTTTTGTATCCTTCTCGAGGATCCTTCCTTGCAGCATTCCGGAAGAATCCAGAACATATGGCTTTGCGGACACGATTGAAGTCACCTCCTGCAGACGATATGTCATGTTTAGACCTATCCATGATACATAATAGCTGCTTCCTCACATCCTGTGCTCTTTTCATGCTTCGCACTTGAATAAAGTTCTCATAACACCAAGGGTTAGAGAAGTTTGCTGCTTTCCATCCATTGTATACAGTAAGGAGGGTAAGATGGTCTCCTCCTGGTTGATGGAATTTGGCTTTCTTTGAATCTGCTTGCCCTTGTTTCTCCTTGGGACGATAGAAAATGTTCTGCACCGACAGCATCACTACAACGGACAGAATCTCTTCCGAACATCCCAGTTCTACAGAAGCGAGTAACATTTTTGCCAAGGGAGGCTCCATTGGGAAATCAGACATCTTGCACCCCAGCCTAGTGAGTAAACCTTCATCATCTAGAGCAGACAGAGCGTATAGCGATTCTAGTGCACTTAACATTGTCTGAACAGGAGGCGGGTCCATGAAATCGAAGCTAAGGAGGTCATTGATACCCATTGCTTTTAAATGCAGGATTGTTGCTGAAAGATTGGTGTGCTGAATATCAGAAATAGAGTTTGGTAGCATCTCATTCCGATATGCAGCTTCTGTGTACAGCCGATAACATTTTCCAGGACCGGTGTGGCCAGCGCGACCAGACCATTGGCGAGCTTGAGCTTGCGAAATGGGCATGACAACAAGATTTTGCTTGGCTAATCCAGGATCAATAACATAGTAAATGCCTGGAATGGTCAAACTAGTCTCTGCAACGTTCGTGGCAATAACAACTTTACGGGAACCTGGGGGAGTGGGCTTGAAGACTCGTGATTGCACTTCAGACGGTAGGGAAGAGTAGATTGGAAGGATAATGAGTTCTGGTACCCTTAGCCCCAGAGCTTTCATGCAATTGAAAAGTGTTTCACATGCGGTATCAATCTCTTCCTGGCCTGTAAGGAAAAGAAGAATATCTCTGGGTGGTTCAGAGAGATGGATTTGCATCATGGTAATCAGCGAAGCATCCAAATAATGCAACTCCATCTCCTTGGCGTAAAGAATTTCAACAGGGTAAGTACGTCCCGAAATGGTGAAAATAGGACACCTGAAGAAATACTTCGAAAACTTTTCAGCATCCAACGTAGCAGATAGCTTGAGGTCAGGGCACTGCTTTACAGCCTCTAAAGGAATTGTCAGTGATTGAAGATAAATATAACAAAGGATAAACATACTCTTCATGAGGCCAAACAAAACATCGGTTGCAATTGTCCTTTCGTGAGCTTCGTCTAACATGACTACAGAATACGAACTGCATAGAGGGTCAATTAAGCATTCTCGTTGAAGCATACCATCAGTCATGTATTTTATATGTGTTTTGGGGCTCGTGCAATCTTCAAAACGGATTGTATATCCAACCTCTTGCCCTAATCTGCAACCAACTTCCTCAGCAACATGCTTAGCCACGGACATAGCAGCAACACAACATGGCTGTGTACACCCAATTCTCCCTCTATCAGCATATCCAGACTTGGCAAGGTATTGCACCATCTGTGTTGTCTTTCCAGAACCAGTATCACCAACAACGATAAGCACTTGATGCTGCGAAAGAGTGATAAGCATTTTATAAAATATATACCCTTTAATGGTACTTACTTCGTCAATGGCCTTAAGAAAAGAGGTATGTAGCTTATATATTGGCAAGCTCTTTTGTTTCTCCTGGATGCAAAGGCTCATAATTTCACCAAAGGTGGTGGCCATGTTGAAACTGGCTTGCTTCCATGTCGGAACTTTGCTGGCCTTTTGGCTTCTTAAGTTTGCCTGCAGATCTTGTGTGAACATCTTATTGGTATCCTTTGACATTGGATCCAGCCATGGCTGACTGAAATCTCGTGCCTGAGAGTCAGCTTCCTCATTTGCCTCTAGCTGTCTCAATTCCTGTCGTTCCTTCGCCAATGACACTGCGTGCATGCCTCGATATATCAACGTGAAATAGCTTTGAAATATTGTGGAAATATTCTTTTTATTACATCATTATTTCGCTTTGTAATACTCATACAATTCACATATAATATTTCTCACATATTTGAAAGTCACAATAACAAAGAAATATTGAAACCCGGATCCCTATTTTCTTCCAAATCCTTTATTCAATATTTCAAAGGTTTTTCATCTATGAAATAACAAAGAAATATTTATTTGTCACACTGAGTAGTCACAATGAGCTTTGTCTACCATTGTCTCATCTTTGTGACATACATATGTCACAAGGTTCTTATCTAAGCGATCTTAGCAAGATCTCAGTGACATTGTGACATATGTCACAGTCATCACACTCGTCGCAGTTGTCACAGTCATCACAGTTGTCACAGTCGTCACACATGTCGCAGTTGTCCCACAGTGTCACAGTTGTCGCAGTTGTCACAGTTGTCACAGTTGTCCCACAGTGTCACAATTGTCGCAGTCGTCACAGTCGTCACAGTTGTCCCACAGTGTCACAGTTGTCGCAGTCGTCACAGTTGTCCCACAGTGTCACGCCTGTTGCAGTCGTTACAGTCATCACTGTTGTCCCACAGTGTCACAGTTGTTGCAGTCATCACAGGCATGACACTGGGACAACTGTGACGACTGTGACGACTGCGACAACTGTGACACTGTGGGACAACTGTGACACTGTGGGACAACTGTGACACTGTGGGACAACTGTGACACTGTGGGACAACTGTGACACTGTGGGACAACTGTGACACTGTGGGACAACTGTGACGACTGTGACGACTGCGACAACTGTGACACTGTGGGCTGTGACAACTGTGACAACTGCGACATGTGTGACGACTGTGACATATGTCACAATGTCACTGAGATCTTGCTAAGATCGCTTAGATAAGAACCTTGTGACATATGTATGTCACAAAGATGAGACAATGGTAGACAAAGCTCATTGTGACTACTCAGTGTGACAAATAAATATTTCTTTGTTATTTCATAGATGAAAAACCTTTGAAATATTGAATAAAGGATTTGGAAGAAAATAGGGATCCGGGTTTCAATATTTCTTTGTTATTGTGACTTTCAAATATGTGAGAAATATTATATGTGAATTGTATGAGTATTACAAAGCGAAATAATGATGTAATAAAAAGAATATTTCCACAATATTTCAAAGCCATTTCACGTTGATATATCGAGGCATGCACGCAGTGTGAGGCACCTGCCAGTGCAGCTCTATTTAATGATCCATCTGGAGCCTTGACAACTTGCACTGAGCCAATCGTACAGGAGCACGTTCAATTCATGAAGTCACACTGACTTCATGAGCACCCATTGAAGTCAGGGCCCAGACCGGGTGAGTCAGTAACGCTCTACCTCAAACTCGTGAGGTAGTGCTGACTTAACCTTGACATCACTTTATTCAGTCAGTGTGGATCTAGTTTTACTTATCAGTACTAGACTCCACTTCTTTGGTACAAAGAGGAATGCAGGGATTGACTATTCCGTATCCCTTGTCCTCCTGCGCCAGGTCTGTTTCTATCTTTGTTTGTCTGTTATTCAAATTTCTCTAACATCCCTTGTCCTCCTGCACCAGACAGGTATTCTTGACGTTGCTTCGCTTACACGCTGTGTATACTTTACATCGTCCACTCACATTTGCTCATTCCCTCAATATCATTTAGATCAATACATGTCTCATCCACATTCTAGCAGAGATCCTTGGCACATTGAATTTGCTGAAGGAACCATTGAGACCAAGTATCCAATTGTTACCGAATTGTCGACACAACCACTCAATAAAGGGAAAGGGCGAGCTGTTCCAGACACTTCGAAGTCTCACCAGGGTGACGCTGGAGGATCACGACTCCATCAAGATCCAACAGCATCAGTGGATGAGCGCCAAGGACCATTAGGTACTGCAACTCATCACTCGCATGAGACAGGAGACATGTTGGAACAAAATGTCCTGAAATTTTTTACCGCCATCATTGATGATCCAGCCATTGGAGAACAATGAGATGCAGGAGTGGGAGGATCAGGAAGTGGACAAGGAGGAGAAGAAGGTCGTTCAGATAGACCTCATGTCACAAAAGTTGAGTTTGCCATACAGTGAATTATGGTACATTGTAATGCCTTAAGGCAGCCGCTGCCACATAAGGCAAATTGTTGAACACGAATCCTTAAACAGTCTTTAAAGGCATCGCAGAGAGCCTTAGAACGTGATGTAAGGGCCCACTGTGAAGTCTTACAATACATTCATTCTCTACAATTGCTTATAATGTGGTGTAAGGATACTTGAAAAAAACATGAATCTGTTTTTATTCCATTCGGAAGCCTAAATTGCGATGATTCTAATAAATAGATTGGTATTGGACTAGAAACTACATACATACAAAACTACATACTACAAATACTACTCATTGTTACTTAAGTCTTCAGTACTTCAGTACCAATGTCACTTACCAAGCTATTTTGCTTACCTTCACACTCTCTACAACTTCACTTACCTTGTGTGTAAACGAGAAAGTCAGTGCTCTTTTATACATCTCAGGCAGATGTTTTAGTCATCACACCCGGATCTTGCACTGTCTCGGCAGGGGGGTTTCCAAGTTCCGGAACCAGCTCTGAAGCTCTCTCCAGGCTAATCCAGACCTGCCCATATCTCTGCATACTTACATTAGTCACACTGTCATAATCCCGAGCCCCGTCACAATGTATGCGAGCTGAGGGATATTCATTTTACTATATTTTTTACTACCTGTGATACATCACAATTTTACTACAGCCAGTGAGTTAAGTACAAGAGTAAGTACCTCCACAATATATCTAATGGATGCCACACAGCCGCACTCAGTACTCTTTTTCGAACGGCCTACAAGTAATATTATGAACTAAATAATACTATGGCCACCTTGGAATCCATGTGTAATCTTACGAAAACCTTAACTTTTGCTTCATGAAACCCTGTGGTCTAAAAATGTATTGTAATGAAGCCCATGCCTTATGATGGAATATGACAGGCTTAGAATCATTTATATCATGCCTTTTAAGAACGTTATAATGTATGGTGTTGAGATTTAAGACTTAAGGCCTTACAATGTGATTTGGACTTTCGTGACACAGCCTTCACAACCAGTTGAACATGAACCTCGAGGATCGTCTGGAGGCCAGAGAGGGGAGATCAAACATAACTACGGAGGCCATTTTTCGAACATGGTTTGGCCAACAAGCTTGAAGAAATATATGACTGATTCATGAAGGGACAAATCACAAAGGACTATGCTATTGCATCGCTTGGAAGGGACCTCCCTCCCTTCACTCCAGGCGACAGATCTTTGTCTGACAAAACCTTCAAAGCATATCTCAATGACTTTACCGAGCACACCTCACGTGAATCATTCTCCGAGCACGTTGGACTTAACCCAGCAGGACAACGTCAACATGTTGGAGGGATTGAGCCAAACAATGGGACTGTCCTCAAATGCATGTTATCAGGAGGCTCTGGTGGGGACGAAGAGTCTCAGCTCAGTCAACTGGACAAAGAAGAAAGAGAATTGAACAAGAAGCAATGAGTCTATCTTGCAGACATGCCATGGTACAGACGACAACAAGAGAAGGAGGCAAAAATTCACCCAGATATCATCAAAACAAGAAAACTTATCAATAACTTCACCAACGACTTCAGTACCATACAACAATGGGCAATGGAAGCATCTTCCATCCCAAACTTCCCTGAAACTGAGTGGGACAACATCATTCGAGGAAGAGTGGTTAATCTGGGAGTCGTCAAATCAGCCATCAGCGCCCCATCACGAATTGGAGATCTTGAACCATCAACTAGGACCCCCGATAATACACCAAAATGTCTGTTCCACCCGTACCCAATTTTATCTGCACCCGATTTTCGAAGATTTTGCAAGACTCTATCCGGAAATTGGCACAGGCATTGCAAAAAGTTAGATTTTATCCAGAAGTCGGCACAGACATCACCAAAAATCACTTTTTTTTCTGGAAATCGCAGTTTTTTCAAAATCCGCTCAGTTTTATTGTTTTTATTCAAGTACAGGCATTATCTACATATTTAATAGCTCTCTTCTTCCTGAGTCTATTTTACATTATGCTTGAGAAATGTAAAGGTATTTTTAATGCAATTTTAATGTGTACATACTACAGTGTGATGAGCATCCAATCAGACTGCATTGTGCAAACATTTCAGCTGTTGGTCAAGGCTGTGGGTGGTGTCTCAAGAACACATAGAAAATCGGCAGCTGGGAGAAGGAGGAATTGCTTAACATGGAAGTTCACGCTAACAGATGTGTCTCAGAACTGAATGCCAATGGAGTGTTCATAAAGTTGAATAGGAATGTAGGAAACTCCCGCAGTGTTGGATGAGTCCTGTTTCCTGAGACTTTTCATAGATAGCAAAGATGTTAGCACTCGTAAATAGTCAAATTTAATACATCCATACCTTTTCCCAGCATGATTGCTCCATTACACCGCACAAAAAACATACCCTGCACTTGAAATTCTATCTTGGTACAGTGTGTAGTGGTGTATGTTGGACCTGACATGGGCAGCACCAACTTCTTACAAGTTTAACTTTTTAAATATGCTGATGCGTTGTTTGAGAACATATTTAAAATTTGTTAGCAGCTGCTAAAACCAGAACTAATATGTTCTATTTTATTGAAAAGACTGAAGATAGTAGTGGTTGTCATTCTTGATATTGAGGAGTGTTGTTGACTTACAAGATCGCTTGGAACCAATCTGTGTTGATAGCTAATTGTATGCAACACAATGTAGACTAATGGTAAAGCATAGTGTCAATGGTAAAAAAATTTCAAGTCTTCATGTCATAGATTTTATCCGGACCGGGAACAGGCCTGCCCGAGAACTTACAGTTTTATCCAGAGCTCTGGCACAGGCATATCCGACGAAAAGGTGAATTTTATCTGCACCAGGATCAGGCATTTTGGTGTATTATTGGGGGTCCTCATCAACTTCAAGTGCGACCAGTCCACCACCAGGAATCTCGACTGATGGAGAATGGTACAATGCATGGTATCATACCGCACACGCAACAATCGAAGTTTTCCCACACCGACAAGAAGAACTTGATCTCTATGGGGGTTTCATTTCTAGACTATTTGCCAACTCAACCAGTGCTCACCAAATCATTGCTTTTGACCAGGGCGTCAGAACTAACATCACCCCATGGTGCAACATCCGACTTTGCGATTTCAGACAATACAAAGACATTGAAATGGCATATCTCTCCCCTGATGGAAAATACTACAATCTCTTGCAATTCAAAGTGCAATCGTCTTCGAAGACCAGCACGGGACGTGAGAAGTCAGGGGAGATCTGCCGGAAGTTCAACTCCTCTCTTGGATGCCGATATATCCATAAGTGTTTCCACTGCAATCGGGCAGGACATGGAATGGCATCGTGTAGATCAGGAGAACCCCCAAAGTGAAAATGAGAACAGCTTAGAATTAGAAGACATCGGTCTTCATCTGTCTTATCATAGACATTTTCAATGTTTTTCTTCCTCCTTTTCTTTGACTCCAGTTCTTTCATATACTTATAAAGCATGGACTTTTTCGAAGCCTCCTAAAGAATTTTCTCAAAATCCTATTATTCGTTCGGTGATGAAAAAATATAAAGATCTCTTTAAAATTGTTACTCCTATTAATGTTAATATTTTTGAGTGTTATTTGATAGATCATCCCAATCAAATCTTCATAAAATCAGTTTGTGAGGGTCTTCGAATTGGGTTTTGGCCTGAAGCAAAATTTTGTCCTGGCTACCCAGCTTTGTGGAATGCCTCCGGGGAACATCCCTCACAAACATCGGCTGAAGAAGCTTTTTTGTTGGAGCAATGTAAACGAGAAGAACTCGGGCGTTTCTCAGAGCCATTTGAACCGCCTCTTCCCCAAGGAATGATCTCAATGCCAATTCATGCCGTACCAAAAGGAGAGTCGTCATTTCGTATGATTACTAATAAAAGTGCGGGAGAGAATGCTCTCAATAGTCTCATCTCCCGTGAGGCTGTTCAAGGACGATGTCCTCTTGACTCACTACGTCATCTTGGGGATGCTATTTTACATCTCAAAAGGAAGCATGGGCCATTTGTTCGACTTATTCTTTTTAAATCAGATGTGAAAAGTGCTTATCATCTATTGCCAATGCATCCTCTCTGGCAGCGAATGCAGGTTGTTACGACACCAGATAATCATCTTCATGTTGATAGGAATAACATATTTGGAGGAAGAGAATCAGCGCCATTTTGGATTGCCTTTATCTCCCTTGTTGATTGGATTGTGACATTCGTCAAAACTATTCCAGACCTCTGCATATACTCTGATGATGTATTTGGCGTTGATCTGGCCTCAAATGTCGAATGGTATGATCTTTATCAATGTTATCTTCTGTCACATCAAACCCACCTTCTAACTCTATGGGATGAACTCGGTATTCCACACAATCGTGAAAAACAACTTCACGGATCAATATTGCCGATTATTGGGTTCACTGTAGATGCTAATCAATCGTCGATAACTATGCCCGAAAACAAAAGGCATGAATTGATTGAACACATTGAGTGGTTCATTTCTCGTCATTATTTCAAACATTCTCTACGTGAATTTCAGCAGCTTGCAGGTTGGGTGAATTGGGCATTGAACGTCTTTCCACTCGTTCGGCCTGGCCTTTCAGCTGTATATCACAAGATGGCAGGCGCTAATTCTCCAAATTTGAGAATATATGTTAATAATGAAGTCCGAGAAGACTTATCATGGCTCTTGCGTCATCTCAAGGTTCAACGAGATCTTTTCATTATTGAAGACATTACATGGTCACCAGAACAAGTCGATACGACCTTGTTTGTTGATGCCTGTCTTCATGGGATAGGGATCTGGGACCGGCTACTTCACCTTGGATATCTTTATGATTTCCCAGCATCTTTAGTGGGCGAGGATATCTATCCTTTTGAAGTCTTGGCTGTCGTTTCGGCATTATCTCTTCTCAAAGATCGTGTTTTATCAACGCATACTATCATCATTTTTTCAGACAGTATGAACATGGTAGCTCTTTTCAACTCGCTTCGAGCACCAAATAAACTTCTAAACAAAATGTTGAAAATTTCCATCGACACTTTGTTGCGGGAAAATATAGAGCTACGTGTACTTCATATTGCTGGAACTGATAATCAAGTAGTGGATGCTCTCTCTAGAGGTGATACTCCTAGAGCAATTTCTCTAGATCCATATTTAACGGTTCAACATTTTATACCCCCACAAGATGTGCTGGGGGCATTCTTGAAATGATACGGTCAAACAGGCATTCCAAGAAACCCACACGGGTTCCTTGGACACGCGAACGATTCATACGGGAACGTATGATTACTTTAGGTTATCGTGTCGACTCCTCAACCTCTCTTAACTACTCGTCCGCGCTGAATTCTTATATTGAATTCTGCCATATTCACCATCTCGACATTCATCCAACAGCTGAAACTTTGATTGATTACTTACTGTTTATGTCCCATAATGTTACGTCGTCAACATTGTCGACGTACCTGTCAGGGATAGTCCACTGTCTAGAGCCATTTTATCCATCAATTCGCGAAATTCGGAACTCTCGACAAGTTCGAGACATTCTATTGGGTTGTCGACGCCGTTTTCTCTCGAAACCAAACCGTAAACCTCCTCTTCCTCTTCACAATTTACAGTCAATCTGCAGACATCTGGATGTTCCTTCTGACCACGATACTCTTCTTTGCTTAACAATACTTCTTTCTGGTTTCTATGGTCTCCTTCGTCTTGGAGAACTTGTCGCGCCAGATTCAACGATGCATCGAGACACAAGAAAACTGCCATCACGACTTTCCGTCCATTTCCCTACCCCCTCAGCATACCAATTCTCACTACCTACTCACAAAGCAGATCGTCGATTCGAGGGAGACGTTGTTGTTATTCAAAAACTTTTTCGAGAAGGGCCGGATCCGACTCCAATTTTCCGAACCTACCTCTACTCACGCGATCAATTATTTCCTGTGCATCGTCTTCTTTGGTTGAAAGCAGACGGAACACCTCCAACACGCTCTTTCTTTTTAAAATTCCTGCGACAATTTGCAGGCCTAATTTATGCGGGACATTCCTTACGTTCAGGTGGAGCTACGGCTTTGGCAGAACATGGAATTCCTCTCGAATCCATACAGCAAATTGGTCGTTGGAATTCCGATGCTTTCCAAATCTACATTCATAAGCACCCTACTTTAATTGCCTCGCTTCGACTGCCGCACAACATTGCATAATCTTGCTTTACTTTTCCTTCCTTCTCATCTCTCATCCTTTTATAATTAATACCTAATAGCCGATACTCTTTCACACCTCTCATCTTTCGTATTTTTTCCTTCCATTTTTTTAAATACTGTGCTACTTGTGCGGCATCGATGTTTGACGGCGATAGATGGGTTTCCATTTCGAGGTGGTGTCGTCGTTCTTGCTTTCACAGGAGAACTCACGCACTGCCGCTCCTACTCTTTTGGTGCGAATGAGAACGATTGGCCATGGGTGTAGTGGTTTGGAGTGAAGCGGCTAAAGCCTCGGTACATAATATAACAAACGCTTAGTCATCAAGAGTCACGACATGAATAAATGAAAGCGCCTGACTCATTCTAAGTAACTTCTGACTTCCGAATCCGGATATACTGTACCATTTCGACCGAATGTTCACGACTTTTTGGCGTGACGGGCATCCATCTATCCACAGGTCCTAGTGAGGTTCATTAAGAAGTGAGAATGGGGGAGAAAGTAACCTCATATTCAACAAGTGTCAAGTACTGTACTTAAATAGGTACAGAACGATGTAAACGAGCTGAGTACTAAAACCAACACGAGGCCAATTCTACGGTACAGGCAAATTGCCTGCTCTACGGGGATTGCCTGCAATGTGCTTGAGGTGGCAGCAAAGGTGGCAGTCGATTAGAATACATCACGAATCACGATGACATATTGGCGCTCTCAGTGCGTTAGGTAAGCATATGTTTGGCCGCCAAGTGCGGTGTTCCACTTCTTCGTCTGCATACCCACTTCCTCAGCTACCATCCTCGAACTCAACTATACCCTCGCCTACGAATAGGACGAATATGAAGCTGTAATCCCCTCCACAAGGAAAGCTAGTAGGCGTATACATCAGCAACATCCGCAAAACTTTGAAATTACCGCTACCTGTTCACGACAGTCCACCACCAACTCTTCGCGGCTGAGAAGAAACCTGGTACTCGTGAAGAAGGCTAGCGAAAGAATGGAGCATTAAAAAAGTTGACAGGAACGTATGTGACGCTTGGATTGGGGGAGATTGGGAGGGTTGTTGCTGGTGATGGAGGCAGGGAAGGGGATAATGGTCGAGAGGGGGGATGGGGGAGGAGGAGGTTAGAGAGCTGATTTTGAGTATGGTCTGTGTCTCTTTCATTCTTCCCTCCCCTTTTTTCTTATGCTCACTTCGTTCGCAGGCAGATCAAAAAGTCCTCCACACACAATTCACGTATCCAAGTACCCAAGTACCGTGTCCTTCTCCGATCCCCTAGATGGCACCGACAGGCCACGTGCAATGGGTATCTGGACCTGGTGTGCTAAAGCACAGAAAAGCATCCTACGGCGCTAACTCCTTCCTCTCCATACCGGACTCCCCTTTTAAGGCGTAGGGCGTTGGCGTTGGGTGCAGGGAGTGGGGGTACGAAGCTGGATGGTGGACAGCCTTGGTTCGTGGGGTTCTTGCTGAGCATTAGTCGTCCTGTTGACCACGTTGGCAGGTGCATCGTGACCGGTTCGGGAGGGGTCGAGTATGTGTTGTGTTGAGACTACCAGTGCTGCTCGTTCCTATCGTCCCGTGTCGTACTGGCTCTCGTGTTCCTCCTCTTTCTCTATCTTCTCTCTCCTTCGTGCGCAACGTGGTGTAGGGTGTGTGCGATGTCTAGGCACTTTGGGCGTTGGGGTAGAAGGTTGGTGCGCTCTGCGTCATCCAGTATGGGATTCAGGCTGTGGTGTACGATGCTGGTGTTGGCGTTGTGCTGACTTTCGGCTCCTCTCATTCGTCCTACACGATTAGGTGGGCTGGGCTGGGAGTGGGGGGCTTGGAGATGTGAAAGGCTCTGGCTCTCAATAACTTGCTCCGGGCTCCCAACTTCGCTCATATACGCACTTTGGGCTTTCGTTTGGACCGTGTGCTATCGCCCCGATTGTGATGACGTTGTACTTACCCTCCTTTCTCTTCTTTTCGCTACCCTTATAACCTCGCAGCACAGCTCGTCGGGTTCCTGCAGCAGTTCCTGGAAGTGTTCGGGGAGCTAAAGGGCAAGAAGCTGTTCCTTTCTGAAGAAAGTGTACGTCCTTTCCTTTCCTTCCTCCTCGCACTTTTTAGCTTTAACTTACATCCGTTTTTCTTTCCACGGTATCCGGGGATGTACGTCCCTTGTACCCTTCTTCAAGTCGAGGGGAGATGAACTGATAAGGCTATGAGTAGATATCGCGAATTATATGTACACACACCCTGGGACCCTCGATTTGAGTCTGCAGGGTATTTGGATGAGATGTAGTGCGGGAACAGAGTCCAGCTGTTCACTTCTTGCACAAGTATGAACGTTTGCTTTCAAGTACATTCTCCTCCACTTCCCTTCTTATCTTATCAATCTGGCTGGTACCTAGATGACAGAGCCCTCAGCCGCGAAATGCAACTGTACGAATTACGTCTCTATACACGTTACGTTCCCGCCTAAAGGGCCGTTGGGTCTGGGTCGATGGGCTTATGTGTTGTGTGCTGATGCATTTGTGCACTAGTCAGGGCAAGCTGCTCCTGTTGGCGTCATCACGTCTTCACTGCTGTGTGCTTTGGGCTTAGTGCATTCGCGCAGCTGTGGGTGTGGCTGCGGATGAACGGCTTCTGTGCCTGGCCGCCTGCATTGTGCGTTGTCTGCGCGTTTGCGTAGCGCTCTGAACTTGGATCTGTGATGTTTACCCCCCTCCTCCGTTTACATCTGCTTATATCTTACTCTGTATCCGAGTCATTTGCCGCTATGCGCTTTTGCCTATTTCTAGATTTAAATTTAATGTTCAGGTTTGAAGAAATAAGTCAGACATATCGCCATTTATAATGATCTATAGTCGTATTGGCAGCGATTGAACTTAAATGGCTTAAAAAAACGCCGATGCGAGGACTTTTGCGCGTCTGATTTTCAACCCTTGGTAGGACAATATTTCGGCGTCGTTGTTACACTGAGCGAGCTCCATTGGTCTTACAGCAGATGAGTACATAGGACACTGGATTCAAGCTGATGATGTAGATCCGATCACTATATCATATGGTGGATAATCGCAAGTCGCTGTAGACGTAGTAGAAGCAATATTTATGTATCGGATCCAGTGGCCTTCCCATGGAGTGGCCCTGGTCCTGACTCTGATTGACCCACGCTGCCATCAATATTGTTGAAGGTACAGCATATCAACTCCGTGTGCCATACCGAGGAGGTCGCCGGCTGAGCATCCCGCGGGAGGCTCTAAGGATGAACGCGATAGAGCATTGCCTCTATCGCACTCTCCGATATTCACTATAAAACATAAGTATACACTAGTAAAATAGTAGGTAATATTACATTCGTAGTATACATTGTAGAAAGGTATATAACCCCCTCCAGCTTGGGGTGTAGACTACCAATAAATTCATTCATATCACATATTCCCCTGTCTGCTCAATCAATATGGACACGGATGTGTCAAGGGGTCTACCACCTGAGCTCCAACTGAGACTCTGTATCTATCCTACCAGTAACTATTCTCAGAATATACATACGTTCTGAACATATGCTTATCTCTCGTTATGGATGCTATTCCCTGGTGACATGACAATGATAAGCAACAATTTAATTTACGGAGGAAAACGTCAGTTAAGCTAGAACCCTTTTTTGAAGGGTCTGACAACGGGACTGTTCTTGGATGGCTCCGCAGTCTCCGCTCCTGATGCGTAAGTAGGCATTGTTTCATCTCAGGCTTATTGATGTGCTATATATATCACTTACGTTGGTCATTTCCACTATAGGCAAACGGTGTAGTGGGTAGAAGCGCACATTCCTTAATGCGTACGTGATGATAAGGGGATGTCCGATGAAGGATCTTCTAGTCCCTCGGGTTTCTCACCCCCCCAAACCTCTTAAACACATTCGCACTTGATGTCACTGATGCTTCTTCCTTCCCCCCCATTTACCTATTGCTGACTGTGAGGACATGTATGGATGTCGGTGCAGGACATCCCCTTTTATATGTCCTCCATTCGCTCTCGCAATTACTCGTCGTGTACGTCTTGTTTTAGACCTGCTTACTCCTGAACAGGTGGTTGACGTATTCACTCCGACAGTGGCAGCACTAGTCGTTTTGACTTGGGAGTGGGCCTCGGCGTTCCCTCATGAACTGGAATGGATATGGACGTGCGTATACTGTTTCCTTCTTCGTACCTCACAAAATAAAATGTTGTTCCTCTAGACGACCTATAACTGTTGTTAAATGTATTTATATATATGCTCGATACGTCGGGTTGGTAGTGCAGATGTACGTTGCACCGTTTATTCTACTCCAGTCTACATTTTACATTGGACATTCTCAGAGTGAACTACTTTTACCTCTTCGAGCTGTTTTCGACAGTCCCCATACCTGAACATGCTTGCAGGACATGGTATATTGTCTTAATGTCTATGGGAATATGTCTGCTTCTGGCAATTGATTTTATTCTTATGCTTAGAGGTGCGCAGTTCTCCTTCTATAGTCATCATTAATATTCATGTCCATCGTTCAATAAAAGTGTATGCATTGTACAATAAATCAACCGCAGTTGCGATTGTCATGGGGACTTTAGGAATATGTCAGATCATCCTAGAAATTTTATGCATCGTGCGTTCAATGCCTCATATACCATTCGATCCCATATGCAATTCAACGGATGAACCGCAAGAATTATACTATTTCGTGTTCGTTTATTATCTAAAGACCATAATCTGAAGTAATAGCTTATTTTTTCTATGAAGTGCACTGGAGGGTCTCATCCAGTTGGTTATATGGACCATGATGTTCAGGCGGCGCATGGTGTTAGGTTCAAGAAGCGTTGGCAGAATCCCATTGGTGGAACTGCTTGTCAGGGATGGAACATGTGTTGCGGTTGTGACCTGTGGTAAGCTTTCCTCGTGCGTTCTCTCCATTTGATCTGATCCTCACTCTTTTAAGCCATTTGCTTTTATAACCTGCCACGCACTTTACATACAGAAACGAACAAGGTACATCTCATATTGGTTTGGCCAATTACATTCTTCTCTGGAGCTGTATGTGCTCAATTTCCATATTACGCATAGTGCTTAAATATCACATCTAGGCATGTAGACTTGTGATGAACATGCATTGTTTTGAACTACGGCCTCACCCTACATCCACCGAGATCAATCTTACTTCTGTATTTGGGATTACGGTTGATGACCCGTAGTTGTAAAAATTAAGCGTCGTAATCCACGCATATTTCTTTGCATTAATGATCACTTTTAACTTAGGCTTTATGGGTCAATGTGAGCATATTGGAGTAAAATTATACATGAGCGTGATTATATATCTTATATTCACTCACACTCAAGTTACTGGAAATATTCGTGAGCGCGAAATGAGAGTGCGTGTCGCAGTCTGTTGCTTCGCAGCTCATATTAGAGTGCCTGAGGTATCCTTCATAGTGTCCGAGGTTCGAGAGTTGGGCTGATTTGGTCTGATGGTGAGAGCGTTGAGGTGTATTGCAGAAAAAGGTTGAACGGCAGACGTGTTGACGCGTTTGACGGACAAGTCACGTGATGATACGCGAACATGTCAGATTGTCAATTCTGCAGTGCAGGCGAAAGGCCTGCTCTACACGGCATCACTGATTTTATTTATAACAAAGTGAAGATATTTAACGAAAACTTAACATACAACGCACGTTAAAGGGAAAGCTTGACGAATCCCAGTTTTTAGTTCTATTCTTTTTATACATACTAAATTAACTTGTTGCACCATATTTTAACTGTCACTATTTCAGCATGAATTTTGTTTGAACAGAATTTAATTAGTATACTCAACTTTCTTTTTAGCCTGGTACTTAATGGAATAGTAGAGAGTAGGACATTTGGCCCTCTGCTGCTTGCTTCTCGTGCACGCTGTATATTACGAGCACGAAAAATAAACTCCAACATATACAAGGCATGTATGCCTGTAGGGAATCGAACCCCTACTTGATTTCGTACACGAGGCATTAAAGTGTGGTATCTGCTTACCAGTGGCGCTACTGATTTTGTGTATAACAAAGCAAATGCTTATGTCTTGAGGAAAAGTTTATATTTTCACTTGAAAAATGATGGGTTTGTATCTACATAATGGAACAGCAGAGCATGGAACATTCGACCCACTACCTCTTGCTTCTCAGCATACATTATCATGGGCACGAAAAAAAGACTTCAGTGAGAAGTTAGGTACCTATGAGGAATTGAACCCCTATTCTATTCCACGGAGTCTATCAAGATGTGAACTGTGATATCCACTTTACCAGTGGTGCCGCTGATTTTGTTTATAATAAAGAGCAGATATCTACTACAAATATTCATGTCAACACACAGATGTACGCCTGGGGAATTGAACCTCTGATTGATTTCTGCACGAGGCTCTCAATGCATGATATCCTCTTTACCAATAGCATCACCGATTTTTTTCTATAATAAAGCTAAGATATCCTTTTCAATGTACATGTTCAGGGGCACAAAAGAAAAGAGTTCAAAGGGAATAGTATGGCACCTGTGAGGATTTGAACCCCTACTTCATTTCATGCACGAGACTATCGAAGTGTGGTATCAGCTTTACCAGTGGCGCTGCTGATTTGGTTTATAAAAAGCAAGGATATCTAGTGAAAGAAGGCTCATTTCAATATATAGCCTGATACTTAACGGAATACTAGCAGAGAGTAGTGGAACGTTCTAAGTATATTACGGGCCCGAAAAAAAAAATCACACACCTAGAAAAGACAAGTACGTTTGTGGGGGATTGAACCCTACTTTATTTCGTGCACAAGGCTATCATGGTGTGGTATCCGCTGTACCAACGGCGCCGCTTATTTTGTGTATAACAAGGCAAATATGTCTGGAGGAGAAGGTTATATTTCTTTTTGAAAAAATATGGCTTGGTATCTACATAATGGAACAGCAGAGCATAGAACATTCGACCCACTACCTCTTACTTTTCGGTGTACATTACCATGGGCACAAAATAAAAAGACTTCAGTGGGAAGTTATGCACCTGTGGGGAATTGAACCTCTACTTGATTTCGTGCACGAGGCTATCAATGTCCGCTTTACCAATGGCGCCACTGATTTTATGTATAACAAAGCAAGGATATCTAGTGAAAAAAGGTTTATAATGTGACTTGAAAAAAGGTTATCCTGGTAGCCTCAAGTTGACTAGAACCGTAGATAGCGGAACGTTCGAGGCACTACCGCTCACTTCTCATGATTTGAACTGCTACCGCTTGCTTTTCGATGTACGCTGTATATTACGGGCTCAAAAATAAATTTGAATTTGTTAAGGGCATGATGTACGCCTGTGTGGTTTTGAACACCCACTTGATTTCTTGCACGGAGGTGATCATGGTGTGGTATCCGCTTTACAAACGGTGTTGCTGATTTTGTTTATAATAAAGCAAAGAAAACAAGTTTTAAATTTGACTGAATTTTGTTTTAGCCTAGTAATTAATAAAATATTAGAGAGTGGAGCGTTCCACGCACCATCGCCCGCTTTTCGGTCTACACCGCACTTTATTACGGGAACGAAAAATAAATTTTATTTTATGCAGGGGTTATACATACGTCGGTAAGGAATTGAATCCCTAATTGATCCTCCGATCGTGAAGCTATCAAAGTGTGGCATCTGGTTTATCAACGACGCCGTTGATTTTTTATAATAAAGCGTACTAGTTAAGTATCTACTAAAATACGATCTGATGAACTTTCCTGAAGAATTGAACCTCTGATTGATCTCCTGCGTGGGTCAGTTCGGTGTGTGGTGTCCGATTTACCAATGGCGCTGTTGATTTGGTTCATAATAAACCGTAGATATCTACTAAAAAAATACAGGTGTAATACGCCGATGGGGACTCCTGCCGCTAGCAAGCCTTGCATCTTGTATGGAAGGCAAGAGTACTCAGTGATAACGACTTCACCCACGGTATGGTAAGTATAACTGCTATTTCTAGATTACTGAAGTGCGGTAAGAAAGCTTAAAAATACAACTGTGTTACAAGCTTGTTTATACAAGGTGGTGTTCTATGCGCCAAATTTTTGAAAAAATCCATCAAGGGGGTTGGGGCACTACGCCGAAGGGGAGTCGAACCCCTGCCGCTTGCTAACATAATGTGTTTACCAATTCACTATATATGGAAGGCAAGCATGATAACCGCTTCACCATCGGCGTGTACAAAAGATGTGATAAGACCGTGAGAAGACACGTCTAGTGGGTGGCAGTGCAGTGACGCGCTCGCAGCTCTCCTTACCAACGCACAACAAATTATCCATATCACAAACTGCGCACAGCACGCACGCAGTGTTTCTTTCTCTCCAACCACCATGATCCTCCGTCGCCCTCCATGGGCCACAGGCTCGTCCTCATCTTCATCTTCATTCTTCCCTAGCTTTCTTTCATTCTCTGTTCTATGTATCTGTCTAGGTTTGTTGGGAGAAGTGGGAGCGGTAGACCCAAGACATAGTTTGACCTCCTTCAAGAATCTGCCTGCTAATTTATTTTTCATCGATGATACCGAGGTACGTCTCCCTTCTCTCCCTTTCCGATTTAAGCCAAAATGGAAGCTAAAGTACGGAATTGCTAGTCGGCACTCTACCACGACTCGATAGAAGGCATCATATACGTGTCCCAGAACGAGGAGAAGAGCTGGAATAAAGCAGATGATATTCCAAAGGGGAAGGCTACGATGGTCATTGAGCATCCTTTTAATAACCATTATGTGATTTTTTGTGTTTCTGCTTTGGGTTGGGCTTGGGGGAGGGAACTATGCAGCATGCTTATTGTGTACTACATCCTACCCTCCCACCCTCATAGTATAATCCTGTGCTCAGCCATTTTAAATAAAAGATATCGTTCTTAGGCAAAGCATGGAAGTCGCACATAATCTGTGTGTAGCCTTCCAGGCGCTGATCAGTGATTTGTTCGGCGCTGAGTTGTCCCCTGGTACGACTGTGCAGACTTATGAAGATTGGGACAATTGGCCTAGGAGTGAAGGTGCTAAAATGCAGTATCATCCTACCGCAAGCTGTGTGATGCTCCCTTGTTCACTTGGTGGTGTGGTAGGTAAGAGGACAAAAGTACACGGAATGGAGAATGTGCGAATCGTGGATTCGAGTGTCTACCCATTTGAATTTGCTGCTAATGTACGTGTTCTCTTTTCCTTTTTATCCCCCTTGTTTGAATTTCGCTGATGATGTTGTATATTTAGCTTGCATCTGCGACGTACGAACTAGCCGAGCTAGGCGCACAACTGATTAAGGACAACCCAATTATTGTCAATGTGTAGGTATCATTTGCTATGTCCGAAGCTAGGAGTTCGTATGCTGAATTGGCGGTTCTGGAAATGGTGACTTTTGTGCTTCTACAACTGCTTTCTGTCCTGTAGATATAATTTCTGTTCGATGCATGCGACACCTCATTTTACTTATCTCTTCTCTGCAACGCCTTATTTTCCATGACCCGACTTTCTGACACCTGTGAAGTAGATAGCTTTATTAGCTCATGAACTAAATTCATGTGTTGTATAAGGTAGAAGTAGTCATGATTTTGTAGTACGATTTTAGGCCGGGAACAGTAGATAACCATACAGAGGGGTAATGCTGTTGAGACATGAGATAGATATAAAAGAACTGCTAACAGCGCCACATATCATGTATGTTTGCTTAGGTAGAACTTGGTTGAAAAAGATGCCTTTAATTTGTACTTGGTCATCGAGAACGACAAAGCTTGAACTTACATCAGGTACACAAAATATAGTTATAGGTGCGAAGGAAACATAGTAACCACTCCAAACTCAATTATAGACAAGACTCATCCTCGACCCTCCAATACCCGAAGATGTTGGGCCAATCATAAATACCCTGTCAGCAAATAAAATTGTAATATTAGTAAGTAAAATAACATGTATGGAACATATAAAGAACCAGGGAACATACCCAGTTTTCACAATGTTCTGGTCCATCAAAGTGTCTGCCTTTAAAGTCAACAGGAGTCTTAATGCAGACATCACGCCAGTCATATGCTTCACTAAGAGTGAAATGCTCTAGGTGATGCTGAACTTCCTATGTAAGGAATAACATTCAGACCAACACATACTCAAGGGAGGGAAGTGGTTACCCGCAGTCCAGAGCCAGGCGCTGTACATCCCTACGGAATGGAGTTAAAAGTAAAAATGTCCGAAAACAGGTTCTGAAATACTCACATTGTCTTGGTATCTATTCCACCTCGGTTTACACCCGGGCTCGTCAAAATCTACCTCCCAATGACCCCGCACCCCCTGTTCTCCTAAATCATCGCACCACATAGGCTTCACCTCTCTCCCATGCACCCTCGCAGCCGTCTCCATACAAGCTGCGATTCGATCGCCTGTATAAGCCTGAATGCGTTGTAACGTAGACGAGTATCGTCTGCTGTTGTAGCTCTCGCACTTGCCAATATCCAATGGACCCCAAAACATTCCTGCCTTCTGACGCTCCTCCTCCTCTGTTTTACGTTTTTGTACCTTCCGTTCCCACTCATCGTCCATATCTTTAAGTCGTTTCTTGTACTCCAGTATTTCTTCCTCCATACGTTTACGAATCGAGGGCCGGTCAGTGTTGCAGTGATATGTTGTCCCCCATGATGCAACTAGTGTGATGAAAATGGATGTTAACAGTACTAGGTGAAGCCAATTGAACCTAGTAGGCTTGTG
Source organism: Cyathus striatus (assembly GCA_025738555.1). Lineage (NCBI taxonomy): Eukaryota > Fungi > Basidiomycota > Agaricomycetes > Agaricales > Nidulariaceae > Cyathus > Cyathus striatus. The sequence goes on from JAOVFP010000011.1 coordinate 2,311,627, forward strand.
TGTTTTCTGTGATGTAAGATTTGAACCAAGAAGAGGTTCGTGGTCCAATTCCCTAGTATCTGAGGGAGCGGATAAAGTATGGATATAAAAATGTACCGCAGCATAACGAGAAATTCGAAATGGACGTACTAGAAGTGTCAGGAGGAGCTTGGTAACCTACATCGGCTGCGTTGTACGATGGGGGAGAGTCTCCACTACATGTACATATTGGAACTTACAGATGATGCATCAGATGAGTGATGACATACCTTTTAGATGATACGAGGGTTGGATCTTGGTGGTTTGTCCGGGTCATATCGTAGTATCGCGCTTCTCGTGGTGGGGGGTTTGGAAAACGGTGGTATGGAACAGTGGGAAGCGGACTTTCAAAATCGTGCAGCATTTCAACATCTGAGCGCCCATTTGCCAACCATTTAGATATCTGTAGGTTTACACGTGTAAAGCTTCCTCGTCAGAAAAAGTGTGTGCAGCTTACATAGGATTTCAGGTCATGGAATGTCCCGAAATACCTTTATTAGTCACACAACGTCATTGCAAGGCATTAAAATATAAAGCAGTAAGGCCGGCAAGCCGCAAAGCCCACTACTTTCTTGAAGAGCGTTGATAATTAACTGTTTACTCAGTAAGTGCAGTAAATTAATTTATGCCCTATACTGTGTTATTAAATAGTTAGTGAGTGTAAATCTATGTAGAACCAACAATACGACTGGATTTTTTCTCGCTGTCGATAATCCACTAAATTATCCCAAGCTCTTCACGAAATCCAACAGTTTTATTAGTTCTATTTGTTCAAGTTGTCATGGCGAAAAATAGATATGAAGAATACACGTAACAGGTAAGGGATCGAATGGGTATATCATAACGTGTAATGATCAAATAATGATTGACTTTGGGCATGGCATGTCATCGAGTCAGGTCTTCGCAGAAAGGACAGTTGGGTTGTATGACGGAACCATTACAACTGACCATAGATGACATGGATAGCAGGCTACAGGGAATACGACACAGTAGTGCCATCATGACAACATTGAACAAGGCGAAAAGGGAGGGGGGAAAAAGGGTCCTAGTCCCACACAACGAAATGAGCCTCTGAGGTGGTTGAAGTGTCCCACTAGCCACGTGAGGTGAGTCGGGGTCAACAAGGGTCAATTACTTGGCTTGGATTCTCTTGGAAATCCAAGCCTGCACGTTGAAGGAACAACAAGGTAGCGAAGTGGTGTGATACACGATATGTGGCGCCGTAACTCAAAAATGAAAATTAACAAATGAAAATAACACTGAAGAGCTGAAAGAGAAGAGAAAATGGCAGAAACAAGGTGGGAAAATGAATGTATGAAGGGACATGGATAGGAGCAAAGAAATAAAAGGAGAAGGAATCACTCACAAATTCTTGTCTGTTCCGCTTGATGAGGATCCGGAACACGTCGGGTTCTATCTAGTGGCGAGGCGACGGAGTGTGCACGAGAACTAGAGTGTAGTGCAGAGTGCGGTGATATTTGTACGAGGAAGAGAGAAGGAGGGGTAACGTACTGAACCAGACATGTTCCAGCAGTTAGTTAACATGGGGCGCAAGTAGTAGGTGACGTAACTTGGGATCGACATAATATATGCACTTTGACACTAATCATTGATTTATGTATCAACTAGAAATGAACCAATAAATAAGAGAATTAGTCTATCACAAGAAGAAATAACCATACCACCCACACGAAATCTCCATGCCCTAACACATAAACATGAAGCATGATGAAATACGATTGTATGGTCTTCTCCAGTGTACATGGTATCATTCAGGGAATTCGACTCATGGGCTAGGTGAAGAAGCCAATGCGGACGAAATAACGAAAAATTGAGCATCCAGATAGCATGCTGATAAGGAATGGGATGAGTATGCATGCGGGGTTGAGGGTAACACGTTGTCACAGATATTCAGAAAAGCTCCAGCTAATCAAGTTGAGATCTTATCTAAGATCCTCATAAGTATACTGTAAATGTTATACTTGGCGTTGGCACTTGAGACATACCAAATGTTCCGGAGGCCATATATAATTGTAAAGAGCTGACAGATGTTTGTGTAATTCCAGTTTCGAGAAGTGTACCATTCATGCTCGCTGATGATTCTTTACTAAGACTCACAGATTAAGTCACTGGCAATACTTTCTGTTATTAATCTCGGACTTACAGAAACATAATAGTGGTGTGGCAAAACTTACTGCTAGCCTGGGGATTCAGTGGGGACAGATTGCGAGAGTAACATTCCTCGTGCCACAGTCAATATATATTTAAGGAAACATTAAATCAAGCTAGGAAACAGAAGACAGTGATGTTGGGAGCGTGTATGTGAACCGGATAAAGATTAATATAATGTGCGCATAGTCGGGTCCCGTATATACCCTCACGACGAATGACAATACACAATAGCGATGTAGGAAGTAAAACTGGAACTGTCACCCATATAATTGATGTTTACAGCACGCGATACTACATATCTTATTTTATTTTATTTTATTTTATTTTATTTTATTTTATTTTATTTTTTTCAATCCTAGTTTATTAAGTCAGTTGTGGAGAACCATATGTCACGACTACGCAGTGTATACTACTCTAATGATTTGGGGGGATGATCTGATTGGTGTATGTATCTACTTGTAAGGTGAACTCGGGCTGGTGAGCCAGAGGTGAGGAGGTCCGATCCGAGTGGGAAAGGGTGGGGGTAGGTCCTCAACTACGCTACGTATGAGGGGGGTAGAAACGGGTATATTAGGTTCGCGTGATACTACATAGTGACCAACGCGATTGTTATCGCAGGCAGCTACATCAATCACTAGATTTCTGTCACTTGATATTGAAAATATAGCAATGATATCTTGATGTAAGTCACCGGCTTGAAGGCTTCCCTCACACTTATAGTATAGGTCTGTTAAACTCAACGAATAAAAAGGCTTATCCTGGCTTTAAGCCAGGACATCACAGCCGTATCGTTGATGTGCACACAAGATGCCTACAATAGTGATATCATATGTAATAGTGACCAACGCGATTGTTACTGGCAGCTACATCAATCACTGGATTCCTGTCACCTGATATTGAAACATAGATTGATGTTGAAGATTTTCAGATTTGACACGAACTGCCTCCGCACTTATTACTATAAGTATGGGGTCATCCTATGTGAGCTAAATTCGCCCTACTGGCAAGCAAGCATGGTAGACGATAGCCAACTTCAAGTAATAGTAGATCTTCTTAACTTAACTAGGAAGTTAGATCTTGTATTCGGTACGCCATTAGGCTTCGTTATATTAATACTTACATACATCCTAACATGATTTTGCAGTTGCCGCCGCATCTTCACTTTCATATGATATTGCTCGCTCTTTCACTGATGAGGTACGACTGATGAAGCCACTCATTACCATCATATTTTAAATCTACTTAATAACAGGTGAAATACATATGGTGGTATGTAATGCTTACAAGTGATAATGGACTCTTATCTTTATATAAATTGATGATTACGGTCAGGGGGATGGATTGGTCCCTTCCCAAAGTACTGTATATTGTATCAAGATACTACTGCCCTGCCTATCTCATGTAAGTTTGATATCTGAGCTCCATTCAAGTGAATATTACTTATAACCCATTTTCTACTTATGACATGTTTAGCACTGAAATAATTTGTATGGGATCATCAACGTTGCAGTGGTACCTATTGTAATAGAAATTTTAGTACCTCTATATGGCCCCAATGAATATGCATCTTTGAAGGTATGTCGTCACTTCTGTTTGTAGTGCCACACTAATCATTATCTTATTATTAGGCGTAACTTAACTCAGAATACATATAGTTACTGTGAACTAACACATCTTCATAGTTGCCGTGCAGCCGCATTGATTCATGACTGGTAAGGTACCAATAAAGTCACAAATTCAATCTAATGTAGTCACTTTTACAGTGGCGGTATGGTCGTTATTGTGACAAGTGTCGACCTGATATTGACACTCCGAGTATGCGCAATTTACGGGAACAACAAGAGAAGTAATAACCATCTTATCATTAAAGATGAAGATTCAATGATAATTCACTTGATAGTAATTTTGCTCCTTGCAATAGCATTTATTGGTGAGTAGACTAGTAAACATTTATTTACAAGGAATGTGTAAATCTTTATCTTTATTTATTAAGCTGAATTCGAGTCTGTATGCCCTCCCGCACGGATACGAATAATCAGACTTACACCCACCCTAGACTACAGTAACTATATTACTGTATATTTCCTTGGACGATGCTGGAGCGAGTTTTGCTATTCCACACCTTTTATGTTCATTCTCAAATGTCGGCAGATTGAATTTCTTTACAAGTTTACAAAACACAGTTTTAGGTGCAGTGCTGGCTTTCCACGGTACGTTTACCATTATTTTTATGGATGTCTTGCAATTATTCGAATGTGACAGCTATATTATTTTTGTTAACTATCATCAGAATTACGATGGACTATGTTCAGGACCAGGGAGGACTAAAAAACGCCCTTCGAAACGTAGCAAGAAGAGGCGAAAACACTACACCCCTCTATTCTAGAGTGGTTCGCGATGGGACATTGTACTTTTGGTGTATTTTTTGTATGATACTTGACACGCTGTTTAACATATTTTCTTACCTCTACAACAACCAGTCTCTACGTTGGTCCAGACGTTAGGTCCATTGAACGATGATATATCAGATTTTGTAGTACCGTGCGTGAAGTTTTGGGATTTTGTCACTTCAATGTTTTAATCTCACTTATTTTTATTTTCTTTAGTTTCTATTTCGCACTTTTCTCATTCTCGGTGGGCCTGATCTCATTAAGTACATAGATATATTAGTAACTCCTCTCTTTTCCAGGGATCCCATTTGATCTTGGACCTTAAACGTTTGGCCGATGAAGACACAAATGCAGATGCTTATACTATGTCTCAATCAATATTTTTTGCTCAATCTCACAGCAGCATGGGAAGTGGATTAGATGAAGAGATATGGGATCGGGTATTGGGATCAGCCAACATTTGAGATAGTAGCCAATATTCATTTAGATTACAAGATGACACATTTTGGCTTGCATTTGGCCTTGGGAAGGGGTCAAAGCTTTGGCTTAGACTCTTTAAACTTTAGTCCCTTCTGTTTTGCACTCTTCTTTGCCTTCTTCCACTTCTGTACAGATCTCTGTTACTGCTCTTGCTATTCATCTTCTTCAGATTTGGCACATCCAGTCATGGTAAGTCAATAGTTGCAGGTGTAGGTGTGCAGAGGAAGTGGAAAGTAAGACACAAGGCTGAAAATGCGACCTATACACCATTTATAAAAGTCTGATCCATTGCAATGCTCTTTTCATGTGCTTTAGGTGTGTCATGCTGAGGCATTTTAGTGGGATCAGCTTCATGAAATGCAAAGCTGCTTATAATTAACTTAGGTACACATACTGCAAGTAAAATGAGCCCATAATGCACTTACAATGTGAACATTGCATGTCTACATAGCCTCAACAAAATTTCACTCACCTTTGTGATCTTGAAATCTATGAAATTGTTTTATGTGCCATGCATTAACACAATAATATTTCTCTCAAATTACTATATACATATAAAGAATGCTGCTGTGAGATGAAGTTGCAAAAAGAATTATGTGTGTAGCTAGCATAGTTGAGGCAGGAGGTTGATTGGATGCCCTGTTTGTAACATGTTGTGATTCCCACTACCTTTTAAGGTAGTTGGGTATTAGGGACCTTTGGGCCACCAGATATGGTAATTTGAGAGTCTTGGATAAGATCTCAACCTGATTGGCTGGAGCTGTTTCTGAATTCCTGTGACATGTGTGACCTGATGCTGCAACTCTCTGTCCTTATTATGAATCTCTGATTACCAAGTTCTTCCCACTTGCAATCAACTGGTAAATATTAAATCCTGGTAATTCCACCTGCTGGCTCACACTGAGCCCCCACTCAATACCACTATTCTTGTAAACAGGAACTATTTTGACTCCTGCTTATTTATACTCATTATATCTCAATTGTATTGCTTTCACATTGCAGCTCTACTTTTTATGGTCTTTCAATCCTTTAGACTGTCTATCCAGGAAAATTATATATCATAATTCCTCTAGTAATTTTTAATGTATCTATATAACTTTGCTACTCCATTGTATTTATTCTGAATATTATCTATCATGTTAAGATTGCATTATTTGGCATTCATGAGCAGAAAAAAGATTCAACACTGGCTTATGATTAGTTGCTTTTATCACACTGATCCTTTTACATTTCCCTCAAGTGGATCAATCACATATATCAGTGTAAACAGATGCCTAACCATCATCTTCAACAATGTCCAAGACAGCTGCACCTGAGAGCACCCTCCCATGCTCACCTCTTCACAAAGACAAGAGATTCATCATACTATCTACTAACTAAATAGTGTCAACATTTAAACCAATATTTGGATAACCCAGCCTGAATGTACCACAGACTGCTCTTAGAGCATCTACCAGGACTAATCCCACCCCTAACAAGACTGTCACCATCACTGTAATAAACCAAAATGGCAAAACAACAGCCCAAAGGAGCCCCAACCCTTTATTCTCACTCCTCTGCTCAAACAACTTCTGTGATGCTAGTCCTAGAGGCATGAAGAGGATTAAATCACAAGTTGAAGGTTCTTCTGAAGCTTTAGGTCCTTTGGCAAAGAGAGCTCTAGTTGGTGGAGGGAAGAAAGAGTGAGTGATTTTGGTTCTGACTTACTATCTAATGTGACTATGATCAGACATGTTCAACCTTCAAGCTCTAAGGTGGCAGACAAGTTAGTGCAATATAATGTCGAAATGATCATGCACCATTCTCAATAGGTTAGTCAATATCTGTATCATATATCACAGAACAAGCATGACAGTGATTGCACTGTACAACCAGGTACTTCCATTCTTTCAACCATATATTCAGTATTGTGATATATTCTATATTGTTTGAGATCCAATCTGTCTATCTCACAGCTCCTGGATTTCTCCCTCTGTGACTCTGTCCTGTCCAAGGCTGCAGGTAATTGTATGTAGTGGCTTCTTAATACCTCATCCTCCCCTGTTTCAACAAGCTACAATTCACATGATATAAGACATATCCACCACATGCAATGTTAACACTCTAGGAACTTAATACATCTTCTCAGTTGTATTCATCACTACCTTCTACATGTGAGTCAAAAGGCAACTTATTGATGCAGAGAGCTAATTATTGTTTCAAGGCCACAGACACTGTGTAAGCATAACTTAATGTATATGACAGGCTGGTGGTATCAATGTGGTATGTGCACTTGTAGAAGATTCGTAAATGAAGACTAATTTAGCATTCAATCACACATAAGTTGATGATCAATCTTTAACAGGACTATGCATTATGTTTCAAGCCTTACTATTTCCTCTCAATAATCTACAATACAGAACACATTTAATCTCCATCTCATTGACTATTCCCTGTTACACAGCTTCCTTATTCTAAATCTCTATAAAACCTATGTATCTACTTCTGCCCAACTCAGTTAAATTTTACCCTCTTAGAGTTGTGTTTTGGGTCTCAGTTTTTTTCTTCAGGTTATTACTAGCACTCTCATCTTGCATTCCACCATCTCGCTTTCGGAATTTCATCAAGTCTCCTTGTTCAAACTTCATTTCAAACTTTTCTCTTTTACTGCCTTCTTACCTTTATCATCTCATTACTGGTCACACCTTTGAACACCCTAGGACTCCTCAGTCAAATGGATGTTCAACAACTCTCATAGTTATTCTTTGTTTAGATCCCAAGGTGATCCTTACCCTTACACTGAGCTCAGATGGATTAACAAGTGTGAATTGCTTCAATTTTTTAATCTGAAGGTTCATACTCCATCTCAACATCAGGGTAAGCCTAACATCATCAATTATCATTCTCTTACTAGTTTTCATGCACCCACTTTCCATGCAAGAGTTCAATTAGAGTCCACAAAATTTCTGTATCTTCTTGAACCAGATCATGAGCCATGATTAGAGAACCTCAACCTTCATAAGCCCTTGAAGATGAGAGCCCATTCATGTTCCAGCTCTGTGGTGGATGATGTCATTATAGAAGTTGCCTGGTTTCAGGTGTGGGACTGACATCCTACTTTCAGAGGTGTTGGTTGTGATGGGATGGTTGTTGGTTTGGCAGATGATCATGTTAACAGAATTTTTACATTTCCTATTGTGTTGTAGCTGAGTGACATTATAGCTTCAGCATATTTTACCCAACTTGGAGTCAAATATATTTATCAGATTATTGTCTCTAATCTGTTCTTTGCATTCTCTCATCTCATATTTTTTTGATCCTTAGTATTACACCAGCAAATCGAACTCTGGAGAACTGAAATACTCCCCAAAGAAAAACACCATTGTTTCTTCTGGAAGACCCTGAAGAAAATGAAATCAGGCCCTATTTGTGTTCAATGGGAAGAAAAGTAATATATATTGTGAAACCTCCAGACCTTTGATACACTTTCAAGCAATAACACTGTTCAATGAACTACAGAAAACTTATATGTTGAACTCCATTCAAGATTACACCCAGGATAATAGATTTAATCCACACATCTTCATTTTGAATGTACAAACAGCCAGTTTAATTTTTTGGTAGTGGGCATTGCTGCTTGTTGGCCCTATTCCTTTATTATGTAACAACTAAGGGTGGATGACTGTAGGGGAATTTTTAGTGATTGAGTAACAAGTAACATGTTAACATGTGGATACTGTGGACACTCTACCCTATCACTGCAATGAGCACTGAGCTCTTCAAATTCTCACCACTCAATTACTGGTGTATCACATAAAGTGATGTGACTAGCCCAGATACAGTAATGATACTGTACACTATTTGTATGATATATAGTCCTCAGTCGCAAGCTGATTGTCCCCAGTAAACACTACAATAGAAAATGTCATGGAATATATAGTAATTATTCTGAAGGCATTGGCTATATTTGAGAGTTATTGTAAAATGAAACCATATTACCTGCTTGTCAACTAGAATAGTCTACTACTAGCGCATGAGTAAATGATAAAAATATTCATATGAACACCAGCTGACTTCACATTATAGAGCATGCATTCTTCCTGCACCACAAAATGTGGTTTTTGTGTGTTTTCATTTCTGCAGCACCTCACTATATCCTCATGGTCAATTACCAATATTTCCCTCATTCATTACTGCTTACATATACAGTAGACATTGTCATAATGAATAAGGTTGGTTGTGGCAGTTTTGTCAATGACCAGGTCAGACCCTGTCAGTCAAAAGGGTCTAAGTCAGTGATTGACAGTCAACCAGTCAACCACTGATGGTCAATGGAAAATGCCAGACAATATTACTAAGCTACAGTGTCCAGGAACCATATGCATTTGCTTTTTAATTCATGTCAACTGTCAATGTTTCAACACTTGATGCTGATGCTTGGTGCTCATTTTACATAAGTGAACCAATTATGAATGTATAGATGCTTTGGATACTTGCTTCAAATGTAAGTACTTTGAGTTGTATTTAGTTAATAGTGAGATTAAAAACAGGACAAGAATATAGTGATAGTAATATAAAGTTCAATTAACTTACATTTATAAGATGAAAGTGTGACAAGTGATCAGCTTGTGTACTACTTGAAGAACATTGTAACAACAGTATGCACAGCTGGGATTGAAGGTTACCTCTAAGCTAGGGCTTAAATGTAGGATCTTGCTGAATGGTAAGTGAGCTATATTTATAGATTTCTGACTGTGAGGAACACACAATTTACATAGCTTATTCCTCACAAAGAGAGGATAAATAATTCATGTTGGTAATTTATTGGTCAAAACATATCATCCAAGTTCGTGAATATATATGTGGCCATTATCCACATGTTTAAAACAAAATGTATGTGTTCACAGAGGAAAAAAAGGACAGACATTATCACTTTTGATATTGACATGTATATTGCATGTATACAGCCCAATATTTTTGATATATAAACATCTTTCTTGGACATTTTTTCAGCCCTTTTAATCTGAAGCTCAAATTCCAGCTTTTGTGGCTGTTAAAAGGACATACAACATCACATGTGAACGAGGATGGCCATCACTTTGGAAAAGGAACTTGCAAATCATGTCATTTATGAGTATACAGCTGAATATGTTGACCTTGATTATAAGTTTACACTACATATTTCACTGTGTTGCTGTATTTAATAAATTTTTAGAATAATTTCGCACTGGCTACAGGGACAAATTGTACATGAATGGCTCTATGATGTTGGGATTGAAAATCTATCTCGCTGCATTCCTGGCAGGGAAAAAATTCCCCTCCCAAGTAGTTCCTGACACATTGATATTTACTCGATGCCAGAAAGGCATGGTGATAAAGACCATCTCAAAAAGACAGGAGACAGCTGTTATATATGATTTAATTGATGAATATGACAGGCCAATCTTCTTTTTTTTCAGGACACCTGAAAATGTTAAGGTGTGCCAGAATATCTATGTTGGAATTGGACAGCTCAATTTCAGTGCTTGAGCTGACTGGTTAATATTTAAGGAGATGGTGAACTATTGCATTCAACAATATGCCTCAGAATTTGGACTGAGTCCAAATTCCTAATATCATTAGTATTTAGTTAATACACTACCAGCTCACTGCTCACTGAAATGTTTGGTATTGCATATATATTTTTGAGCAGCTTTATTTTCTCATTTTTATTGTAAAGTATATCAAAAAGATGCACAAAATAAGTACAGCAGAACTATTAATAGGACAGTATAAATATAGCTCACTTACCTTCAGAAGGTCCTGAGTTTGATCCCCACCTTAGCCTAGCTTCCAATACCTGCATGTACTTCCCCATACATCCTGCTCCCACTCTATACATAAGTTGTACCTAGCCTATCGCTTGCATACAACATCATCTCATCTCATCCCTCTTAGTCTGGCACTATCACTCAATGGATTAGAAAGTAAGCAGTTCTCTCTTATTTGTTGATAGAGTAGAATAACCTGTATATAAAAAGAGACAGTGTATCTACTTCAAGTTTTAATCCTAGAAGACTGTAGGTATAATCATTATATACTTCCTTGCTCATGTCAACTTCTATTAGAACATAGCAATTGATGGACACTGTCACTCCACATATGTCCTAGTACACAAATAGATCATCTGCATCTTATCAACATAAGTTATTTTAACTCAATACTCCTAACATGTCCTTTTTTAATCGCATAGTTGCGATGCTAACTTCAAGCCAAAGTACTTACATTTGTTGAAGTACTGATACTCTTAATCGGTTCACTTATGTAAAGTAAGCATTGAGTGTTGGCATCAGGTGTTGATGCTAATGCATTGACAGTTGACATGAATTAAAAAATGAATGCATGCAGTTCCCAAACACTGTACTAAGCACCAAACCTGAGTGTTAATTGTGACATCTCTCAGTGCTCTAATTCCTGGGTCATGAAAGGGGTGGGAACAATTTTGATTATAGACCTGTAGAGACCCCATCAATATGTTTGACTGACCTGTCTATATGTCAGATGGTGTATAACATAATCAGACTGCATTGACCCCCATTGAATGACCTCTCCAACACTGGGTTGTGGGATTTCCTTATTCATTACAAGCATTCATCACTACTACAAGCTGTCACACAATGTGACATTGTGTGACCTCTCCCAATTGTGTGACACCCTGGTGATTACTTTGCATTGACTTTTCTGGGACTTTGCTATGACTAATACAGCTATTGCAATAGTAATATGCTTCTACTCCTGCATGATGTACCAACATTATGAGTACCTTTCCAACACCAAGAAAGATGATAGCTATCACTGGCTGGAAGAAAATAAGACATTCATTGTGAGTGGGCTGTGTAGTTTTTTCAATATTTTCTACAACTTACACTTGTGTATGGCAAGGTAAAAATACAAGGTATGTTCATGATTTAGTGATTGAATATGGAATGAGTATATAATAGAGCAAACAGAAATGCAGGAACTTATACATACTGTAATATACATAATAAATGAGCAATGTGGAAATTAGTTGAAATATCTATATAAAAAATGTTTATAGCCCTGGATTGCTTTAGAAATATAAAATGTGCCAACTGGTAACACAGGCTGATCAGGTAGCACTGAAATTCCACTTGAATAATGATTTTTCTTGATTATTCTTCCACCTCATAATGCATAACTCATTAAAAACTCCATGCATTATTCACCATGAAAATTGATGAATAAAACACTGCATACCAAGTTGGTTTTCACAAATTAGTATTCATTATGAAAATTTATTCATTATTACGTTATTCATTATGACCATCTCTACTGTATCTGTCGTACCTACAGTCTGGGAAATCCAGCTTCGTATTCCCCCTCACTTCACCTTGAATGCGAGCTCACCAGGATCTGGAGGTCGGACGGATGTGCTGGCCACTCGCACAATTTTATACCATAGCATTTTTAAATCTTACCATGCACATTGTTTAAATAACATACTGGCAAGGCTGTCTACTAACTTAATAAGATTTTCTTCCTGGTTTCTATGGAAGCAATTAGTTCCTCAGTGACTCGCAAGTAATAATAATAATGGCTAACTCAAAGCTTAATTACATAGCTTCTAAATAAAAATGAAGAATAAGTAAGCATTACGATGTAGAAGTATATTGCACAATACCGGACTGTAATATGTGGCGAATGTGTTGTGACGGATGTGTTGTATCAACAGATTCTGATGGGTCCATCCGGAGTCCACGATGTCAGCTCGCTTACAGTTCGTCCCAGCGGACTTCAACGAACTAAGGCAAAAATGGACTGGACCAATCTGAGTCCGCGGTCAGTTCAGTCTGTGTAGCAACACTATCGCGAGCACTTTACTACACTTTGGCGTTGCTGTGACGTTGCCGTGCCAGAATTGATGTTGCCTCACTGGCAACGTCAAATTACAGGGCAACGTCAAATTCTAGTAGCCCGTTTTATATGACACTATCTTATTAATTAATCTGCCATAATTATACTTTATAAGTTTCTGATGGGGGAGCAACCTGCTGTATTGTAACTTGGTTATACCACCACGCTCAGATGAGCAGAGAGCGATTATAATAGACGTTAATGATAGTTTTTCTACTTGTTTCACACATTATATCCATCTACAACTGAATATAACAGGTTGGAATATGTTATAGTATCAAAAAAATGCAATTAATAACCCGCCCAGCTGCCACCAACTGCGACTGGCCACAAATATAGCCATAACTTCTAGGTTACATGATGGCACTAAAAATAAGAAGAATTAAAGCTATTGATAGGCATCTGATTTTTGGTAACGCGTTAATAGAAAGTTGTCCATCAGAGGAAGTTGTGGTTGTAACTGGGGATGCAACTGGGCTTCTAGAAAGAGGTGAAGTTGAGCTCGCAACATAGGTTGAAGTTAATATCGTAGTTGGGGTAAGGGTAGATGTAAAAATGCCATCTGTGAGTGCGGTCTCGTAACCTATACCACCCTCCAAGGGTCCTGATTCAAACTGTAAATATTATACTTGGGGTTGGCACTTGAGACATACCAAATATTAAGGAAACTGTTGAACTAATTGATGTCGTATAGAATTGAGAAGAGGTGACAGATGTTTGCATAGTTCCAGTTTCGAGAAGTGAACCATTCATGCTATCTGATGACTCTTTACTAAGACTCACAGGCTAAGTCGCTGGCAACACTTTCTGTTATTAATATCGGACTTACAGCAACATAATAGTGGTGTGGCACAACTTAGTGCTAGCCTGGGGATTCAGTGGGGACAGATTGCGAGAATAACATTTCTCGTGCCACAGTCAATATATTTAAGGAAACATTAAATCAAGCTAGGGAATAGAAGACAGTGATGTAAGGAGCGTGTATATGAACTGGGTAACGGTCAATATAATGTGCTCACAGCTGGGACCTGTATATACCCTCACGACGAATGAAAATACACAATAGCAATGTAGGAAGTAAAGCTGGAACTGTCACTCATATAATTGATGTTTACAGAACATGATACTATATAGTGACCAACGCGATTGTTATAACAGGCAGCTACATCAATCACTAGATTTCTGTCACCTGATATTGAAATATAGCAATGATATCTTGATGTAAATCACCGGCTTGAAGGCTTCCCTCACACTTATAGTATAGGCCTGTTGAACTCAACGAATCAAAAGGCTTATCCTCGCTTTAAGCCAGGACAGCACAGCCGTATTGTTTATGTGCACATGCATACAACAAGATGCCTACAATAGTGATATCATATGTAATGGTGACCAATGCAATTGTTGTTGCAGGCAGCTACATCAATCACTGGATTTCTGTCACCTGATATTGAAACATAGCAATGATACTTATCATATGAACCAACATTGAATTGGTTTCGACCAGATACTATGAAACTCCAAGTGCATGGGAAAGTATATACCGCTCCGAATGGGAAAATCATGACTCTCCGATTGATTAAAACATCACCGTGCTTGGTCGTGAATGAGACTGACAAGTAGCTCTCAAGTGGAAGCACGTAGAGGAGGCGTGTGCCTGGGATGAGGCCAGTGCATTCTGCATTGTAGACAGTGTAGCGTGTTGCCGAGCCAAGACAGTGGTGAATCCCTTTGTACAATTGCCCATTGCGGTAAAGAACAGCGAAGGAATCTATACTATCATTAAGGCCGGAGCCATCAGTGTAAATAACGATATTAGAGGAGTCAGAAATGTCATTACTAATTGCTTTGAGAGCATTACTATCTACAAGAGTGGTGAAAGGGGAGCCCAATGATGATGTCGGTGGGCAGGTGTGATGGTTTCAGTTAATGCAGGCTTTATAGGGTAGTGGTGGAAGAAGAGGTAATTGCTACTGTTTGCTTTTCGGTGTACATCGTCACGGGCACGAAAAATTAAACTGACGATACATGGGTTCATGTACGCCTATGGGGGTTTGAACCCCTACTTGATTTTGCATGGAAGCTATCAAGATGTGGTATCCACTTTACCAATGGCGTCGCTGATTTGATATTTAACAAACCAATGATATCTAGCTAGAATAAGTTGTGATTTCTCTTAAAATAGCTGTCCTGACACAAGTTGACTGGAATAGTAAACAGTGAAACGTTCGACGCACTATCGCTCGCTTCAAGTTATCAGTGTACATTATTATGGGTATGGAATAAAAATATATCGAGACACACCAGTACGAGTATACTTGTGGGGATTTGAACCCCTGCTTGATTTCGTGCACGAAGGCTATCAAGGTGTGGTATCTGCTTTACCAACGGCGCCGCTGATTTGGTTTATAATAAAGCAAAGATATCTAGCAAAATAAGCTATAATTTATCTTGAAAAAAGCCCAAAAAAAATTTGTCCTAGCGCAAGTTGACTAGAATAGTAGATATTGGGACGTTCGACGCATTGTTGCTTGCTTCGCAGTATACATTATCACGGGCACGGAATAAAAAATAAGTTGCGAAAAGACCATTCGAATACAGCTGTGGGGATTTGAACCCCTACTTGATTTCGGCAGAAGGCTATCGAAGTGTGGTATCTGCTTTACCAATGGCGCTGCTGATTTTGTCTATACTAAAGCATTGATATATTGATATCCAGTAAGGGAGAGTCACAACTTTACACATTTTTTCCTTAGCCTGGTACTTAATGGAACAGTAGATAGTGGAACATTTGATCCACTACCGCGCTTACTTCTCGGTGTACGCTGTATATTACGGGCACGAAAAATAAATTCGAATATTGACATGGTATGTATGCCTGGGGGGAATTGAACCCCTACTTGATACTCCGATCGTGAAGCTATCCGAAGTGTGATACTGGTTTATCAACGGCGTCGTTGATTTCTATAATAAAGCGCACTAGTTAAGTATCTACCAACAATACGATTTGATCAGCTTTCCCGAAGAATTGAGCCCCTGATTGATCTTGTGTATAAATGTGTAGTATCTGCTTTACCAACTGCACCGTTGATTTGGTTTATAATAAACCGTAGACTCCTGCCGCTAGCAAGCTTAATGAAGCCAATCTTTTATTTTGTATAGAAGCCTGAAGGCAAGTGTTATAACTATTAATGACTTCATCGGTAGTGTATTATTTAGAATTCCATGTGGCGTAGTGCTTTTATTATTTAAAATAACTATATAGGCACTGCTGTTTGCTATGAAAAAAGTCACTCAATAGAGGGATAAGTACGCCGAAGGGGAGTCGAACCCCTGCCGCTTGCTAGCATAATGTTGCTACCAATACCTTATATATGGAAGGCAAGCATGATAACCGCTTCACCATCGGCGTGTACAAAAGATATGATAAGACCGTGAGAAGACACGTCTAGTGAGTGGCAGTGCAGTGACCCGCTCGCAGCTCTCCTTACCAACGCACAACAAATCATCCATATCACAAACTGCGCACAGCACGCACGCAGTGTTTCTTTCTCTCCAACCACCATGATCCTCCGTCGCCCTCCATGGGCCACAGGCTCATCCTCATCCTCATTCCTCTCTGGCTTTCTCTCGTTCTCTGTTCTATGTATCTACCTAGGCTTATCGGGAGGAGTGGGAGCGGTAGACCCAAGACACAGTTTGACCTCATTCAAGAATCTGCCTGCTAATTTATTTTTCTTCGATGATACTGAGGTACGCCTCTCCCTTCCTTTCCTTCCTTTCCCTTTAAGCAAAAATGGAAACTAATACGATACAATTGGAAATAGTCAGCTATCTACCACGACTCGATAGAAGGCATCGTATACGTGTCCCAGAATGAGGGGCAGAGCTGGGATAAGGCGGATGATATTCCAAAGGGGAAGGCTATGATGGTCATTGAGCATCCTTTTGATAACCGTTATGTGAGTTTTTCGTATTTCTGCTTTGGGTTGGGTTGGGCGTGGGGGAGGGGACTATGCTGTTTCTGGTCTGGTTTGTGCGGAGCCAGGGTTGGGGGTTTGCTTGCCTCTGGGCAAGGGTACTGGGAGGGGTGCTGTTGGATTTGTATACCCTGCTCATGCACCTCGAGTGCTGAGCGGCGTGCTGGTTAGAGCTGCTTCGCTGGCTGGACAGCGATGCGGGCGCCTATCGCCGGCACGGCCAGTATCAGCGCACGGACAGCCTATTCTTGGTGTATCATGCCACGCATACTACGAGGGCAATCTCATAGTTGCAGACTACAGTATTGCAGTTGTCTATTCTACGGCTGGGGGAGGGAGGGAGGATGGTACTTGCTGTGCCGTTGTCCATGTTGTGTCAGCTACGACATATGGCAGGTCCTGCCAGTGCCATACAAACTACATCTCGCTGTCCTAGGCTCATGCACCCTCTCTTTATCTTCTCCTTCTCCCCTCTCCCTCTCTTCTCTCCTGCTCCTCTCTCCCTCTCGCTCCCCTTTGAAGAGGTGATGAGTCGGTTGGGTGTACCTAAACAAAGAATAAATATTCGAGTCGATCGAGACGTCCGTCCGATCTGGGGTGTTCTAAGGTGAGGGAAAATTGATTAGATTCTGTAGTGTAACTACAGGGATTTATATACCAGAAAAACCAATAAATCTAAAATAAGTAAGACTGTGTACATTGGGAGAAGGAATTGAGATTATTATAAAGAACATAGCTTGAAACATAAAGATTGAATGGAAAAACTTGAGTACAAAGGTCTAATGAGTTGAGTTTGTGAGGAGACAAGTTTTCCAAACATCAGGGTCTGGATTGTCAGTGCTGATGTCAAGCTATTTTGAGACTAGGAGTGTTGCAGGTAGGGCTGTACACCGTCCATATACGGTAGACAGCCATATAAATACGGTCATTGTATGGCTACGATCGACCCGTACCCGTACCGTAAGTTGGTTCAGCGAAGGACTTGACGGTACGGACGCCGTAATTTACGGCCGTGTATAACCGTATACCATATACAATAGGAAATAAGTATTAAAAAAATCTATTTTCTGCTTGAGAGCAGACATAGAATTCGTATTGATGTATTTACAATTAAAGTAAAGTATTGTTAAAATTTATCAGCCTTAAAAACACATTTTAACATTGTCTCATGAGATAAAAGGCGAAATGTTTGCAGTTCAAGGGTGTCTTTCACTGGGCCAATAGGGACGGTAGCGCTGTAGCTATTGGGTCGTGAAGCGCCTTCGCTTCACGGGCGATCGACATTTGGAGATTTGGCCCCTCTGACGAGGCCTCTAATGCTCACAAATCCTGTTCAATCCCATTCTTAATTCATTCACAGTGGCTAGGCCTACTTTTCTGTGAAGCTAACCGTGCGGATTGCACAAGGAACATAGAGAGGAGTGTGACGATCCGCATCCCTCCTTTCTCCTGCACCAGGTATAACTTCTTCGACGCTCTGTTTTTTGATCACTGATATCCTTCCTCTCTCCTACAACAGAGTTCTATCACTATCACTTGTCACCCTGCATTTATCCACCCACCCTTTCCCAGTACTTGCCTCTACGTCCATTTTACTTACTCGTTTTTACTTGTACTTATTTGCCAGTAGCTTTTCTCCCGTGACTACGGGTTTTTCCCACTGGGTTTTCCTGCATGAGGGTTTTGACGCACCCAGTTGGGTAGACTATTACAGTGTCTTCGTTTCGTTTATCACATACCTTGAGTTTCTTTTCTTCACTTCAGTCTGTTCTTTGTTACTATTCTCTTTTCTCATGTATATCGTACATGATGCATGATGCTTGGCATTTAATTCTAGTTTCATTGATGCCGGGGCACCCACCTCTGAGGTCGACACTTCCCATCACGCTACTCCTACCTCAATCCTTCCTGCGAGAGTCCCCGATTGGCATCGGTTGGTGAGGAAGTTCGGGGGACAAGACACAACTTGGATGCAATTTCAGAACTTTGGAATGTTTAAATCACGTGATGTATGTTCTCACGTACGGTCCGTACAATATCCGTTACGGCCGTAGATTAACGGCCGTAAATACCTCAAACCGTACTGTATACCGTCCGTATTTCCTCAAATAAAAAGTGTATACAGTACGGTACGGTTCGTGCCGTAAGCCGTACTGTATACCGTTTAAACGGTTACAGTGTGCAGCCCTAGTCGCAGGGGATAGGTATCTGTCGGAACGGTGTACAAAGAGGTATATTTTGAGGAAAGATTGACACTAGATACGGTGATCTTTATAATAATCGACTGTAATTACAGTGAGAACATAATGCATACTTGACTGTAGTTACAGTGCTTGTCCTTACATAAGTTCAAATAAACAACACACCATATCAGCACGAGTACCTGATAGATCTGGGCCTGCTGCCAAAACAACCACATGGCGCAATGAGCACCCTGTACATACAGCTACACAGTGGTGAGTGCCCTCGAAGCTGAACTCTCGGAAGGTTCTGAAGTTGAACCTGAACAACACCTTAAGCTTATCCTGCTTATGGCATTGTAGACATTGGAGCACCTTTCATGTTCCTAATTTGTGGATTGTTTGTGGATACTGCTTACTTTAAGAATCAAAAATATCTCTATCTCGAAGTTTACATAGTTAAATTTATTATTTCATATATCTATTTATGCATTTATACAAAGTAAAGAAGTTGGGACATGTGGAGGGGCGGGGCAAGGTGCAAATTGCGCAGGAACGGCGGGCAGGGGGAATCTTTTATTGGGGTCCGGGAATATCTGAGATAAGATCGCCTCGAAGCTATCGGTGTTAAGTGTATATTCCACGTGATAGTATCCATCGCACCGGATGCCGTATCATACAGAGATTTCGGAAAGAAGAAAACAAATGACTTATAGTCAGTTCTTGAATGAAATAATGGATTAAAACATTAAAATGTTTGATATTTAAGTTATAAAAGAGTGATAATACCGTTTATGAAGCTCATAGAATGACTTTGAGTTTCGGTCTGATGAAACTTCAAAGTCTTGTGAGTAGATTGCTCAATTGTATATGGAACTTCGTTAAAACAAATGCAGTCCTCACCTACTAGGTACAGTTTTCAAATAAATTTGATGATTATAATGATATGGAAACTCATTTCTATTATTAATGAACTCTGGGCTGTACAATGGATCAATATATGTAGCTACAATTGGTTTACATTTGTTCTTCAGGATGAAAAGAAATAAACATTTTTTGTTTAGACATGTGAAAGTATTGAAATAAAATGCTATTGGCACTAATGCAAACCTAACTTTGTATGCTGTGCATTTAAGTGAGATGTGGTTAGCTACAGAAAATAGTATTCTATGTTATCCCAAATTCTATCATATGTTTTTATATTGAAAACAGAGAAAAGCAGACGAAGGTTTAAAGAAGAAAACCTAATCAATCCTGCTCGCGCAAATGAAATATGCTTATTTTGGAAACACAGTGCGAAGGGCGGGAGAAGGCATGATTAATAGTCTGTTGCTAATGGTGCATGTGCATCAGCTTCCAATCACACGTGTATCAGCACGCTTAGTAATGGCCTTACATACTTTCATTATAACAAGCTGCCACTGTAACTACCGTGATGTATACATTACCATTCCACTGTAATTACAGTGGGATTATGTATAAAAATCACTGTATGGCCTGAGATTGAAACAAATGAGCGGAGATGGAGATTGAATGAAGAGCACGAGCGGAGCGCGTATGGACACGTCAATGATGCGTGATGCATGATTACGTAATCCGACTTGGAACATCTTGATATGTCGAATAATTCCTGAATCTCCAGCCTCGTCGTGGTCTCTAAAATGAGAGAAGAAGGGTAAAAGGAGGTTGGGCTGAGTTGCGCATTAGCTCAACAGGGGTGCAGAGCAAATCGAACCACAGGAGGGCGGGAGATTTGCCTGGTGACTTAATACCCTTGATTTCTCATGTGGAGATGTGACAATATTGAGCACTGCCAGGATGAGAGTAGAGAATATGGTTGACAAGATGTTAGATAATGAGTGGTAGCAGTAATAGCTAACTAATGTACAAAATGGGAGGGAAGGGTGGGTTGAGAAAATGAGATGGACAAGTCTAAGACAAGAATAAGATATAAAGTATAAGAAAATAATGTAATGGATTTTAAGAACTTTGAGCAGGATGTTTGAATATAGAATAAGAAACAGAATGAGAATGTTCACTGAGGACATTAGGCCAATGTCGAATATGTCGAATGTGGAGCCTGCCACTGCATAAGGATGATGTGATCGACCTGGTTCGGCTGGACACTGGATGCCAGCATTGGAAATGCTGGCATCCTTGCTCAATCCAGCCTCATTGTGGTCTCTAAAATGAGAGAAGAAGGGTAAAAGGAGGTTGGGCTGAGTTGAGTGTTAGCTCAACAGGGGCGCAGAGCAAATCGAACTGCTTACCCACCAGAGATGAAGACACACTGTGGCGCGAGATGCACAGCCAGCCCAACCAAAATAGCTAATGGGATAAAACTGGCATGTCCCCCAAATGGCGGGAGGCCACAAGCCCAAATGCGTGGATGTACATTTCATATGTCATCGACTTCCAGCAGCCAGCCAAGTGCACTATCTCCGGACTGACTTTCTGTGCTAAGAAAAAGGATGCTCCTCCAATATGAAAAGAATGCCCGAAAGAGGTCCCCCAACTGAGAGGTTCGATTATTTGATTGACGAAAGCAAGTGCTGACTGTTTGACCAATGGATGGAGATGGCCATGATTGTCTCTCCACGAAAAAAGGGGGGCATCAGTGAGGGCTGGCACTACATGAGCCAAATTGTGCAGCGCTTGCAGAGGGCAAAGCTCTGGAAGCTGAGACACAAGATAAACTGACTGGATTTCGCCAGCTGCAGCTGTCTTGGCTGAAGGCAAAGCGAGACGAGCAAAAGGCTTGTCATCTAAGTCTGTGTCAAACTCAACATCACCTCTCTTTAGGTGTTTTGTACCATCAAAGGTTGCGCAAGAGTGAACCGAAACCTCACCAAATCGCATCATGCCCCAAAATGCACAGCATACAGCAGCCCAAACACAAGCATGGAAGGGAACTGAAAGAGATAATGAAGCTTTAAGGGCTCGCAACATTAGAATCGTGAAAGGTGCCGAATAGGCCACTTGTGTGATCCGAATGTATTTTGAAGTCCTCACAGTGACCAGTCAATGCGCTCATAATCAGCTTGCAAAAGGGGAGGGGGCCAGCCTTGAACCACATGCCAAGCTCGAATGGCAGAGAGATGTTTTCGTACCATGGAAACCGAGACTGGCTCGCGAAGGCATGGCCAGAGAAAATGGATGAGTTTGGGAAGATGGTTAGTGGGTCTGATGCTGCCCATAATGCAAAGGAATGTAAAACCGGGAAGGAGGCTGGCAACCTATCTGATTCAGCAATGGAAAAGATATCGCAAAAAATGTGGAATTTTTGTAAACCAGAGCCATAGGCAGCGGTGTCTCTGAGCGAGGACAAGGAAGCTAATGAAGCTAGTCCCTGAATAATCAGATCTGGTATTACTGATGGTGGAGGTGTGTTAGTGCCTCTCCACAGAAAAATTCGTTGATTAGATCTGCAGGAAGGGCGTAGATGGGAGGGGGCTAAGGAGAGTGAGCTAACTGGATGAGAATACTGCATCATATTCACGCAGATATTAGTAGATGGGACAAGTGGGGAGGAAGCAGGGGTTGCAAGCGGCAAGATGCTTGAGGAAATTTTTGAAGGAAGGCTTTGATGCCCCCCCAGGAGAGAGCATCCACCACATTCTCCCTGGATGGGACAAAGGAAGCTTGTAAGCGAATGCGTAGCTTTGCTTGGAGTAAAAATATTTGCTTTAAGATTAAGTTGATATCTCGACTGTGAGAACGCCCTTTCAATAACAGCTGAACAACACCCAAGTTGTCGGATTTTAGGGAAAAAACGCCAGCGGAATGGATAAGATTTGATGCTATTGCTAGACGCAGACCTAGCTTGACAGCTACCGCCTCTGCCCAAGTAATGTGCTTGGCTTGGCCAGGGCCAACACGAATGCCTGAGTTCCATCTCCAGACAGCCCAAAACTTGCCAACCACTACGCCAATGCCAAAGGACGAGGAGGCATCTCCCCACCAACCTAAATCGATGGGATTGGGAGAAAGGAGAGGCATGGTATTTGGTAAGGCATGAAGGAGATCTTGTATCCAATGAAGGTCAGACTTTACATCGCAAGGTGTGCGAAGTTTTGTGCGCGGAGAGGTGAAAGATGAAGTAAAACGAGAAACTGATGGGAGAAAGGGGCGAATTAAAGGAAATATGCATGAAATGTGCACTAATTTTCCATGAAGACATGCCACCTCGCAAAGATTGAAGTGACTGTGGGGACACCACCAAAGATGGAGGAGAGAGAAAATGCCATCCAGCTTCTCCTGGGGAAGGCTGACTGATCTGGTCTTTAAATCCCAATCGAAGCCAATGTACCATTGCTTTGAGGCCAGTGGATGAGTCTTCTCGACATTCCATGGAACACCAATGGCTGCAGTGAGTGCAATAAAATCTGATTCAGTCCAAGAACAACCTGGGAGACAAATCGCCAAAAAATCGTCCACCCACTTGCATAGTGGTCCAAAACCAGCCTTCCTGTAAATGGCCAGTAAAGCATCTGCAACTGAGCCAAAAACACCTGAGCTGGATGATAGACCAAACATCACTGCTTGATCGACCCATACCTGGTCCCTCCAGAAAACACATACCAAACTCTGCTGACTGGGACAAAGCGAAGCAAAACGATATGCAGAAGAAATGTCGAAGGTTGCTGCTAAACAGTCTTTGGGTAAGGAGAGAATAAGATGAGATACCACATTGAAGGTCCCCCACTCTGTGGGAAACTCGTCGGAATTGATTCCTGCATTCACAGAAGGGATGGCAGGATCATTCCGAGGATAGGAAAGATCCTGAATCATACAGAAAGGAAGACAAATGCAGTTTTGGAACCAACCCCAGTGGGGAAGTACGGAATGGGCCTATGATGGATTCTAGCTCAGGAGGCGAAAAGGAACAGGAATAACGACCAAGCATTTCTTCATTTTGAATATATGAATCAATGAAATCAACATCTAGAAGAGAGGATTTATGGTTGGGAGGAATGAAAGTAAAAGAAGGAGAATGTTTAATGCCAACGTCAAAGCCAAACTGGATGCCATCCACCACATGATGCCACTTGTCATATATGCCATATTCAAGTAAAAGCCTGGTTAGTCCAGCGGCATCAATTGGCGAAACAACCTGACGTGGATTAGGCTCGAACACGACATGCCCAGGCTCCATGACTGGAATCACCACAGAGGCTGCATTTGTGGACATGGGAACATGCTTGACCATATGAGCATGAGGATGACTGGGACCAGCTGAAGCAGAATAGCCGACCATTGGAGGCAATGATGCCATGCCGGTTGTGCCCATCATTGGCAAGGGAAGGGGTTGGCTTTCCTGCAGTGGTGACATTGGAGTGGCAGTCAGCAGGAAGGTGTCCGGCCGCTCCACATCGAAAGCACAACACAGGAGAAGAGGCAGCACGCCACTTGTTGGGTTGGCCACCCTAGTAATGATCCTGATGGGATGGGCACTTAAGTGAAGAGGAAGGAGCAGGAGCAGAGGCAGGACTGTTGGTAGGACCTGCAATCAAGGCCAAGGTTACCGTGTCCAAGGTAGAGAGGTCATGTGAAGGATCCCGAATCCAAAGCTCACACTGCTGAATATCATACTGCACGGCAATGGGCCAATTATTGTGGACCCTGGGTAGAAGACTAATAACTATGGCATGATGTGCCTCAAGAGCTGATGCTCTTCCTATACCATGATGCACACGAACACACTCCACCACTATCTTTGATGCACAAAGCCAGTCCTCCAGAGAGATATCCTTCTCAGTGGCCCTTTCAAGCATCTTGGCTGACAAGCCACCCTTGCCATTGATGATGAATTCCTCCTCACCCTTGGAAGACTTAACTCTGGCGGAGTGAGTTAGTGCAGTATAAGGCACATACTCCCAATTAAGAAAGGCATCATCGACACGAGAGGAAACACCTAAGTATAAAATAAGATTAGACCAATTCTAAAAGATGAAGATCATGACAAAGGCAGACGATGATATGCCGAATGAAATAAGAGGGCATGATGACCCAGAAAAGTCTCGGTACAAATGGATGGCTATAATATGCCTCCACTAACAAAAATGGCATGATGACCTGGAAATAGTCTCAGCCGGAAGAAGATATGGGTGGTGTTCATAACAAGGAGATACAAAACAGAAGGAAGATAAGAGTGTTGGTTCGCTACAAGAGGTTGCGAAACAGAAGATAAGAGTGCACAGTGACCTGATCACAAGCCCTGGCAGGAAGAGTAGTTCAACGACAAAAGGTTGAACTGAAAACTGAAATATGGAAGCCTGCCAAAAGGATAGCTAGCTGCCCTAAACAGGTGAGGCAGGAGCCACCGGGCTTCAGGAAGAGAAGAAGTAGTCGGTGGAGCTGAGAAAAACAACGAGTAGGGAGAGATAGTAGATAGACTGATAACTCACTGATAATGAGTGGGTCCACTTTATGGCCAGGAATTATGTCAGGTAAAGGTTTTCGCTTGGATGCACGCGTATCAGCATGAAGAGTCATTGCAGCTTGCTGAGCCGCTTCTACAACATGTTCAGGTGCAACCATTGAAAGCCGAGGACTGTGGGCTCGAGGTGGAGCACCAGCAGCTGCATCAGTCTCATGAGGATGAGCTGTGTCTGCCTGCTCATTAGCAGTGATGACATTCTCCAAAGGACGCTCTGTGGCTGCAAGAAGCTGCCGCAGATGCATGATCTCATCATCTCGCTGCTGTAGCTTGTCTGACCATTGCTGACTGGTCCAGTTCACTACAGTAGAAGAGGAATCAGGCAATGAGGTGGATTTGGACAGTCCTGGAAGAGTCGAAGAAGAGGTTGCAGATGAGGGAGGAGGTGTATGCCTGGAGGAGCTGCCAGCCTGTGCAGAACGACGAGGGGTGATACCTTGAGCAATAGAGGATGCCACCGAACTAGACATAGGGGCTTGATGAGCCTGCTGTGGCAGCAGGGATGACCTGTCCTGAGCCATGGCGGGATAGATTGAGAAAACAAGGAGAAAACAAGATGGACAAGTCTAAGACAAGAATAAGATATAAAGTATAAGAAAATAATGTAATGGATTTTAAGAACTTTGAGCAGGATGTTCGAATATCGAATAAGAAACAGAATGAGAATGTTCACTGAGGACGATAGGCCGATGTCGAATACGTCGAATGTGGAGCCTGCCACTGCATAAGGATGACATGATCGACCTGGTTCGGCTGGACGCTGGATGCCAGCATTTCCAATGCTGGCATCCTCAGTGATGGTCGTGTCAATGTCAATTGCTGTGACACCCTCTGACACTCGACACTCTGTGACATTGTCTTGACACAGCATTAACCATGTCTAACCTCTTGGTGGAGTAACCGTATGACTTCATCATTCATGTGCTCCACTTAAGTTGGATTTTTGAATAAATTGTTAATTGGACTTTGGTAAATGACGACAACTCTGCATTGGCAAGCAGTTAGCTCAAACGAATGGGTAGCGGAGCGCACTGCATGATATACAGCATAGACAGCAGAATGTAATGTATCATCGTTGAACTTACTGCCACTTATCATGTCCCCATCCTCTGACATTTGGAAACACTTCTATAAGTCTGCTGAAAAGCATAAGAATAACAAGTCGTTCCACAGTGCATGGTGCAAGTATTGCATTGCTCATGAAGCTCGAGAAGAGTGGAATAAGGAGCTTAATGAGTATTATCAAGGACTGAGAGATTCCTGTCGAACTGAAGAGCAAATTCTGGAATCATGTAAGTTATGATTATCATTTACACATATTATATAATTCTAACATTGTGGTAACTTTATGGAATAGTAAAGACAATCGAAAAATGCAAGATCAGGTCGCCCTGAATTTCTCTGGAAACATCTGGCTAATGACTGCAAAGCTGTTGACCATCAGGTGAAATTACTGGCAAACCAGCGAGAAACAGATTATATTGTAAGAAGGGCAATGGACAAGGAGAACCGAAGTTTAAGTGCTTCTGGAAGTGGAACACAGATAACCTGTGGATCACACTTAGGAACACATATCTTACATTCCCCTCTTCAACAAATCTCACAAACTTCGCAGCAGCCAGCAGAGACTCGAGCTGAACCACAGGCTACACTTATCCTCTCACATGACTTAGACAATACCCATGTTTCGCAGCGTAGAAAGACAGATGCATATATCCCAGATAGTTCTGATGCGGTCTTTCTCAGCCGCAATTCTGGGCCAGAGAGGTGGGATCCTCAGCATGCCGAAGAGTGGAATGCCGATCTTTGTATGCTAATGGTCGCTTGCAACATTTCATGGTGGTCTGTTGAAAACCCAGTTTGGCAATATTTCTTTTGGAAGTGGGTCCCTGGATGTCTAATCCCTGGCAGGAAACAATTATCCGGTCGCATTCTGGACAAACAGGCGGATCTCGCAGTTGATAATATTCGGAAAGCAGTAACAGGGAGATTTGGGACAGGGCAATGTGACGGATGGAAAAATATTTCAAAGGACTCATTAATCGGTTCAATGGTTAATGTTGAGTACATGGTAATTATAATTACTACAGTCTAAACTTGAAGGTGAATGCTAACCTACTTGTACTACTAGCCATATTTAATTGGAACTACAAATGTATCTGCCCAAGCGAAAACAGCCGAGAATCTTCTTGAAATTGTAGAAGATGATATCATGTACTGCACTCAGGTTCTCGGGATCAAATTGATAGCGTGGTGTACTGATTCAAGTGGAGAATCATTGAAAATGCGAAAGCTTCTGCGATCTTCGCATAATTCAATGGTAGTGGTAGAGTGCTGGGCTCATCAGGTAGATTTTTCTATATATTACAATGATATATTTACCTTTTATAATTATTTCAATAGGTAAATCTTGTGGTAGGCGACTACTTCAAGCAGAAGACTCAATTTATCACAGTTATAAATGATGCGCTTGAGGTTTCAAAGTGGTTTAACAATCACTCCCGCGCACTTGGTATTCTTCGACAACAGCATAGCAACGGACAATCACATATCAAACCAGTCACACTTATTTTACCTGTTCTGACTAGGTGGACATCACATTATCTCTCAGTATCCCGACTCCTGGAGCTTGAATGCACACTTCGGCAGATGGTTTCTGATCCACATATTCATGGAGAATTACTTGTTTGTGCAGGAGCACGAACAGATGCAAAGCAAAAGGCAATGGATATTCTTCATGTATTTGAATCACCTGGATTTTGGGCAGACTTACATGTGTAAGTACTGTTTCTCTAAGGTCTTCTCTTAGGCTTACGAGGTTATGGTGTTTTATTATAGGATTAAATCACACTTAGAACCATTTGCATTTGCAGCTAACATAACTCAGGGAGACAGTGCTCGGCTCGATGTGGTTCTCATTACACTGGGAAATCTCTATCGTATCTTTTCTGATACCAGGATTGACAATGCTGTTAGTAATGGAATCATTAACAGCCTCAAGAAGCGATGGAATAAAGCAGATCAGGACATTTTTATCTTGGCCCTAGTCTTCAATCCGTACATCCGATGCACATGTTTCCATCCGAAAAGCCCCTTTAAAACGATGGGAGGGCTCTGGCCTATATTCAAGAAATGTTATATTCGATTTTTTGAAGAAGAACCTGACTTAACATGCCGGGCATCATTTTCCGAGTACATTGCAGGTGTTGGTGACTGGAGTTACGAAAGCATGTCTCTTGGAGATATGCTCAATGCTGAACCGTGCATAAATGTATGTATGATCTTATTATATTGCAATTTGTGCAACGACACTGACCCAGATTTATACATAGTCTTCTAATGTGAACCTGGTAAACCTCTGGCGCAAGCATGATACAGGTGATATATTTGGAAGAAATGGCATCGTGCAAACAGCAATGCGCATTTTAAGTGTTGTACCAAACTCTGCGGCGACCAAACGTTTATTCAGCAAGTATGGGGCTGTGCACACAAAGATTAAAAATCGTCTACATTACGACAAGGTTCGGAAGATGGTTCTGTTGAAAAACGATCTCGAGAAACGATTCGGATCTGTACAAAACTCACGAAAGCGGAAGTTTAGTCCCAAGATCGAAAGTACAGGTGCAGAATCAAGAAATAACGACCTCACATTAACAGCTCAAGAACGTCGTGATAATAACAATGTGTTACAGAATGAAACAGATAATGACGACGATGTTCTATTTTCAATACTTGCTGAAGATCTAATGGCAGCTGCCGCAGAAGCTGATGCTGAAGATGCTGAAAGTTCACTCGCTGACGAATCTCACATTGACTATCGCGCACTAGAGTATTTATTTCATTATCCCAATTCCTCAGAGCCATGTCCACCGTCATTCAAGGTTATGTTGGAATATTGGAAGAATGGAGAGTCGGGGCTTGAAGCAGAGGCGGCATCTCACCAAGTAGAAGCTGAGGAACTCGTGAGAGACCTGGTAGTCACCTTGCTTGCAAGGTACTCTCTCGGGTGAAAATAGGTTGCACTTTTCAACCCACACGTGACTTCTCCCACGATCAGGTGTTCTTCGCTTGTAAGACTCTCTCGTCAAGTTCTTGATCTTCTCTCATCACCCTCTTCATTTTATTCGTCTGCGCTCTATGTTCGTCGTCCCTGGCTTCCACCATGCAATTCTGTGGGCTATGACTCTTCTGACATTGACAACCCCTGTTCTCATGCAATTCTGGGCTCCGTGACTCCTCTCTTCGACCCCCCTCCTGCTAATGACAATCGACGCAATTGTTGGTGGGGTCTGTATACCATCACCCTTTGTCTTCCCACGTCTTACTCACTCCTGCGTCTCCCAGCCAACGCAACCATTGATTGGGTCTGCGTGCCATTGCTCTCCTTTCTCTGTCCCCTCCCTCGGTGCGCTGCCATCCTCCTTTCTCAATCCCTTCCCCCAGGGCCTGTGTGCCGTCGCTCTCTTCCTCTCTCCATCCATTCACCCAGTCATCAATGCAATTGTTGGTGGGGTGGTGTACCACTGTCCTCTCTCTATCCCTTCCCCCTGTCAATGCAATTGTTGGTGAGGTTATGGTCATTGCTCTCCTCCATCCCCTTGCCATGTCAATGCAATCATTGGTGGGGTCAGTATTTCATTGCTCTCCTCTCACTGTCCCCTCTCCCTGTCAACACAATCATTAGTGGGGTCATGGCCATTGCCCTCCCTCCATCCCCTCACCCTGTCAATGCAATCGTTAGTGGGGTTGGTGTGCCATCCTCCTCTCTCGATCCCTTCCTCCAGGGTCTGTGCGCCCCCAATCGTCAACACATTTGTTGGTGGGGTCAGTGGATTGTTGGTGGAACCCCCTCCCCCTTTCTCTGTCACTCTCCCCCTGTTGATGGAGGTGATCGTTGGTGGGATTGTTGGTAGGGTCGATTGACTAGAATTGTCCCTCCCATCTGATTTGTAGTTCTCGGGTATACTACCCTCTCCATTGGATTGTACATAGTCTTTTTTATTTAGTCTACCTGATGTAATGTCCTACTCCTTGTCTATATAACTATCTTTGCTTTGATTTCCTCCTATTGCCTCTTGGTCTTCGTGTCCAATCTTTCCAACCTAAGCTCATATTTATTACACTGCCAATTTACTAGCAATCCATACTATAGTTCCTCCTCTAGGTTACACTGTAACATTGTGCGAAACAAATGTCCTCCGTAAATTAAACCCTCTCGTATCTCTACCTTTAAACTCACATTGCCGCACTGCTTATTAAAATAACACTTGTATTTACTCAACTACTAATTTACTTTGAATTCACTCACAAGCTATAATTGTCCTGCATAAAGTTTTATTTTTATTTCCCTAATTATTGCAAGCAAGGTTTTCGTCGACAAAGTCGACACTTCCCAGTCTTTAAGTTCATGGGAAGTTATAGTGGTTGAAAGTTAGTATCAATAAGTAGCGAATTAATTTGTTGAGGACTTGATTACCTGATCATCTAAGATACAAAAAAGGTTCATGTACTCGCACGGTCACACATTGACAGCTTTGACAGCTTTCATTTTCACGTCAAACTTTTTCACGGTGTCAGCTTGACAGTGTCAGACAGTGTCGAGAACATCACTGGGCATCCTTGCTCAAGCATCGCAGGCATTTTGCCTGCTCTACACCTTCTTCCTCCCCCTCTTCTCCCTCCTTCAACCAAACTAACCCCTAACCCAGGCATTCGTCCTAACAGACAGCACAACCCACTACCGCACCGAAGACCGCGGCAAATCATGGCGCGAATTCACAGTCCCCGCTCCCCCCGCCCTCGTAAGCAAACCCCTCACCTTCCACTCCAACCTCAAGAACTATGGGTGGATAATGTATCAAGGTACATTATTCGAAGGGATAGGATGGGGTAGTGTATGTCATGATGAGGTCTGTCTTTTCTTTCTTTCTTGTGTTTGGAGGAAGGGGCTGATGGGTGGGTGCAGACGTATTACACCAAAGACGCATTCTCCAGCGACACCAAGAAACTCTTATCAGAAACTTCAAGTTGTCAATTCGCACATTCAAGCAAATATTTCAAACCTTCCGCACCCCAAGAACTCATCTACTGCGTCCCATTCGATACATCATCAACAGGGAGCACACACTCCGTTTCATTTGATCGTCGGTACACAACACGATTGGGCTCATGAAACTGTTCCTCCAGTAAACCTTTCCAACCGCATTGTTGGGTGGCCTAGCGGGAAAGTACGTTTATCTCTCCTACTTGTTCGAGCTCGTCGGTTCGTTAGGAGTTGAAGTACTGATACGGATTGGTATTACGTAAGTTTTGGGAGGATCTTCAGCGATGAATGCGATATATCTCGTTCAACTTTCGCCGGCTGAGTTCGATGCGTGGGCTGAGATGTTGGATGGTTTGGAGGACGGTGAGTCTGGTATGTCCTCTTCTCTACCTTTGTTCTTTCATACTTTCCCTTTCTACCCGTTCCTTTATCAATTCGGTCTCCTTCCCTTTCTTCCATATTGTTATTATCTACCATCCTTATATATCCATTTCTCTTGTTTATTCCCCTACCCCATGAATTTGTTCCAATAAGCTGACGCGCAAAAGGTGTAAACGCATCAACGTGCAACTTGTAAAACATGTTCGCCGCCATGCGCAAATCCGAGAACTTTTCAGCCCCCTTGCCAGATCCAGAGCGAATTGCTAACATTCTTATGATGCTGGTAATTATGGGACGGATGGGCCGATGCATGTTTCATATCCTGCAATGTACGCCCCTTCCCTAGCTTACTTTTCAACCTAACATGTAAGCTAACAGCTGCTTCCTTTTTCGCGTTACTCACAAAAAGCCAAATATCAGTAACATGAAATTGGACGAGCACCCTCGAAACCATCAGTGTTCCCAAGCAAACCACTCCCAACCTGCGGAAATAATCTAGGAGGATATATAACCGCCTCCTCAATCAACCCAACAAACTGGACAAGATTCTTCTCCTGCTCAGCGTACATCGGATCCCCTTCCCCCGCGGTCAAACCTCCACATTCTCCCTAACGCACTCGTCACCCATAGTCTTCTCCGATACAAGAACTAGGGAAAGCGATGCCGTAGCTACGGGTGTGGAGTACGCAGTAAGTGAAGAAGCTCCTAGGCAAATTGTTAATGTGAATCGGGAGGTTGTGGTTGCGGGGGGACCGATTGGGACGCCGAAGATTTTGATGTTGAGTGGAGTTGAGCCTTGCGTTATGCTTGAGAGAGTGGGGGTGGAGGTTATGGAATTGGCTGGAGTTGGGCAGAATCTGCAGGATCATCTTGTACGTTGTTTCGTTGTATTTTGGGGGAAGGGGGCTGATCCTTCAATCTTGGCTGTTGTAGAGGCTGGGGAAATGATGCGGGAGGCTAATTTTGAAACTACGGGGGATATTCAAGCGTCTCAGTCCGATTTTTCAGTCAGTGCTTTCTCCCTGTATTTATTTTATTACCAATGCTGATCTCATTATAATTCCCCACTCGCTACAGCACACAGCAGAATTCCTCTCTTCAATAAACAACGCAATAGCCCTCGTAAACCTGTCCACTCTCTTCAACCATGACCCCAACGCCATCTCAGCTATGCAAGCTGACATATCCTCTGCGTTCAACGATTCCGTTGCTCTCGTCTGCGACGTACGGTCTAGCTGAGCTAGGCGCGCAACTGATTAAGGACAACCCAACTATTATGTCGGCGTCGTTGGCTACGTCTGATGCTAAGACTTCGTCTGCTGGTTTGGCGGTTTGGGGAATGGTGGTTTGTGTACTTTTGCAACTGCTTTTTACTTGTAGATACTATTTTATTCTAATACGATGCGACACCTCTTTCTTTTTTCTATTAGAAATTGACTTTCTGACGCTTATGAATTAGATATCTTGGCTAGCTCAAGAACAAAATGTATGTATTGATAAAATATATTTTAGGACGCACCCTCTGTCTTACATTCGCCGACACATGCTCGGCCGAGGTACTTTTATATTCGGATAACAGACCCGATCTATCCTGCGGAAGTACCTAATCCATCTTTTGTTTTCAAGTTAAACATATATTCCCAAACGGACCAACAGTAATACTCGCCAGTTGGTCGTGCACAACATTACTACAGCTCATTACAAGCTCCGAAGACTACCAAAACTTTGAAATGTTCGAGCACATTTAGGTAATTTGTCATTTGAGAGAACGGAGAACCGTATATAAAGTACTCGTATTTCATCTCCCTGAGCTTGACATGTTCTGTACGTAGATCCATAAACGAGCATGAGCCTACCGAACAGTACGTCAGGTTCATTTCGCTTTCCATCCACCAAAACCATCTTCTTTCCTACTCTGCAACCAATCCAACCATCATTTCTTTTATACTCTTACTATTGTCCCTCACCCACTCTACTTCTTCACGAGTGTCCTTACTCTCCTTTCTCGTCCTAAATACCACCACCAAAGCTCTCTCCCTTCCCTCTCCTCTTCCTCCTCTCAACTCTCCAACTACCTCCCTCCACCTTCGCAGTTTCCTACCATCTCCACCTATCCCAACGAAACATAATCTCCCCCACGGACCTGCAACCCACCTATGATTACATTATAGCTGGGGGTGGACTTGCTGGACTCGTCTTGGCTTCACGCCTCCCGGAAGACTTGAATGTGAGCATGTTAGTTTTGGAAGCTGGTGGTTCCAGGGATGAAGATCGTGGACGTATTGGTGTGTATTATCTCCTTCTCCTTATAGGGCCCAGTTGAAGCTGATGAGCTATGATTTGCCGTTATGTAGATACTCCCTCAGAGGCGTTTTATAGTAGCATCGTCAGAACACAGTACGAGTAGGCGCATCGTACGGTTCCACAAGTAAATCTTTCCAACCGCGTCAGTCATTGGGTGGCCTAGAGGAAAGGTTAGTCTGAATCTAGTTTTCTCTTTTCATTCAATCGTGTTCGAGGTTCTTAATTAGAATGTAGGTTCTGGGAGGATCCTCGGCGATGAACACGATGTACCTTGTTCGGCCTTCTTCAACTGAGTTCGATGCGTGGGCAACATTGTTAGATGGTTTGGAGGACGATGGGCCTGGTATGTCCTATTCTCTTTCTCTCTCATTCTCCCATCACCACCTCCCTGACACAATTACCACGTGTAAGCGCATCGACGTACAACTGGAAAAACATGTTTTCTGCCATGCGCAAATCTGAGAACTTTACTGCCCCCTTGCCTGATCCGGAGAGGATTGCCAACATCCACTATGACGCGGGAAACTATGGGCGCAAGGGACCGATGCATGTTTCATATTCTGCAATGTATGTCCATCATCTTTCTGTGGCTTCGTTTGCACTTTTTACATTTTCCACATTTTCCTACACTGTTACCACTTGTCCTTTCACATTGATTTTCCCCTCTCATTCTCCTCCATCTACTTCCCTTCCCATCTGACTTGCGCCCCTCCTTCCACCCTCTTCCCCTTTCCTTCATACCCTATTCTACCTATGCTAACTCCCCCAAACAGACAAATCCCAGTAACAGGCAACTGGACCAGCATCCTCCAAACCTTCGGCATCCCCGAGATGAACATTCCAAACGGTGGAAATAATCTCGGAGGATACATAACCCCCTCCTCCATCAACCCCGAACTGGACAAGATCGTACTCCCGCTCGGCTTACATAGACCCCTTGCCTCCCCGTTCGAATCTCCATATTCTCCCTAATGCCCTTTTCACTTGCATAATCTTTTCGGATTTGAGAACTATAGAGGGGGATGCGGTAGCCACTGATGTCGAATATGTGCGTCTCTATCCGTCCCTTATATCCCCTTTTCTTTCCATTTCGCTGATAATCCCGTGATGTGATTATTTAGCTGGCCTCTGCAACGTACGGGCTAGCTGAGCTAGGCGCGCAACTGATTGAGGAAACCCCGATTTTGGTGTCGGCGTCTTTTGCTACGTCCGATGCTATGATTTTGTAGGCTCGTTTGGAGTTTCTGGGGACGGTGGTTCATCCAATGACTACTGTAGTTATTCATCATACTTAAAACTACATACCTCTGCCTGGTTATACGTTCGTTGTCTTTCATTCATTCTATTTACTTTACTCGTTGCAATATAAGAGATCAAGCTTGAGCTTCGATTCAGATGTCTGATATAGTGTACATGCGCATGCAGTGCCAGTTATGCACTGGAATCACTGGATTGCTAGACACATATTTAACAAATGGCTTCTTTAAATTCATAATTCCGTTTGTTGAAAGGCTGGCGTGTTCTGTCAGCCTCACTGTGACTCAAACGTAGTTGACAGGATCAAAATGTGATCTTCGTTGCCTGTAAGTAAGAGTGGGCAACGAAAAAGAGCGGGAATAAAATTCGGAAGTGATCGATGTGCATTGTCGCGCAACGATGGTGAGGATGGACGAGTAGATAGGTAAGGATGCGATGTTATGCTTATATTTGTCAGTATATCGGACCATAAAGGCCTTACACGGCGGGCTTTTGGCTGTCCTGTTCGAGTTGTCCTTTGGCCTGTCGTGTTGTCTGTCCTGTTCCGCATCAGACACGTGTTTGTCACAACTTTTGAACTGGCTCATGATGTTGGAGCGCAAGCGTTGCCAGATAGGTAGTATGTGATGTGCCGTTCCAGAGTGGTACATAAAATATACCAAATGACAGGTACATACCCATGTACCTCCACGCACGGTAAGCTAGATATTAGTCAGTGTGATGTTTCATAGTAAAACACTTGTAGCGATATAAGACTATATCTGTATTAGGAAAGTGAGGCGATCGAAGTGTGGTATCCACTTGGCCAATGGCGCCGCTAATTTAATTTATAACCAGGAGGGGGTGTCCACTAGGAATACTAGCAACTCAGATATAATAAGCCCTTGGGCTCTGGGGACCTGTACTCTTACTGAAGTACTGTAAGACAGCTGGCTTTCTATTGACTTTCTATGCGCCAAGATAAAATAAAACAAGAGAATGAGAAACCAGAGAGCTACGCCGATGTGGAGTCGAACCCCTGCCGCTTGCTAATACAAGAAATAGGATTGCTTCTAGTGGAAGGCGAGCATGATAACCGCTTCACCATTGGCGTGTCTTAAATGTTTTCACTATGCACTCTAACACAATCCCGCAGCACCCTCCGAGCTGCCCACAGCACACATATTCAAGCTCAACGGCAACTCAACGACATGCAGTAATTCCACCTAAACTTGAAGTTTCTCCTCTTCCTTCTCCTTCGCTCAAGTGACCGCCCTCGCCTCTCCATCGTCACATCTACCGCCGAAACATAATGCATAATCCACCGACCTATCATAGGAATATATGGGTTACGTTCTCCTGTCCACCGATTCAGTGACAAAGATTCCATGAGTTGCTCGCGGTTATGGGCTGCTGCGGGTATGGAATAGGACAAGTTCGACTGTATATGCTTCTACTTCCATCACCATCCTGTATACACAGTCTTCAAAATACCATCAACGCCTCGAATAGCTTGCATCAAGCTCTTCCCCGAATCTCTCGTGCCGCCAGAGTCCATACTTAGCATCCGACATAATCGTTTCGGCTACCCTTGATTCATATATCGGTTAACCCATTTTCCCGGCGCTCATGAGTGGTAGGCTACGTACTTCAAGTTAGTTCCAGTGACATTCTAATATATAATCATTGTCTAAAAACTTATACTTTATCATTATATTTCGCACAGTCCATGCTGCACATATTTCAGTCCACTTGCAC
Organism: Cyathus striatus; assembly: GCA_025738555.1. Lineage (NCBI taxonomy): Eukaryota > Fungi > Basidiomycota > Agaricomycetes > Agaricales > Nidulariaceae > Cyathus > Cyathus striatus. Next base: position 2,348,898 of record JAOVFP010000011.1, read on the forward strand.
GTTAGAGTACTTTGTACATCAAAATCATCGCTAATCTTGTAATTTATTGAATTTATTAGGCAAAAACTCAGTTCGCCATGGTTACGCATAACGAAGTACATGAAACGATGTTATAAGGAAGTTATCGCATCATAATATCCTGTCTTGATCTTTAAATTGTTTTGACCGCAGTGTCTAACCAGGGTAAGACAGCTTGCATAGCACTGTCGCGTCAAAAATAAGGTGGCTGTTCCCCATATCAGTATGCTGTTCTATTTACCCAGCTCTAGTAGGTGTATTATTGTCATACCCTCATAATTCTTACTAGGTTGCCATAATGTGCCCATCTAGTACCATGTCAACGAACCATCACTGACAAGTGTACACACAGTCTTGCTCAGCCTTCCCAATTACCTCCTTTATAATAGCCATTGTAGTTTTGAATAATTCGATTCGAAAGACGTCTTGCCGTTATGTCTCATCTCTCCTGTCATAAGACGCCCCTTCGAGTAAACTGTAACGCTGTTCTCGGTTCAATCATTGTACAGGCATTCTTAAGTGGTTTATCACTCTGAGTATTTTATGTAGTAACTAGTGTTCTGATGCATATTCACTATTCTTAGGTTTCCACACGCTCATTATATACCGTACAGTTTACGCTGCAGGTGAGATTGAAGAACGTACTACTCGTACACGAGTATGAACTTACATTGCACCACTTTAAGTATTACGAAATAGCCAGAGACACATATTCCTTATGATTATCTTGATATTCTTATATGTTTTAAACATGACCAATTTCGCAGCTTCTTGGGTAGCAGCAAGATCTGTTATAGTCACCTCCAATGACACACAAATGCTACCCCACATGGTATTGGTTGAGGGTCTTACGGGTATGGTGGCAGTATTGATCGCAGACACGTTGTTGGTGGGTACTAATTTAATCGCCGTCTCCAGTCACACCGTTCTTACTTCTTAATGTTGTGCCATTGTTGTATCGTACAATCGGATATGCTAGGCCTGGAGATGCTACTTTCTGTGGCTTAAAAAGAAATGGCTTTTGGCACTATTCGCAGTTCCTCTCTTAGGAGAAGTTGGTAAGTCATCGAACATGTCATGAGGCAACTAGTGTTGATACTACTGTACCACTAGTCTTGATTCCAGTGCAACTTGTGCTCACTTGTCATGACGGAAACTCCTCATTCGCACAGGCTGCAATGTGTTTCTATTCCATATCATTGGGTATTACAGTTATTGCAACATTGATGATTATCTATCGCATTATAACTGTATCGAGAGAAGCAGTATCGGAAACCGCTAGAAAATATGGATACATTATCAAAATTCTCGTTGAGTCGGGGATCATATATTCCATTTCACTGCTCATCACAGTTATCGTTGAATCACGTCTGAGTGCGAGCTCGTTGGCAATGGAAGCAAGGTTCTATGCAGGTGCTATTCTAATTCCGGTTGCGGTGAGCGTGCTACACCATTCATTCCAGTTTTACCTACTTATGGTCAATCGGGTCTAACACAGGGAATTGCACCCACATTGATATCTGAGCGTGTTATGGCCAGCCCGAAGCATGAAGAAGACAGATGTGCTCAGACATCCTCCCTGAGGTTTAGACACTCAACCCTAGTAGATGGTACCCACCAAGAGATTAACCTTAATGCCAACCCTTCTGGTTGAGGAGGCTTATCTCGGGCTTGTGATGGATCCAAGCGTAATAACTTCATGATAATACAGACAGCTCATAAGTTTGAAGTAGTACATAAGCTTTTCAGTACTAATCTAATTGAGTGAGATAAGTAATTTGCAAAACTCCTTGAAAACTCCCGGATAATTGCTTTCTCGTTTTTCGTGCTTCGGCCGGGGCCGTCCGATCCCGATTTCTCACGCAGATTGCGCGCACCTGAACCCATCTCTAACCCAATAAGACCGTGAGAAGACATAGATCTCACTAGCACCGGTGACGCGCCCGCAACACTCTCCTACCCAACATCCACTGTCCCGGAGTACCGTACTTATCCCAACTGCCACAGCACGCAATGCGTATCTTTCCTTACGACACATAGAGAAACCAACGTCTATTCAAACTCAAATACGACCCCACCTAAACTCTTTCTCCTCCTCTTTCTCCTTCGTTCAAGTGACCGTCCTCGACTCTCCATCGCCACATCTACCGCCGAAACATAATGCATAACCCACCGACCTCTAGTCCTCTTATAATTGGCCTTGCCTGACTCGTCATGGCTTCCCGATTGTCTGAAGATGCTGATGGGATCTTGTTAGTTCCAGAACCTGGTTCATCTGAGGACAAAGAATAGGACGTATCAGTGTTTTTTTTTCTTCTCTGAGAGATTTGAGTGGGCACTGATGAGCTATTGTGATCACTGTTATAGTACCTTCAGGCGCGTTTTATAATAGTAACGTCGGCACGCGATGCAATCAGACCAGGTCAACCGGTCCAAGCGAGTTAGATGGCCTACGTAGTACTAGGAAAGGTACATGTCTTAACGTAGAACGTATTCGAATTGTCGGTTCATTAAGATCAACAGTACTGATATTGACATATAGTACGTAGGTTCTGGGAGGAATGATCGTCAGCGATGGATGTGATTTACTTCAACTGAGATCAGTGTGTGGACTGAGTCGCTGAACAATTTGGAGAACGATGACTCTTCGCCCCAAAGCTGTAAGTCATTCCTTTGCATTCTTTATCTACTTGTTTTTATCCTATTCGTTTCCCTATTCGCCTTTTCTCATACGTTATACTCATCATTCTTCTTTCTACCGTTCTCCTCCTCGCCTCCGTCTCCTATCTCGTTTGTCTCACCAGTCATTCAATTTCCGTTCTATCTTCTCGTCGCCCAACCTCCCCTCATTGTTCTTCTTTCCTCTTCTCCCTTTGTGTCCCTGCGCAACTCTGCCCCTCTTCCATCTCCTTCATTCTTTTATTCTTCCCGCCTTCCTTTTAGCTTTCTGTCTATATTGAAACTCACATAACGCTAGGCGTAAACGCATCAACGTAGAACTATCAAGACGCTCATTGTTATGCGAACATTGAGATATCTCTGCCATCATACCTGAGACAGATCCCTAATATCCACTACGACACGGTGAATTATGGGACAGAGGAGAGATGCATGTCTTATCGTGCCATGTACGTTCATCGCCTTATTGTATTTGTTTTACAATTCCTACCCCTTCTTCGCTACTTCCTATGAGCACTAGCGGCTCCTTCAGTTTCATTGACTTCCTTCCGTACTTACCACTCTACCCGCCTCACCGCTACTTTACACTTCCTTGCCTTTCAAGTTCACCTTTCAGACTAAACGGACACTAACTCACCCACTATTTCCAGTCAAATCTCTGTGACAGTCAACCGGACCAGCACCCTCCAAACCATCGGTGTTCCTGAACTTATGGGGATAGAGTCACTATAACCATCTCATCAAACCAATAAATTAAACACCCTCTGATAAACCGTCGACATTTGAACTACTGACTGATTACACTATTTGTGCACAGGGCTGTTAGAATCTTAGATATGGCTCTTCGCAACATTTTTGGCAAGTTATATCCTTCACTGACGAGTATCAAAGAAAAAGGATACCATAGCTGGAAAGTACGCTGATGGGGATTTGAACCCCTAATTGATGCACTAGGCTATCGAAGTGTCGTAATCACTTCACCGATGGCGCCGTTAATTTCACTTATAACCAAGCGTAGTTAACTAGTGAGAGGAGGTTATAATATTTCTTAAAGAAAAGCTGACCTGACATAAGTTGACTGGAATAATAGATAGTGGGATGTTCGAAGCACTACCACTTGGCTTCGCAATGTAAATTATCACGGGAATGTAACGAAAAACTTTTGATTAGAACAGAAATAATAAGCCTGTGGGGATTTGAGCCCCTACTTGATTTTGTGCAGGAGGCTATCGAAGTGTGGTAACCGCTATATCAACGGCGTCGCTGAATTACGTATAATAAAGTATAGATATCTAGTGAAAGGAAGTTATAATATCACTTGATAAAAAACGATTGCAAAACATTATACTTGGATGACATAGTAGAGAGTAGCACCACGCCCACTTACGCGACGTACACCATCATTCCAACACTTTGGCGTATAGCCACTCATACCTAAAATATGGTGCGCGCTCACTAACCATGACGCCTCCAGCCACACATCTCCTGGTGTCCTACCCCAGGTGGGGCATCCCGAGAATTATACTTTACAGCCGCATTCGTACTCAACCGAATCCCTCCTTACTTCATACGATACTTAGAACAATACCTCACTATAAGGTAGACATTACACTGTCGCAACATATGGTTGACCATTACCGACATAAAATACAGGATTAAAATAAAAAATAAAAAATAAAAAAGTAGAGAGTAGAACATTCGACCCACTACGGCTTGCTTTGCAGTATACACTGAGGAAGGCAAGCATGATCATATTAACCTCTACTCTTTTACGGTGTTAGTACTTGCATGCATAATGGTGGAGTTGTACACATATGCCATATATACCTTTTCACTCGAATTTGTTTTAGCCTGGTACATAATGTAGTAGTAGAAAGTGAAACGTTCGAACTGCTACTGCTTTCTTCTCGGCGTATGCTTCACAGCTGCACATTATTACTGCCACAAAAAATAGACAGCTTTTTGAATAGCGACATGCCATGCGCCTGTGGGGATTTGAACCCCTACTTGATTTCGTGCACAGAGTCTCTCAAGGTGCGGTATCTGCTTTACCAACGGCGCCGTTGATTTTGTTTATAATAAAACGCCGATATCTAGTACTAAATATACTAGAAACTCGGATGTAAATTGTAATACGCCAATGAGGACTTGTACTCAACTCCTGTCGCTAGCACTGAGCTTTTTTTTTTTTTTTGCAATCATGTATTTAATGTCGGTGATGGGGTACCACATGTCGCGACAAAGGAACGTCTATTTGTAAATATAAGTGTGGTAGGGAGTGTGAGATAATTTGTATCGTAGATGAGAAATCCGTATGCATGGTCCGTCGTCTATATATATTGAAACTCGGGATGCCCTGCCGAGAGTAGGGCACCAGGAGGGGAGAAGCGGAGGCATCTCTTGGGGAGAGCGCACCGTAATGTGGTTGTTTTTATGGCCTGGGCGCCAGGGCAGCGGTGTCATAAGGGTTCGGTGGGTGTTGAGTCTCTGTTGTGTGGTCCAAATCCATTCCATCCTGCAATTCGTCATCAGCCTCAAACTTCGTCGGAGGGGAGCACTGAGCTTATTGAAGTTAATCTTGTATTTTATATGGAAGGCAAGCAAGATAACGGCATCACCGTTAGTGTATTGTTCTAAGTAGTTAGGCCGTGTCACCGTCACGTACTAAGTATAGTGTAGCTGCTATTATTTCGATTACTGAAGTACAGTAAAGAAGCGAAGTTTGGATTACGAAATTAAGGTACTTATACTATAAGTTAGTGTTTTATGCACCAAGATAATAGATTTAAAAACTCCAGCAGGGGTTGGGCCCGGTGGGGTATTGCATACGCCGAAGGGGCGTCGAATCGAAAGCAAGTGGCAAGATGCATGTACTCCAAGTTTTCCCACTGTGTAAGTAGGCCGGATATGACCGTGGGGAGACACGTCTTACATAAGTACACTCACAGTGTGGCAGTCAAGTGGCAGTGCAGGCAATGCGCTTTCTCCTTACCTTTTCCTTACCATTGAACTTGCGTACAACAAATCCCCAGTATCACAACTGCGCACGGCGTGTCTTTCCTTAGCACGTTAATATTCTTGGCTAGACCTTACGACGTAAACCGAAACTAACGTCTAACATGCAATGCACTCACACAAACTCTTCCTCCTATTCCTCCTGTTCTCAGCCGCCTTCACATGATGAATTACATCTCGTCGTCACACTTCTACCGCTGAAACATAATCATCTCAGTCTCCAACTGGCACAGGCCTCCAATACTTTTACAACTGACCTTGCTTGATTCATCATGGATTCCATTTGTCTGAAGACTCTGACGTGAGCATGTTAGTTCCGGAAGCTCGTGCGTTTGGGGGACGAGGAATAGGGACATATCGGTGTGTTTCTTGTTCTCTGAGAAAAGAGTGAACGCTGATAAGCTATTTTATCATTGTTATGATAGATATATGTGTACACCCTCGTGTGCATGTTAATAACAGTATCGTCAGGACCCGATACGATTGAGCACATTAGACTGCCCTCAGGTCAACCTTTTCAACCGAGCTGTTAGATAGTCTTCTAGTGAAAGTGCGTGTCTTCATTTAAAACTTGTTCCAATTTGTCGGTTCGTTAACAGTTAGAGTGCTGATATGTATTGCTTCTACGCCGGTTCTTCGACTCTCATCTGTGATAAGCAAGATGTACCTCATCCGACCTTCGACTGAGTTTAATGCGTAGGCTGAGTTGTTGAATTATTTTGAGGACGTGAAGATTCTGATACTTGTCCTCTCTATTGTGAGTTATTTCTTTTGCTTTCTTTATCTACTTGTTCTTATCCTATCCGCTTCCCTATTCGTCATTTTCTCCCCACTTCCACTCATCATTCTCCTTTTCTCTATCGTTCGCCTCCTCGACCTCCGTCTCCCATCACATTTGTCTCACAAGTCATCTCATCTTCTCTCACTGTCCTCCTTTCCTCTTATTCACCTGTTCGTTTGCGCCCCTCTTACTTGTAATTCTTGATTCTTTTGTTCCTCCCGCATTTCTTTTAGCTTTATCTCTATAAGAGGTTAGAGATGTTTACAATGGGGTGATAGTAGCTAGCTTATGTAATAATAACTACTTACTCCTAAAACAACGTAACAGGGTGGCAAGTTTGGAGGGAATTTCACAGAAGATCAGTATTAGGGATGCTTCTGGGCAAAAGGGGGTGGAAGGGGGATGTATAGGAAGGTTAAGGAATAACTAAGTAGTGGTTAGATAACGTCTCTGGCTATGTACGAGGCAAACACACGATTCTCTATGAATTTGCAGTTTCTTCTTACTAGACTCAAATCAAACTACTTGTTAAGATTCTGCTGACCAAGCAGCAGAACCCCTTGCCAAACAAGCCAAACACATTGGCCTGATTGGCTGATCATTATCAGAACGATCAGAATACAGTAAAGTACTCTATAGTATAATTCATTTCTATTATCATTACATCATTGTATATTCAGTATGTCAGGTATATAAACCTGAACAACACACAAAATATATTATCCTTTCTTTCCCTTTAACCACCACCTTGTGGTATAACCTCTGAGTAATCTCACCACTCATCTCTGTGTGTCTTGGTCTGCTACTATCTGGGCTTGATTTCTAACACTACTAATCAATGATCTCGGAAAATATGCTTTATTTCACTACACTACATCAAAGTACTTTATAACAGAAGCTGTGCGCGGGATAGCTTTGGGTCTACATGGCAAAACTCATCTACTTTATATATTACTGGAAATATGGTGGCTGATGGTACTGTATAGGTGCTAGATAGGTACATTCGGGGTACTAGGGCTCGTAAACTACGTCACTGACAAGGGAAAGCCATTCGCTCACAGAGTGTGCCAGACAGGGGGTTGCGCGACAGGGGATATGGCACTGCGCACATTCCTTCGGTTGGGATGGGATTGGCTATACATGAATGTGCTAAGAATAGTGCAAAGATCTATCAGGGCTCAGGGCTTATTACTTTAATTAAACATGCATTGCTTTGCCGGTTACTCCGAGAGAAGTCGATCGGTTGGCTCAGGGTTCCAGGGTTTGCTGAGGCATCTAGTGAGGCGCTTCATCATCGCTTGCTTTTCTTGGGTAGTGATCGTGTTTGATCATGTGACCTTCGCATGTCGCTAGACGTGTTCTGGCTGTTATCCACTTAGTCACTGAGTTTGGCACTGCTGCTTTATCTGTCTCTTCTGCATGTAGTACTACCTTAGGCTTTGTCATATTCACACCCTTGGTAAGTGTACTTCTTAGTACTTTTAACTGGCAGTTCAGGTCTCACTCCAATTCTGTAACTAACCCATGTTTGTTACCATTTGGTGAGTACTAATTACATGTATAGAAAAAGCTAAAATCCACAACTATAGGTAGTGTATGCCTGTCAGGCGTCTCATCTATATTCAAACTTATTTAATCTGCTTGCTAGACATCAACTCATCAATGTGCAATTTGAAATGCTTGCGTTTCTCTTTGCAGGTTCCCTTGTGGGCTTGAGCTTGGATACGTTGACACTGATGAGGAGGATTATGGCTATTTGGGTGTGCAGGGGACAGGATAGTATGTAAAAATTCGCTTGCTCTGGATCCTGTTCTAATTCTGACATAAAACCTCATCAAATATGGAGAGTTGTGATAATGTGGCCACATCCAATGCCCCTTAGATGATGTTGCTGTATGTTGTAGTATCTATAAGACACAGGCCATTCAAATTTCTACTCTAATAATATATGTTGCTCAACCAAATCCCACTGACTTCATCCTCTGTGATACAACTTTATTTCTAATATCTAATTAATGAGAGGTGGTTCTAAACGTAAAGGGTATAATATTATAAATATGGAATAATCAACCAAATGTTTGACTCTGTAAAATAAATGAGTGACTTTGAATTGGCCTAAAAAGCAAAAGATCATACAGAACATTCGCTTCTCTTAATCTTGGATATCCGCCACTCATTCGGTTTCTCATACTTGTTATATAATGGTTCAATCTTCTCTTGTCTCTTTCTTTTACTGATCTTTCTCGCATCTGCAACCTGGAAAAATTGCGGTGCCACTTCCACTAACCACTTCAGCTTGATGGCTGTTACATTGTGACAGTATTCTCTTGTTGTTGAAACCAACTCATGATAAACAAGCCATTCAGGTGCACAGTTAAAAAGTGCAGATGAAGGATGAATGTAAACTGGTGTACCCTCTACAAGTGTTTTGTATCCTTCTTGAGGATCCTTCTTTGTGACATTCCGGAAGAACCCAGAACATATGGCTTTGTGGACATGATTGAAGTCACGTCCTGCAGATGATATTTCATGTTTATAACTATCCATGATACCTAACAACTGCTTCCTCACATCCTGTGCCCTTTTCATGCTTCATGCTTGAATAAAGTTCTCATAACACCAAGGGTTAGAGAAGTTTGCTGCTTTCCATCCATTGTATACAGTAAGAAGGGTAAGATGGTCTCCTTCTGGTTGATGGAATTTGGCTTTCTTTGAATCTGCTTGCCCTTGCTTCTCCTTGGGACGATAGAAAATGCTCTGCACCGACAGCATCACTACAATGGATAGAATCTCTTCCGAACATCCCAGTTCTACCGAAGTGAGTAACATTTTTGCCAAGGGAGGCTCCATTGGGAAATCAGCCATCTTGCACTCCAGCCTAGTGAGTAAACCTTCATCATCTAGAGCAGACAGAGCATAAAGTGATTCTAGTGCACTTAACATTGTCTGAGCAGGAGGCAGGTCCATGAAATCGAAGCTAAGGAGGTCATTGATACCCATTGCTTTTAATTGCAGGATTGTTGCTGACAGATTGGTGCACTGAATATCAGGAATAGAGTTTGGTAGCATCTCATTCTGATATGCAGCTTCTGTGTACAGCTGATAACATTTACCAGGACTGGTGCACCCGGCATGACCAGACCGTTGGCGAGCTTGAGCTTGCAAAATGGGCATGATAGCAAGCGAGTCCATTCTGAGACGTGGGTCATAAACATTCTGCTTGGCTAATCCAGGATCAATAACATAGTAAATGCCTGGAATGGTCAAACTAGTCTCTGCAATGTTCATGGCAATAACAACTTTATGGGCACCTGGGGGAGTGGGCTCGAAGACTTGTGATTGCACTTCAGATGGCAGGGAAGAATAGATTGGAAGAATAATGAGTCCTGGTACCCTCAGCCCCAGAGCTTTCATGCGATTGAAAAGTGTTTCACATGTGGTATCAATCTCTTCCTGGCCTGTAAGGAAAAGAAGAATATCTCCAGGTGGTTCAGAGAGATGGATTTGCATTGCGGTAATCAGTGAAGCATCCAAATAATGTGACTCCATCTCCTTGGTGTAAAGAATTTCAACAGGATAAGTATGTCCCAGAATGGTGAAAATAGGACACCTGAAGAAATACTTTGAAAACTTTTCAGCATCTAACATAGCAGATGTAACGATAAACTTGAGATTAGGGCATTGCTTTACAGCCTCCAAAGGAATTGTCAGTGATTGAAGATAAATATAATAAAGGATAAATGTACTCTTCATGAGGCCAAACAAAACATCAGTTGATATTGTCCTTTCATGAGCTTCGTCTAACATGACTACAGAATACGAGCTGCATAGAGGGTCAATTAAGCATTCTCATTGAAGCATACCATCAGTCATGTATTTTATGCGCGTTTCGGGGCTCGTGCAATCTTCAAAACGGATTGTATATCCCACCTCTTGCCCTAATCTGCAACCAACTTCCTCAGCAACACGCTTAGCCACAGACATAGCAGCAACACAACATGGCTGTGTGCACCCAATTCTCCCTCTATCAGCATATCCAGACTCAGCAAGGTATTGCACCATCTGTGTCATCTTTCCAGAACCAGTATCACCAACAACGATAAGCACTTGATGCTGAGAAAGGGCCTCAAGCAAAGAGTTACATAGTTTATATATTGGTAAGCTCTTTCGTTGCTCCTGGATGCTGAGGTTTGTAATTTCACCGAAGGTAGTGACCTTGTTGAAACTGGCTTGCTTCCATGTTGGAACTTCCCTGGCCTTTTGGCTCCTTAAGTTTGCCTGCAGATCTTGTGAGAACATCTTATCGGTATCCTTTGACATTGGATCCAGCCATGGCTGACTGAAATCTTGTGCCTGAGAATCAGCTTCTTCATTTGCCTCTAGCTGTCTCAATTCCTGTCACTCCTTCACCAATGAGGCACCTGCCAGTGCAGCTCTATTTAATGATCCATCTGGAGCCTTGACAATTTTCACAGGACTCAGATCAAGGGTGTACTTAGTCTTTCCTGCAAGAAAAGGTGGCTCATCATCCCATATCTCAATATCAAGTTCTTCTTCTACCTCTGCACTGGACATGGGGCTATTAAAATATTTGTCCATGTCTGGATATTCTGAAGCATATAATGCTCCTGATGAAATTAATTGCTTAATTTCCCAGCGCTCTGGGGATGTAAATCGCCTGGAAGAACAGACAGATGCAGCAGCCACATCGTCTTTTGAGCATAAAGGTACTGCATTTGCACACGACGAAGCACAAGCTGTAAGTATGCATTCTTCCTCCATCTCTGCCCCTGACTTAATCTGTAAATGAAGAGTGGTATCACGACCTGTAACTTGATCCACGTCCTTCATGGAAAGTGTTACTCTATTTCCAGCTATGCCTAGATCATGCCCACGTGCTCTCCAACTATCTCTGAGTCTTTCACTGGTTCCGCATTGCTGCCACTTGGGCAATCTCTCTTCTTCTCCTTCAGTGCATGGTTGCACTTTCCAACAAGAAACAATATCCCCAAGATTGCTTAATAATAAATCATCTGGAGCTGTGGAAGGAATGTCCTTGTCCTGTAGAACAAGAAGACCAGAATACAACTTTCATTTCCTCTCTTGTTTCGTCAATTTGTTCTCGCAGTCCATTGCTTTGGACTTTGCATTGGCTTTTTCAGACTTCTTTTTATGTCTTGGATGTATCCTTAGGATAAGGCAGTCAACATTTTCGATGAATGAGTCAGGGAACTCAGCCCCAACATCCTTTAGCTTCACCTTGAATGCAGGAAGACTATGGTTTGTTTCGTCATGGATATTTATAACGAATTCCGCTAAAGTTGTGTCGTTGAATCCAGTATGGTTGTAAATCTCCTGTGTGATTCTTGCAACAAGAGAAAGAAACTCAAAGTTGTAGAGATCAGTGTCGACCATGGGTGTAGTAGTTTGGAGTGAGGTGGCTAAAGCCTCAGCACATAATATAATAAAAGCATTCAAGAGTCACAACATGCATAAATAAATAGGCCTGACTTGTTCCAAGTAACCTCTGACTCTAACTGACCTTTCTTGACTCATCATACATCATGCATCATGCATCATAACTCCCCTTTTGTCTGTATTTGTGCATACCATTAATTGTCTTCTGCTGTTGTATTCAATTCTGTTAAGAAATGGGATAACCAGCAACTGATTTGCAATTGCTTTCTCATTTTTCATGCTTTGGCCAATTATTTGAAGGTTAGCCAGGGCCACCCAATCCCAACTTCTCACGCAAATTAAGCATGCGCCTATCTGCTATCATCTCTGGCCCAATAGGGGAATTCAAAATTGAACGTTTATATGAGGAGTTATGTGGTGGATTCTTTCTGAACAGACTTTCACTTCCATTTGCTTGACATTATTTGTATGCATACTCATTCAATGCTGGTAGCTTTTCCCTGACAGCTGGTTTTTTTCCCACTGGGTTTTCCAGCTTGAGGGTTTTGATGCACCTGGCTTACTTTACTTAAGCAACTGTTATCCATCATAGATACATCGTAATTTATAGCTGTGTATGTTTTTAGTTTACAAGCTAGGAAGACTATTTCTCATGTTTCTAAGGAAGCTGATACATGAGGCAGTCATTAGTTGGACAATGAGGTGCACTTTCATCCTGCCTTCATCCCACCATCAAGTATTTCTTCTTCCTTCTTCCATTTTCACCTGTCATATTACCAAAATTAAATAAATAAATGAACCATGTTTCAATGCCAATCTAATGCTTCAAGTTCGCATACTGGCAACAGTATGGCTTGCAAACATGATAACAGCTTCACCATTGACCCAGATGGTATGGTAGCTACAGCTGCTATTAAGTATCTGACAAGTGAAGTACAGTAAGAGGGCTGGATAAAAACAATTTCTTAAACAAGTTGGAGCACTACGCCTAAGGGGAGTCAAACTTGGGCCCTACTGCTTGCTATCACTCCAGCATGACATTGATAATGATAATCGCTTCACCATCAGTGTGTTCTATAAGACTGTGAGAAGACACATCTGAGTGAGTGCAGTGACGCGCTTGCAGAACCGTGCACAGCACACAAGCCATGTCTCTTTCTCTCCAACCACCATGATCCTCTGTCGCCCAGCGTAGGTCACAGGCTCATCCTCATCCTCATCCTCATCTTCATTCCTCTCTGGTCTTCTCTCTCTCATTCTCTGTGCTATGTATCTGTCTAGGTTTGTTAGGAGGAGTCGAAGTCGGAGTTGAAGCTGGGCGATGGGTAGCAATGGTGCAAGAGGATTCAGATTGTTACGTTGATGAGAAGTATAAGGAGCTTGATGAGCATGAAGAGAAAGATTTCTGGTAAAAGCTCTACTGTGAGTTTCTGTGCGATGGATTACCACCGAGCCTGGTAATGATGACATTGACACAACAGGCAAGGGTGACATATTCTATCACTATTCTGGAGGGGAATATTTATTTTGTACTTATTTTGCAGTGTGATATTTTAAATCTTATAGTAATATTCTGTTGTTATATATAATCTAAAATGTTTTAAATTTACAGTAACCAGTTTTCAATTAAAATACTGTATAAAATTTCAGGTATTCAGTGTATATATAATAGATATTTGAGGGACAACTACTTTGAATATTGTGAGGAGAAGTATTCACAAAAATCCTTCTGTTTATTTAAAATATTCTGGACATATTTTAGAAATATCAAGGAGCAGAATATTTTATATTTCATAACCTGTAATCCGCAAAATTTTGTCATAATATTATTCATTTTTAAAGAATAGTTAGTGAATATTTTCAGTATATTTGGCTGAAGAATATATACATGAAATTTTTTAATTATTGTCATAATATTATTCATTTTTAAAGAATAGTTTGTGAATATTTTCAATATATTTGGCTAATGAATATATATAAGAAATTTATTTATTATAGACTGAATAAGTAAAATAATTTAAGAACATTTTGAGAATACTTTCCCTCACAAAATTTAAAGTACTGGTTTCTGAAAAAACTCTTATATATATGTTGAATACTTAAAATTTTATACAGCATTTTAACAGGAAATTAGCTAATGAAAATTTTGAATATCTAGGTTATATATAACAAGGGAATACTACTATAAGATTTAAAATATCACACAGCCAAATAGATACAAACTATTTTAAATATTTCTCACCAGAATAGTGGTAGAATATGTCATTCTTGCCTGTTGTGTGAGCTTTGGAGAGTGAGGAGAGTGAGGCTTGCCTCTTTGGTCGTAAGGTATGCAGACTATATAAAATTTGCTTTGGTGCTAACTCCCCATGTAGACCTTGTACCATTGTCGTATTCGTGATAAGATTTGCTTTTGGTGCTAACTCCCCATGTAAACCTTGTACCATTGTCATATTTGTGATAAGAACTGTTACATTGGACTGCAACCTAGGGTGGAGGAGAAGATCGTGGATGCACAAGTGTAAGCCAGTGGATTTTGAATGGTGCATTCTTAGATTTATTCTTGTGAATGTTGGGTAATATCTATCTCAGTGAGTTCAACTACATGAAGGACTACTAGTAGAATGATGTATGCATGCGAGGTATGAGCACGCCTCCATTACCAAATGATGAATCCTGCAAGGATGATGAAGACTACTGGTATGAGTACACACCCATACTGCAAGAACCCCGTATTGAGCTGCAAGGGCAGTAATCGTATCGACCGTGGTCCTGCTCACCAATACCTCAGGCTGAGGTTGAACATCAGGAAAAAATGACAAGGTACCATAGGTATATGTAGTTGTCATAGCAGGGATAGTCAGCTAGACAAGTCCCTGTTTGATAGACTTGCATAGTCACCACTACAGATATGATAGACCAACATAGCCAATATAGCCAATGAGTGATTGACATACAGATATGTCATAGCACATGGCACCTCCATATATTATCTTGACAAGGTGAGGGCAACATATGCACTGTAATATAGTTTCATATGTAGACTACTATGACTTCATAGTATGTGCAGTCTATTGAATTTCATCCCATTATTAATATTGAATTGCTGTACTGCTTCAATCACAGATTTAAAAATGAATATGCCATTGCAATACTATAAATCACTTTCACTCTATAGACTATAGTACATCTCCTGCTGGCACAGGTTCTTGATCACTCACATCATCCTCAATATCACTATCCCCAGTCTTTCCCTCCAATTCCTTTCGAGCCTGCTCAAGGAGGTCCCCAACCAGATGCGACTCTTCCTTCCCATTGCTCAGGAGTTCTACATGTGCATGGCTATTTGCAAGGGGCAGTTGAAGCAGACAAGGCATTGTAAACCCTACAGATGTGGTGAGTATGTTTGTAATTGTGAAAAATTACATACATTGTTGGGAGGGGGAGAACACAAGCAAGCATGCAAGGGAAGAATTAGAGTTGGAGTAGCCTCACATAGGCAGGGGGGAGGCTTAGGTAACAGAGGCGCACACCACCTATACACTCTCGCATGGGGAGGTGGTGATATAAAGGGGGATGGGGGTTGGGAACATGCACACAGACTATGTATTCTTGAGCAGAGGAAGGGGAGGATATGAAGCTAGTGGATATACTCCAGAACAAGGCAGCAGCAGTACATACTCAATGACCAGTCACCAGTTCACCACCTACAACTCTCTACAACCCCAAACAAGGACAACGATCTATGAGACAAGACAAGCAAGTAGGAAGAACAAAGTGGATGCCTGCTCAAGCGTTCACAAGTCCTAGTCATGCCAGATGGCAGTGCAAGTCAATACAGTGCATGTGCATGCACTATTGCAAATCCTGCAGATACAGCAAGTGAATACATTGGAATTGGTGAAAAAAGAGGAAAGAAAGATGTACTTTGTATCAAAGGGGAGAGGAGAATATTAGCAAGCACACAGAAGAACTGGAGATGGAGCAGCAAGTGGGTGTAGAGTAACTAGTAAATGAGGACACAATGTGTCCCATTTGGTTCAACTTAGGGCAGGCTCAAGTCAACTTCATGATTTGTTCAGTCTTAGAGCTTGGCTCCCCAGCATATGCAAATAGAAGCATGTAACCCTGCAGGAGCTAAGTTGAGCAAAGTGTCTTCCTCAACCACCTATTCACTCTTCCCTCAAGGCCTCATGAACAGTGCATATGCTTCTCCTCCCCTACTGTAAGTATTCTAATGAAATTTTCACTTTTTTTTTTTTGGGAATTTATACCAGTCATTATTTTATTGTGCCAAACTCCAAATAAATCAGAAGTTGACTTTGGAAATGAATTCTCTATCGTTTCATATCTAGCTGTCAGATGACTTGATCTTGGACATGAATCCAACATGAGCTACCACTAAATATTCCATTCATACATTGAATATATAATCCAATATACTTACACTATATAATATGTATTATATATAGTCTGTGCAATATCAACAGAGTCTACACTAAGCTATATTGAACTCCCTCCAGCTACCTCAAGCTATTGCATAACACGCCACACTATGTTGGCTGATGTAGCATCCATTGTTCCATGTGGTTACATGCCAAGCTAATATTGGCTACCTATTTTGGCGCATAGCTATGGCACTTGGTTGTGGACGTTTATTCTGTTCATTCCCTGTGGCTTTACTGACTCAGTGTATGTTCTGCCATCTTTCTTTTTCATAACCACTGCAAACACCAAACACAATGTCAGGCATATGTGCATGTCACACTCCCAGCCCAATCTGTCTCTTCCGAGTCTTGCTCTCCTCTTGCCTCCATTCCCAACCTTCCCTCCAAACAACTCTACCAACAATGTGTGCTTCAGGGTGTACACACATATTGCAGAGTGTAGCAGTCAAGTCACTGCAGTTTTATCTGATGTACATTGACATCCTTCCATTATCCTCCTGTAGGTTACGACAACTGTTCCAACTTGATTATCACACCACTTTCAGTCATGTATGTGCTGGAACAGAATATATAATGATTTATCAAGATTCCCTCGCAGTAATTCAATTTTTTATTTATTTACTTATTTCGGAAATTCAATTAGGTGGTATGCTTAAAATTACAAGACTCGATGACTTGCTATGGGGCATTGTCATTCATTAGCACAAATACATTTATTACAATGCTATCAGCAATGTATTAAGATTATGGGCACAAAAAATAAATGTGTATTTTTACAGAACATGTATGCTGGTGGGGAATTGAGCCTCTACTTGATTTCACGCATGGAGGCGATCAAGGTGTGGTATCCACTTTACCAGTGGTGCCACTGATTTTTTCATAATAAAGAGTAGATATCTACTAAAAATATTCATATCAACACCTGGATTTGCACCTGAGGAATAGACCCCCTGATTGATCTCATGCACAGAGGATAGTACAGCTGCTATTATCTAGATTACTGAAGTACTGTAAGGAAGCTAATTACCAAGATGTTTATATATGTTGGTGTTCTATGCACCTGTAGAGAGATGAACCACTGAAAACATAAGTGTCAGCCAAAATTATCATAAAAATGTAGTGTTTTATGATTGCAGCAATCATAAATAATGATCACCTTCATGATTATGCGTTTTGAGAGCCTATCCACCTATTAATACTAAATCTAATGGTGATCATAAGTGATCATTGGTTATTTTGAAGTGAATATTACTACTGTAGGTCTATTGCAATATGGTGATCATATGTGATCATTGGCTATTTTGAAGTGAATATTACTACTGTAGATCTATTGTAATGTGGTGATCATATGTGATCATTGGCTGTTTTAAAGTGAATATTACTACTGTAGGTCTATTGTAATGTGGTGATCATATGTGATCATTGGCTATTTTGAAGTGAATATTACTACTGTAGATCCATTGTAATATGGTGATCATATGTGATCATTGACTTATTTTGAATTGAATATTACTACTGTAGGTCCATTGTTTGATGTAATGTGGAATCACATCTATACACTATTCATTCATATATGTTAAGCATGCAAGGTTCTATATTCTTCTCTGTCTGGTTGGTACATGTTTCCATAATGTTCAATACCATTGTAATGACCTCATCATCTTTCATACCTAGACTAACCATTATGGTTATTATTTTGTCATTTTATCACATCTCTAGTCTTCATTGTAAAACATAGCATACCATATCATTTCCAAATATATCATACACTCTAAATAGGACTAAGACTCCAACTACATATACACTCTACATTATTTAATCTAGTTTCTTATTCCTGTTACACTTCCATAACATCATATTTGTGAGGTCATTACACTCCTCCATGAAATCGTGTAGACTCCGTATAGATTCCACCTGGACTCCGGGACTCTACCTGGACTCCACCTGGACTCTACCCAGACTCTAGCCAGAATCATGACCAGCCTATTTTCTATGTAAAGTCCAGGTGGAGTCCGGGTAGAGTCCAGGTAGAGTCCAGGTAGAGTCCAAGTGCTACCTGGACTGTACTTGGAGTCTACTGGACTGAAGCACTGGAGTCCAAGTAGAGTCCAGGTAGAGTCCAGGTAAGTCCAGGTAAAGTCCAGGTTGACTACACCTGAGCTTTACATGGACTCTACCTGGACTTTACCTGGACTCCACTTGAATTCTCGGTGGACTTTCTGGTAGAATCTTTGTACAATAGATTTATTACTCTTACTTATATATAATAAAAAAAAGTACCCCATAGCAGTTCGAACTCAAGACCTGGGGTAGTTAACTACACGCATACTTACCACTAGGTTATTGGACCTTGTGAAATTGGTTATGTCTATTCTACTTAACTAGTTCTGCACTCATATCACGTGCCATAAAATAACAGTTATTTGTTTTTTCGGTCAACGACGTGTTCTTCCCACCGCCACGTCTTCCCCATCAACGCTGGTCCCTCTCTACTCTCAACACCCGTCCCTCTTCTCAACGCCTGCCCCTCCTCTCAACGCCCGTCCCTCTTCTCACCGCTCATCCCTCTCAACGCTCAGAGCTTAACGCCTGTCCCTTACAGCACCCGCCAGCGTCAACGTTCGATGGACAACCCGTGACAATCGAGCATCAACATCGCTCGTCGTCGATGCCAACGTAGCATTGCCAAACATTGGGATCAGGTAAGCCGCCCGCCTTACTTGCCTTTTCATCCCTCGCTTCACCTCCCCCAACCTAGCCCCCCCCCCCCCGTTGCGCATCAACGACGATAATGACGACAACGATACAGTGTTGTCGTTGACGCTCCTTCCTCAAGCCCATTCTCGTCACCACCAACACTCCCTACCTCCACCTCCATGGCGTTGCCGACGCCACGTCACGCGTCAGGCCCCTCCTCCCTCCCTTTCCGCTGCGACATGACGACGCAACTATTCGTCGCTCCCTCTTATTCTGCATCAACACGGACAACAGCTGCAACCGACGGTGTTCGTCGTCCCCGTCTAAACGTTCTGGCGCTGCCGTCGCACGTCGATGCCACGTCATCGATTTTCCAGCTTGATGCAGCCGCCGTCTTCACCCCTTCTCCGCTCCCCTTCCCCCCCTCATTTCAGCAGGGTAGCAGTCTCTACCACCACACCAACTCGCCGTTCCCGTCTCCCTGACCTCAGACACATACACCACCCCACATATTCGTCGTGTTTCGACGTCATTTCGACGTCTCGCCCAACACCGGCCCACCACCGTCTCACTACCTCCACCTGGCTCATCTCCCCAGCCTCTCCTCTGCTCCCGACGCCCGTCGCTCTCTGCTCCTAACCCCGTCGCTCTCTGCTCCCACCGCCCGTCGCTCTCTACACTAAACGCCCGCCCTTTCTCAGCGCTCAACGCTCGTGCCTCAAAGCACCTGCTGGCCTCAACGCTGGATGGCCAGCCCATGACATTCAAGCATCAACACCGTTCGTCGTCGATACGAATATAGCGTCACGCATACCCTCACCTTCCCCCTCCTCCCTCATCTCCTGCATCGCAACGACGATGACTCCGCGTCGTCTAGCTCGAGAGCGTCATTGGTGCTGGCTCCTCCGCTGCTTCGTGAACACGCGTCTCTTCTCCACGACAACGACGACCATCACCATCCGCGGTCTCTCCTCCACCACCACCACCATCGCCGTTTCTCCTCCACCACCACCACCATCCGCGGTCTCTCTTCCACCACCACCCGCGGTCTCGCCTCCACCACCACCACCATCTGCCGTTTCGCCCCCATCACCACCAGCGTCTCGTCCCCACGACGACAATGACAATGACCTCTCCCTCTCCGTGTACCGGCACCACCACCACCTCACCGCATGCCACCACCACCACCTCTCTGCGTATCACCACCACCGCCACCTCTTTGCGTACCGGGTGAGGGGAGGAGCGAGGGGAAGGGGAGGAGAGCGAGGGGAAGGGGAAGAGAGTGAGGGGAAGGGGAGGAGAGAGCGAGGGAAGGGGAGAGCGAGGGAAGGGGAGAGCGAGGGAAGGGGAGAGCGAGGGAAGGGGAGAGCGAGGGAAGGGGAGAGCGAGGGAAGGGGAGAGCGAGGGAAGGGGAGAGCGAGGGAAGGGGAGAGCGAGGGAAGGGGAGAGCGAGGGAAGGGGAGAGCGAGGGAAGGGGAGAGCGAGGAAGGGGAGAGCGAGGGAAGGGGAGAGCGAGGGAAGGGGAGAGCGAGGGAAGGGGAGAGCGAGGGAAGGGGAGAGCGAGGGGAGGGGAGAGAGAGGGGAGGCACCAGCACCTCTCTTTGTACCGCCAGCACCAGCACCTCTTCCCATACCACCACCAGCACTTCTCGTTGTCCCGCCAGTCTGTGTACCACCACTACCATTAGCGCCGTCTCGCTCCCGCCACCACCACCAGCTGCCTCATCACGACCACTACCACCTGTCTGTGTACCGCCACCCCGCCACCACCACCGGCACCTTTCCGCGTATGACGACGACGACAATGACCTCTCCTCATACCGCCAACGCCAGCACCACACCAGCGCCGCCAGACCACCGCATTTCTGTATATCTATTACATAGTGTTGTTATTATATTTGTATTAGCGTAGCCAGTATTAGAATAATAATAATATGTTATAACCATTATAACCAGAACCTGTGAGATTAATTACAAGTGAGTGCAAATTTGTAGAAAGTGAGATTGTTAGTAAACACAAGTTATTAATATAGTACAAGGCAAGGTGCAAGCGCATATGAAGAAAACTATTAATGGGAAGCTGCAAGCGCATGCAGATGAAATCGCTTTGGGTATATTATTATTAGTGAGGCCGCAAGCGCATGCAGATGCAATCGCTCCTGTATATTATTAGTACAGTGTGAGGCTGGCAATCGATTTAATAACAATTTATTTAGACCGATATCAGTCTATTTTTAGTAAATTTAATGTGGGCGCATGCCATGAACCTTAATGGATTCCGTTCTATTTTTAACTTTTTGAATCAATGTGTGCCGGACCGTAATATAATTAGATTCTCACATATAGTAAGCTTTCTAAGTGACGAAATCTTTCTTCCCTTCCCACTTTGATCCACACTGAGATTGCTGTCCTGCCCCCCACCTGCTCTTTAAAGTCACTATCCACTGTATCTAACATGTCTAAGTCAACCTCAACCTCAAACTCTGTCAATCCTTCTATGGTTGAGCCCAGATCTTCTAGATCAAGCACTAGAATTGCTTCAGTTGCTTCTAGAGCACAGGAAATATCTGGAGAAGGGACAGATACACCTTCTGAGCTATCTGAGGTGTCTAAGTCTGTGAGATCTAGCTCTAGGGTTGCTTCTAGGGCACAAGTACAATCAGGAGGAGGGACAATTACACCTTCTGAGCCATCTGAGAAGCCTAAGTCTATGAGATCTAGCACAAGAATTGCTACAAATAAGGCACAAGAACAGTCTGGAGGAAAAGATACACCTCATGAACCTACTAATATGTCCAAGTCTTTGAAATCCAAAACTCAGGTTAACACAAAATCCAAAAGAGAAAACTCAGGATCTTCATCTAAAAAGGAGAAAGGAAAAGGGGGGGGAAAATCTAAGTATGTAGTAATTTAATTTATTCTTTATGTGATCTAACTAACATTAAAATGTAGAAAAACTTCAGTTACACGACTTCAAGAAGATATTACTAATGAAGTACAAGGAAAACCAAAGCATTTAACCCCGTAAGTAACTGTTATATTTACCTTGAATACTTTAACTAATTTAGTAGAGCGGAACAAATTCTGGAGAATGATAATACATCTGTTGCTCCTCCTCCTCCTCCTCCTCCTCAATATCAAGTGTCCTCACCTGCTAAGACCACATCCACAAGTGCCACTGCTGAAAAAGTAGGCGACTCATTGAATGAGGAGGAAATCCTTGTACCACTGAGCTCACAGTTGGGGAGTTTGAATATTGATAAATCTAAGACTACATCTGAGTCATCTTCTGACACTGAATCTTCTAACACTTCTGAATCAAATAAGCAGCTCATTGAGCTTAATGCATTTGCTACTGTGGATGAGTCAGAAGAAATGGATGAATCAGAAGAAATAGGTGAATCAGAAGAAATGGGTGAATCAGAAGAAATAGGCGAATCAGATGAAATAGGTGAATCAGATGAAATGAATGAGTTCAAGGAAATAGATGAGTTACAAAATAGGAGTGAGTCTGAGGAAATAAGTGAGTCAGAGGAAATGGATATTGATCGTACACCTAAGAAAGCTTCTGATTTTAAACGTGGCCGATCAGAGCTCTCCAGCTCAGATTCTGATAGTCAAAGCACCTCAATGAGTAAGATATCACGTTACTCAGAATCCCATAGCTCAGTCAGAAGCTACTCAGATAGTGATCCTCAAGGTGCCTCACATGCAGTTGGAGGATTTTCACGCCAGCATGCCATTGGTAATTTCTTTAACTTTGGAGATGAAGAAGGTATATTTGTATTATTTATTAATTCATTAGTTTTACTTATTCATTTACATAGATGTATCAATGGATGTATCAATAGTTCTTCCAGAGAACACAAATGGGGAAATTCATTTATTCCTGACACGGGATCATACCAAAGCAGACTATGTAATTGACAATCAGACTCCAGGGTCTGATCTTGCTAGTGTTCTTGAGATCATTGCTGAATATTGGGAGCTTGTGTCTGACAAAAATTCACCTATTTCAGTTCGTAAAGATGGAAGATGGATGCTAAAAGGAAGATTCTCAAAAGCATTACAGCGATCTGAGACACTTGATTGGAAACAAGAGAACAATAAGTATATTGTTGAGATTTTAGCAGATGGTGCTGTAGATCAGCAAATTCCAGGACCATCTTCCACAGTTAATAAGTCATCATCTTCTAAGTCTAAATCTGAATCAGGAATGAGCAATAGTGATATAATTCAATTGCTTATAAATCACTTTGAGATCCCTAAACATCTTCAGAATGTGGATAAGAAGAAGGACAGCATCAAAATGACATACTTGAAATACTGTAAGATCAATGAGATTCTCAGTAAAGAAATGGAGTTGGCTTCTCTAGAAGAGATAGCCCACTGTCATATTGATAGAAAGCTGATAATTGCTGTGTTCATGGCTTCATCTACATATTATCAGTACCCATTTAAGATCTTTCCAATGTTGAGTTATGATCCAGCAATGGAAAGTTGGTTTGAAGAAGATGAGCCTGATAAAGATCATACAAAGACTGTATGGGAAGGTTTAAAGCCTAACTTTAGTAATTTACAAAAGTTACTTGAAGGCAAGAAAGCTGCTATGGATTATAGAGCAAAACAGAAAGAGAGAGAGGAAAGTGAGAGAGAGAAAGAGAAAAGCAAGAAGTCACACCGAAAGGGAAAGGCTAAGAAATTGTAAGATGTTTATTTGTTTTAACTTTGGTTCTATTTTTTTTTCATCATATGCTCTTACTGTCAATTTTGGTTGAAATACTTCAACAGTATTTCTAAAATGAATTACAATCATCTACTTTCAACAGTAGATTTATGCTGTTTATTTTTGGTTGAAAATATTTCAACAATATTTCTCAGCTTTGTACAATCTATCTACTTTCAACAGTAGATCTGTATTTTATTATTTCAGTTGGTTGGATATTTTCAACAATATTTGCCAACTTTTGTACAATATTCTACTTTCAACAGTAGCTTCTTCTTTAATTCTTTTATACTGAAATATTTCAACAATATATTTTCAACTTTTCTACAGTTACCTACTTTCAATAGTAGATTTATATATTTTCTGTTGATGTACTTCATGTACTTCTAACATTTTATAAATTTCTATTGGTCATGCACTATTAATTCTAAGTCAGATTTACTAATATTGTACTTGTATAGGTTTGGTTTCATTCTGCAAGGTCTATTTCAAATCTGGCTATTGCTTGTGTTCTTGAGCTATGTTCCTCAAGTACAAGCATCATCACTAAATGATCCTTTTCCTGACATCACATTTAGAGTTTTCTCAAAATTTATACAAAAAAATTTTAACTCCTCAATTACTTTGGCAACAGTTTTAACTTTACTTTTTACATTAACAAACAATGTAGACCTTCTCAATCTCCATGCAAGAGCAAAAAATCCCATTGTTGACAGCGAGTATTCTAAGTTGACTAATGGGTGGATAAAGGCTTTAGCAAGTGCTATTCAGAGCCATATAGGTGATGATAGTCAATTGTTTGAAGATGAAAATGAAAATTCACTGGATGTATCAACAAAGACAACCAAATTTGTCAAGAAACTTGATAAGATGATTGAAGTTTTGTGCTTAAATCCATATACACGAAAGACAGAGCATGCACAATTTCTGAAGTCAATTTCTACTACAGAAATTGAGCCTGTATTACTTATTTGCCCTGCACGCATAACTTGTTCAACATCCAGAAAATTATGTGCTGGAAGAGCATTGCATCTAAACACTCGAGGACGTGATCGAGTTACAGTTAGATTGATGAAAGGAGTTCAATTATATAAAAATGCTCAGTTACTTGCAGGGACATGCTTGAAATGTAAAGCTATATATTATGCTGATCATAAAAGTATACTTCCTAAGAATGAGTATGATCCAGAAGATAAAGATCAGGAGCAAAATAATGCAAATGATATTATTGAAGAAGTAGATAGTGATGAAAGGGAGGAATCACGAGATCCTCAATTGAGTCCTAAAGATACCATATTCTTTAACAGAGCAAAATATTTAAAGATTGGTGCAAATATATGGGCTGACAGAGTGTTTACAACCATGGTTGTCAACTCTATTTATCACTTTCATGCATCCACTGCAGCATATACTGAGTTTTGGAACTATACCTTTTCAAATGTACTGAAAATGAAATACCACCAGTTTCACGCCGGCAGGTATGGAAAGCATTTATAGAAGAAACCACACGCTACATTTCATTATCAACAAATTGTGATTTGAGAATTCCTGATAGAGTATCAACTGAACAAGTAACTAAAGCTGCATTTGATCAATTAGGTCAAAAAGGAATTATTAACAATGCATTGCAACATTCATGTAGTGAATGCACTCATAAATATAAGGCTACAGCTGATATAATTACAGCTGATGATAATGCTGCTGTTGTTGGCATTGATGAAAATAGGCATGTACCAGATTTGGAAAGAAATGCAAGAAATCAAGAATTTCAACATATAGAAGATAATGAAATGAGTGTTGATACTTCTGACTCTACTAATGCTATTGAACCTATGGTTAAAATGATAGTTGTTGATGGCATTGTTATGGGTCCAACTCACTGTGCATTTGAAAACTGCTCTGAGCCTTTAAAAAATGCACGTACTGGAGTTTTTTGTATAAGACATGAATCACAACACAAGAATTTATGTTGCATGAAAGACTGTTATAACCAGAAGGAGGAAAGATCTCAAACTTGTGTAAATCATAGACAGAGATGGTATAATCATGTTATAAGATTTGGAAGGCAGTCAGTTCTTGGAATTCAGAGAATTATCAGAAGGACAGAACAAGAAGGGGCTCCTGAATGGATGTCTGAAACAAATAGAGACAATTTTCGACCTCATGATGAAGTACCTAATGCAACAACTACTCCTGCTCGTGATAATTACTTTGTTGCACCTCGCTTTTATTGTGTTGAAACTATTTGTGCACCTTGTGGAGTTGTTATTGCATGGGCAAAATTTGTAAAAGCAGAGGGTGAAAGCCAAATAATAGACTTTCTGGAATTTGTGTATCCAACACCTAATGTCAGACCAAGCTATGTTTGTATTGATAAGGCTTGCATGGTATTGAGACACTTGATCACATCTCGTGATTGGAATATATGGAAGACAACTACAAGATTTGTGGTTGACTCATTTCATTATATTAATCATAGAGTGGGAGACTACTTATGCCGCAAATTCTGCAATCCAAGTCCTCTAAATGGATCAGCACCTAATCTGGTTCTTGTTGAAAGAGATGCTGAAGGAAATCCACACTACAAACGAGCTTTCAATACACAGGTATGTTTGTCAATATTCAATAATAACATGTATATCTGATTGAAACTTAGGCATGTGAACAACTTAATGCATGGTTAGGAGGATTTCAAAGCATTCTTAATAGAATGACTGTGGACAACTTTAATTGGACAACACATGCAATGCTTTTTATTCATACTCAACATGTGCTAATGAAACAGAACATCAAACAAACACAAAACACAAATACAAATGATAATAATGTTGAAGATGATGGAATTGAATTAGATTGTGTAGAATAAATAAAATATTTTTGTAACTTTGGAATTTATATATATATGTGGTTATTGAAGTAAAGTAAAGTAGCATTTATGGGGAGTCCAGGTAGAGTCCAGGTAGAGTCCAGGTAGAGTCCACCTGGAGTCCACCTGGAGTCTACTTGGAGTCCGGGACTCTACCTGGACTCCACCTGGACTCTACCTGAAGTCCCGGACTCTACCCAGAGTCCACCTGATCTCGTGGAGGAGTGAAATATACAGATATTTGTCATCTACTGTATTACAACCTTCAATTCTAAAAGTGCATATTCATTTACTGTGATTTTTATAATTAGCTTTGTGGTTTCAGATACTTAATCTGCTTCTGTGACAATTTGGATGGTGATACAGATGTACCAGAAACTGCACATGTGGTTTATGGAAACCTGGAGCACCATGCTCAGAAGCATCAAAATATTTTGTGCTCCGAGCGTCGGCTGCTCGGCAGATCACTTAAGCCTTCACCTAGATATGTGTGCTCGGGTCATGAAATTTGGTAGCGACTTACTAATAGCTAGAGGAGTAGAAATAAAGGCAAATTCGTGATTATGTAAGCATAGTCATGAGCATTGTTTCCAATGATCTGAGAGATAGACTGTGCCCTGGCCTTATAGTTATATATTGTAAGTAGGTATCTATATATTACCAATGAGTTATGGTTGGGTGGTAGTGAGGTTAGCAATGAGGATTGAACTCAGGACCTCTTGAATAGTGCACATAGTAAATATAGAACAAGATAATAATAGGTATTTTAAAGCTGACCTGACGACGATGGGAAGTGCACGGGTAACCTGTGGGTGTTTTGAGCCCGACCCACACTCGTACCCATACCCGTCTGAACCCTATGGGTTGCGGGTAACCTGAGGGTTATCTTATATTTAAATTTAATGTGAATGTACTATATCATAGTTATATATACTTACATGTTGCTTACATATTTAATTGCATAAACAATTGGTAAATGACTTGATTAAACTATGTATTCTGAGATTCTAACATGTACTTTAATAAATACAGCACACCCTATCGTTATAACAATGTAGGATGTGTTTATTGGCACTGGTATCGTTTGCATCGTCATAATGGTGCTATGATAATATTAATGAAACTGGCATTGTTAAAATAAGTCCTGCATCGTTATAATGGTGCTAGTATTGTTCAAACGATACCAGTGTCATTTAAACACATCCTACATTGTAATAACACATTATAAAGATGCAGGATTCATTCTAACGATGCCAGTTTCATTAGAACTATCCTAACACTGTTATAATGATGCATAATTTGTTTTAACGACGCCAGTATCATTTACATCGTCATAATGGTGCTAGTATTATTAGAACTATCCTAGCATCGTTATAATGATGCAGGATTCATTTTAACTACACCAGTATTGTTAGAACTATCCTAGAACTGTTATGACAATGCAGGATTCATTTTAACGATGCTGGTGTCGTTAGAACTATCCTAGCACTGTTATAATAACGTAGAATTCATTTTATGGATGCTGGCGTCGTTGGAATGATCCTAGCATTGTTATAATGATGCAGGATTCATCTTAACAATGCCAGTATTTTTAGAATGATGCATGATTCGTCTAAACGATGCTGGTATCATTAAAACGATACTTGTATTGCTAAAACAATGCTAGATTAATTAGTGTAAAGTTAGGAATTTGTTATAATAATTGTAGGTTATAAAATATATATATACCACTGTATATCTGAAGCAAGTAAAAATGAAGGTTTCAATGAAGCCAAACAACTGTACCAAGTGAAGATGAGTGGGAATGATACCAGACATTTTAGCAAGTTTAAACAAGTACCTGATGTATTTGAGATGGATATTAACAAAGTAGACATAGTTTAGTAGACCCAGATGAGTTCTAGACAAATAGGAATTAAATAAGTCTGTCCTAACAAGCCCAGAAGACAATTAAATAATTAAGAACAAAGTAGATATGTTTCAATGAGTGTAGACAAGTACCAGACAAATAGAATGAATTAGATCTGATTTAATAAGCACAGAAGGGTTCCAGATGAATATGAATGAAGTAGGCAAGTCTTAACAAGCTCAGAAGAGTACTAGATGAGTAGAAATGAAGTAGATATGTTCAATGGGTACAGACAAGTATCGGATGAGTATGAATGAAGTTAGACAAGATTCAATGAGTTCAGATGAGTAAGAACAAAGAAAAGATGAGTACCTGATATGTAAGAATGAAGGAGATGTGTTTTAATGAGAATAGACAAGTACAAGATGAATAAGAATGAAGCTATATAAGATTTAGCAAGCACAGAAGAGTACTGGACAAGTAGGAACAAAGTTTAAACTGGACCAGGACTCCAGACAAGTAGGAATGAAGCTATACATGTTTCTTGAGCCCAGACAAGTACAAGACAAGTAGAAATGACACTAGATAAATTCCAACAAGCACAAAAGAGTACTAGACAAGTAGGAATGAAGTTATGCAAGTTTAAACCAGCCCAAGACTCCAGGAAAGTGGGAATAGAGCTGTGCATGTATTCTCAAGCCCAGACAAGTACCAGACAAGTAGGAATAACATTAGAAAAGTTTCAATGATCACTGAAGAGCAGGAACAAAGCTAGGTATAATTTAGTGAGCACAAAAGAGTGTCAGTTAGTACCAGTCCTATAGGATACTAGGAACATCACAAGATGAATAGGAATATAGCTAGAGATATTTAATAAGGCTAGATGAATTGTGATGTAGTAATATGTAACAAAGCCAACATTATAAAAATAAATATTGCAACACCTTGTATACTGACTAATATTTTGCTGAATCTGTGCAAGATACATGATTGATTTATCACTTACAATATCTTGTACATACATTTGTAATGAAAAAGAGATAATCATTTCACTTCTATATGTATCACAGGCAACTAATATGGTGTTATACATACAATTGACAACTGCATAATAGTCTGAAAAGATTAATAAATTGGTTCCTAAACAGATTTTAACAGCCGAAATTCCGTGTTACACAGGTTATGGGCCCCACCAGCTTGAAGTTGCCCTATGATTTATATTATATGTATATGCCATGCAGGATGCCCACCAAATGTATGAAAATTAGTAGTTTATTTATTCTACCTTTTTAAGCTACACAGTTATATTCAATATTAAAAATGTTTTGTAACTACTTAAGTGCTAAACACTAAGCACTGATTACAGAATACTTAGGCACTATTAGGTAGTGGGCTCTGCTGGCATGAGCCAGCCATACAGTTTATATAACTATAAGAAAGCCAGGGCACAGTCTATCTCTCAAGTCACGAGCATCATTTCATAGTGGAAACGATGCTCATGACTATGCTTATGTAATCACGAATTTGCCTTCATTTGTACTCCTCTAGCTATTAGTAAGTCGCTACCAAATTTCATAACCTGAGCACACATATCTAGGTGAAGGCTTACAGCGGTTTGCTTATCATTGTAGCCATTTGATTTTTTTAGTATACATCTGAGTTTTCCGGCGATCAATGCTGACTGCACAGCCAAACCACCAGAACATGGCTGCTACCACAAAGCACTAAGAAGCTCCACTACTCACTTCACTGCCAACACACATTGCTGACTTGTTGCTGACCATCCCTTGACCTGCTATGTCTCTTTCCTCACCCACTCGTTATGCCCAGACAATGTCAACACATCTCAAGAGAGCTTAAGGAAGTTGTTGTCTGCATGGAAAATGAGGGTGTTTCACGCTACAATATTCAGCGGTTCACAGGAGTTGCAAGGTCAACACAAAAGCAGATACTCACACTATATCAAAGCACAGGTGATGTTTGTCACATTCCTGTTGAGTGTGGTAGGAAATGTTGTCTTACTAGTCTTGATGTTGTGGTAAGTCATCTTTCATACTCCATATTTGTGTGATTTATGCGTCCTTTTCAGTTTCTGGAAAGATGCATTGAGCGGCAGCCTGACATAATGCTATCGGAACTTCAAGCAGCATTGGAGGCGACTTGCACTGTTTCTGTGTCATTGACAACAATATCGCATATGCTGAAAAGATGCGGGTTTACTCGGAAACAGGTGAGCTGCACAGCACTGACTCAATCTATTGATGAGCTGATTGTGTTTCTAGATAGAATGGCCAGCACTTGAGCATGATGAAGATAGAAGAATAAACTTCAAGATTCATATTGTGAGCAATTACGAAGCGAACCAACTGGTTTTTGTGGATGAAAGTCACCTAAGTTGGTTCTCTGCACGACGTTCATATGGCTGGGCTGCGCGTGGAGCACGCTTGCATAGGCGTGATTTTTTTATATGCGGGAAGTGGTGCGTATTGTTATACTCTCATCATGTCTTTCTCTCACTTCTACTTAGCTATTCAATCCTCCCAGCCCTATCTCTTGATGCTTGATGGGATAATCTATGTGGATGTATATGAGTGTGTGCTTGATGGGAGGGCCTTCTATACATTTATAGAAGGTCTTCTTAACTGTATGAATCCTTATCCACAGCCAAACTCTGTTATTGTGATGGATAATGTGAGCATTCATAAGTGTGAGGGTATTTGTGAATTGATTGAAGAGCAGTATGTTAGTGGTTTTGTAGTCATGTGGATAGTATGACTGATATTATGTGCAGTGGCATGCGGCTGGAGTATCTCCCGCCATACTCACCTGATTTCAACCCCATTGAAGAGGGGTTTTCTTGTATTAAAGCATGGTTGCACTCAAATTGTGACTATGTCCTTGGTGAAATGGGAGAGGGCAACACCAATCCATATGACATGATTTGGAATGCGGTTTATAATGTCACTCCGGGTAAAGCATGAGGGTGGTTTTGACATAGCGGCTACATTGCATAAATAACTACATAGTATTCTGTATAAGTATTTATCTGCTGCCTGAAAGCTCGTCAACATCTTCATCATCTGATGCATCATTGTAAGAGATTGTTTCGAGATCCCACTTGCTCTGGCCAATCACAGTCTCATCAGGAATTGTTGACGTGCAATGCAAGACACTACTACTTGACTGCTATAGCAGGGGGTACATACCCAATTTATACACATCTTGTGGCGATGCTCAGTAAATTATGCTGCTCGTCATCTCCAACGTTAAGGGACAATCCCAGTTTACAGTATAATGCTTGGAGGCAGCGTCAATTGTAAACTGGCACCTACAGTCCTGGTGAGTGTCATACCATAGTGTCATATTCTTGTTTAGGAATAACCTGTTGGATCCCACCAGTAACCTGGCTCAGATCATACTGCCGATGAAACTCAGATGTATACTAAAATGTCAAGGGGCTACAATGATAAGCAAACCACTGTAAGCAATCTGCCAAGCAGCCAATGCTCGGAGCACAAAATATTTTGATGCTTCTGAGCATGGTGCTCCGGGTTTCCATAGTGGTTGGCTTCCCTTGTTTAGCATTAAGTTTTAGGTACCTTGCAAACCTCCTCTTAACTTTAGGTACCTTGCAAACCTCCTCTTAACTATATCCCTGGCCCCACATATGTAAGAGGCAATAATTAGTACACATATCTATTATTGTTATACTCTGTGTAAGATAAACAAAAGTTAAAATAATCTACATGATATTATAGGCTAAAAATGTGACAGCTGACATGCATGAAAAATAATAACATGTTGGAAATATGTCACATATGTGATAGGCATAAATGTGTGACAATTGTGACGCATGTTAAAGCGTGACGATCGTGACACATGTAAAAGCGTGACGATTGTGACGCATGTAAAGGTGTGACGATTGTGACGCGTGTGAAAGCGTGACAGTTGTGACGCGTGACGATCGTGACATGTGTAAAAGCGTGACAATCGTGACGCGTGTAAAGGTGTGACAATCGTGACACGTGTAAAAGCGTGACGATCGTTACGCATGTAAAGGCGTGACAATCGTGACACGTGTAAAAGTGTGACGATCGTGACATGTGTAAAAGCGTGACAATCGTGACGCGTGTAAAGGTGTGACAATCGTGACGCGTGTGAAAGCGTGACGATCGTGACGCGTGTAATGGCGTGACAATCGTGACGCGTACTAGAGTGTGACGATCGTGAATGATGTGGAGCGTGGGAAATATGTGACACGCAGGAAGATCGTGACAATCATGATGCACAGGAATGATGTAGAGCGCGGGAATTATGAGATGCGCGGGAATTGTGTGAAGCGCGCGAAATATGTGACATGCGGGAAGATCGTGACAATTGTGACATGAACTACAATAGCAATATGTAATACTTTTCATTTCAAAATATGTCAATGATCATATATGATCACCACATTACAATATAGTAATATTCACTTCAAATAGCTAATGATCACATATGATCATCATATTACAATGGACCTACAGTAGTAATATTCAATTCAAAATAAGTCAATGATCACATATGATCACCATATTACAATGGACCTACAGTAGTAATATTCACTTCAAAATAACCAATGATCACATATGATCACCACATTACAATAGACCTACAGTAGTAATATTCACTTTAAAACAGCTAATGATCACATATGATCACCACATTACAATAGATCTACAGTAGTAATATTCACTTCAAAATAGCCAATGATCACATATGATCACCATATTGCAATAGACCTACAGTAGTAATATTCACTTCAAAATAACCAATGATCACATATGATCACCATATTGCAATAGACCTACAGTAGTAATATTCACTTCAAAATAACCAATGATCACTTATGATCACCATTAGATTTAGTATTAATAGGTGGATAGGCTCTCAAAATGCATAATCATGAAGGTGATCATTATTTATGATTGCCACAATCATAAAACACTACATTTTTATGATAATTTTGGCTAACACCACTCCTGAAAACATACTATGCCAAAGGGGAGTTGAACTCCTGCCACTTGCTAACCTTTGATTGTGACAAAGCACATATGGAAGTCGAGTTTGCAAACACCAAACACAATGTCAGGCATGCGTGCATGTCACACTCCCAGCCCAACTTGTCTCCTCCAAGTCTTACTCTCCTCTTGCCTCTGCTCCCAATAATGTATGCTGTGAAGCAAGCAAAAGTACTATTCCACTCAGCTTGTGCCTGGACAGCTTTTTTAGGCTTTATTATGGTGGTCAAAGTGCACATTTATTGTGCCATGCAACTTTTTTTGAGGGTGCCGCAACCAAGAGTCATCAGATCACTGAAATATGGACCAGGATCTGAAAGTGTTATCCCTGAGCTAGTGCATATTTGGATGTCCCTTGATACAGCATTTGACCAGCATTATCTTGCAAGCTTGAAGTGAACAAAATCCAGCAGCTCGACATTCTGACTTTTAAATACCTCACATTCCAATCACATTCTTTTGCAAACTTGTTCCTTCAGTACAAGTTCAACATAGAATTATATCTGGTCATCTTTATATAAATAATAAAGTAGAGTTATAGTAGAGGATGTATATGTCCTGGTGCTGAAATAACTATATACAGTTGACACCAATAGCTCATGTTGAGAAAGATACACTAATAGTAAGTTGAAGTATATTCATTGGTTTGAGTGCCCAAGTGTAGTATCTACCTTGGTACATAAGGGATAGAATTTTCTGAATCTGGCATGGAGATTGTCCCCATAGATACAGACTGGTGGGTAATTGATTTCGCCATCAAGTGGGATTGTATTCTGCTTGAGATGTTAAGCTTCACAACAACAATCAATTTGTACTGTTCACTTGAGTTAACTTGTTGCAATGTTCACCTGAATCACTCTCATTCATTCTAACATCGGAGTTGCAAGTGGCAAAGACTGTTGCATTGCAACCCAAATGAGTGGTGACCCATGTTTCATAAATTCTTCAATGTGTTGACCATGTTTTGCAATACAAATGGTACCTTTGTAGGAAACTCCGAGACAAGTATGAGATCTTTCAAGAAAGCTGGAGATGGAATACCTGCACACTATTAGAACTCAATAGCATTTCGAAGCGAGTAGCTATACATTCTATATAAAAGTACTAACACACATAAAACATATAAAGCAGAAAGTACAAAGGTCCACAGTGCACACTGTGCTAACCATTTTGTACCACTCAAATGTCTCTCCATTGGTTTTGAACCATAATTAATTGCATGGTTGATGTACTTCGTGTTTGTTAAGTTGGAGAG
This sequence comes from Cyathus striatus, assembly GCA_025738555.1. Classification (NCBI taxonomy): domain Eukaryota; kingdom Fungi; phylum Basidiomycota; class Agaricomycetes; order Agaricales; family Nidulariaceae; genus Cyathus; species Cyathus striatus. Next base: position 2,383,710 of record JAOVFP010000011.1, read on the forward strand.
GAGTTAGAATGGAATATGTTGAAAAAGACATCAAGAATGCGGAATAAACAATGTCACGACTCATGATAAGTGTTGACAAAGATGCTTTGGTTGGAGATTTAAAAAGATCAGCCAAACAGGTTTGTTTGCTACAGTTTGTTGGGGGGGGTATGGGTGGAGGATACCCTCTGTGGGAACTACTTTTTGCATGAGGCCACAACTTTTTACATGAGGCCACAACTTTTTACATGAGGCCACAACTTTTTTCAGTGCAACTTTTTTCTGGCAGTGCAACTTTTTCTTTCTCTGCACAACTTTTTCTTTTTTCACACAACTTTTCTCTACTATTATTTTTAAGTTAATAATGCCATTTAAATTCCTTGACCCAACATTGTATGAAGCTAAAATATACAAGGCCTTATTACTCATCACATGTTTTTCCAGCAGCCCACACTATGCTACAACTACTACTATTAAGTATTGAAACTATGCAAGAGTACATACTAAACCTCACATGGTTTCGAGGTGCTGGCACTGCAGTCCAATGGAAGCATCAACATTGACACACAGTCTTTCAATGCATGACTTACTGGGAATTCGGACAGTGGTGCTCTCAAGAGTACCACACTCACATGCTGATAGAAAGGTGAGGAGGGGGACAGCAGAGAGAATTGTAAGGTTGAGAGACCCGGAGCACATGAAGGCAAGAACTAGGCAGGTGGGAGTCATGGTGAGCCCATGACACTTGCCACCTCAACAAGGCGACTTCCCCTGTCCATATACATAAGCTGCTTGTCATGCTTCCCAATGTGATTCGCAGTCTTTCAACGATGTGGCTTACCAGGGATTTGGACAAAGTTGTACTCTCAAGAGCACCACACTCGTGACAGCGACGTAGGCAAGGGGGAGTGTAGATCAAGAGGGTAGGGTTCTCTGCAATATAGACATGTGTCTGATTCTTAGTGTTTGTGTGCAACCTTGTACAAGAACCAAGAATGAACTTACTAGCTGGAATAAGCATAAGACCCCCTGATGCACGTGAGGCAGTTGTGATGCTGCTGGGTGCAGGTGTGCCATCCGATAAAGTGGAATTTGTTGAAGACCCCAGTAAGGTTATGCTTGCAGTATGGCTGGGATACGAGCACAGATACTTCAACACCATTGTTTAGGCATGGAGAGGTGGAATTCTGGTGAACACAGGAGAAGAGACATAATATAATGTTGATGTTGTTGTCTTGGGTTCAACATTGCTGTGCCGTTATGCAGGGCTCGATGTTGCTACATGTGTTGTTATGCATATCACTTGCTAGACGAGAAGAGGAGAGGAGGAAAGGGATGAAATAACCATACTCATCACTTGCAAGATGAGGGTAACAGACATCGCAGCACTTGATGCTACATTTGTTGCCTAGAATGAGGGGGAGGAGGAGCAGGAGCTGAGGAGGTGAGAAGGCAAGAATCACGAATGCACACCTTGCAATGTTGCATGTTATGTGTTATGTGATGCTTACAGGCAGTCATGTGGCACTGGGTCCTGGGATTAATCAACAAACATAAGTATGTACATGTGATATATCTCATATGTAGCTGTGTACGTGTTTATTGGTACCACTTGGCAGGAGCTTCTGTTACCCACATGGCACTGGCATGCAACCAATGGGCTTTCCAACTTCCAGCTTCCAACTTCCAACTTCCCCTGTCAGGCTGTGACACTGCTCGCTCATAAGTTTATTGCTGCCTGAAGTTCCTTTAGAAAGTTGGTATATATATGTATGAAATGGTACGTTTAATGTATTCTTCCTTTTGTCTTGTAAATTACTTAACACTTGCTCTTACCTGGGCTTATTGTTTTCATGCCCTCTATTGGATTTTTCTGCTTATGCAGTGCATGTCCCCTTATATATACTATTGTTGACCATTATCATAACTCATCAAAATACACCGTCCCATTCGTCACCTCCACTTCGAAGCATTGGAATGCACTGAGACCGACAATGCAGAAGATCACCAAGTCATGTTTGCAGTTCTCTTTGTAGGCTCCCCTTGTGGGCTCGAACCATATTGGAGCTGCTATTGATGGGGAGGATCATGGCTATTTTGGGTGTAGAGGAACAGATGGTATGTAAAGAGTCCTTTGCTCTGGATCTTGTTGGTTGCAATAGCATGGGCCACGTCTGACCTCTGCTAATGGCTCAGTACCTGATACACACTGCAGTCACTTACAGCCTCAAGCAAACACTTTCCTACTATTCTCCTCTCTCAGCCTTCACCTCCCTTCGTGTCCCATTTTACCATTGATTGGTACGTTCATAAAATTCTTACCAATCAATCTTTTTGACTGACTTTGTCCCAATGTGTGCCTGCATATCTTCTGTGTCAGCCCAATATGAGTGCGGCTTCTAGCGCTCCCTCCTATTCTCCTCCCTCTTGTCTCCTCAGTGACGTGTGTGGCTGACATCTCCTCTCCCTTCCCTCCTCCACCCTCTGTCCCCTCGCATCTTCCCCCTTCCCCTATGTGTAATGGCATGCATAGCAACATCAAGTCCTAAATGGAGCACTGCCTCTTACACTCCTCATCTCCCCCTCTCGTCCTCATCTCGCAAGTGACAAGGGCAAACACTTTATCTCCTCACCCCCTCTTGCCCATTGCCCTTTCGCCTTCGTCTCGCAAGTGATGGGGACATACATTTTCCACTCTCGCCCTCTCCTCCTATTTCCATTATCTCGACGTTGACAACTCACCATGCCAACCACCAGTATGCCCCCCATCATCAGCTTGTCTCCCTGTCCCCACTTGTTACTTGGCCCACCTCAAGCCTCCTGCCTTGCTGACCTCCATCAACTCAACAGCATTGATGCAGCATTGTAGGCACTAATGTACCCACCACCACTACCACCACTACCACCACCACCACCACCATTGTCATAACGACACATTTATCAATTCCCAGTCCCTGCCTTTCTTCCCCTTCAACCCTTTCCCCTGTCCCCTTGTTCGCTCCTGTCCTCTTGCCTCATCTTGCAAATAACAAGTGCTGTCACACCCCTTCCCTCCTCTCTCCCACTCCCTCCCTCATCTTGCAAATGATGAGTTTGGGGTTATTGGGCATAGTGGTGTGAGTAGTCACTGATTAACAGTGATGGAGAATATGACAGGGAGGTGATGAAGAAGGTTGTTATCTGCAGGCAGTATGTCTCTGGACTCTGTCTCGTTTACATAGACTGTATACAACTTGTTACTAGTAATTGACATGTAAAACATGATAACTTAATAATTATGATATACGCATGAAGTGATAGTAAATTCATGTATATAGTTCCCTTTTCTAAAATTGTGTATAAAAAAAGTCTTGTATTTCATGTATGTAACCATAAATAGGACTTAATCTATATGATATTGTTTAAAGTAATTTCCCACCCCAAAATGATAATTGCATCGAAATAACTTGCACTGAAAAAAAGTTGTGCTACCAGAAAAAAAGTTGCAGCCTTGTGTAAAAAGTTGTGGCACCCTCAAAAAAAGTTGTGCAGCACAATAAATGTGCACTTTGACTGCCATACTTTATTAAAGATAAATTATAACTTATTTTTACTAGATATCTTTACTTTATTATAAACCAGATACCATGCATTGATAGCCTTGTGCATGAAATCAAGTAGAGGTTCAATTCCCCAGGGGTGCATAACTTCCTATTGAAGTCTCTTTTTTCGTGGCCATGATAATGTACACCGAAAAGCAAGAGGTAGTGGGTCGAATTTTCCGCTACTGTGCTCTGCTGTTCCATAATGTAGACACCAAGCCATTGTTTTTACAGTAAAAATATAACAATTTCCTCCAGATATATTTGCTTTGTTATACACAAAATCAGCAGTGCCATTGGTGAAACAGATACCACTGTAGAGTTAAGATGAGGTGGTTAACATTTTTTCAGACAAATGGAAGCCATGATGAGTCAAGCAAAGTCAGTTGTAAAAGTATTGGAGGTTGGTTCCAGGTGGAGACTGAGATGATTGTGTTTCAACGGTAGAAGTGTAGCTGGAGATCATCAATCATCATGTAAGGGTGGTTGAGAACAGGAGGAAGAGGAAGAGTATGTGTGAGTGCATTGTATGTTAGACATTAGTTTCAGTTTATGTCGTAAGGTCTAGCCAAGAATATTAATGTGCTAAGGAAAGACACGCTGTGCGCAGTTGTGATACTGGAGATTTGTTGTACATTGGTAAGGAAAAGGTAAGGAGAAAGCACATTGCCTGCACTGCCACACTGTGAGTGTATGTAAGATGTGTCTCCCTCAAGTCTCCCCACGATCACGCCAAAGGCGAAGCGGTCGTCATGCATCTTGCTTGCTTTAGGTTCGAATCCCCTTCGGCGTATGCAGTACCCTACCCCCACTGATGAAATTTTTTAATCTGGGTGCATAGAACACTAACCTATATAAGTACCTTGATCTCGTTATTCAAGCTTGGCTTCTTCACAGTACTTCAGTAATCGAAATAACAGCAGCTATACTATAGTACGCCTTGACACCGCCCAACTCAAACAATACACGGTGAAGCCGTTATTTTGCTTGCCTTCCATACAAATACAGGATTAACTTCAATAAGCTCAGTGCTAGCGACAGGACTTGAGTACAAGTCCTCATTGGCGAGTTTCTAGTATTTTTGGTGCTAGATATCGACGTTTTATTATTTTAAAAAATCATCGTAATAGCATGCGTTTCATTCATTGCTAGCTCACGAAGAAACGTGCTCGACATGAAAATTACTTAATCGAGTTTTCACACCTCTTGTGATAATCGATAACTCACTTATTAGTTTAGATCGCGTGCAAAATGGGAAGAACAGAGAAGATTACTCCTGCAGTGGAACCCGTGTGTGAAGGACGTATCGTCGATTGAACGGTCCAACTGACAGCTGTCCAGTTTTAGCTCGGGCGCTTGATACATTAAAATAACGCGTACAAGCCCAAGTCCCAATTGAATCAGGTTAGATTGCGTGGAAGGCTGTGGAAGAGAAATCATGTTGCTAAGGCTGTCGTCGATCGAATGGTACATTTTCAGCGGATATGGTTGAGCTCTGGGAGTTGTCGAAGTACATACATAAACTTATTAGTCTCATATCGATGGAATCGCCTGCAATGTGCTTGAGGTGGCAGCATAGAAACATCCGTATAATGAACATGCTTTATGTGGTGACGCAGCTTTATAGTCACATAAGTTGAACCAGTCCCATTGCGACGTAGTGAGATGAAAAGATAGCTATTGCACGCATATCGGTGCATACCGACATGCTCTCGATGCTTTACACCTGGATTTTGCGAGGGTTTAGGTTTTTTGCAGCGTTCTTCATCCTGGCTGCACCAGTATTGTGTGCGATGGCCACTCTTCAAGCGCTTGTGATCCCGCATACTGTAATAACCTATACTTAAGTATATTCTAATCCTACATTAAATGAAATAGCTCACGTGAATCGATAGCCAGTAACTCGCCATAATTCCTTTGCGACAATCTGCACGCGCTCTTTATCAACAATATCATTATTGTCTTCAACGTGGTATGTTCCATTTAATTCAACTGTTGAGCTGGCAATGAACATTGAATGAATAGACGTGAAGAAATCTTCGGCATCCAGAAATAGTTCAACAGACTTGATAATGATGTGAGCCAATTAATTAAAGCAACCGTAAACACTAACCTCATCCAACAGCTTTTCCTTCTCGTATTCAGCATCATCTGTATCACTTAGAGCGGTTCCAGCAAGTGTAGATACTGACCCCTTGCGTGCTCGCTTTACCCCTGAGTCTTTGACAGATTCAGTATTCCTCGCCCGCTTCTGCCCACTGTTTGTATTTGATAGGTTCTTTTCCTTTTCCCGGGCACGTCCGTTTTCCTTGTTTCTCCTGTCAATCTCACGGCAGTATGAGCAGTTCTTGAATTTCGATGATAACCCTTCAGTTCGTTTACACCAAGATTTGCCACATTTCTGTGGTGTACCTGTCTCTGAATTGTCCATATGTCGAGGGGTGAAAAAATGTAAGGAGGGGGATGTGGGAGGTAGGAAGTCTTGAACGGCTTCCCTCCTGTCTTTCCAAATTCTCGATCATATTTTGCATTTCAAATTTTTCTCCTTTCCCGACGTTGTAAATCACATGTGGGAGTGTCTGTACCATGGAGAATTAAATTTGCCAAAAAAATACATCTAGCGTGTTTTGAACTCAAGCCTACGTCAATACTTTGCTTAGTTTAATCTATTTTACCGCTCAGCAACCTCGGTGTGTTTAAAACTAAGCTGTATACTGTAACATAGGGCGGGAGGAGCACCGCGCGAAAATATTTCCGCATTTGGTAATGTCACGTGGTGTCATAGTGGGGGAGACGAACGAATCGGAACGATTGTCGGTGCATCGTGACCGGTTCGGGAGGGGTCGGGTATGTGTTGTGTTGAGACCACCAGTGCTGCTCGTTCCTATCGTCCCGTGTGTCGTACTGGCTCTCGTGTTCCTCCTCTTTCTCTATCTTCTCTCTCTTTCGTGCGCAACGTGGCGTAGGGTTGGGTGTACGCACCCGAGATGTGCAATGTCTAGGCGCTTTGGGCGTTGGGGGGTGAGGTGGGCGATGAGGTAGGAGGTTGGTGTGCTCTGCGTCATCCAGTATGGGATTCAGGCTGTGGTGTACGATGCTGGTGTTGGCGTTGTGCTGGCTTTTGGCTCTTCTCATTCGTCCTACACGGTTAGGTGGGTTGGGTTGGGAGTGGGGGGCTTGGAGATGTGAAAGGCTCTGGCTCTCAATAACTTGCTCCGGGCTCCCAACTTCGCTCATATACGCACTTTGGGCTTTCGTTGGGACCGTGTGCTATCGCCCCGATTGTGATGACGTTGTACTTACCCTCCTTTCTCTTCTTTTCGCTACCCTTATAACCTCGCAGCACAGCTCGTCGGGTTCCTGCAGCAGTTCCTGGAAGTGTTCGGGGAGCTAAAGGGCAAGAAGCTGTTCCTTTCTGGAGAAAGTGTACGTCCTTTCCTTTCCTTCCTCCTCGCACTTTTTAGCTTTAACTTACATCCGTTTTTCTTTGCACAGTATCCGGGGATGTACGTCCCTTGTACCCTTCTTCAAGTCGAGGGAGATGAACTGATGATACTACGAATAGATATCGCGAATTATATGTACACACACCCTGGGACCCTCAATTTGAGTCTGCAAGGTATTTGGATGAGATGTAATGCGGGAACAGAGTCCAGCTGTTCACTTCGTGCACAAGTATGAACGTTAGCTTTCAAGTACGTTCTCCTCTACTTCCCTTCTTGTCTTATCGATCTGGCTGGCCCCTAGATGACAGAGCTGCCGCCCGCGAAATGCAACTGTACGGACTACGTCTCTATACACGTTACGTTCCCGCCTAAAGGGCCATTGGTTTTGGGTCGATGGGCTTATGTGCTGTGTGCTGATGCATTTGTGCACAAGTCGGAGCAAGCTGCTCCTGTTGGCGTCATCACGCCTTCGCTCTTGTGTGCTTTAGGCTTAGTGCATTCGTGCAGTGGCTGCGGATGAACGGCTTCTGCGCCTGGCCGCCCGCATTGTGCGTTGTCAGCGCGTTTGCGTAGCGCTCTGAATTTAGAGCTGTATAGTCTCGGCTACCCATCCGTTGACGCTCGTCCAAATCGGGATTTGCTACCGTCAACGTCTGGGATAAAACTGGCTCTCTCTTTACCCCCCTCCCCCGTTTACATCTGCTTATATCTTACTCTCTCTCCGAGTCATTTGCTGCTATGTGCTTTTGCCTATTTCTAGCTTTAAATTCGATGTTCAGGTTTGAAGAAATACGTCAGGCATATTGCCGTTTATAATTATCTATAGCCGTATTGGCAGCGGGAGTAAGTACTTTCCTGGTAATGATTGAACTTAAATGGCTTAAAAAAATAACGCCGATGCGAGGACTTTTGCGCGTCTGATTTACAACCCTTGGTAGGATAATATTTCGGCGTCGTTGTTACAGTGGGCGAGCTCCATTATTGCCAGACTATATGTACTACCGAGCCAGGGAAATGGGAGCATTACGTTTGGAATGTTGTCTAGGCTTATTCCTGACGACAGAACTTAATGACAGCAATGATAGCTGATATCATATCTTACAGCGCAGAAGTCGTTGTAGAAGTAGTAGAAGCAATATTTATGTATCGGATGCAGTGGTCTCCCCACGAAGTGGCCCTGGTCCTGACTCTGATTCACCCACGTTGCCATCAATATTGTTGTTGAAGGTACCGGCACATGGCAACTCCGTGTGCCATGCCGAGGTCGCTGACTGAGCATCCCGCGGGCGCTCTAAGGATGAACGCGATAGAGCATTGCCTCTATCGCACTCTCCGATATTCACTATAAACATAAGTATACATTAGTAAAATAGTAGGTAATATTACATTCGTAGTATACATTGTAGAAAGGTATATAAACCCCTCCAGCTTGGCCCTGTCTACTCAATAAATATGGACGCGGATGTGTCAAGGGGTCTACCACCTGAGCTCCAACTGAGACTTTGTATCTATCCTACCAGTAACTCTTCTCAGAATATACGTACGTTCTGAACATATGCTTATCTCTCGCTACGGATGCTATTCCCTGGTGACATGACAATGATAAGTAACAATTTAATTTACGGAGGAAATGTCAATTAAGCTCAAATTAACCTAGAACCCTATTTTGAAGGGTCTGACAACGGGACTGTTCTTGGATGGCTCCGCTCCTGATGCGTAAGTAGGCATTGTTTCATTTCTCAGGCTTATCGATGTGCTATATATACCGCTTACGTTGGTCATTTCCACTATAGGTAAACGGTGTAGTGGGTAGAGGCGCACATTCCTTAATGCGTACGTGATGATACTAAGGGGATGTCCGATGAGGGATCTTCTAGTCCTCCGGGTTTCACACCCTCCCAAACCTCTTAAACGCGTTCGCACTTCATGTCACTGATGTTTCTTCCTTCCCCCCGTATACTTATTGCTGACTGTGAGGACATGTATGGATGTCGGTGCAGGACATCCCCTTTTATGTGTCCTCCATTCGCTCTCGCAATTACTCGTCCTGTACGTCTTGTTTCAGACTTGCTTACTCCTGAACAGGTGGTTGACGTATTCACCCCGACAGTGGCAGCACTAGTCGTTTTGACTTGGGAGTGGGCCTCGGCGTTCCCTCATGAACTAGAATGGATATGGACGTGCGTATACTCTTTCCTTCTTCGTACCTCACAAAATAAAATGTTGTTTCCTCTAGACGACCTATAACTGTTGTTAAATGTATTTATATATATGCTCGATACGTCGGGTTGGTAGTGCAGATGTATGTTGCACCGTTTATTCTACTTCAGTCCACATTTTACGTTGGGCATTCTCAGAGTGAACTGCTTTTACCTCTTCGAGCTGTTTTCGACAGTCCCCACGCCTGAACACGCTTGCAGAACATGGTATATTGTCTTAATGTTTATAGGATTATCTCTGCTTCTGGCAATTGATTTTATTCTTATGCTTAGAGGTGCGCAATTCTCCTATAGTCATCATTAATATTCATGTCCATCGTTCAATAAAAGTGTATGCATTATACAATAAATCAACCACAGTTGCGATCGTCACGGGGACTTTAGGAATATCTCAGATCATCGTAGAAATTTTAGGCATCGTGCGTTCAATGCCTCATATGCCTTTCGATCCCATATGCAATTTAACGGATGTACCGCAAGAATTATACTATTTCATGTTCGTTCATTATCTAAAGACTATAATCTGAAGTAATAGCTCATTTTTTCTACGCAGTGCACTGGAGGGTCTCATTCAGTTGGTTATATGGACCATGATGTTCAGGCGGCGCGTGGTGTTAGATTCAAGAAGCGTTGGCAGAATCCCATTGGTGGAACTGCTTGTCAGGGATGGAACATGTGTTGCGGTTGTGACCTGCGGTAAGCTTTCCTCATACATTCTCTCCATTCAATCTGATCCTCACTCTCTTAAGCCATTTGCTTTTATAACCTGCCGCGCACTTTACATACAGAGGCGGCTGGGGTACATCTCATATTCGTTTGGCCAATTACATTCTTCTCTGGAGCTGTATGCGCTCAATTTCCATATTACGCATAGTGCTTAACGATCACATCTAGGCGTGTAGACTTGTGATGAACATGCATTGTTCTGAACTACGGCCTCAGCCCACATCTACCGAGATCAATCTTACTTCTGTATTTGGGATTACGATTGATGACCCGTAGTTGTAATAATTAAGCGTCGTAATCCACGCATATTTCTTTGCGTTAATGATCACTCTGAACTTGGGCTTTAGGATTCAATGTGAACATATTGGAGTAAGATTATGCATGAGCGTGAATTGGAGTATCAATCACGTTCACGTTCAACTCTCCACGCTCACTGCCAAACTCCTTTAGATTGACAGTGAGCGTGATTATATATCTTATATTCACACTCACACTCAAGTTACTGGAAATATTCGTGAGCGTGAAATGAGAGTGCGTGTCGCAGTCTGTTGCTTCGCAGCTCATATTAGAGTGCCAGAGGTATTCTTCATAGCGTCCGAGGTTCGAGAGCTGGGCGGATTTGGTCCGATGGTGAGAGCGTTGAGGTGTATTGCAGAGAAAGGTTGAACGGCAGACGTGTTGACGCAATGTCATTGTCTGAGATTGTCAATTCTACTAGATTCCTACAGGCTTACTTCTCGGTGTACGCTATATATTACGGGCTCGAAAAACAAATTCAAATATATACATGGCATGTACGCCTGTGGAGAATTGAACCCCTACTTGATTTCGGCACGAGGCTATCAAAGTGTGATATCCACTGTACCAACGGCGCTGCTGATTGGCTTTATAACAAATCTAAGACATCTAGTAAAAAGAAGATATAATTTCAGTCGAATTTTTATTTTAGCGTGGTAATTATTCGAACTGCTACCGCTTGCTATTCGGTCTACACTTTACTACATTATTACGGGCTCGAAAATAGTCCATAGTCCATACAGCGTGTATACGCCGGTGGGGAATTGAACCCCTACTTGACTTCGTGCACGAGGTTATCGAAGTATCTGGTTTACGATTTGAAGAACTTCTCGAAGAATTGAACCCCTGATTGATCTCGTACACGGAGGCTATCAATGCATGGTATCCCCTTTACCAATTGTGCCGTTGATTTGGTTTATAATGAACCGTAGATATCATACAACTCCTGCCACTAGCAAGCCTATTGAAGTTAATCTTATTTGGATTACTGAAGTACTGTAAGGTTAGTTTTCCATGCACCCAGAGAAAAAAATAAATGATCATGAATATACTATCATGTAACAAGTGTTTAAAGCTGCCTCGAGTGTTTAAAAATAGCTCGAAACCTACTTTATCTCAGCACCCTCCTCTACCACATCTTTGAAACTTTTCAGATCATTACCGCACATATGGTAGGGCATATATCAAAGTTATAGGATGATTGGATGAGTATATATTCTTTAATGGTAGAAATAATGTCGAAAGGTGTCAAAATGTAATGGAGATCCGAAATCAAATATAAGATTTAGCAAGATCCTGGCGGGAAATACTTATGATAATTTGCGTATCTTTAGCACACGCCGGCACCAGCCCATATGTCAAATTTCACTGTGACAGTGTGTCACTTAAAAGCTAGCTACACTCTCCGGATGTGCCCCGCTACTCCACTACAACAAAAAATTACGGATATAAGTATATATTCATGGTCCCAAGGAGCCTGAATATGTGTATCTGAAACATGAAGTCTCGAAGTGTTGTGCAAAAAGAGGAAATGGGGAATGAGTAATTTTTTATATAAAAACTTTTAACCACACAAGAATACTCTATATTACGCCGAAGGGGAGTCGAACCCTTTTCAATCAAATGGAAGGCAAGCATGATAACCGCTTCACCATCGGCGTGTCTGAATAAATGATAAGACCGTGAGAAGACACGTCTAGTGAGTGGCAGTGCAGTGACGCGCTCGCAGCTCTCCTTACCAACGCACAACAAATTATCCATATCACAAACTGCGCACAGCACGCACGCAGTGTTTCTTTCTCTCCAACCACCATGATCCTCCGTCGCCCTCCATGGGCCACAGGCTCGTCCTCATCCTCATCCTCATTTCTCTCTGGCCTTCTATTGTTCTCTGTTCTATGTGTCTGTCTCGGCTTGTTGGGAAGAGTGGGAGCGGTAGACCCAAGACACAGTTTGACCTCATTCAAGAATCTGCCTGCTAATTTATTTTTCTTCGATGATACCGAGGTGCGTCTCTTCCTTCTCACTTTCTCTTTAAGCAAAAATGGAAGCTGATACGATACAATTGGAAATAGTCGGCAATCTACCACGACTCGATAGAAGGCATCGTATACGTGTCCCAGAATGAGGGGAAGAGCTGAGATAAGGCGGATGATATTCCAAAGGGGAAGGCTACGATGGTCATTGAGCATCCTTTTGATAACCATTATGTGAGTTTTTTGTGTTTCTGCTTTGGGTTGGGCTTGGGGGTGGGGACTATGCAGCATGCTGCTTGCGTACTACATCCTACCTTCCCACCCTCATAGTATAATTCTGTGCTCAGCCATTTTTAATGAAAGATATCGTTCTTAGGCAAAGCATGGAAGTCGCACATAATCTGGGTGTAGCCTTCCAGGCGCTGATCAGTGATTTGTTCGGTGCTGAGTTGTCCCCTGGTACGACTGTGCGGACTTATGAAGATTGGGACAATTGGCCTAGGAATGAAGGTGCTGAAATGCAGCATCATCCTACCGCAAGCTGTGTGACGCTCCCTCGTTCACTTGGTGGTGTGGTGGGTAAGAGGACAAAAGTACACGGAATGGAGAATGTGCGAATCGTGGATTTGAGTGTCTATCCATTTGAATTTGTTGCTTATGTACGTATTCTCTTTTTCCTTTTTATCCCCCTTGTTTGAATTTCGCTGATGATGTTGTATCTTTAGCTTGCGTCTGCGACGTACGGACTAGCTGAGCTAGGCGCACAACTGATTAAGGACAACCCAATTATTGTCAATGTGTAGGTATCATTTGCTATGTCCAAAGCTAGGACTTCGTATGCTGGATTCAATGGCAGTTCTGGGAATGGTGACTTTTGTGCTTCTACAACTGCTTTCTGTCTTGTAGATTTAATTTCTGTACGATACATGCGACACCTCATTTTACTTATCTCTTCTCTGCAACACCTTATTTTCCATGACCCGACTTTCTGACACCTGTGAAGTAGATAGCTTTATTAGCTCATGAACTAAATTCATGTATTGTATAAGGTAGAAGTAGTCGTGATTTTGTAGTACGATTTTAGGCCGGGAACAGTAGATAATCATACAGAGGGGTAATGCCGTTGAGACATGAGATAGATATAAAAGGACTGCTAACAGCGCCACATATCATGTATGTTGAAAAAGATGCCTTTGATATGTACTTGGTCATCGAGAACGGCAAAGCTTGAACTTATATCAGGTACACAAATTATAGTTATAAGTGCGATGGAAACATAGTAATCATTCCAAACTCAATTATAGACAAGACTCATCCTCGACCCTCCAATACCCGAAGATGTTGGGCCAATCATAAATACCCTGTCAGCAAATAAAATTGTAATATTAGTAAGTAAAATAACGGGTATGGAACGTATAAAGAACCAGGGAACATACCCAGTTTTCACAATGCTCTGGTCCATCAAAGTGTCTGCCTTTAAAGTCAACAGGAGTCTTAATGCAGACATCACGCCAGTCATATGCTTCACTAAGAGTGAAATGCTCTAGGTGATGCTGAACTTCCTATGTAAGGAATAACATTCAGACCAACACATATTCAAGGAAGGGAAGTGGTTACCCGCAGTCCAGAGCCAGGCGCTGTACATCCCTACGGAATGGAGTTAAAAGTAAACATGTCCGAAAACAGGTTCTGAAATACTCACATTGTCTTGGTATCTATTCCACCTTGGTTTACACCCGGGCTCGTCAAAATCTACCACCCAATGACCCCGCACCCCCTGTTCTCCTAAATCATCGCACCACATAGGCTTCACCTCTCTCCCATGCACCCTCGTAGCCGTCTCCATACAAGCTGCGATTCGATCACCTGTATAAGCCTGAATGCGTTGTAATGTAGACGAGTATCGTCTGCTGTTGTAGCTCTCGCACTTGCCAATATCCAATAGAGCCCAAAACATTCCTGCCTTCCGACGCTCCTCCTCCTCTTTTTTACGTTTTTGTACCTTCCGTTCCCACTCATTGTCCATATCTTTAAGTCGTTTCTTGTGCTCCAGTATTTCTTTCTCCATACGTTCACGAATCGAGGGCCAGTCAGTGTTGCAGTGATATCCTATCCCCCATGATACGACTAGTGTGATGACAATGGATATTAACAGTACTAGGTGAAGCCAATTGAACCTAGTAGGCTTGTGTGTTTTCTGTGATGTAAGATTTGAACCAAGAAGAGGTTCATGGTCCGATTCCCTAGTATCTGAGAGAACGGATAAAGTATGAATACATAAATGTACCGCAGCATAACGAGAAATTCGAAATGGACGCACCGGAAGTGTCAGGAGGAGCTTGGTAACCTACACCGGCTGCGTTGTACGATGGGGGAGAGTCTCCACTACATGTACATATTGGAATTTACAGATGATGCATCAGATGAGTAATGACATACCTTTTAGATGATACGAGGGTTGGATCTTGGTGGTTTGTCCGGGTCATACCGTAGTATCGCGCTTCTCGTGGTGGGGGGTTTGGAAAATGGTGGTATGGAACGGTGGGAAGCGGACCTTCAAAATCGTACAGCATTTCAACATCTGAGCGCCCATTTGCCAACCATTTAGGTGTCTGTAGGTTTACACGTGTAAAGCTTCCTCGTCGGAAAAAGAGTGTGCAGCTTACATACTGCCGGCTACCCGGAACCTGGTCATACCCAGAACCTGGTCAATCCTCATCTTGTCGCTTTCACAATCGCTTTCCGCCCAGTTTTTTTGTACATATTTGTAGTTAGCTATCATAGTAACACAATACTCAATTTTCGTGGTGAGAGCATATCTGGTTACTGAGAAATATTGCAATGAGTATGTGATTCTGATCAAAGTTGGCTAAATTTAGCATGCAGATTCTCACACGCTTTCTCGAAGACGATTTCTCTGCATTTTCCATCCCCATCCTTGTACAACATAATGTTGTGTAGCTATTTTCGAGCACCCTTTATTCAATGGAGCATCTTCTAATGTAATAATTGCTATATATCTTAGGTTATAATGCTAATTTTTAGTATAGTAGTAGTAGAATAATAATTTAGAGCATATATATGAAAATCAATACACCACTTGAACAACATGCCTGAAGAGACTAAGGCTTCTGGAAATGGATATATCTACATGAACCATCACAGAACATCATAGATCAGATTTTTGCGATTTTATTTGCAGTGGTATGCATAGATATGATATGCATGGCTTATTTCATTCTTTATGGTCTATTTGAGAAGAATCTTAAGTTACAGACTAAATGAAGCCAATAATTCAACTTAAATAGGATATATCTATGTCTTAATATTGTAGCAAGTCCGCACGAAAGCTGTAGCTTCAATAGAAACATTATACAATGGCAATAAGACTGAAAACAACATACTCGTTAGCGACATCAATGAGTTCTAAGCTTAGTCAAAGCTTAGTAATTAATACTAGCCGATACCCTGTCAGGGTTATACATGTGCTGACCAGGTTCCGGTTACCAAAATCGTCAGGAGACGCCAGAATAAAAATATTCATAGCACGTTAAAGAGAACCTCAAAAATTCTGATTCAAAGTGTGATAGAATCTAAAATAAATACATAATGCAGCACATACATTTTATGTTCAAAAAATAGACACTGGAATGGACAATTCACATTTTACGCTAGAGTGACCAGGATCTAGATCGGCAGCAGTAGGATTTCAGGTCATGGAATGTCCCAAAATGCCTTTATTAGTCACACAACATCATTGCAAGGCATTAAATATAAAGCAGTAGGGCTGGCAAGCAGCAAAGCCCACTACTCTCTTGAAAAGCATTGATAATTAACTGCTTACTCAGTAAGTGCAGTAAATTAATTTATGCCCTATACTGTGTTATTAAATAATTAGTGAATGTGAATCTATGTAGAGCCAACAATATGATTGGATTTTTGCTCGCTGTCGATAATCCACTAAATTATCCCAAGCTCTTCATGAAATCCAACAGTTTTATTAGTTCTATTTGTTCAAGTTGTCATGGGGAAAAATAGATATGAAAAATACATGTAACAGGTAAGGG